>CM040123.1:103390229-103990229 GCA_022559845.1 Amorphophallus konjac
GGGTGCCCGGCGTCGGCGCCGTGGGGGGACGGGGGGGACGGGGGCCGCTGTGGGGGGACGGGGGGGGGGGGGGGGGGTGCCCGGCGTCTGCCGCCGTGGGGGGACGGGGGGGACGGGGGCCGCTGTGGGGGGACGGGGGGGGGACGGGGGCCGCCGTGGGGGGACGGGGGGGTTGTTGTGCGTCCGTGGGGGGGCGGGGGGGGAGGGGGGGACGGGAGGGGACAGGGGGGGACGGGGGGGGTGCTGCCGTGCTGGGCGTCTGCCACCGGCAGGCGGTGGGGGGATGAGGGGGGGGGGGCGTGTGCGACCGTGGGGGTGGGGGGGGGAGGAAAAAATTTTATTTTTTAAAAATGTAATATCTTTTTTTAATTTAAAAATATATGAATAAAATTTGTTAGATTGTCATTGTTTAATATTATTTTTGATGTCAGGTTGAATTTATGTTGTAAGAAAAATATAATTTTTATTTAATTCATCTTGTAGAATTTAATATATTGATATATTATTTAATTCTGGTTGTAGAAATAATATAAAGATCGTTTAATTCATGTTGTAGAAATATATTTATGTTTGATATATTATTTAATTAATGTTTAAATATTAGATTTAATTTAGATGTATTAAAATTTAAATTTAATTTTATAGAATTAATGATATTATTTTCATTATTAGTTGTAGACGTAAAATAATTTAATATAATATAAATAATTACTGATAAATAATTTAATATAATATAATTTAATTAGACATGTTTATAATTTAAATATATAATTAGTGATAAATATGTTACAAATTAATTTAAACTAAATGTAGGTCTATTAAATAAAAAATTAGCATTATATGCATGTTTTAGAAATAATGATATTATTTTGAACTAAATTATATTGACATGTAGTAAATATTGAATTTAGTCTTGCATATTGTAGAAATAATGATATTATTTTCATTGTTAGTCTCTGTTTAAAATAATGTACTTAATATGATTTGTAATTTTTACATTTAGGAGATACAGTTAAGTACTTAATATGGCTCCTAAGGAACGAACAAATGATATTGGGTGGTCACACGGAGTTTTGTTGGATGGCAACCGTAGGTGCTGGCGTTGTAACTATTGTAAAATAGAACACCGGGGAGGAGGGGTGTCTCGGTTGAAGAAGCATTTGGCCGGAGGAGCCGGGGCAGGATACTCTGAGGTTGCTGGGTGTACCCATGTGCCTAGAGATGTGAAACTTGCAATGGCTAGACACCTGCGTGAGAAGAGAGCTGAGATGAAAGAAAAGGAAAAAAAGAAGAAAAGGGATCAAGCGGCAGTGAGCGGGCGCCCAAGTGGCAGCAACGAGGAGGAATGTGCATGGACACCCAGTGACGAAGACGAACAAGCATGTACTGAGCAGGCTAATGTGTATGTCACTGTGAACGATCCATACGAAGTAGAGCTTCGTGAGGCAGTACGTCAGAGCAGGGAAGAGTCAAGACATCCCGAGGAGACTATAGTCCGTAGTCGCGAGGCCGCGAGGACCGGAGCATCAGGGAGTGGTGGTTCATCTACGACTCGACAATCACGAGGCATAAGGAGTTTATTGACTGGTGACTCGGGGACACAAAGGAAAAGAACACAATCGATCAACATCGAAGATGTGGAGCCCGGTGCACTATCCCGAGAGCATGGTAAGCAAACGAGGATGGACGATGCGTATGGCCAGAAGGGACCTAAATGGAAACTTGGTCAAGCTGTTGCAAAATGGTGGCACCACGCGGGTCTGCCTTTCAATGCAGCCAATAGCCCTTACTACAAGCCAATGTTTCAGGAAGCACAGATCCTTGGGCTACATGTGCAGCCACCTACAGTGAGAGAATTGGCTGGCGTATACCTTGATGAACAAGTTGCTGAGATCAAGAGTTACATTGACTCATTCAAGCAGAAATGGACAAAGTACGGAGTCACACTGATGTGTGATGGATGGTCAGGTACCACAAAATCTAGCCTGATTAACTTCCTTGTTTATTGTGACAGACAGGTATTCTTTCACAAATCAGTGGATGCGTCTGGTCAAATTCACAGTCACCAATATATTTTATCATTGATGGAGCAAGTGGTGACTGAGATTGGGGAGGAGTACATTGTACAAGTGGTGACTGATAATGGGTCGAACTATAAGAAGGCTGGGGAGGAGCTAATGAAGAAAAAATGGCACATTTTCTGGACCCCTTGTGCAGCACATTGTGTAGATCTGATGCTGAAGGAGATTGGGCAGCTTCGTATGGTAAAATCTGTGGTCGAGGTGGCACAAAAAATCACGAAATATATCTACAACCACACACTTGTATTGGCATGGATGAGGGAGCACTGTGGCGGCGAACTGTTGAGGCCTGGCATCACACGATTTGCCACCAACTACATCGCATTGCAGAGCCTATTGAAGCACAAGGATGGATTGAAGCAAATGTTTAGATGTGAGACCTGGCTGAGTTCCTCTTTTGCTGCTTCACGTGAAGGGGCGGAGGTCGAGGGGATTGTCAACACCTCGAATTTTTGGGATAGAGTGAAGATATTAGTGTCATTGATAGAGCCACTGTATGAGGTTCTACGATGCGTGGATGGGGATAGAGTACCAACCATGGGGTTGGTGTACAGCAAAATAGAAGCAGCCAAGCGGAAGATCCTTACAACGTCCAAAAAATATGGACCCACTATTCTGGAGATTGTGGGGGACAGATGGGACAGACAAATGAGCCGTGATCTTCACATGGCAGGTAAACACTTACATTCTCGTCCAATCAATGAGCTGTGATTTTCAGTTGATACTAATATGTAATTCATTGTCTTACGATTGCAGCGTACTATCTACATCCGGCCTTCCAATATGCTCGGGCCCTTGCTTATGACGATACGTTGATAGAATCGGTCAACATTGTGGTAGACCGATTGTCTTTCACCCCAACAGATGCCGCTGATGCGTTGAATGAGGTATACTTGGATATTTTAACATTGACAATATTAAATGAAATATACACTTCATATTTTTTGATAATGCAGATGAAAATATTTAGAGAGGGAATTGGTTCATTTGCGACACCTAATGCCGTGGCCAGTCGTGATAGACTCGACCCAGGTAATGTGTCTTCACAATGTACCTTCTATATCTCGAGAAAGAATTTTTACATCTAATTATTATATTGTACATGATCTGTCTTAAACACAGCTGAGTGGTGGCTAAATTACGGCACAAGTGCACCCGTATTAAGGAAGATCGCAATGAGAGTTCTATCGCAAACATCCTCGTCGAGTGGGTGTGAGCGGAATTGGTCGACGTTCTCCTTCTTGCATACTAAGCTGAGGAATAGGCTAACACACCGCAGGCTAGACAAAATGGTGTATGTTCATTACAACATGAGGCTAAAGGTCCGGCATGTACAAATGGATACAAGGAGAGGAGAGGGAGATTATGACCCAACGGATGCTGTGTACTTGCGAGACGATGACGACCCTATGGTAGCATGGGTTGCAAGAGCCACAACCGAGCGTGGTGAGGCAGAATTAGACGAGGAGGCTGAAGAACCTGGCGAGACACCACGGCCTAATACTTTTCTCGTATCAGCTGTACAAGAGGCAGTCGGGGAGGGAGATGACACCCATGTGCATTTGGGTGGTGACGACTCTGCAACGGGACGTGATGATGAAATTAATTTAGATGAAGACCTCGTCATTGGGGGTGGAGACACATCGTATGCGTATGATGATACAGCATGGGAGCGATTGATCCAACCCCCATTAATTGAGCGTCAAGAGCCACCTCAGGTGAATTAATACATGAAAATCGAATCGCAAATTTCATTAGATAGCATAGTCATATATTTATGTATGATAGCAATATATTGCAGGTCGGTCCGACAAATGACAACATTGCGGGAGAACAGTGGTCTCGAGTTGCTGTACCGCGGCATTCAATATCTGCGGAACCAAGAAGGTTATCCACTTCAAGAGAGGCTAGGGGGAGTTCCTCATTTAGAGAGGTGAAATTATATTGTCATTTCTACATTTGTTAATATATAATTCATTGGTAATTGAATATATTCTTCTTTCAATTGTGTAGTCTTCGGGAGCATCGAAACAACCATCTCAGTCTGCTGCGCCCCGACGCTCAACATCTAAGACTAAGGCACCCAATCAGTCTTCTCAGGTATACGTACAGACTTACACAATAGAAAGTAAATTGAAAAATTATCTAAACAGGCTTTTGCTTCTCAGGCATCTATAGGGACACAACATGCAGCATGTAAGTCGCCCCCTGCTCCACAGAAGAAAAAATCATCATGGACCACATTATTCACCAGCAAGAAGGACAAGGGACCACCATTAAATCCGATAGATTTTGCAGACATGGAGACATTAGATCCCAATGCAGATGACGACACTACCGAGCCTTCTGTTGAGCCCCGCATTAGTGGGAGTCATGACTCCGATGTTGAGAGTACACCGATAGGGTCTTCATCCCATGGAGGTGGTGGTTCTCAAGGTGACCAACGGAGTCCTCGTGAGAATACGAGTGCTGGTGGCAGAGAGTACAGCAGTGGTCATAGTAGAGGTCGTGGGGGCCGTCAACATGGCGCATGGACAGAGGAGCAGCACTTCACACATGCCACGCAAGATGAGGACCACGGTGTTCCACTGCCAGGGACGAGACGGGCAGCTGATCATTGGGATCCCTACTATGGAAGTTCGGTTGCAGACAGTACCAGCTATCAAGGCATGTTGTCTGATTTTGAGAGGATGAGCACACATGACTCCCAGGGATCTGGAAGCTCGTATGGACGGTCATGGCCGCAGCAGCCGATGTATCATGGCGACTCAGATAACAGTAGTTCATTTTTCCCATCGTATCCATATCCTTATGCCGCAGCTACGTCAGTAGAGGTCGTGTACGCACAAGGTTCGCATGAGTATGAATACTACGTACGCATGTACTGGGAGAACTATTCAGGTTCAATGCGCTATGAAGACTATCTGTCCTATCTGCGGACCACATTTAATGTCAGATTGTTTGGAGATGGGCACTGGCCCAGTTTGGGTCCATAGGCTTTATTAGTATGTATCATTTGGTTACATTTAGAACTAACTAATAATTAATTGTACATTTCTTCATATATAGAGTTTTGTACTTGTCATCGAAATCACTAATGTAAACTTTTACATCATTTGCAGGTCATCATGGACGGACGGCGTCACCCTGCATGGGAGCATGGATATTCTGTTGAGGGTGATGGACATGTGCATTGTAGATACTGCGAACATCGCGTCACCGGCATACACAGGTTTGCGGAGCACCTTGTGGGAGTGGGACGCGATGTTCGTGCATGCGACCGAGTTCCGGGAGATGTTCGACATTCCTTTCGGACACAGTTACATGATAGATACGGTTCTCGTAGCACACCGAGGACATCTTCTTCTACGTCCCGGGTACCTCCACCACGAGCACATGGCGGAGCAGGATCTTCCACCACGTCTAGAGTTCGAGCAGCACCAGCACCAGCACCAGTCGCACATGATAGAATTGAAGCTATAGATGTAGTGAGGACTTTTTTTTTACAGATTTTCATGTACCCTCCACCGCAGCACACGACCCATCATTTGTGCAGATGGTTACATATTTTCAGTCTCACCCATATGTACCTCCACCCACTAGGATAGAGTTAGATTATACGGGTGATCAGTCTCATGTATCTGATGATGAGTTTTGGGATTCGGGCTTCACTGATGATGAGGATTAGTGAGTTTTGGGATTCGGATTACACACATGAGGAGGATGAGTGAGTTTTGGGATTCAGACTTCACAGATGGACACGAATTAGTGAGTTTTTGTATTTTATACTTCATGAATGAATGTCATTATTAGGTCACTGTTTACTTTTACATATTTAGTAATTAAAATAAATTTTTATGTATTATATATAATAGGATGTTTAATTAAGCAGTGTAATATGTAATTTTTATATAATTTAATATGTATAATGTAGTATGGATCTATTATCATAAATAAACTATACATTCTAATATTTTTAAATATATATATACCATTTAATCTTTCAAAATAAATTTCTTAAAAATTTTAAAAAAAATTCCAAAAAAATCACGTGGAGAGCCAAAGGGCGGACCGGGTCGCTTTGCGACCCGCCCGACCCGACCCGTCCCGCACCGAGACCGGGTCGGCCGGGTCGGGCGGGTCGGCAAACCCTGACCACGAGTCCTTAGACGTACATTCTTTTGAAGCTTTTCCAAAACCCCCATAAAATAGTTTATTTTCTTCGTGCCCCTATCTCCTTCCATCCTTATTCTGTTTAAAGTCTAATCTTATCCTTATACTTTCAAATATATGTATATAATATACGTAATAATGTGTGATTGTTTATACGGGTGCTCATCCTCTTCTGTTAAATTAACATGATAGTCATTTATTTTAAATTCAATAAATCATATTTAAATATTAAAAAATTCATACCTTACGATCAAAGTTAGTAAAAAAATTACAATAATTATATATTCATGATCCTTGTAATTTTCTCTTAATTATCATAATTTTAGTTCCAACAATTTGCTTTTATTTGAAAAAGACTAATGTTCATCACGATTAAATTAAAAACCAAATACACTATAAGAATTGACGTCTCCATATACGGATGCCAATTAAGATAATTTGATTTTAATTATGGAGTTGGTGCCTCTCTAAGGAGACGCAAATTTGAAAATAAATTGACGCCTACTTTCTAGACGCGGTTTCCCTATCTCACAGTTTTTATCAGATTTTTGACCCATTACCGCGAGTCCTTGGCACCGCTATCTCACATCCGAGATGGAGTCCATGTTTCACGGCGCTTCACGCTTACACCTCAACTCTTGGTGATGAATGGACCCTTCGCGGGATATTCCTTCCTTCGGACTGGTACTTTCTTCATTGAGACTTCCATAAATCTCTACTAACCTTGGATTACCTGAAGGCAGCTGAGTTGGTTGTACCCTCAAAACCCTGCACACTAAGTTATAGTCATGTCCCTCTGAAGAAACATGACGATCTAGCCCTCATAGCACGCGATTTTAGCGATTCTGTGAGAGTCTGTCCCTGCCTAGAATTGACGACCGGCCAGTGGACGCCATAACCGAATTAGCGGCCGTCACAACGGACGCTATTTCTTCATGCTTGTACTGTTCACAGAATGGGCGACCACCATAGTGGACGCTATTTCTGTATATGGCGGTAGTCTGAGTGGATGCCAATTTCCCAGTTTCATGCATGTTTTGATTTTCATACGTGATTTATCGCTATGTCATCCTTACTAAAGATCTGTTCTTGAACTCTCTAATTTCGTAAAATCTATCTTATGTTCCTAAAAAGGTTCATTCCTTGGAAATTCTATTGACTATAAAACTATAGTGGATGTCTAAAAAAATATATTCATGACTCAATGCTTGTGCATATAGGGCCCGATCTGGTCTTGGGAGGAGCACCCGAAAGTACTTGTGACCATGGGAGCTATATTGATCACGGTGTGGTAATGCACCGAAGTGCATGACTTTCTTGAATTATGACATTCCACGAATCTCGTACTTGACTTGACATGACATGGCGTGACTTGTGTGGCCCAGAATGAGTATTTTCTTGCTTGACTTTAAATAGCCAACATCTCATGACATGACTCTATATTACATGCTCGATATCCTTGTTAACTTTACTTGATATATCTCAAAATCTTGCTAGTGCCTCTTTATTATTTCTTGTTATTCCACTCTCGATATTTTGTATTCTCTCATACATGATCATGGCACATTGCATAAATTGTTAATTACTTCAAGTAAGTCTAGATCAGAGATATAATTCCTACTGAGCGTTCACTCACCCAGTTTCATTCCAACATTTTTGAGGTAATCAGGTGACTTTTGTGACTGAGACTCAATTGGGAGGGACAAGTGTGCAAGAGAGCTCTGGAAATTAGTGAACCCGAGTCTTTTCTCTTTCTTGAGTCTAGCATGGTGTCTACTATTTAGTTTATCATATCTAAGTCCGTTAGTGTGTCGATCCTTTTCTTCCTTAAATGTTTTAATGGAGTCAATAAGTTGTAACAACACTTTCGTATCAATATATATATATATATATATATATATATATATATTTGTCAATTATGGTCTTATGCGACTTCTCTGATTATTCATGACTGTTTAACTACCACATTTCGAACAAACGACACGTTCCGCTGCTATCGGTTCGGGACGTGACATTACAACAGTGTGTGTACAGTCGAGGCACCTATTCGTCGAGATGAAGCCGTGAATCAGCGTTTGTTTTTCCTTTGGGGTTTGTCCCCGTGTTTTGCTGCATCGTTGCAGCGTGTTCTTTCTTTGGGGCTCGTCCCCGTTTGATTGGTGCGAGTAGCAGCGTATGTGTATGGGTGGTGTGGGAATGAGATTCTATCTTATATTTATGTATTTATTAATTAGGATCTGTTAGGTTTGTTTGATTTATTCATTTATTACGTAGGCGTGCCAGTCACTAGGTGACAGATTTATTGTGCACTCGATCTGACTTGGTCAGACGAAAGTGAAGTCCGTGTCAAGACCGGCAGTCCGTCATACTATAAAGGCTATGACGTTAATTACGTCCTCCGAAAAGGAGGAAAATCCTTGATTAATTATCAAGATAATGAGCCCTCTAGGCTGAGTAAATATAGACATATGCATGAGCAAATTAATAGAACGATATCATATAATGCAGGAGCTGAACATAACCTCAAACATGCAATTCGATCACATTCATTATCATGAGCCCTCGATACCCGGCGGAGAACATGGGTCCGAAAACCACCATCACGCTTGGTGAAAGCTTCCAGTCAGACCTGATCTGGCCTTCAGCAAACCACCAATCAATATACTGAAGTCCAGAATAATGATGGATATGCAACCATAACAAGCAGGCATTTATGTATGTATAGATGCGTGACAAAAGCAAACTCAAGGCAGCAAATGAGTGATAGCCAGTAATGATTTATGTATTTATTATTATTATTAATTAATTATGGAGTATCCATGAGTCAGGCATGATAGAGAGATGGGTAATGAAAGGATTGATAGAAGTATGAGTGGAGGGATAAAACGGCGCCAAGGGGGTTGATACCGTCTAATCCGGCGTGAGGAAGCGTAGAAGGAAGTCTTAACTGGCGCGGTGAAGCGTAGGAATAGGTGTAAATCGGCGCGATGGGATGAAGGAATAGGTGTAACCCGGTGCGGTGGGATGAAGGGTGCGCCGGATTAGGCAGCGCACTGTAAAGATGGCGCTAAGGATTTGGTGGCTTTTGAGTGTGAAACTAATTCGGCAAGAGAGGGGGGGTGGACGCCGGAATATATCGCGCCGGTGAAGGCTTTGCCAATTTCTTGAGAATTTTTTAGTTTAAGCATGGTTGCAACTTAGCTTGTTCGCCAGTCATTTTCATTGATGATTAATGTTGATTGTTAAGTGGATTTAGGTCCCAGTTGCCTTGTAAGCATGGAGGATCAAGACTCATGTGAGGTTCATACTCAAGCACAGCCCATTCTAAACTCAAAGTGCATCCACAGTCACCATAATTTGGGTTTCAGCAGAACTTACTTAAGATGATCAGACAAAATTTGGGCAGCATCTCCCTATATCCGGAGGGTCACAGGGGAGAAGTGGAGACATACCCATAGAACTGCGGTAAGCTCCTGAATGTCGGGAGGCCAAGACGGTGGCCGGCGGACCCGAACGGATGGAAACCCCGAGGGCTAGCCTACGAGGGGCACCGACACTCCGTGGGCCTGTAATTTGTTCAACGGGATGGCCTGAATGGGAGGAGATCGTGAGGGATAGCTTACAAGAGGTTCCGTGACCCACGGCGACCACCATTCCCAGAGGAATGTGGATTTAATGTTGGATCAAAGGATCCATCTCTGTTCTCCATCAATGGCCCATAGGGCTCCATGCTACGGGAGGATGAGATCATGTGACCTCATGGTGGTTTGGATAGAATCAACGGTAGGAGCACTGATGGGGAATGTCCCCCCTCCCCGGCTAGTGAATTGGCAATACTAAAGAAAAACATATGGCATTCGCAATGGCATCCTGATATCACCCGTATAACAGGAAGGGGGGAGTAGGCCACATGAACGTACCCTTACCCAATCCTTCTAAGGGTAAAAGAAAACACAATATTCAGTTGTCCAACCTTTAAACCATCGATCGTAGGTTAGGATAGAGAGATTAATTGGTTAGCATCAGGGGGTTAGCCATATGCATTTGAGATACGAAGGTAACAAACATAGATAACATACTAATGGTTGAAAGAGACAAAAACTCAAACAGTTAACAGGTGGCGTGCAGGAGGATAACTGTGCCATTGAGCACCCTGTGCCCAGGATATACGAATGGCAACTTTCTCTCCAGTTCATAGTTGTGAACGGAGGAGCAATGAAGGAGCTAGTCCCGGGGAGGATCGGAGATACACATATGCGCATGTCTCCGACGGTGAAACCCATGGTAAACACACGGGGAGTTCGACACAATCAATTCATTAGAAAGATCCTAGGGAGAGGGATGGCATTAATATGGCCCTTGGGTAGCCCAGGGTGAGTGTGGCGTCGATGGGCAAAGTCGGACAATCACACACAGACGATATGAAAAGAAGTGCAGCGGAGAGGAAGGAGGCACTCAGACACACCAATATTCTCATCTGGACCTGAGGGTCATCACATAGCTTAGGAAATAAATGAAATATTGCATACACAGACACAGGTCCAGTGTTTACATTCTCACATCAGAAATGAGAAGCGGCATAGGCAAAAAAAGTTAAAAAATTTTGAAAGGGAACTGCGGGCTCATATCATCGCTCGTTTGAATACAAAAGGCCACAAAGACATTGATAAAAGGGGGAGAAGGGGATTGTGACGACCCGGATCCCGGATACCAGATATACCCGATAGGACTATCGAATATACCTGATACCACTTGGAACCCGCGAGGCCTCCCAAGAGCGGTAAAGCTCCAAAGGGATAAAAGGTATGTGTAGAGTACATTGAAGCCATAGAGATATAACAGTAAGCAAATAAATTTCATTAGATCGGTTTGCTAAAGTAGCAGAAATAAAATTACTTTTTAATTAACAGTTTCAAATTAACAATTATATACCAGAGTCAAGCCCAGAGCTAAGACAGCAAGTCTAGCAAGTACAGTCGACAGAAAAGAAAGACGTACCGAGAAGTCGGGAGTCGCCTGACGCAGGTACCAGCTAGCCACAATGACACGCTATGAGCACGCGCACCAAGAACCACGGAAGCAGAACGAATGATAGCCCACCTGAAAAGCATGGGTGAGCCTCGTGTCACTGGCTCAGTAGGGGTCACGCAGATCCCCACTGAAAAACAGGCAATAACACGGAACAACAAAAATGACAAGAAGAACAGTAGGTGTAGTAAGGCGGAAAAACTACACTACAAAGCTATAAAACTACTCTAGAAGCAGTAAAGAACAGACGGGGAGTAGGAGTAGGGAACAAGTAGGAAACGGGGAGAATCCGCACTAGACAAGCGGCTGCCGAACTAACCTCGACACCCCAAACTACTCCAGGCAGCGACAGAAGGGTGACTCTGAACTGACAAAGTCAGGAGTTACCGATCTGCCGACACGACGCCAGGCCTAAGACAAAGACCTGCAAGGACAGACAAAAGTCTAGAAAAGATCTAGACAGACGACGGACAGACTTGACGAGCACACACGACTAGAACGTCAGGCACATAACACAACACTGACCTCGAGTAGGGCCACGAGAGGGCTAACTCTGAAAGGTCACGGCGCACAAGAAACGCGAAAGTCACATATCACGTGAAGGAAGCGCCTCCTCACAAGGAGAACAGCCAGCTGCGTCCAATGACGTCTTATGCTGCGCCCCGAGTGTCTCGCCTACGGTACCGCTAAAGACACGGTAGAGACGCAGACACGCACTGAACCAAATAAGAACAATAGTAACAAGAGACTAGTCAGGGTCACGCCCGTCGGCGTAAGTCCTCATTCCCTGACAACGTGTGCACACACTGGCTCTAGCCTAAGCCAGGTCCTTGTTGACACCTGGAAAATGAACAAGGGTGGAAGCATAATTGAAAAGAGGGTCTGACCAACAGTGAAAGACTAATGATGAAGCTTATCAACCTTTCACCCGGCTAAAGCCCTTGTCAGCCAAAGCTGATGCCCGGTGCCAATGTCACTCAGACGGCAGCACTGATAAAGCAGCAGTCACTCGACTAATGAGACCTTCCAGCCCTTTAAGAAGAGCTGTACTACTGCTTCGTCCAAGAAGTCACGGATGATATGTCAGGGTAAGTCAGATGTCGGCTTACTGACAGAAGTAATATGAGATAAAGATGAAGCCGGCACCGGCAGATGAAGATGGTAAAGGCTCCTGAAAAGATAGAGCAGAAGAAGAATCGTCTCACAGATTATGCACCCGGCTGAGGTCTTCCCAGACTAAAGCTGATGTCCGAGCTCGTCACCATTCGAGTGACGATATTGATAAGATGATACCCGGTTTTGTCACCGTTCAGATGACAATCCTGATGAAACCCCTGTCTACGGACTGATAAAACCCCTATCTACGGACTGATGAAACCCCTGTCTACGGACTGATAAAACCCTGTCTGCGGACTGATGAAAATCGTAATCACGATTTCGATACGAGACATGTCATAAATGAAAGGCCCTTTCGGGTGATGATACACTTAAAAAACCCCAAGTGGGCCTGTATGAAGGTGGCGCCGAAAGCCTGTGTCGAAGCCCAAAGTTGGCGCCGAGAGGCCGGATTCGAGCACGCCGGGAAGCTTATCTCAAGCGCGCCGTGAGGGTGCCTGCCGAGAAGGAAAAGGGAAAAGGGTTATAAAACCCCCTCCCTTCGAAGAGAGAAGGGGGGAGATAGCAAGAAAAAAGATAGATAGAAAAGAAAAGAAGAAAGAGACGAAGAAAAAAAGAGCGAACAGATAGCCAGAAAGAGAGAGAGATAGGAAAAGAGAGGGAGAGACTCTCCGTCGAAAGAAGAAGCAGAAGAAAAGAAGGAAGAGAGGCTCCAGGTGGGCTGATAGGGGGAGGGAGAGGAGTCAATGCTCCACCCTCCCCCCCCCCATGTTCGATGTTTCTTTCTTTTTTCTTATTACTGATTCTCCGTATGGGATAGTCGAAGTCTTGATGTTTAGATTATTCATACGATTCTCTCCCTTTTCCTCCCCTGTATGTTTCTTGGCTTCAGTTCTGTAGTCGATGTAAGTGATGGTGAGATGAAATAAATGCAGTTGCCGTGATGGATTTTAGGCAATACGATCTTCCTTTGTCTCCATATGTATGCATACTGTTTGTATGAATACCCCATGGGCGAAATGACTCAGGCTTCGGAGTCGAGTTTGTTCTTCGAACAGGGATGAAGGTAGAACCCCCACCCTTGTTCAATGGGTTGCTGGGTTCTATTCTCTTCTCTCTTCCCGCTTCAATAGCATGCCCTCCGTATGTGTTTGAGTCTGTTCCTCAAGCCTCTTGCGCTGTCCGGGAACCAGAGACATCAATCTCTTGGTTCCCCGGATTGCCGGCTATAAAGGATGCATTTGAACCCATAGACGAATGCGACCCTGGATCCTCATTCCAATTGTTGAATGACTAGGGTCTGAGGTCCCAGCATCAAGGGGTTCTTTCATCGCCGATTTGCTTCCCAGATGATACTATGCTAGTCTGGGGAATCAGAGACAGCCATCTCTTGACCCCCCCAGACGTCTGGCAGTATACAGATAAAAGCTACTCAGGCCCCGATGATGGTCTCTCCTCCTCCTGATGATCCGGCCTCTCAGCCCCCTTGGCATCCTTCTAGCAGAGGCATTCATGAAACCCCCTCATACACCCCTGATTCGGTCTCAATCTGAGCCATAAAACCCAGAAATCCCAGAAACAGAGCATCGTTATTTAGCCCTGAAACCCTGAAATCCGTCTGCATTCCACCTTCTCGGCGTGCGAGTTTCCCCGCCGAGAACTGTAAGGCCGAGAGGCCTTCCCCTCCTTTCAGCTAAACGACAAGCCCTTACTTTGTGTAAAACCCTATAGCCCACAGCCTCCCGGCGCTAGGCTCCCGGCGCGGCCATGAGCGCGCCGGGAAGCCCCGTGCCGAGAGCTCCTTCTAGCCAAAGGCCATGCCAAGATCTCCTTTCAGCCAAAGGCCCCATGCCGAGAGCTTCTTCCAGCCAAAGGCCCCACGCCGAGATCCTCTTCCATCCACCAAAAGGCCATGCCGAGAGCCCCCTTGGCCAACCAAAAGGGCCATGCCGAGAGCCCCCCCCCCCCCTTGGCCAACCAAAAGGCCACGCCGAGAGTCCCTCTTTGGCCAACCAAAAAGACCACGCCGAGAACCCCCCTCGGCCAACCAGTAAGCCACGCCGAGACCCCTCTTCTTGGCCCAATGAAGGCCAGTCAGGGGACTTACTCCCCACTGCCATGTCTCAGCCTTCTGATATCTGTACACATATGTCCCGGGGATGTCCAGAGACCGTCGTGAATGACCTGAGAAGATACAGTAATGGGGAAGTCCTCCCCTACAGTATTCATTCCCGATCCGGATTTCACCCTTATGAACCCAAAGAGCCATGTCATTACATGAGTTCCGAGGGATTTCAAGGGGATATTAAACGATGGAATAAATATAAGCAATGTTCCGGGGCCCGACGCCCATCCCCGTTCGGTTGTCATCCCGGCACTCCGTGGATGATAACCTATCCTCCCTTGGCATAATCCAAGTCGAGGGGACATGCTGCCAAAATTTACACGTACCTTGCCAGGTAGCTGTAATGTCCTACCTCTCAACCCCGTTGGCCCACGGAGCCATGTCCCTACATGCTCTCCGACGGTCCTTTGAAGGGGAGGATATAGATGCAACATCGCGTACGCACAGGGCGCGTCATGTCATGCCGGTGCTTACTCGGATTCTGGGTCAGTTATGCCCGATCTCTTACGGATCCCACCCTGCCACTGCATGGGTGGTTCCCTATTCCCCACTAGGCATGGTCCAAGATGGTGGGAATTTGCCATCGGTTTTATCCCGAAAATAACCAACCCCGGCTCCGTCTAATCCATTTAATGTTTGCAAATGAACGACTTCCGTCTCTCTTGAGCATGTGGCTTTACCGCTGTCATCCTCCTACTTTTAGCGTTTAATCAAGGGTTGTCATTCCTTAGAAGGATGTAATTAACGTCATAACGTTCATGGTATGACGGACTTCTGGTCCAGACACGATCACTCACAATCGACTGACCATGTCAGATCGAGCGCACAATAAAATTGTCACTTCGGTGACTGGCACGCCAATGAACCAATAAATAAATAAATCAATAAATAAATAAATAATAAAAAAAATAAAGATCACATAAAAATCCCGCGTCCACAAGTATGGCACTCCCGGTGGGACCGAGTCTCCCTTAATCTTTACGCTAAAGTAGGAGGCCCGGTGGGACCCCCTGAAACTTCTGATTCTATGTACTTTCCTTATTTTCAGGAATCTACAATGACAGCTGGAATCATGTCCGTTTGCTTCGACCAGCAGCCGATTGACATGCATGTGCGTGAAGGCTACCTGGCGGTACCCCTCGCGTTCGGATCACTGCCGCCTGCCGTTGGGCTGCCCAACTGCTTGGGCGCCGTCTTCACTGACCTTCTACAGGTCGATGACAATGAGCAAGGCGCTGCTGCAAGTGTCCCGGTGAAGATCACCGACCAGAAGAACATTTTACCGGAGAACACGGCCCTCACGGCCGTCGCCTGCTACGCCCATCATGTCCAGAAAAGGGACATGGTCCCCGCTGCTGCTCAGAAAGGGAGGAGGACCAACCGGAGGAGCCGGTATGTTACTGCTGACCGTCGTCTTTCCAACTCCGGAAAGACCATGATGATCGGAGGGACCCGGACGAACCTCAACGGCCGCCCGAGGGAGGTCAACCCAGATGTGGTCGTACCAGGGGTACCCACCACCAACAGATTCCACACCTTGGCCACCAGGCAGTCCAACTGGGAGGCTGCTGAAAAGATGCCGCTGGCGCCCAAGCCAGCAAAATGCAAACAGGTCTGGCAGCCGAAAAAGATCCAAAGCTGGGCCCCAGCTCAGGACAGGGAGAACCTTACTGATATCACTATTGCCCGCCTCGGAGCAGAGGGCAGAAGGGAAGTGAAGAAAGATGAAAGAAATGCTACTACCGTCTACCCCAGGACCCGGGGGAGGAGAGATGAGGTTGAGGGTCAGGAAAGAAATATGGCTGCTGTTCGCCCCATGATGAGGGGCAGAAAATACCATACAAGGGAAAGCTTCACTACTACCCATCCCATGGCCAGGGGCAGAAGATGGGAAAGGAAGATCTATGATGCTGCTGCCGACTGCTACCAAGTTGGCGATGTGAGCGAACCAGTCGCTGGGGTCACTGCAAGGAGACCAAGAGCCTGTGCCAGACAGGCTGATATCTGCAGATACTCCAAAGCCGAGCATTTGAATGCTCGGGTGGCAAGACTGGCTTATCAGCAAAAGAGCCAGGACAGATTGATACTCCAACCTGAGCCACAGAGGCACAACTCTGAAGAGATGAAGCAGATAGTCCAAGACTACTTCCACTACCTAGGGAGCTCTGCCCTAGGTCAACAAAGACTATCCCGTGCCTTGGGCACCAGGGATGATGAAGAAGAAGAAACCTTCCAAGAAATGATGATCGGAGCCTCCTCCTCCGATTCGAATGACTATGAAGAAGGCCTCAGGGCCAGATATAATGAAGAAGACCTGCACGGGGAAGAAGACAAAGAAAGAATATCAGTCTTTGACCGGCTCAGATATCCTAGCCAAATAAAAAGAAAGGTCTACAGGCGAAAAGGAAAGATGCAAATCTTCGCCTGCAACATGGCTGGACTGGCCAGGGGGCAAGATATACTACCAACTCAGCCAGATGAATTGCTCAGGCTGGCAACTAGACCTGGTCCTATCACAAGAAGAGGCCAGGCCGCAAAGGATAAAATGAAAATTGATGATGAAGCCCGCAGGATTACCACTATGACAGTTAATGTGGTGACAACAGAAGATGGAGATAACCCCTTTGTTGAAGATGCTGAAGGGACTTCTGAAGATATGCAAATCCCATCAACCTTGGATCCCATGATCCAGATGATGTTCAGGAGATATCAACAGGAGATCAGTGCTCTCCGAAGACAGCTCAATGAGAGACATGAAGCTACATCAGTCTCAAAGCAAGCTGAACCTGCGGGGCAAACATCCAGCTCAGCAGAGACGGCTATCCCAGCTAACCCTCTCCTAGCTGATAAGGGCAAGACACCGAGCCAACCTGTTCCACAGCAAACAGCAGCTCAGCCCTCTGTGTCTCAGACACAGCCTACCGGCCCATCTTGCGCGCCACTGTGATGACAACTCCTCACAGCCAGCAACAAGCTCACTTCTTCCCAGAAGAGATAGATCCAGCTGTAGCCCACAAACAGATGATTGAAAGAATTATGGAAATGAAGCTGTCAGAAAAGACTGGTGGTGATGCGGGTACTTATGATGTGTACAGGGTACCCTATCCTCCCCAGTATGCTGCCAAGAAACTACCCCCAGGCGTCAGTAAGCTGCCGAAGTTTGAGAAATTCAATGGCCAGGGCTCCCCTAGGGAGCATATAGCCTACTACACTACAATTATGGGCGACCTAGCAGTCGATGAAGCTTATCTGCTCAAGTTCTTTGGCTCATCCCTCACTGGGTTGGCCTTTGAATGGTACTCAAGCCTGCCAGCTGGGTCAGTGGTTGATTGGCCTGATATGCAGAGGAAATTCCGCGACAGATTCCATGTCACGGAAAGGGAAATCACGATAGCAGAGCTATATGCAACCAAGCAGAAACAAGATGAAACTGCATTGGACTACATCAAAAGGTGGAGGAACTTGGCCATGAGATGCCGAAGACCTCCTCATCAGGAAGATGCAGTGCAGATATGCAAGCAGAGCCTCAGGAGGGAGGTGCTAGAAAAGATGATCGGTGCAGATGTCAGAACATTTGACCGACTAAACAATATAGTGGCGGAAGTTGAGACGTTCTTGTCCAAGCGTCCGACCGCCAGTATCCTCACTATGCCGAAGGGAAAATCCAATGAACGACGGCCATCACACTCTGAGGCCAACACCGTCGATTTCAGAACCTTCGAGCAACAGAAGGGGAAGAAAGGGGCCGATGAAGCTCCCCCGCTGGCAGATACAGCAGAAAGAAAAGATAAAGTCTCTCTGAGAGACAAGATGAGAAAAGCATATTCCTTCCCAAAAGACAAGACGGCCGCACTGTTCAACTGGGCATACAAGTTCAATAAGGTAACATTGCCTGAACCCAAAAGACCAGCAGATGCAGCAAAGAAAGATGATCCGCTGTTCTGTCCATTTCACCGTGCGCTGGGGCACGCAATTGAAGATTGTTATGTCTTCAAAGATATCATGGAAGGAATGGTCAAGAAAGGTGAGCTGCAGCTGGGAGATTATCAGGTAAAACCGCCCCATCCACATGAGCCTCCACCCTGGAGAGTGGCTGCCAATATGATCTCAGTCTACCAACAGCTGCCCAAGGAAGCCGTCGAAGAATGCACCAAGCATACCTATGAAGCTTGCTTCCTCACCCCACAGAAGGATCAGGAGGGATGGCAGATGATACCCATAAAAAGCAGAAAGAAAACTCCTGCAGCCAGTACCAGCGGAGCAGTTATCCGGGGTGTTACCCCAAGGCCCGAGCCGCCTCCGATAAAGCCAATATGGCATACAGCTGAGACCGGACCAGTCATCCGGATCCCTACTCACAACCGGAGGAGACAAACTCCCCTCCCTACACATAAAGAAGTGAGCCCCGCAGCCAGGCGTCTGCAGCAATACATTAATGAGCTTGATGAGTATGAGCAGAAGAAGCCCAAGCATCTGCTGATGAAAGACTGTATACTCTGGGAACAGCTCGAAGAATTGAAAATTAAAGAGCAGCCAGAGGCAGAACAAGAAAAAGCTGAAAATGAGCCCTTCTGGGGGCAGGAGCCAGCAAAGCCAAATTCCCAAAAGAAGAAGAAACGGCCCAAATCCAAGAAAGGAAAGAAGGTCACGACAGTACAATGTAACACTCTGTCAGTACTCTTTTCCTTGCCCGGGGAGGACGATGAGCCGGAAGCATCCAACGCTCCGCTAGAAGCTAACCATGCCGAAGCCTCTACCTCGGCCCATGCAACACGTTCTGGGAGAAGATGGGGGCGCCCACCACCAGCCAACCATAATATCATGTTCAGAGGGGAGCAACCCTATCAAATCTCGGAACCAGAGATACGAGGTGTCCAGGTTCCTCCCCCTGCCAGTCTGTACCAAGACAAAAAGAAGGCAGATGAAGCCCCTTCATTCCTGGAGTTCCTGTCCAGCTTAGAAAATGAGCAACCGGCTCATACTGCTCCAGATAAAAGCAATAAATGCCAGCAGACAGCGGCTGGAAAGCAGAAACAGCATGAAGAAAATGAAGAAGGTAACCCTCTAGCAAAACCAGGGGCAGTCGCTACAGAAGAAGCCTTCCGGGAGACCGATGAAGAAGATAAAATTGAAAATGGGCAGCAAAGGCCACAGGCACCACATGAACCTCCAAGACCCCGATGGGCAGAGGAGATGAGACTGTCTAATGTCCGGGTGGGCAGTCGAGTCATGAAAATGCTGAAGAAGCTCCCTACCAGATTCTCCATCTGGGAAATTCTCTCTCTGAGTGAAGAAGCTCGCCAAGCAATTGTGGATGCCTTGCAGTCCCCGGCACAATGTGAAGCACTCTTGGCAGAAGTGAACACTGCGCCGTCAGTCACATTCACGGAGGATGATATGCTAATCCCAAATTCCGGCCATAATAGACCGCTGTATATGAGGGGCTCCCTGAACTGTCAGCCGATAAGCAGAATACTGATAGATCCCGGGGCTGCTGTAAATATTCTCCCGTATCGCATCTATCAGAAATACTACTTTGATCTGCAGCTCACCAAGGTCAGAGACATGAAGATTGCAGGATTCAACCAGAAATGTGAAACACATCTCGGGATGGCTGATTTCAATCTCACACTGGGCGACCTCACTATAGTGGTACGATTCTATGTAATCGACTCCAACACCACGTATAAGGCCCTGCTGGGAAGACCGTGGCTGCACGAATATCAGATAGTGCCATCCACACTACACCAATGCATAAAATATTGCCATGAAGGAAAAGAAGAAAGGGTGTTTGCAGACCTACATCCCTTCGAAGTGTTCGAGTGCCATATGCTCGATGCATCCTACTACACCGAGGTGTCACAAAGGGACAAAGAAAAAGAAGCTGTGGTCAGCCAGGAAAAGCCGGTGACAAAGATAAGAAATTGGACTCCACCGCCGCCAAAGGGCTATATCAAAAAGCATGGGGTATCTCACATCTCTTATGCTGGTGATTTTGCCCGGATCACTCCTCCTGGCATACACCCAGATGATACTAAAGAAAAGATGAAAGAAAAGTACACACAGGTGGAAGTTCCTCAGGGTCTAGTCAAGCCCATAGCCAGCATAGAATACCAGACGGTGCTACCACTGAAGACTATGAAAATCCCTCGCTTCTGCGAACCTCCTATCATATTCTACACCGGGGGGGCAGTCGAAGAAGACGATCAAGATTGCATGGTCCCTGAAGAAGCCGCAAACCGAATGGTGCCAATTACAGGCCTAGAGTACACTACCCAACGGGTTTCGCAAATGTTCTCCAAGATGCAAATGCCTTCAATACAATCTGCAGCCCAGAAGAAAGCATTCAAGGAGCTATGGGATCCACCTCGAGATAATAAAGAACTGAGGAAGATCACACAGCACCCGGGACTGGGCTATACCCTGCAAGAATACTATGAAGCTGAGGTAGATGTCATCTCTGCCTTCTACCAGCATGAAGATTCCCCTGGGATGGACTATGACCAATACCCTTCGGAAGATGAAGAAATCATTTATCAGTCCGTAGTGGACAATGAAATCCCAGACAATCAGTCAGGGATAGGGGTACCTGACGATACAAGGAGAGATTGGTACTGGGAAGATCTATCTTGCAAGGAGGATCTGTTCCAGGATAAGCGAAATTTGATACGGGAAACCCGGATGAAGATCAAGTAGCCAGAGAGCTGCAAGAGTGCCTGGAGTTTGGGCGCATTCTAGAAGAGTTCCGAGCTCTACATAATGATGACCTCTCAGGGGAGCCCACATCAGAAGAGCCTCTAAGCACGGAAGATTCCACTTCGAAGTTTTCCGCTGAGCCAGTCACGTCCTCGGGGCAGACTGAACAGAATCCGGCCGTATTGGCCTTATACGATGCACCAGCATCCACTGATGACCAATCTAATGAAACAGAAAATCATGAAAATGAAGAAGATTGTATCCCAGGAGGCTTTATTGATTTGCAAGAAGCCCCACCCGAAGTAGAAGACGGAGGCCAAGCCACCGTCGATGAGCTGATAGAAGTGAATCTGGGGTCAGCAGATGAGCCAAGGCCTACATTCCTCAGCGCACTGTTGGAGCCAGCTGTCAAAGAACAGTATATTCAATTTTTGAAAGAATTCCGAGACTGTTTCGCATGGACATATGATGAAATGCAAGGACTGAGTTCTGATGTGGCACAGCACCGCTTGGCGATAAACCCAGAGGCAAGTCCTGTGAAGCAGCCTTCCAGGAGAATGCGTCCCGAACTGATAAATCAGATCAACAAAGAGGTCGACAAGCTGATCGATGTGGGCTTTGTTGAAGAGAACCAGCACACTACATGGCTGGCCAATATAGTGCCCGTGAAGAAGAAAAATGGGCAGATCAGAATATGTGTAGATTTCAGGGACCTGTATAAGGCTTGCCCGAAAGATGATTTCCCAGTGCCAATCACTGAAGTAATGATCGATGCAACCACTGGCCATGAAGCCCTGTCATTCATGGATGGGTCATCCGGATATAACCAGATCTGGATTGCTGAAGAAGACAGAGTGCACACTGCATTCCGCACCCCGAAGGGGATATTTCACTACAAAAGGATGCCGTTCGGCCTCAAGAATGCCGGCGCTACTTACCAAAGAGCTATGACAAAGATCTTTGATGATTTGCTCTTCAAGAAGGTAGAGTGCTACATTGATGACCTGGTGGTGAAAACCAGCAGAAAGAAGACCATTTGCAGGATCTGAGAGTAGTGTTCCAGAGGCTGCGCAAATATGAGCTCAAAATGAACCCTATGAAATGTGCCTTCGGCGTGTCCAGTGAAAATTCCTTGGGTTCATCGTCCGTCATAGGGGCATTGAGATCGACCCATCCAAGATTAAAGCTATCCAGGAGCTCCCTCCACCAAGGAATCTCCACGAGCTGAGATCTCTACAAGGGCGTTTGGCCTACATCCGACGATTCATATCAAATCTGTCAGGGAGATGCCACCCTTTTCACAAGCTCATGATGAAAGATGTACCGTTCCTCTGGGACGATGGCTGTCAGGAAGCCTTTGAGAAGCTGAAAGAATATCTCAAGACCCCTCCAGTGCTGGGGGCACCTATTAAGGGCAAGCCCCTGATACTATACATTGCAGCCACACACTGTTCCCTGGGGGCAATGCTAGCACAGATAAATGAAGAAGGCAAAGAGCAGGCTCTATACTACCTGAGTCGGAGGCTGATTAGAACTGAAGAAAGCTACAGCTACATAGAAAAGACATGCTTGGCACTAGTCTTTGCCGTTAAGAAGCTCCGGCACTATATGCTGTCACACGAAATCAGATTGATATCTGCAGCAGATCCGCTCAAATACATATTGACTCAGCCAGTACTGAAAGGCCGGTTGGGCAAATGGGCAGTAATTCTGATGGAATTCGATATCACATATATACCCCAGAGGGCAATAAAAGGACAGGCCGTGGCCGATTTCTTCGCAGAGCACCCTGTGCCAGAGAATGATATGTTGGGGACTGAGTTACCCGATGATGAAACATTAGAAGCCTGCCAGGCTCAGTCAACTATGTGGCAGCTATTCTTTGATGGAGCATCTAGAACAGAGACGGACTCCGATGGAAAGACCAGAATACGGGCCGGAGCCGGTATTGTGCTAAGATCGCCAGAGGGGGAGGTTGTGCATACTTCCTGTTCTATAAACAAGCCCTGCACTAATAATGAAGCCGAGTATGAAGCTCTGATAATCGGGTTGCACATCAGCCTCAACATGGGCATCCAGATGCTTCAGGTATTCGGGGATTCAATGTTGATAATAAAGCAAATCCAAGGTGAGTTCGAAGTGCGAAAGCCGGAGTTGAACCCCTACCACCAAAAAGCTGTGCGCCTCATGGCGAAATTCTATCATATTGAGCTCAAGCATGTGGGCCGTGCACATAATGCCCAGGCTGATGCATTGGCAAAGCTAGCCAGCTCAATAGCAGTCCCACCAGATGAGACACTGAACATTGTTGTTATAAATCGGCGGCAAGTCCCCAGCATGCTAGAAGGCTGCCCCGAAGAAAATGAAGTCGCCATGATCAGTACAGAACAGGCATCTGATTGGAGACAGCACCTGCTACAATGGTTTTTACACCAACAGCTGCCACAGAAAAGAGAAGAAAAGATGAAACTTCTAAGGATCAAAGATTCTTATGAATTCAGAAATGGAACTCTGTTCCGAATAATGGCAGATGCACGCAAGAAGATTTTGCTCCGCTGCCTGTCCACTGAGGAAGCTTGGCAAGCAATGAAAGAAATACATGCTGGGACGGCAGGTGCTCACCAAGCTGGCCCTAAGATGAAGATAGAAATCAAGAAGCTGGGCTACTATTGGCCCACTATGTTTGAAGATTGCTGCAAGTTTGCGAAGTCATGTCAGAAATGTCAGGAGCATGCTGTTGTGCCTAGAAGGCCACCTGCCGTTCTGCACCCTACAGTCCCTAGCTGGCCGTTTGCACAATGGGGAACCGATGTAGTCGGCCCACTACCGACCTCCTCAGCCGGACATAAGTACATACTGGCAATAACAGATTACTTCTCTCGATGGGCGGAAGCTATAGCATTACGAGAAGTGACTGGTGAGCTGGTTGCCAGATTCATCAAACAGAACATTATCTTCCGGTTTGGGATCCCCAGCCGAATAATATCTGATAATGGAAGTCATTTCAAAAATCAAAAGATCTATCGGCTTGCCGAGAAGTATAAGATCGAGTGGAGGACTTCCACTCCTTACAATCCACAGGCAAATGGATTGGCAGAAGCCTTCAACAAAACGTTATGCACCTTGTTGGCTAAAGTCGTCAGTTCTAATAAGAAGGACTGGGAAGAAAAGATGTATGAAGCTCTATGGGCATACCGCACTGTCTTCAAGACACCTACAGGGTGCTCGCCATACTCACTGGTATACGGCTCAGAAGCAGTAGTTCCACTAGAGCTGGAAGTCCCGTCACTCAGGGTGGCAGTCCAATATGACCTGGCCCGTGGCGAACAAACCAATGCAGAAAGAAGATTACAAGAATTGGCTGAATTGGAAGGGAAGCGCCTCCAAGCTCAGAAGAATATCCAGATGTACCAGGCCCGCATGGCCACTGCATTCAACAAACTCGTAAAAGGACGAGAATTTAAGAAAGGTGACCTCGTCATAGTCAAGAAAAGAGAAGTTATGGCGTCCAACCCAAAAGGAAAGCTGAATCCTAATTGGGAAGGTCCTTATGTGATATATAGGGTCTATGAAGGAGGGGCCTACATGGTTGTTAACCATCGAGGGGAAATCCAATTCTCACCACTCAACGGTAGACACCTAAAGCTGTATCATGCTGCCCAACCAATATTCCCCGAGTAATCATCGGGCTAAAAGCTACCCTTTTCCTTGGTCTAGCGACATTCCGCCCTAACCAAGCTACCCTTTTTCTTGGTCTAGCGGCACTCCGCCCTAACCAAGCTACCCTTTTCCTTGGTCTAGCGGCACTCTGCCCTAACCGAGCTACCCTTTTCCTTGGTCTAGCGACATTCCGCCCTAACCAAGCTACCCTTTTCCTTGGTCTAGCGACACTCTGTCCTAACCAAGCTACCCTTTTCCTTGGTCTAGTGGCACTCTGCCCTAACCAAGCTACCCTTCTTCCTTGGCCTAGCGGCACTCCGCCCTAACCAAGCTACCCTGCTCCCTTGGTCTAGCGGCACTCCGCCCTAGCCGAGCCATCCCTTATCATGATCTAATGACAGTCCGACTTGTTACCCTCCCAAAAAGAGGGGAAGAGAGAATAAAAGAATGAAAATAAATAAAAATGGGGTTAAAAATAGAGATACCCTGCCGGTCTTGTTCAGGTTTTCCGAGCAAGGGCAAAAATGGCTAAAACCCAGCTGTGGTGAAAACCCGAAAGGGCACTGCAGGTAAAATCGGGTACCCCGCCACGTGAAAACCCGGAAGGGCGCGTGGGCAAAAGTAAGAGGGGGCTGGCTCCGGTGAAAACCCGAAAGGGCACTTGGGCCAGTAATATGGTGATCCTAAAGAAACCTCACCTCCCGTCATAAACTTCTCGTCGATCGGCCAGCACCTTGTCCGATCAACGATCAAATCCATCCAGTACGGACCCTACGTCTGTCCTGATAAAAGCCCTCGTACCTTGTCCCAGGTCCCACCGTGATGAAACCTGCTGCTGATCAATGGGCACACTCACCCGATCAGCGATGAAACCTATCCAGTTTAGACCCTACGTCTATCCTGATGAAACCTATGAAACCTTTGCATTGGTATAAACCCAATACCGATGATGAAACCTGCTGTTGATTGATTGGCACACTGCCCGGTCAATGATGAAACCTATCCGGCTTAGACCTTACGTCTATCCCGATGAAACCTATGAAATCTTTACGTCGGTATAAATCCAATACCGATGATGAAACCAGCTGTTGATCGATTGGCGCACTGCCCGGTCAATGATGAAACCTATCCGGCTTAGACCTTACGTCTATCCCGATGAAACCTATGAAATCTTTGCGTCGGTATAAACCCAATACCGATGATGAAACCAGCTGTTGATCGATTAGGCGCACTTTCCGGTCAATGATGAAACCTATCCGGCTTAGACCTTACGTCTATCCCAATGAAACCTATGAAATCTTTGCGTCGGTATAAACCCAATACCGATGATGAAACCAGCTGTTGACCGATTAGGCGCACTGCCCGGTCAATGATGAAACCTATCCGGCTTAGACCTTGCGTCTGTCCCGATGAAACCTATGAAATCTTTGCATTGGTATAAACCCAATACCGATGATGAAACCTGCTGTTGGTCGATTGGCACCCTGCCCGATCAACAATAAAACCAGCCCAGGGTAGACCTTACGTCTATTTTGATGAGATTCATAAGATCCTTGCATTGGTATAAACTCAATACCGATGATGAAACCCACCTTTGATCAATGGGCATCCTGCCCGATCGACAAAGAAACCCGTCCTATCAAATCTGCATACCCTTTACGTCCCGCCGTGAAGAAACCTACCATTGGTCGATCGGCACCTTGCCCGATCAATGATAAAACCAGCCCAGTGTAGACCTTACGTCTACCCTGATGAAACCTATAAAATCCTTGCGTCGGTATATACCCAATACCGATGATAAGAGCATGCACTAATGAAGCAGCACATCGCCTGATCCGTGCTGAAGTCCCAATTCAGGAAACATATGTATATATATAAAAAAATGGGGTTAAAAATAGAGATACCCCGCCAGACTTGTTCGGACATCCCGGATAAGGGCAAAAATGGCCAAAAACCCAGCTGTGGTGAAAACCCGAAAGGGCACCGCAGGCAAAATCGGGTACCCCGCCACGTGAAAACCTGAAAGGGCGCGTGGGCAAAAGCGAGAGGGGGCTGGCTCCGGTGAAAACCCGAAAGGGCACTTGGGTCAGTAATGTGGTAATTTAAAAGTTCCATGCCAACCGGCACGCTACCTTTACCTCCCTTCTATTGATGAAGCCTTCCGTCGGTCAACTGGTTCCACGCCCCACCGATGATAAAACCTTTCCAGATAGACCTTACGTCTGTCCTGATGAAATCTACGCACCCTCTTTCAAACGTCCCACCGACGATGAAACCCATCAACATTTTTACTAAGGCCTATCCAGTTCAGACCTTACGTCTGTCCTGATAAAACCTACGCATTTCTTGGCAAAGTCCCACCTGCGATAAAACCTATTGGAATAGACCTTACGTCTGTCCTGATGAGACCTACACCTTCACACACTTCCCACCGTTGGTCGATTGGCACCTCGCCCGATCAATGATGAGACCCTATCCAGTCTAGACCTTTCGTCTATTCTGATGAAACTTATAAAATCTTTGCATTGGTATAAACCCAATACCGATGATGAAACCAGCTGTTGATCGACGGGCACCCTGCCCAATCAATGATGAAACCATGCAGTTTGGACCTTTCGTCTATTCTGATGAAAATTATGAAATCTCCTTGCATCGATATAAACCCAATATCGATGATGAAATCAATTGTTGATCGACCGGCACCTCGCCCGATCAATGATGAAACCCTACCCAGTTTAGACCTTTCGTCTATTCTGATGAAACTTATAAATCCCTTTGCATCGATATAGACCCAATATCGGTGATGAAACCAACTATTGATCGACTGGCATTTCGCCCGATCAAGGATGAAACCCTACCCAGTTTAGACCTTTCGCCTATTCTGATGAAACTTATAAATCCCTTTGCATCGATATAAACCCAATATCGATGATGAAACCAACTATTGATCGACTGGCATTTCGCCCGATCAAGGATGAAACCCTATCCAGTTCAGACCCTATGTCTGTCTTGATGAAAACCACATATCCTTTAATTGTCCCACCTACTATAACCCCTACCCAGTCTAGACCTCACGTCTGTTCTGATGGAACCTCTCCTTTCACACTCCTGCAAATTGTCTCCTTTACGGCGCACATGGCCGGAAGGATTTTTGCTGCCACTCACAAAATCGGTTTGAGCACCTCTTCGGATGCCGTCACGCGGTGGAGCGAGTCCCCCATCCTTTCTCTGAAGGGGTGGACGCTCTCCTGCCAAGTACGGGCTGTTCGCATGAGGGATTGTCAAAACCGCTACCCCACTTCCCAAAGTAATAAAACCATATGCAAAGTAAGATGGAGACGCTTGAAGCCAAGGGATTCCTTTCCAATAAAAAGGGAATACATAAAGGGCCCCGAGGGGACATTACATTACAGAAGAGAACAAAAAAGGAGGAGTAAACAATTCACGGCCGCCGGAATATATCTTCGAAGGCTAGAAGACCCACATAAGGGGCGGCTCCTAGCTCATGAAGGCGCGCTTCCTCCTCCTGAAGCCCAATGGACATGTCCTGAAGAGACATCACCCGTCCCTCCAGCGAGGCTACCTCCTCTTCAGACTGCGGCCGGATAAAGGAGAGTTGCTGCAGTTCGGCTCGAAGTCCAGAGAGTTCCATCTCCAGTAGGGCTATCCGGCCCCGCACAGCTTCTTCCCGCTGAATGGCACCTTCTAGCTCAGCTCGGCGTCCATCAAGCATAAGTGTCAGCTTCCCCAACTCGGACTTGCATTCTGACCTCTGCAATTTCAGCGCCGTTAGCTTATCAACCATGGTCCGTGCTAGGAAATCCCTCCGATGCACGAATTTAAGCAAAAGCAAGACCCGCTGAGCCCATGTGTCCAGAGGGCAACCCATAGCCTGCAGACCGGCAGTGAAGCGATCAGCAATTTCCTTCAGCTGCAAATATGTCAAGCCAGGCTGAGATTCTACCAGCTGGCGCAGCATATCCAGGTTCTGCCAGACAAAGCTCTCGGACGATGCAAAGCCAAAAGAAGCAGAGGGGATCACTTCGAAGGTCACTTCGCTATCAATGTCTGCCCACAGTGCGACATCCGGCTGAGAGGATGAAGACGGTAAATCTGCTGGAAGAACTGGCCGATCCCTCTCCGAGCCCTCTGGCTGAACTGAAGATTCCCCCTCCGTCTCGGGCGCTATGGCTTGAACATCAGCGGAGGGAGGACCGATGAATGATGGAGCTATCTCTTCATGAATCTTCTGAATAAGGGCTTCATCTTCAGCTCCTCTTCCTGATAATGGGGGCGAAGGGTCTCTAGTCTGTAAAGGCAGAAATCCAGTTTCTATAGCCACTGTGGCGGGGGCTGCTGACTCAGGCGCAATTGACATGATGGCAGCCGGTATGAAAGCAGAGCTTCTGGCTGGGTCTGCTTCAGCTCTGAACTCTGAGGCCCTGACGAGGATGGAAATCTCTCCTGGTGATCCTAAGTCCAACGATGCTAAATCTGTCGAGGACTGTATCCGCGCCGGCACAGGGCGAATGATCTCGGGAATTCCCGTGCAAGTTAACGGCTGGAAAGGGACAATAGCCCAGTTTATGGAAGAAATGTCCGTGATAGCCGCAGTTGTGTCTGAGCTAGCAATGGCAACGCCCTGAGACCAAAACAAAGCAACTTCAGTGCTAGATATAAAAGAAGAAGGGGCAGATGAAGCAACAAACATGAAAAGGAACCCACCCTTGAAGCAGGGTCCACATCCTCGGAGTGGGGTGAAAGAGAAGGAAGCTCCGTAGTCGGAATGACAAACGGTGGAGTTATGTCAATCTCGGTATCGAGCCCGGCAAACTCCTCCTGCAACTCCTCCTCAGGAGATAACACCACCAGCTTAGCCGGCTGAAAAGATGAAACACCCTTTGCAAATACAAGTGGGGCCTCTGGTTCGGGAGCATCTCCCTCACTGTCGCTGAAGGTTGCTTCCTCCTCATCAGAGGCGGCCTTAGAGCTGCCAGAAGATATTTCCACACTAGCTATACGCTGTGGGGTCACCTCCAAAACATGCCGAGATGTAGACCGGGTAATTATGCGCCTGGCCGGAACGGCACGCTGCTTCAACTGAGCCTTGTGACCTTCCTGTGGTTGAAGCAACTCTTCTATCACCACAGTCTCAGTCTGCTCCTCGCCTGCCGCTGATGCCAAAAAGAGACCTCTGAGAAATGTAGCAAAGAAAACAAATATAGATATGAAACAGATGAGAAGATACACTTACCCCCCGCCTCACTAGCCGGCGTAGGAGAAGGCAATCTGGTCTCCACCACAGAAGGTGCCATGACTGTCTCTTCAGCTGTGCAAAAAGAATGGGTCAGATTCAAAGATTTCTTTCAGATCCTGCAGAAGACAGTGAAGAATGCAAATACAAGTTGTTGATGTTACCCTGAACCGGTGTCGAAGCAGCCTCCCTTTGTAGCTCAAACTCATCGAATGATGGAATGTCAGGGAGAGGGGTCCCAGTATCCATCGCCACCGAAGTCGACTGTTGAATGTGGGCCTTTTTGGCCTTCCTGGCCTTCCCAACCGCAGTCTTGACTGCGGAAGCCTTCCTCTTCTTGCCAGGAGGCATGGGAGTAGTGGTCGGTGCTGCAGCAGGAACTTCAAAATAAGTGGGCTTCTCGGCCTGCGCAATAATCTTTCTATAGAGTCCCTGCCGCTTTATATCAGGCCGGTCTGTTAAGAATGGCAGAAGAATGATGGGATCAGCGGATGCAAAGTTCAGATGCTAAGCAGAAAACACTGCAATCAGAAAAGAAGAAATCTTACCTGCCGGGCCGTCATAGAATACAGAAAGTGGCCAGTACATGTAAGCTACCTCCTTGGAGCGGGAAGCAGCCTCCTTGATGAGCCAGCACACATCACCAAATAGCTGGCACTTCTCTACCAAAGCTGCCAGATCATTATGGCCGCGAAAGTCAAGGCAGCGAAACAAGTCAAGATGGTCCATGCCCCAGCCATCGACATAATGAAATGATATAAACAGTGGCTTGTTCAAAATACCGGCTATCGGGCTTTCTGCAGATAATCCATGCAAATTCAGCAGAATGAACAGCCAGGACGTTTGTCTATAATACGTCTGAGTTCTATCTTCTCGGCGTACAAACGTCCTATATGGATGAAATTTATCAACTGGACCCCTCCAGGAAGCTACTGTCGGGAGCGGCTCTTCAACAGGGAATGGATACTGCTGCTCCTCCAAGCGAGCGCCCCCTACATGGCTCAGATGTTTCAAGCTCTGCATAAAGGTGTCCTCGTTGATGGCAGCAAAGACAGGAGCAAGCGGCTCGGAACTCTTTTCCTTCAAGGCCCGCCGCTGAGTCAGATAATTCTCTGCTTCCCTCAGATGCTGTGAGTAAAGTTTTTTCAAGTGGGCCTCGGAAATATCAAACACTGGCCCAGGTTGCTGTTTCAGGAAGGAGCGCTCTGCAACGTCCCAGAAGGCACCCCTGCCATCCCTATAAAAGCCGGTCCGGATATTCCACCATTTGATGTATTCTGGTGTCACCTGGGGGACACGATTAGAAACAATGGGCACCCTGAAAACTATGTCATCCTGGCGATGATAGAAATCCCACCACAACCGGCCCTCGCCAACAATGAGGGACCCGTGCTTGGCCCGGCTGTCTAGGGGAAACTGGGCAACCGAAGTAGGAATATGCTGGTCGTAGCCGAAGTTTCGCCCAAAGCGGAACGGATAATATGGCTCCAACAGAAGCAGGCCACCCTTCCTATAAACCAAAACACTGGGCCGAATTGCCATGGCCCATCTCACCAGCTCGGTTCCAGGATCGGCTGAGCAGTGTTGACCCCGGAGATGGGGTGGATATATGTTTCTATCTCCTCCAGCTTGCATTCTCTCTGAGGATCAATCAAAGGAGCTGAACCTGCTGCCAAGCTCCAGAAATGTATGCTACCAGGAGCGTCCACTGGTACCTTTATCAGTCGGCCCCTGATTTTAAATAGCTGATCATAAAAGGGACCAGGCTCAGCACTGACAAATTCAATCATCCTGGGTGACACTGTATCCGCCTGCAAGGTTCTCGGAGCTAATTCGGAGAATATACTGCAGACCCAGGCGTTGAAGAAATGAAAAGGACCCACAGTCCTCAAAGAACGGGGAGTCCGATGCTTGTACAGGTCCCCCAAAGATTTATATATCAAACACAGGGTCACTGGGCAGAGCGACAGCTTCATCCCCCACGCCATCTGACAAGCTGGATATATGGCCTCTGGCCGAATGACTGTCTCGTCCCCTTGTGGGAGAGCAAAAGTGCACAGCCAAAATGTAAATAAGCTGCACAGTGTGTGATGGGGTCTACGCCTGCTGGGTTGGGACCGCCGCTGCCTGCACGGCGCAATGAAGAGGTAGCGCCGACTTATAATGGGGAGCCCTTACCTGCTTACTAGCAGCCGGACCCATAGAAGGAAAGTCTGCATACTTCAGGGGACCGTCAAAGAAATACTGGACCCACTGCCCTATCTGGACCCTCATTTTGCTACCTCTCTCTCTGGGTTGATAGCCTTTAGAGGACCCCCTGCTGTACGCCAGACAGATGGAGCGGTATACCTTCATCAGGTATCGATATGAGAAGCCGAGGCAGTACTTCCCCTCGCCATCAGAGCTATCCTTCTCGGAATCCGACAAGCAAACCTCCTCATACGGCTCGCCATCAATGGGCAGGCCGGAAAGCTGTGATAAACTCCAGAGATCCAGGGATGTCTCCCCCTCTGCTGTATAGAAAGTGTTGAACAAAGGGCAGAACACTTCAAACATCCCACAACACAGCCCCCGGGATATGGAATACCAGAATCTGGAAGCGAAGACACTGTGGTACACCCCTGCTCTAATTAGCAGGGGGGCATACTCTAGCAGAACAAATTCTGTAAACTCCACTACCCCCACTCGGAATAGATGAGCGTCAGTGATTTTGGTGTCTCCAAACCAGCCGGCGGCCATAAGGTACTTAAACTGAACGGCCGAACAATTCAGCACGAAGGGTTCTTCGCGATATCCCCACTTTAATGGTGCCAAAAACATGCCATAGCCGGGCTTCTCCCTAAGAACTCGGCCGCTAGCATTATCCCACCGGGCTGGTGTGAATTCCGGGGCCCGGACCAGCATCTTCTTCTCTGGTTCCGGCTCCGATATACCAAGGACGGCATCCCAGTCGCGCTTTTCCCCAGGAACATAAATGGCCTTGCTGCGATACACTGAATCCTTCAGATTATCTCGCTCGGCAAGGATGGCAGCTTCAACTACGCGAGCTATCCCATAATCTCGCAAGCCACCCACTGTGAAAGTCTGGATGAACGGCATCAAGTGGCGATCCTTCGGGTAGTCTGGCCGGTAGTTATTATCCCGCCTGAAGCATGTCTCGGTCACCGTGGAGTATACCCGGGCCGTCGACACTGTGTCAGTTTCAGAATCAGACGATTCGTCAACTGAAGCTATTCTATCATATCCGAAATCCAAGTTGTGCACGTTCAACCAATTTACTGTGGCCCGAGATATGTCTGGCTGGGCCGATGAACTAGCTCCAACAGCTCCGGAAGATGCAGCAGCAGAGCCAGAAGCCATTGCTATATCTGCAAACAAAAGAAGAAATATGGATTAAAACTCAGTCTTATAGGGATTGCAACATGAGATTCTATAAAAATTTCGGCAGCATCTCCCCTTATTCGGGGTCTGCCCAAAAAGAATAGGGAGTCACCAACCAAGAGGGGGTGATCCCGGAAGCAAAGGGATTAAATCCCCAAAAGACGTCATACCCGGGACGGAAGAACTCGCGGCCACCGCCGAGAGGATGAAGACGGCTTGCGCCGAAGAGAAGAAATGGAGAGAAAAGCTGAAGAAAGAGAAAAAAAGGATGAAGAATGAGGGAAAACAAGCCATCGGCGCCTTAAGTAGGGCCCGGAGCGATGGGTTCTCGGCGCGGCTGAATGCGCGCCGAGAACCTCCAGGCGGAGGGCTCCCGACGGCCAAAAGGCGTGCCGAGAACCCCAGGCCGAGGCCCCCTGCGGCCAGGGCGCGCCGAGAAGACCCCCAGGCCGAGAGCCCAGCCAACCAGGCCGCGCCGAGAGACCCCCCGCGCCGAGAAGCTTCGCGCCGGGAGGTCTTGCAGGCCGAGAAGGCCTCGCGCCGAGAAGGTCACGCCGAGAAGCCCATGGCCCCGTGCCGAGAAGCTTTAAAGGCTGAAAATAAAGGCAGAAAATATGAAAATGGGAAAGTATGAAAATGAAATATCCATATGCAGCATAGTGTTGCTATGAGATAATCAGGTCCGAAAACCGGATTGAAGACAAATGGAGGAAGATATCCTCAAATGATGAAAGACACCTGCAGGCCCCATGCCGCTTGTTCTGCGCTTACGCCGCCTGCAGGTGGGGGGCATTTGTTGACACCTGGAAAATGATCAAGGATGGAAGCACAACTGAAAAGAGGTCAGACTAACAGTGAAAGACCATTGATGAAGCTCGTCAACCATTCACCCAGCTAAAACCCTTGTTGGCCAAGCTGATGTCCGGTGCCAATGTCCCTCAGACGGCAACACTGATAAAGCAGCAGTCACTCGACTGATGAGACCTTCCAGCCCTTTAATGAGAGCTGTACTACCGTTTCGCCCAAGAATCCACGGATGATATGTCAAGATGAGTCAGATGTCGGCTTGCTGACAGATGTAATATGAGATGAAGATGAAGCCGGTACCGGCAGATGAAGATGGAAAACGCTTTGCAAAGTCAGAATAGAAGAAGAATGGTCTCCACAGATTACACACCCGGCTGAGGTCTTCCTAGACTAAAGCTGATGTCCGATCTCGTCACCATTCAAGTGACGATATCGATAAAATGATACCCGGCATTGTCACCATTCAAGTGGCAATACCGATGAAACCCCTGTCTACGGACAATGAAATCCCGGTCTACAGACTGATGAAAATTGTAATGATGATCTCGATACAAGATATGTCATGAATGAAAGGCCCTTTCGGGTGATGATGTCCTTGAAAGACCCAAATGGGTCTGTGAAAGTGGCCACAAAAAAGGCTTTAATTGGGCCTCAAAAGATGGCGCCGAGAGCCATTTGCCAAAGCCCAAGAGGGCGCCAAGAGCCTGGTCAAATGCGCGTCGGGAAGCTCAAGCCGAAACCCAGCCGTGATGCTGCTGCCGAGAGGGAGAAAAAGGTTATAAAAACCCCCTTCCTTTGAACAAAAAGGGGATCGATTGGAAAAGGGGATCGATCGGAAGAAAAAAAAGAAGAAAAAGATAGAGCAATAGAAAGATAGAGAGGGAGTCCTGCTCAGAAAGCGAGAGCCCCCCTCAACCAAAAGAGAAGAGAAGAAATAGAAGAGAAGAAGAAGGAAGGTTCCAGGTGGGCACTGGGGAGGGAGAGGAGTCAATGCTCCGCCCTCCCCCATGCTTTCTTTTCTCTTTTTCTTCATGTAATCTTTAGAGTTTCATCTCGATTGATAGAGTGTAACCGGACAATCCCGGCCTCGATTTGTATCTCCCTGTGCCTCATTCCCTCTCTATGAGCAATGTAAGTCTGGGAAATGCATCGAAATAGAATATTACAGTGGCCTGTTTGGGTACTGATGGATTGAAATTGCTGTTATCCTCTTCCGTTATTTCTTTTGCATCCGCTTGTCCATTGCTTAGATGCTTTTGATTTTCGGCCGGTGCTTCATATCCCGGAGTCGGTCCTCCTGTGAAGAACGAAGGTGGAACCCCAACCCTTGTTCAATGGGTTATTGGGCTCCGTCCCTCTCCTTTCTTCCATGGTACGATAGACCCTCCGGAGCATCGTGGATTTCTGTCGAGTTCACAGTTAGTTCAGGGTCAGAGACAGCAATCTCTTGACCGGCTGAACATCAGATGATCAGAGAAAATCCTCTGCATAACCCTACGAGGCGACGGAGCCATGCCACTGCATAAGCTTCATGGACCTCTAAAGGAACATCAAAATGGTGCTGCAGGCATGTATATGGCCAGGGGTCCAGTACCCTTCTGTTTGGCTTTTACCCCGGCACTCCGTGGGTGATTGCCCATCACCTCCTGGCAAATGCTGACCGTAGGGGAAATGCTGCCAAAATTCTCAAAGTTCATTGAAGCCCCCCTCGACCGGCAACAGGAAGAAATGCATCCTTCAGAAGGCTATACGACGGCCTCATTTCCCCATCAATTCCACCCCCAGATTTCCTTGGTATCCTCCTAACAGAAGCATCCAAGAAATCCCCTTGTTCGCATCCCAAGTTCAGCTTCAATCGCATCTAGAAACTCAAAATCCCTGAAACAGAGCATCGTTCGAGCTCTGGAAAATGATGAAATCCTGCAGCAAATCTACCTTCTCGGCGCACAAATTGCCCGCCGAAAACCCCTCTGTCGAGAGGTCTGTCCCCTTAGCTAAACGACAAACCAATCTGTTTTAACCCTTTTCACGTGAGTCTATGTGCAAGGCTCCCGGCGGCAGACTCCCGGCGTGGCCAGAAGCACGCCGGGAAACCCTACGCTGAGAGCCCCTCCTCCTTGTCAGCCATTCACCCCCGGCGCCACCTTCCCGACGCCACCTTCCCGGCGCGCCCAGGAGCGCGCCGGGAAGCCCTACGCCGAGAGCCTTCCCCCTTTCATCTGGCCGCGCCGAGACCCTCCTTCGGCCTACTAAACCCATGCCGAGAGCTCCCTCTCCGGCCAATTGAAGCCACGTCGAGAACCTCCTTTTGGCCAATCAAAACCGTGCCGAGAGCCCCTCCTCCTTCAGCCGATAAAACCCAGTCAGAGGCCCTCTTCTACACTTATATCCTTCAATTTTGGTCTCCATACACACATGCCCTGGGGATGTTCATAGATCGTCATGAGTGCCCTGAGAAGATATAGTAATGGGGAAGTCCTCCCCTACAGTATTCATTCCCGATCCGGATTTCACCCTTATGAACCCAAAGGGCCATGTCATTACATGAGTTCCGAGGGATTTCAAGGGAATATTAAACGATGGAACAAAGATAAGCAATGTCCCGGGGCCCGACGCCCATCCCCGTTCGGTTGTCGTCCCGGCACTCCGTGGATGATAACCTATCCTCCCTTGGCATAATCCAAGTTGAGGGGACATGCTGCCAAAATTTACACATACCTTGCCAGGTAGCTGTAATGTCCTACCTCTCAACCCCGTTGGCCCACGGAGCCATGTCCCTACATGCTCTCCGATGGTCCTTTGAAGGGGAGGATATAGATGCAACATCGCGTACGCACAGGGCGCGTCATGTCATGCCGGTGGTTACTCAGATTCTGGGTCAGTTATGCCCGATCTCTTACGGATCCCACCCTGCCACTGCATGGGTGGTTCCCTATTCCCCACTTGGCATGGTCCAAGATGGTGGGAATTTGCCGTCGGTTTTATCCCGAAAATAACCAACCCCGGCTCCGTCTAATCCATTTAACGTTTGCAAATGAACGACTTCCGTCTCTCTTGAGCATGTGGCTTTACCGCTGTCATCCTCCTACTTTTAGCGTTTAATCAAGGGTTGTCCTTCCTTAGAAGGACGTAATTAACGTCATAACGTTCATGGTATGACGGACTTCTGGTCCAGACACGATCACTCACAATCGACTGACCATGTCAGATCGAGCGCACAATAAAATTGTCACTTCGGTGACTGGCACGCCAATGAACCAATAAATAAATAAATCAATAAATAAATAAATAATAATAAAAAATAAATAAATAAAGATAAGATAAAAATCCCGCGTCCACAAAGCCCTCCACAGATCGCATTCTTCCCCTACATGCGCTAAGGCCTTTCCCGTAACACTTATCTTCCAGGGTGCTTTAATGGCCTTCGCTTCCTTCGTGTCCGCTTCCGTGCCCAACTCCCTCTTCTTCAAAGGGACAATGTCGGTCAGCAGTGGGAACGAGTGGCGTGGAATGCCGATCTGGAGGCAGCACCGATGCGCGTTATAAAGGACAAACTCAGTCGCGCTGATCAGTTGGAGTTCAGCTTCGGGAGAAGACCTCATGAGGAGTTCAAGTGAGAGTAGACATGCCGGTGCACAAGTGAAGAAGCTTTGTGTCATGGTTCGGAAGTGAGACTGCCAGTCTTCCCGTTTCTTCAGCCACGGAACATGGTTCGCCACAGTGCCACCGAAGCCTAACACATCGGCTATGTGATAAATGGGGCTTTGTTGGAAAAGCTTTGAAGCAGTCGGCATCCCCTCACGGTGGTCGAATTTGAAGTGTAAATCGACCCAGCAACTCAGAACAAGTGCGCAACCAAAAGGAGGCCTACCCATGCTCGAGGCGGTAAGACCGCTGTAAAGGTAGGCAAGGACGGCGGGTCCCACCCTCTTTCCACTCCAGATCCCGCAGATAGCACTCAGTTGGGTTTCTTCCACTATGTTGTCGGTATGAGGGAACAAGAGACCACCCGCCAGACAGATGGTGAACCCTTTCATAATTCCTTCCAAATGTTCATCATCTGGTGACCCTTTCAAGGCATCCATAACCCATACCGCGAGCCTTTGCAAGTCAATTCCCTTTTGAGTACGGACTTTTCTGACTGCGTCGGACGGCATGAAGCTTCCAAGGACGCTCTCGGAAGTCGCCCTTTTCAACATCCGCATAGGCTTCGTCTTCTCGTCACTCTTGAATTTCTTCAGTCCAAGCAGAAGCTCCACCTCCTCGAGGAGAATGGTCACCTCGAACATCGGGAAGATGAAAGTGTGGGTCTGGGGATGCCAGATCTCCACTAATGCGCCCATAACCGCCCAGTCCATGCGGATTCTCTTGTAGTGTTTGGTGTGAATAAGGAGCCCCTGAAGATGCCACTTCGAGAGTATAGCCCTCATGCCAATGGAGATGTTGGAAGTTAGCTCTGAAAGCCATGGCAGTTTGGAAAACTTCCTCGGGACAAGAAAGAGTGGATACGGCTGGAAAGAAGAAGAGAAAGGAAGGAAAGTGAGAAGAGAGTTCATGCAATAAATTTGAAATAAATCAACTTACCATATGTGACTGGATCATCCCACTCAGATGACCCTCGAGGTCGAAAAGTCGCCTGATCTCACTGCTAGGCCTGCCCCTCTTCATAACGCAGGAAGACTCTCCTTCCATCCTGAAATCCCTAGACCCTCCTCTTCTCCTCCTCCTGAACTTTCAAAACTCCCCTTGGTACATTTGAATAAACTAGCCTAAGGGAGGTACTTATAGGAAAGGAGAGGTGCTACGGGACGGGACGTGTCACATGAGTGGTCAAGTCGTCAGTGTTTTATCCTTGTATTGTGGCACGATTCTGTTATATTTCTGTTGCTTTCTGATGTATTTAATCTATGATGGTCTGTGCAGGTTTTACCAATGGACGTTTTTCGCCCTATCTTGTATACCATCCTTCAGTGTTCGGTCCCCCATGTCATGCATCATACTATATGATATTTACGCTATTAGAACACGTCAAGGACCTTGCGACCCGAACGAATCTGGGATTTGAGTTCCCCTTCAACAAAAATAGTAATGATTCCAAAAGAATTTGGGTTGTACGGATAGGCCGTTAACTGGTGATAGCATGGGAACGACGGTTCCATTCAGTGAGTCGGTGCGTGGATAAACGGGCCCCAGCTCAGTATCAGCTCACTGGATCGGTATCCTGACCCATTCTTAACGAGTTGACAATATTATCCTTGGCTATTTTCTATTCTAGTTTGTTTTAAATTTTTCTTTAAACCCAGCATGCATTCATATAGGACTTTGAGTCTATTGCGGAAGATCATTCAAGTGATTCGATTGCAAAAGCTGTTGTGCTTCAATTCTTACAAATATGAGATATTCCATTCTGAATGAAATATGGAGTTTCCTTGAAGCGGCCCTACGCTGCCCTTCCAAACGAGACCCTTGTTTGGACAGACCCTCAGATATTCCTTTGCTTTTTACCTTGTTTGACCCACCTTGGCCGCAGCACTTCCACATTGGCTAGTAACCGCTCCCCAAAGGTGAAACGTACAGGTTTATGACCCAGGTACTTCCACACCGAGAAGTTGGTCTCCTTTATTTTCGTGCCTGAGCGCACATCTCACCCTCCCTTATTTGATTTCCGTCCAAACAATCGTCAAATTTGAAAAACCTTCTTCAAGGTCGCCTCATTGAAACTACAGTAAAGATTCCAAACAGTCATGTCAAAAGCATGTCTCATCACACCTTGGCATCAACTTATCAGTCCATTCCCACTCCATTTTACTCCACTTTGATACCATTCAATTACGTGTCACTCCCTTGCAAAGCAGACGCCAAGGCGGGGCAGCTGTAGACACGTTATTCCTAACGTCCCCTGAGAAGATCTCATATTACCACGCGACGCCCCGCAGCGGCTTTCGCATTTTGAATCACTTGAGTGTTTCCTATCTTTGAGTCTTCTCTCGTCTTCTGGGCGAGTAGCGTAACGCTCCTTCGGCATCCGGAAACCGCCTCGTTGTGGAAATCATGCGGCATTCGAACGGCATCAACATCAATCGCATGCATCAGAAGTTGCCGGGACCAGGAAAATGCCTAATGGACGACTGTCGATGCCCTTTTCGGGGGAATCGGGGGGTCATCATGGAGGCGTCCAGGCCCCTGGACGCCTCCATCAACCAGCTCACGGGTGACCCCCGGCCATCGACAGACCGTTGCTCAGTCTGTCATTTGAAGAAAATCCAAGTTATGAAAGCGTCCAGGCCCCAAGACGCCTCCATCAACCAGCTCACAGGTGACCCCCGGCCATCCACTGACCGTTGCTTAGCCTGTCGTTTGAAGAAAATCCAAGTTATGGAGGCGTCCAGGCCCCTGGACGCCTCCATCAACCGGCTCACGAGTGACCCCCGACCATCGACTGACCGTTGCTCAGTCTGTCGTTTGAAGAAAATCCAAGTTATGAAAGCATCCAGGCCCCTGGACGCCTCCATCAACGGGCTCACGGGCGACCCTCGACCATCGACTGACCGTTGCTCAGTCTGTCGTTTGAAGAAAATCCAAGTTATGAAAGCGTCCAGGCCCCTGGACGCCTCCATCAAACAGCTCACGGGCGACCCCCGGCCATCGACTGACCGTTGCTCAGTCTGTCGTTTGAAGAAAATCTAAGTTATGGAAGCGTCCAAGCCCATGGACGCCTCCATCAACCATCGACTGACCGTTGCTCAGCCTGTCGTTTGATTAAAATCCAAGGTATGGAGGCATCCCAGCCCCTGGACGCCTCCATCAAACAGCTCACGAGCGACCCTCGGCCATCGACTGACCGTCACTCAGTCTGTCGTTTGAAGAAAATCCAAGTTATGGAGGCGTCCAGGCCTCTGGATGCCCCCATCCTCTCGACCTCTATAAATAGAGGCCTACCCCTCCTCAGTTCAGGAGGTCAAAAAAGAGCACCGAGAGGCTGCCGGATTCTATTCCTAACCCGTGGGTGTTTTGTAGGGGAAGTCCTGCCGGATCCTCAGGTGCCCGTGCTCGCAGGAGAGAGGCCACCTTCGCCCGCCGCGCTACCTCGTCGTCCCTACGCTGCCGAAGCTCCGCCAGATCTCGCCATCGACCATCCAATAAGCCATTCTCTCCTCTTCTTTCCTAGTTATCTTGCATTCATCATATCATATCTTCTACCCCCCCCCCTTTTATGAGGGAGTCTCTTCCCGTTTCTACGTCGAAATAATTGCCATTCATCATAAGCATTTTCCTCCAACTCGTGTCCGAGAGGGGTTTAAAAGACAACACCAACCAGGTGTGTGTCTTGCCATCATTTTGTTACTTGCATCGTTAGAATTTGAATACTGCACCTTCATCTTTCTGATCCACCCGTTACTTGTTTGTCGATTGTTTAGCAAGGGTACCTGAGGAAAGCCCTCTCCGTCGGCCGGCCGAAGGGGAAGGAAGAAGCAACCTGCCATTTCCCGCTCTCAAGGATTCACAATCTCCGCGCTCAATACAAGGTACACGCGATCATTTCGTTTCTTTGAGGTAACCCCTCTGGCGATCACATCCCTTTAGCATCCTACGTATGCTCTTTCCTCATATTGGCACGTTTCATAATCCTTCTTAATTTTTAGTCGCTTGATAGTCTGTAGTTTAGTTCGTTTTCTTCTCCTTGAGTGGATTCCTCGGCTTCCACAATATATACTGTATTTTTATATGCTGTATGAACACGACCCTGAGCTATAGCCCGTTCACAGATAGTAATTTCTTTTCAGCCTATAACTATTATATTTTTTATCATAGTGGCGTACGAAAATTATTTCAGAATGTAAAAAAGTATTTTCTATCATATAGATGTATAAAAAACTACTTTCAGCATGTTAAATCTCTTTTCTTATCATATGGTTAATTAATGTATGATTAAATACAAATATCTAAACTCATGATTTTAATTCATAAGCATATATTTCCATAACTAAAACTTGATGTTTTATGATTATGAGATTAAGGTAAGATATTTAAAAATAAAACTACTATCTTAATTTTTCTTCCTACTTACCGTTCATTTTTAAACTCCATGACTTAATGTCGTTAAACATGATGCCTTAAAATTATTGTCTACTTTCTTGCAACTTCTGAAATTTTGTCAAATCTGTGCTTTTTACAAACAGCATATTCTTGAAAATCATTGGCCATATACATTAAAGTGGATGTCTAAACGTACTTGGGATCTTCTGATCCATATGACTCAATGTCTGGCATTAATGGGGCCCGGTCTGATCCTGGGGGGAGCGCCCGAAAGTACGTGTGCCCATGGGAGTTGATTGACCAATGGTGTGGCATTGCACCGAAGTGCATTATAGATTTACTTGATACGGCATTCCACTACTCGTACTTCTTTACTTGTTTACATGACTACTTGAAAAGTTACATGAATTACATGACTTGCGTGAAATGGCTAATGACATGAAATTCTTTACTTGTTCAAAGTTATTACTTGGAAATTCATCTTAATATCATATTATCTCAATTACTTGGAAATTCCATTCATGTTTATACACTTCCGGATACAAGTTAGAAAATTATTTAAATTATTAATACTTAAAGCATGCCTGGTTCATAGAGATATAAAATCTTACAGAACTTTTTAGCTCACCCTACGTTTTGGTTAATTGTTGCAGGAAATGAAAATGAATAAGGGAATGGACAAGAGTGAGAGAGTGATTTTCCTTTTTACCTAAGTTTATGTAGATCATTAGTGTTTTTACAAGAATGATGTACTTTGGGATTGGAAGTTTGTAATTACCTTTATGGCTTATCAATTAGTGTTGTAAACTTCATTTTGATGGAATAAAGGTACCATTTTCTCATTCATTTCTATCTTTAGAAATAAAATTTTACATGCTCTGATTGACACGATTGTTTACGACTCGTCGCGTCCTCGATATTTTGCGTTGGGGCGTGACAGTCTTTGTGGTATCAGAGCCTAGGTTACATAAAATCCTAAGTTTCACAATTATAGGTTCATTCTTAAAACATAGTTTCTAGATCAATATCTAGAAATTTGATAGATCTTGAACTTTCCCTGTAAGATTTGGGTAGAAACACGGGTTAAGTTTTAAGAAAAAAGGAATTATCAAGAAATAAATACCAAAACAAAAATAATAAACCTTGAAATTATGGTTTCAGGCTAATTCTCGCAAATGGCCGTCGAGAGAGCTCAATGGCGCGAGATGTAGTGCACTGTTCAAGGCTTGACCCAAGCCTTCCAACAGGTTGCTCAGGGAGGAGCAAACCGAGGAGCCGGGGATTTGCATAGGAATTTTCGAAGCATGAACCCTCCCAAGTTCGCTGGATCTACGGATCTGGATGAAGCCGAACATTGGATTAAGGAAATTGAGAGGATTTTCCGAATCATCCAATGTGCCGACGAGGAGAAGGTCTTACTTGCTACTTTCTAACTAGAAAGAGATGCGCGTGCCTGGTGGGAATTGGTCGAAGCTACTTTACCGCACGACCAAGTATTATGGGAAGAGTTCGTAGAGGACTTCAATAGTAAATACCTCTCCAATCGAGTAAAAGAAAGGAAGGATGCCGAGTTTGCCGCTTTGAAGCAAAGGGGTTTATCAGTTGTGGAATATGAAGCTCAATTTTCAAGGTTATCTCGGTACGCTCCACATCTCGTGAGTACTGACAAAATAAAGGCACGGAGATTTTTTAATGGCCTTAAGCCTCAATATATTACTCAACTGGCCCCGATGGATATCCAAATTTATTCTGATGCGGTACGGAGAGCACAACTCCTAGAAGATGCAATGGAGTTATCGGATCGCATCCGAGGAAGGGAAGCCAAGAGAGAGCAAGTTATTGGGTCCGAAAGTTTCAAACCTTCCTTCGGGAAGAAAAGGTCCAATGATGGGCGTAACTTCATCAAGGACGGGCGTAATTTAAACAAAGGTGGACGTAATTTTCAAGGGGACAAGAAGCCGAGGACATTCGACAAGCAAATTGTCCCTATATCGGCAACATAAAAGGAATTATGCAAATACTGCGAGAAGCCCGGACATAAAGCCGAGGAATGTTGGAGAAAGATCGGTGCATGTCTTCGATGCGGGAGTCGGGAGCATAGGATCCCAAATTGCCCTCTTCTCAACGAGCAAGCTCCATCACTGGAAAAGCTTCCTATTATTGCTAAGAAGCCAGGAAGACTTCAAGCCCTTATGGGTACGGAAGCTACCAAGGAAGGAAACATCGTGGAAGGTACTCTTTTCATATACGCCAAGCCTACCTCTGTCTTATTTGACACCGGAGATACACATTCATGTATATCTAGAAGATTTGCTGGTGTTTTACCTATGAAGCCTGTTCCGTTAGATTCTACACTCACTATCACTACCCATATTGGAACGGGAACGGAGATTAAACATTTCTATCCTGATAGTGAAATTCTAATTAGCGATTATAACTTACCCGCTAATTTGGTATGCATGGAGATGGAAGGATATGATGTTATTTTGGGTGTCGATTGGCTGTCTACACATGGAGCTAGTGTAAATTGCAAGTTGGGGATGGTAACTTTCATGGGTTACCCCGACCTTCTATTTTCGAGTATCATGCATTCCAAGCACATACCTCTCATTTCGGCCCCCAAAGCTGAGAAATTATTAAGGAAGGGTTGTGCCGGTTTCTTAGTTTCTATCACTATGACCGAGCATACGGAACCCGTTCTAAATTACATTCCTATCGTTCGGGATTATTCTGATGTATTTCTGGACGAGTTGCCTGGTATTCCTCCTGAGAGAGAAGTGGTTTTCTCTATTGATTTAATTCCGGGAGCGGCACCAGTTTCTAAAGCTCCATATCGGATGTCTGCCATGGAAATGAAAGAATTAAAGGATCAATTATTGGAATTACTGGAGAAGGGGTTTATCCGACCAAGTACTTCACCTTGGGGAGCCCCGGTTCTCTTTGTTAAAAAGAAAGATGGTTCGATGAGACTATGTGTTGATTATCGGCAATTGAATCAACTCACCATCAAGAACAAATATCCTTTACCGAGGATTGATGAATTATTCGACCAGATTTCCGGAGCTCGATATTTCTCAAAGATTGACCTTCGATCTGGTTATCATCAATTGAAGATCAAGGAAAGTGATATTCACAAGACGGCATTCCGAAGTCGGTATGGTCATTATGAGTTCACCATTATGCCTTTCGGCTTAACAAATGCGCCTGCCGCATTTATGCAATTGATGAACAACGTATTCAGGCCGTACCTCGATCAATTTGTGGTTGTATTCATCGACGACATTTTGATCTACTCCAAGTCCAAGGAAGAACATGAAGAACATCTCAAGAAGGCCCTTCAATTATTAAGAGATCACAAGCTTTATGCCAAATTAAGCAAGTGTGATTTCTGGTTGGAGGAAGTTTCTTTTCTCGGTCACATAATTTCCTAGAACGGTATCGCCGTCGATCCTTCAAAGGTCGAGGCTGTAAAGAACTGGGAAAGACCTACTAGTGTGACGAAAATCCGAAGCTTCTTGGGAATGGCTGGATATTATCGAAGATTTATTAAGGATTTCTCAAAGATCGCAGTATCTTTAACAAGATTGACAAGGAAGGAGAATCCTTTTTTCTGGTCCGAGGAATGCGAGAAAAACTTTCAAACTTTAAAGGATTGTCTGACGACTGCTCCTATTCTCACATTACCTACGAAAGGAGGAGGATTTGAAGTATATGCTGATGCATCTGGAATTGGCCTAGGTTGCGTATTAATGCAACATGGCAAGGTCATAGCTTATTCCTCACGGCAATTAAAGAAGCACGAGGAAAATTATCCCGTACATGACCTAGAACTTGCAGTTGTGGTCTTTGCTTTGAAGGTCTGGCGACATTACCTCTATGGTGAAGCTTTTACGGTGTATTCTGATCACAAGAGTCTCAAATATTTATTCTCTCAAAAGGAGCTCAATATGAGACAAAGACGGTGGTTGGAATATTTAAAGGATTTTGATTTCTCTATACAATATCATCCCAGAAAAGGTAATGCCGTAGCTGATGCACTTAGCAGGAAGCCGATGGCTTTATTATTGAGTATGATGGTTAAAAAATGGCATCTACTTGAGCAAATGGCCAACTTAAACCTCAATATGGAGGAGAAGGAAGGCGGAGTCTTTATTGCAAATATTCGACTCCAACCCGAGTTACTCTCGGAAATCAAGGAACGGCAAGTTGATGATCCGTTGATCGTGGAAATTAAAGATAAATTAGATCAACGACCGGATTTTCTTCTAGCTAATGATGGAAGGCTATTATTCAAAGGAAGAATTTGTATACCCGATTGTTCTATTATCAAGGGTAAAATCCTAGAGGAAGCACATCGGTCAAGGTACACTATTCACCCTGGTGCTACAAAAATGTACCAAGACCTCAAGAGAACATTCTGGTGGCCGAATGTGAAGAGAGAGGTAGCCGAGTTCGTAAGTCGATGCTTGATATGTCAACAAGTTAAAGCCGAGCACCTCAAACCGACTGGTAAACTCAAGCCTCTCGAAATACCGGAATGGAAATGGGATAGTATCGGTATGGACTTCATAGTTGGATTACCAAAGACCCAAAGTGGTTTCGTTGCTATATGGGTAATTGTGGACCGGTTAACCAAGTCTGCTCACTTCTTACCTATCAAGATTAAATGGACCGTGGATGTTCTAGCCGCCTTATATATCAAAGAGATCGTAAGGTTGCACGGTATTCCAAGCTCTATTATTTCGGATCGAGATCCAAGATTCACCTCTCATTTCTAAAAGGGTTTACAATCATCTATGGGTACTAGACTAAGGTTTAGTACGGCTTTTCACCCTCAGACGGATGGACAAACCGAGAGGACGAATCAAATTATTGAAGATATGTTGAGAGCCTGCATGATTGACTTCGGTGGTAGTTGGCATGAACACTTACCGCTGACTGAGTTCGCTTATAACAATAGCTATCAGTCGAGTATTCAAATGGCACCATTCGAAGCATTATCGCCTCTATGCTGGAGCGAGGTTGGTGACAAGGGATTGCTAGGTCCCGACATTGTACAAGACACAACCGACAAAATCCAGTTAATACAAGAAAGGCTAAAGGTCGCCCAATCAAGGCAAAAGAGCTACGCCGACAATCGGAGGAGAGACCTTGAATTCCAAGTGGGGGAGCATGTCTTCTTAAAGATCTCACCCACTCGTGGAGTTAGAAGATTCGGCATCAAAGGAAAGCTAAGTCCGAGATTTATCGGCCCTTTCGAGATTCTGGAGAGAATCGACGAGGTAGCATACAAGCTGGCCTTACCTCCTCAACTGGATGGTGTACACGACGTATTCCATGTATTCATGCTAAGTAAATACATCTATGATCCTTCACATGTGATTCAATTTGAAGAATTGAAACTCCAAAAGGACTTATCTTATGAAGAAAGACCGATCAAGATACTGGATCAGAAATTACACAAACTGAGAAATCGGGCCATACCGATGGTGAAAGTCCAATGGAGCAAGCGTGGGTTCGAGGAAGCAACCTGGGAATTGTAAGAATCCATCAAGAAGAAATACTCGGATTTAATCTCAGGTTAGAAATTCGACATTTCTACTCGAATCTTTGACTTTTAGTTATATAATGTGAATTTGGAGGACCAAATTCTTTTAAGTGGGGGAGGATGTAGAAACCCGATAATTAAAAATGAGAAATAAAATTTTCAATTTCATTATGTAATTAAAAGTTTCATGAAATAATTAAATTACATTTTTAAAGCTAGTTTATTGAATTTACTTGAATTAACTAGAAGTAAATAGATATTAAATACTTTAAACCTTAGATAAATCATAGTAAGCCTAATAAAAGTCCATATAATGGACTAGGATAACAATTGGCCCATTGGATAAACCAAAATGGGCTAGATTAATAGATTAAATGATTTATTAAAGGTTAAATTGACCTAATTTCGTAATATGTGTTTAATATGATATTTAAGAGATTAAAATAACCTCATTTCTAGAAGATTGACTCAAGAATCAACCCTTACATAATAGCCCACCTTGGACCAGCCATTTTTACATTATTTTCACACCTAAGATGGGCTAGATTAAGAGGAGAAATGGCATTTTTCTTCTAATTCGGGTTTGGTGGAATTATGTAAGGAATCTTGACAAATTTGGCCAAGTTTTTACGATAAATAGAACCCCATTCGACCCTCAAACCATCCCTAGAGGTTATGTATACGATGCTGCGAAGATTGGTGGAGATTTGAAGGAAGATTTAGAAGATCAAAGAGTTTTCTTATATTTGAGGATATTTCTTTAGATCCGCCTAAAGGTAGATGTCTCTCAGGCTAAACTCTAATTAAAGTATGTTATCTTGTGTATTTTTCTGTCCTCTTTCCCTTGATAGCTCATTTATTAAATTCTGTTATGAAATGAGCAAGTTATGGTCATTTGATTGGAGGGGTATTCCCACTTTTTCATCAGGTCCAGAACGTGCTATACCTCGGTAGCGCGTTCTGAACGCGCCAGCCCGACCCAGCACGTTCATACAGACCCCGTCTCTTTGATAAAAATTTTAAAAATATACATAAAATAATGTAATAATACTTTCCTTATCGCGCTAGTCTCTGCTAGCGCGTTCTTCATGAACGCGCTAGTCTCGGCTAGCGCGTTCTTCATGAACGCGCTAGTCTCGGCTAGCGCGTTCATACCCATAACCCCGGATGACCAGAAATCAAAAGTATAATATTTCTAATATATATATATATAATACATAATTAAAGTGTTTATATATATATCAGAAGTCTATATCTATTATGGTTTATACCAAACCTATCTCTTTCATTTAGTTTTTACAATTTTTAAATATTTACATCTGTTCATGAACGCGCTAGTCAAGGATAGCGCGTTCATCCTTTTAAACCCGGATGACCAGAAATCAAAAGTATAATATTTCTAATATATATATAATACATAAACTGTTTATATATATATCAAGAGTCTATATCTATTATGGTTTATACCAAACCTACCTCTTTCATTTAGTTTTTACAATTTTTAAATATATACATCTGTTCATGAACGCGCTAGTCAAGGATAGCGCGTTCATCCTTTTAAACCCGGATGACACGGAGTCAAAAGTATAATATTTCTAATATCTATATAATACATAAAGTGTTTATATATATATCAAGAGTCTATATCTATTATGGTTTATACCGAACCTATCTCTTTCCTTTAGTTTTCAAAAATTTTAAATATATATATATGTTCCTGAACACGCCACTCTTGACTAGCGCGTTCTTCATGAACGCGCTAGTCTCAGCTAGCACGTTCATAAAAATTTTCTCAGAAATTTTGGTGATAAAAAATATAATATTTTGAATATATATATACTGTATTTTTATATGCTGTATGAACGCGACCCTGAGCTATAGCGCGTTCACAGACAGTAACATCTTTTCAGCCTATAACTATTATATTTTTTATCATAGTGACGTACGAAAATTATTTCAGAATGTAAAAAAGTATTTTCTATCATATTGATGTATAAAAAACTACTTTCAACATGTTAAATATATTTTCTTATCATATAGTTAATTAATGTATGATTAAATACTAATATCTAAACTCATGATTTTAATTCATAAGCATATATTTCCATAACTAAAACTTGATGTTTTATGATTCTGAGATTAAGCTAAGATATTTAAAAATAAAACTACTATCTTAATTTTTCTTCCTACTTACCGTTCATTTTTGAACTCCACGACTTAATGTCGTTAAACATGATGCCTTAAAATTATTATCTACTTTCTTGCAACTTCTGAAATTTTGTCAAATCTGTACTTATTACAAACAGCATATTCTTGAAAATCATCGGCCATACACATTAAAGTGGATGTCTAAATGTACTTGGGATCTTCGGATCCATATGACTCAATGCCTGGCATTAATGGGGCCCGGTCTGGTCCTAGGGGGAGCGTCTGAAAGTACTTGTGCCCATGGGAGTTGATTGACCAACGGTGTGGCATTACACCGAAGTGCATGATAGATTTACTTGATACGGAATTCCACTACTCGTACTTGTTTACTTGTTTACATGACTTGTCACGTCCCGAGCGCGGAAGATACCCGGAGACGCGTGACGAGTTTATATCATTCATGTCAATCAGAGTAGTAGTGTATTCGATACAAAGACAGAGTGCGCAATTATAAAGATAACCCAATTCTTTATTTCCTTTATAAAAATATGTCTATTACAAACCCTTGCAAATACTAGGCTTAAGAAAAGAAAAGTACAACATAGACTCAAGAAAATATAGAAAAGACAAGACTAGTTGACGCTTTGAGAAGCTCTAATCTCTTTCACTCTTGACCTTCCCAGTCTGTTTGGGTCTCGTCATCGGACTTACCTGAAAAGTAGGGAAACACTGAGTGAGCGGACGCTCAGTGGGAAATTATATCTCAAGAACTAGCAATGGGTTTAAGTAATCACATTTTTCCATGAATGCACTATAGCTATGCATGCTCGCGTAAAACGACAAGATAGAGAGTATATCAACAAGATAACAAGGTGAACTATTCATGAACTTTCAAGAACTTTATATCAAATAAATGTCAAGATGTTCAAGCAAGTATATTCATCAAGTCATGTCAAGAATTTGGCTATCACGTTTCAAGCAAGCAAGTATATATAAATTACCCTTTTTCGGGTCACGCAAGTTATGTCATGTCAAGTAGAGTCAAGTACGAGATTTTTATGGAATGTCCAATCAAGCTAGTCATGCACTTCCATACAATGCCAATACCGTTATCATTACAACTCCCATGGGCACTAGTACTTTTGGGTGCTCCTCCCAGGACCAGATCGGGCCCCATATGCGCAGGCATTGATCATGTATTTTGACATCCACTTTGTGTATAGCCAATATGGAGTTTCAAGGATAAAGAACTTGTATGAACTTAGAGGTAGATAGCATTTCAAGGATTTGAACATGACAATAATGATGATAATAACGGTGCAATCACGAGTACCGATAAAACTAGGTGGAATTGGTTCCCTAACTTGGGTACCATGACAAGTAAGTGCCCACACGTAGATGGTCACTCTTTTAATATAGAATTGAGGTCCACAAGAACATCATAATAATGTTTGATATAGAATTTGGGTTCACAAGAACATCATAATAATGGCATGTTTCCCCCGTTCATTAAGATAATTCTCATATCATACACATAGCATAACATGAGGGCCGGTATACCATGTTTCTATAGAGTGACATGGCAAAGTAGTGTGATAGGTTTTTATTGGTACAACCCGCTCAATCGGCCTTGAGGGAATCCAAGGCCCGAGGAGTCTTATGGAGGTCTCTATGACTAACTTGCTAGTCCAAAGGAACAGAATGTCTAATGGAGAGCTTGTATGTCACTGAGAATTGAGGGGTAATGCGATAAATCATCATGAAACATGGGGCTATATTCACGGACTGGAATATAGTGCCGATATATATATATATATATATATATATATATATATATATCATCATCATCATCAGAGCCTTATCCCAATTAATTGGGGTCGGCTACATGAATCCTGTTCCGCCAAAGATTTCTATCAAGTGCAATATTCATATTTAAACTCAAGGAACTAATGTCCTTCCTAATAACATCGCACCATCTCATTTTAGGCCTTCCTCGAGCTCTTTTGCTAGCATCCACTAAGATTTGATCACATCTTTTAACCGGCGCTGAGTTAGGGCGACGAAACACATGTCCAAACCACCTGAGTCTATTTTCTCTCATTTTACTATCAATTGGAGCTATCCCTAAGTCCTTACGGATGCGCGCATTCCTAATCTTGTCTTTCTTAGTCTTGCCACACATCCATCTCAACATCCTCATCTCTGCTACACACATTTTATGGATGTGTTCCTTTCGTACTGCCCAACACTCGGTACCATATAACAGAGCAGGTCTCACAGCCGTTCTATAAAACCTCCCTTTGAGTTTCACAGGCATACGACGATCACAAAGGACACCTGATGCACTTCTCCATCTTAACCAGCCTGCCTTAATCCTATGTGTAACGTCATCATAAATCTCCCCATTCTCTTGTATGATAGACCCTAAGTATCGAAAGCTACTACTCTTCGGAATGTTATGACCGTCAATTAGAACCATGTCTTCCTGAACCACTCTCCCATTACTAAAATTACAGTGCATAAATTCTGACTTGCTCCTACTAATTTTAAAACCTTTAGACTCCAAGGCAAGTCTCCAACGCTCTAACTTAGCATTTAGAGCATCAATACTCTCATCAATTAAAACAATATCGTCTGCAAATAGCATACACCAAGGGTATCATCATGCAATTGTTTAGTTACTTCATCCATAACTAAGGCAAAGAGATACAGACTTAGTGCAGAACCTTGATGCAAACCTATAGAAACGGGAAATTCACCAGTCTCCCCAGCAATAGTTCGAACACTAGTAATAGCACCGTCGTACATATCCTTAATCAAATCAACATATCCTTGAGAGATTCCTTTCTTTCTTAATGTCCACCAAATCAATTCTCTCGGTACTCGATCGTACGCCTTCTCTAAATCAAGAAAAACTATATACAAATCTTTTCTCATCTCTCTATACTTCTCCATTAGCTGCCGTAGCAAGAAAATAGCTTCTGTAGTAGATCTATTTGGCATAAAACCAAACTGATTTTCCGACACAGTAGTCATACCACGGAGGCGTTTATCAATTACTCTTTCCCAAAGTTTCATAGTATGACTCATAAGCTTAATTCCACGATAATTATTACAACTTTGAATATCTCCTTTATTTTTATAGAAAGGAACTACAACACTTTTTCTCCAAACTTCTGGCATTCTTCGTTCCTTTAAAATTTTATTAAAAAATTTAGTTAGCCACTGAATACCAATATCTCCTAGGCCTTTCCATACTTCAATAGGTAAGCCATCTAGTCCTAAGGCCTTGCCCACTTTCATTTTCCTTAAAGCATCCTCCACTTCTGACATCTTAATACACCTGAAATATTGATATTTATCAAATATTGTGGACTCTTGGGTACCTTCTAAAGATAAATCCTTGACGGAATCTCCATTAAGTAACTTCTGAAAATAGCTATGCCACCTCCCTTTAATCTCAAGATCCTTAGTTAAAACTCTTTGATCTTCACCTTTAATGCACCGAACATGATCTAAATCTCTAATTTTCCTTTCTCTTAATTTAGCTAGTTTAAATATGTCCTTTTCACCCTCTCGGGTTCCTAATTTATTATATAAATCTTCAAATGCCTTTGATTTGGCTTCGCTGACTATTTTCTTAGCTCTCTTTTTAGCGATTTTATAAGCTTCTAGGGTTTGAGCATTTTTGTTAGCTTGCCAAACTTAAAAGCATTCCTTTTTTACTTTAATGGTATTTTGAATTTCCTCACTCCACCACCAAGTCTCTTTTTCTAAGTTCTTTTTACCTTTAGATTCGCCTAAGAGTTGTTTTGCAACCCTCGTTATACAATTTGTAACATTATTCCACATTACATTAGTTTCTTGTTCTAAATTCCAAATATTTTCCTTTAATAGATGATTTTTAAATGTTTCTAAACTTTTACCTTTTAAATTCCACCATTTAATCTTGGAATAATTATTTATAATGATCTTTTTTTTGAATTTAGGGATAGTGACATCCATTACTAACAATCTATGTTGAGGGGCTAGACTCTCACCAGGAATAACTTTGCAATCTTTACATAAAACTCTATCGACCTTCCTAATGAGAAAATAGTCAATTTGACTTATATGTGTTCCACTCTTGTATGTTATTAAGTGTTCGTCCCGCTTCTTAAAGAAGGTATTAATAATTGCTAGCTCATAGGCCATAGCAAAATCAAGAATAGTGTTACCCATATCATTCCTATTACCAAAACCAAGCCCTCCATGAATCCTCTCATAGCCTCTATTATATATACCCACATGACCATTAAGATCCCCTCCAATAAAGATTCTCTCTTCACTAGGGATATTTTGGATCAAACTATCAATAGCCTCCCAAAATTGCTTTTTAATGCTCTCTTCTAATCCTACTTGAGGTGCATATGCACTAATTATATTCAAAATATCATCACCTAAGATAAGTTTAATTACCATTAGTCTATCCCCCAATCTATTTACTTCCACAACTCTGTCTTTTAAGTTTTTATCTATTATTATAGCAACACCATTTCTAGAGTTATTATTACCCGTATACCAAATTTTATACCCATCAATGTCTTTAGCTTTATGTCATTTCCACCTAGTTTCTTGTAGGCAAGCTATGTTAACCCTCATGTCCTTCATTAATTTAACTAATTCTAAACACTTACCCGTTAAAGTTCCTATATTCCAAGTAGCTAGACGGATCCTATGTTTTTGGACTTGCTTCTTTACCCGTGTGCGTCCAACCCCACACGAGAACCCTTGCCTATTTGACACCGCAATCGGACGCCATTGCGGCGCGTCGCTTACGGGGGACGCCCTAGCTAGCCCTTGCTCACTTGTCATTCCATCCGGGTTCCGATGTAACGCGTCGCTTATGGGGAACGCCCTAGCTGGCCCTTGCTCACTTGTCATTCCATCCGTGTTCCGATGTAACGCGTCGCTTACGGGGAACGCCCTAGCATTAGCACATAATGTATTTGGATCAGAATTCATGTTGGAGATGTGACAAAATTTTACTGCTGGATGTCGACCTAACACAAACCCTCCTCTTTTCTCACCCGGGCTTGGGACCGGCCATGGCAGAGGAAACCCTCGGTTAATAGTAATAGTGTAAAATAGCATCACAGGAAAATAGTGACTTAATATAAGTCATTACTTATCAAATTAACGCCTTCTACAGGGGCGTTTGTTTATGATTTGACGACTACGATAGCAGGCGTCCATTAGATTTATAATATTTTGCAAAATTGCCCATTTTCTGGAATTTTCATGAAAACGCACCTCACAGAGGGGCGTTAATTTTAAAGTCACGCCCTGGTGCAGGGCGTCAATTATGTAAGAGACGACCTATCCCCGGTCGTTAATTCCTTAACATCCGAAATAGGATTCATGAACAGTATAAATTTCCAGATAATAAAATTTTCAGGAAGAGGATCACATGGTCAGGAAGAGAAAAATAGCATGATTCAACAAGTATGATCATGCATTAGATTAGATACATGGTTTACTTGTTATAGAATTTTAAACATGGGTAATTAATAATTAAGTGAAGTTGACGACTCCTGGGCAGGGCGTCAAAACAAGAATTAGCGCCCTAGTGTGGGTCGCTTCTTTTAAAATTAGCGCCCTAAGGAGGGTCGCTACTCACACTATTTTCCAAAAAACTATGAAAAACGCAGAGAATCTATATACATGAATTGATAGATGACTTTATCATAATTACTATGTTGGTTTGGGCTACAATTCTTGAGAAAACCTACCTGATGGGTGATTTGGATGAAGAAACGTGAAGCGTGAAGGAAAACGATGCTCTGTTCTAAACAGAGCTCTTCCGAAGCTTATGGAAACAGTTCCCTTCTTGGAGGAAGAGATTGTCTTGATGAAGAACCTCCCGTCCTTCAACTAGGCAGAAGAGTTACTACTTACGGTAGACTTCCTGCAGCAAAGACGATGAAGAACATCAATATTCTTCATGATTATGACCGAAGGCAGGGAAGAAGAGCATTACCTGTTCTTTACGTATGTAGCAGCAGAGTTTTCCTTTGACCAACAGCTTATTAGGCTCGACAGGAAGGGTTATTTATAGGGTTTTTACGATCCTACTAGAGTTAGTATCGTATTGGAAGTAATATTTCCCTAATAGAGTTCTTACCCTATTCAACCTTCTACGTAGTTATCCATAAACTTGCTCTGGATAGTCTCCTGCGTCGAACGAAACTCGAACGGAATTAACGCCTTGCCATAGGGCGTTAGTTTAAATTGACGCCTTTGTTAAAGTCATTTCTTATGTAAAACGCGTCCATGTGAAGGGCGTCACGATTACTTGCCCTTTTTTATTATTTTGGCCGTTTAAGAATTGACGACATCTGCTGTGGTCGTCCTTTCGGGAATTAGCGCCTTGTATAAGGGCGTTTCCTTTTGAAGTAGCGCCTTGAATCAAGGCGTTATTTACATTTTGGTTTATTATTTACTTCTTTAGGCTCTTATCATTTATTCATTAAATCTTTTAATCTTATTTTGATCAATTGGGGTTTTTATTTCCTTTTATTTTTACCAGGGTTGCTACACCCTCCCCCACTTAAAAGAATTTGGTCCCCAAATTCAATCGCATATATTTATATATATGTGGAGAGTGTAGAGTATATACCTTTTTAGAATAAGTTCGGGAATCGTTTCCTCATAGACTCCTCGGTCTCCCATGTGGCTTCGTGTTCTGAACATTTACTCCATTGCACCTTTAGCATGGGGATAACTTTATTCCTTAATGTTCGTACCTCGCGATCAAGGATCTTCATGGGCTTTTGTTTATAAGTGAGATCCCTTTGAATCACCAGGTCTCCATGATCAATGATATGTGACGGATCATGCACATATTTCTTCAACATTGATATGTGGAATACATTATGAACTTCGACAATTGAGGAGGTAAAGCGACGCGATAAGCAACCTCGCCAACCCTTTCTAGTATCTCAAAAGGTCCGATAAATCTTGGCGTAAGCTTGCCTTTAACACCAAATCTCCTTATTCCACGTCCAGGTGATATCTTGAGAAAGACGTGATCTCCGACTGGGAATTCAAGATCTCTTCTCCTTGTATCAGCATAAGTCTTTTGTCTAGACTGAGCTATTTGCAGTCTTTCTCTAATCAACTGTATCTTCTCGGTGGTCTCCCTTACCATATCTGGACCTAATAGTTGTTTCTCTCCAACTTCGTCCCAGCATAAGGGTGATCGGCAACTCCTTCCGTATAAGGCTTCGAAAGGTGCCATTTGTATACTTGCCTGGTAGCTATTGTTGTATGCAAATTCAACCAACGGCAAGTGATCATGCCAGCTTCCACCAAAATCAATGATGCAAGCTTTGAGCATATCTTCCACTACCTGGTTAGTTCTCTCGGTCTGACCATCCGTTTGAGGATGAAAAGCTGTACTAAAGTTAAGTCTCGATCCCAACGAATGTTGTAGTCCTTTCCAAAAATGCGAAGTAAAACGGGGATCTCTGTCAGACACGATTGAAACAGGAATGCCATGTAATCTGACTATCTCTTTTATGTAAAATGCAGCCAGAACATCAACTGACCATTGACTCTTGATTGGCAAGAAGTGTGCTGATTTGGTCAATCGATCAATGATAACCCATTCTCCATCATATCCTCCTTTTGATTTAGTTAGACCCATGATGAAATCCATACCAATATCCTCCCACTTACATTTGGGAATATCCAGAGGATGTAGCTTTCCGGCAGGCTTCTGGTGTTCAGCCTTAACTTGTTGGCAGGTGAGACAGTGAGACACAAAGTCTACAACTTCTCTCTTCATGTTGGGCCACCAGAAGGTCCTTTTTAAATCTTGGTACATCTTAGTAGATCCTGGATGGATTGTGTACCTTGATCTGTAAGCTTCATCTAAGATCTTCTTCTTTAATTCTGGACAATCCGGTATACAAGTTCTATTTTGGAATAACAACCTTCCATCTGTAGCTAGTTGGAACACATATTGTCCCTCTAGTTTGCCCTTGATTTCCACTAATACCGGGTCACTACGTTGAAGTCCTTGTATTTTGGATAGCAAGTCTGGCTGTATGCTCATATGGGATAAGGTGACACACCTACTGTCCTTGTCCATGCTTATATTAAGTCTAGTGAATTATTCTAACAACTTCCACTCCTGAATCATACAATTGGCTAATAACGCTCTCGGCTTTCGACTAAGGGCATCAACTACATGATTACCCTTTCTAGGATGATATTGTATAGTAAAGTCGAAGTCCTTAAGATATTCTAGCCAACGTCTTTGCCTCATATTCAATTCCTTCTGAGAGAAGAGATACTTAAGACTTTTATGGTCAGAGTATACAAGAAACTACACTCCATACAGATAATGTCTCCATATCTTCAGTGTAAATACTACCGCAGCCAATTCTAAATCATGAACTGGGTAGTTCTCCTCGTGCTTCTTCAATTGACGAGAAGAGTAGGATATAACCTTCCCTTGTTGCATTAAAATACATCCGAGGCCAATGCCAGATGCATCGGTGTATACCTCGAACTTTTCTCCTTCAATTGGTAGAGCTAAGACTGGGGCAGTAGTCAAGTGATCCTTGAGAGCTTGGAAGCTTCGTTCACAATCCTCGCTCCATTCATAGCGTATCTCCTTGCGAGTTAGCCTAGTGAGTGGTACGGCTATCTTGGAGAAATCCTTGATGAATCGCCAATAGTAGCCCGCAAGACCCAAGAAACTATGGACCTCGCTAGCATTGGTCGGTCTTTCCCAATTCCTTACAGCTTCAACCTTTGATGGATCTACGGATAAGCCGTCTTTTGATATAACATGCCCCAAGAAAGCTACTTCTCTTAACCAAAATTCACATTTGCTGAGCTTTGCATATAGCTGATTTGTCCTCAATATCTATAATGCAATCCTTAAATATTCCTCATGCTCTCCCTTGGTCTTGGAGTAAATCAATATATCATCAATGAAAACCACCACGAATTGATCTAGATAAGGTCTGAATATACTATTCATCAACTGCATGAAGGCAGCAGGGGCATTTGTTAGTCCAAAAGGCATAACAACAAACTCATAATGGCCATACCTGCTTCTGAATGCGGTCTTATGAATTTCATCATCCTTGATCCTTAGTTGGTGATAACCTGACCTGAGATCAATCTTTGAAAAATATTTGGATCCAGATATTTGATCAAATAACTCATCGATTCTCGGCAGTGGATACTTGTTCTTGATAGTGAGATGATTCAACTGTCGATAGTCGATGCATAACCTCTTGGATCCATCTTTCTTCTTTACAAATAGCACAGGTGCTCCCCACGGGGAAGTGCTTGGTCTAATAAATCCCTTCTTGAGAAGTTCCATCAATTGCTCCTTCAACTCCTTGAGTTCAGCAGGGGACATCCTATATGGTGCCTTAGAAACTGGACCAGCACCAGGGACTAAATCGATGGTGAAGGCCACTTCTCTTTGTGGGGGTAATCTAAGCAAATCTCCCAGAAACACATCCGGAAATTCTTGTACAATAGGGATGTCTTCTAGTTTAGTTTCCTTGGCCTCCTTAATCGTGACAAACGCAAGGAAAGATACACATTCTTTCCTTATTAGCTTGCTAGCTCGGAGAGCCGAAATAAGGGGTGACTTGCTCCGACTCTTAGGGCTAGAATAGACTAGTTCTGGAAAGTCCTTGAAAGTAACCTTGCTGTTACGGCAATCCACAGTTGCCTGATACCTAGATAACCAATCTGCTCCCAATATGACATCATATTCCTTTAGGTCTAGACATATGAGATTGATAGGAAGATTTCTTCTTTTTACTAAGACTTCACAGTTTTGATAATGGTGAGTAATATCGATTTCGTTTCCGAGAGGAGTAGATAAAAATATTTTCATCCATTCCGGTTCCATAGGCAGTGGGTCAGCAAACTTCTTGGAAATAAAAGAATGTGATGCACCCGTATCAAATAGGACATGTGCAGACTTGGAACAAACTTTCAGTGTACCTTCTACTAGTCCGTCTTCGTCTTCTTCGGTCTCCTTAATTGCGTGGAGACGAGCATTCTTTGTTACCGGGCGCTTTCCATCACCGGCTTGATCGTTGAGTAGGGGACAGTCGGGAATCCGATGATCACGGCTCCCACAACAGAGACACGCTCCAAGTTTCCTCCAACATTCTTCGGCCTTGTGCCCGGCCTTATCACAGTGCTTACATACCACCATAGCAGGTGTAGTGGTGATGGAGAAAGGTTTGGTTTTCTTGAACTTTTGCTCCTGGGAGGGAATACCTCCATTACTTGGCCTCTTCTTGAAATTGGGTTTGAAGGTGCCGGAGCTAGTAACATTCTCCTTCTTGTCTTTCCCACGGATCCTATCAGACAGTTCCGTGACATCTTCTAGTAATTGGGCTCGTCGAACCATCTCCGAATAGACTTGTATGTCCATCGGTGCCAGTTGTGTGATATATTGGGGCCTGAGCCCATTAAGGAATCTTTGAGCTTTCATCTTCTCAGTACTAACTAAGTGTTTAGCGTACCGTGACAGCCTAGAGAACTGCGCTTCATATTCAGCCACCGACAAAGATCGTTGCTTAAGTGCGGCGAATTCAGCGGCTTTCTTCTCTTGAACTCGATATGAGAAATATTTATTGTTGAAATGTTCAACAAACTCCTCCCAAGTAACTTGTCCTTAGTCTAATGTGGCTTCTACCGACTCCCACCAGCATCGGGCGTCTCTTTCTAATTGAAATGTGGCTAACAGGACCTTCTCTTGGTCCGAGCATTGCATGACTCTAAAAACACGTTCCGTCTCTCGGATCCAGTGTTCGGCATCATCTGGATCAGTGGATCCCATGAACTTAGGAGGGTTCATGTTCTTGAAGCTTTGGTGGAGATTTCCTGCTCCACGATGTGCACCTCCTTGTGCCACTTGTTGAAGTGCCTGGGTCATGCCTTGGAGAGTGCATTGCATGTTGCACCATTGAGCACGTTCGGTAGCCATTGTCCTACAATTTTGATAGCTATATTAGTATGTGATGGCGTTAAAAAGGCTTTTAATTCTATGTTGACTTTAACCCTTGGTTCTACCCAATCTCACTGGTTAGAGGTTCAGACTTATCCTTTGACTTGGGTTTCCTAGGAATTGAATAACCTAGGCTCTGATACCACAAAAACTGTCACGCCCCGAGCGCGAAAGATACCCAGAGACGCGTGATGAGTTTATATCATTCATGTCAATCAGAGTAGTAGTGTATTCGACACAAAGACAGAGTGCGCAATTATAAAGATAACCCAATCCTTTATTTCCTTTATAAAAATATGTCTATTACAAACCCTTGCAAATACTAGGCTTAAGAAAAGAAAAGTACAACATAGACTCAAGAAAATGTAGAAAAGACAAGACTAGTTGACGCTTTGAGAAGCTCTAATCTCTTTCACTCTTGACCTTCCCAGTCTGTTTGGGTCTCGTCATCGGACTTACCTGAAAAGTAGGGAAAATACAGAGTGAGCGGATGCTCAGTAGGAAATCATATCTCAAGAACTAGCAATGGGTTTAAGTAATTACATTTTTCCATGAATGCACTATAGCTATGCATGCTCGCGTAAAACGACAAGATAGAGAGTATATCAACAAGATAACAAGGTGAACTATTCATGAACTTTCAAGAACTTTATATCAAATAAATGTCAAGATGTTCAAGCAAGTATATTCATCAAGTCATGTCAAGAATTTGGCTATCACGTTTCAAGCAAGCATATATATATATAAATTACCCTTTTTCGGGTCACGCAAGTTATGTCATGTCAAGTCGAGTCAAGTACGAGATTTTTATGGAATGTCCAATCAAGCTAGTCATGCACTTCCGTACAATGCCAATACCGTTATCATTACAACTCCCATGGGCACTAGTACTTTTGGGTGCTCCTCCCAGGACCAGATCGGTCCCCATATGCGCAGGCATTGATCATGTATTTTGACATCCACTTTGTGTATAGCCAATATGGAGTTTCAAGGATAAAGAACTTGTATGAACTTAGAGGTAGATAGCATTTCAAGGATTTGAACATGACAATAATGATGATAATAACGGTGCAATCACGAGTACCGATAAAACTAGGTGGAATTGGTTCCCTAACTTGGGTACCATGACAAGTAAGTGCCCACACGTAGATGGTCACTCTTTTAATATAGAATTGAGGTCCACAAGAACATCATAATAATGTTTGATATAGAATTTGGGTCCACAAGAACATCATAATAATGGCATGTTTCCCCCGTTCATTAAGATAATTCTCATATCATACACATAGCATAACATGAGGGCCGGTATACCATGTTTCTATAGAGTGACATGGCAAAGTAGTGTGATAGGTTTTTATTGGTACAACCCGCTCAATCGGTCTTGAGGGAATCCAAGGCCCGAGGAGTCTTATGGAGGTCTCTATGACTAACTTGCTAGTCCAAAGGAACGGAATGTCCAATGGAGAGCTTGTATGTCACTGAGAATTGAGGGGTAATGCGATAAATCATCATGAAACATGGGGCTATATTCACGGACTGGAATATAGTGACCATATATATATATATATATATATATATATATATACATATAAAACCCTCGGTTAACAGTAACAGTGTAAAATAGCATCACAGGAAAATAGCGACTTAATCTAAGTCATTACTTATCAAATTAACGCCTTCTACAGGGGCGTTTGTTTATGATTTGACGACTACGATAGCAGGCGTCCATTAGATTTATAATATTTTGCAAAATTGCCCATTTTCTGGAATTTTCATGAAAACGCGCCTCACAGAGGGGCGTTAATTTTAAAGTCACGCCCTGGTGCAGGGCGTCAGTTATGTAAGAGACGACCTATCCCCGGTCGTTAATTCCTTAACATCCGAAATAGGATTCATGAACAGTATAAATTTCCAGATAATAAAATTTTTAGGAAGAGGATCACATGGTCAGGAAGAGAAAAATAGCAGGATTCAACAAGTATGATCATGCATTAGATTAGATACATTGTTTACTTGTTATAGAATTTTAAACATGGGTAATTAATAATTAAGTGAAGTTGATGACTCCTGGGCAGGGCGTCAAAACAAGAATTAGCGCCCTAGTGTGGGTCGCTTCTTTTAAAATTAGCGCCCTAAGGAGGGTCGCTACTCACACTATTTTCCAGAAAACTATGAAAAACACAGAGAATCTATATGCATGAATTGACAGATGACTTTATCATAATTACTATGTTGGTTTGGGCTACAATTCTTGAGAAAACCTACTTGATGGGTGATTTGGATGAAGAAACGTGAAGCGTGAAGGAAAATGATGTTGTGTTCTAAACAGAGCTCTTCCGAAGCTTATGGAAACAGTTCCCTTCTTGGAGGAAGAGATTGTCTTGATGAAGAACCTCCCGTCCTTCAACTAGGTAGAAGAGTTACTACTTACGGCAGACTTCCTACAGCAAAGACGATGAAGAACATCAATATTCTTCATGATTATGACCGAAGGCAGGGAAGAAGAACATTATCTATTCTTTACGTATGCAGCAGCAGAGTTTTCCTTCGACCAACAGCTTATTAGGCTCGACAGGAAGGGTTATTTATAGGGTTTTTATGATCCTACTAGAGTTAGTATCGTATTGGAAGTAATATTTCCCTAATAGAGTTCTTACCCTATTCAACCTTCTACGTAGTTATCCAGAAACTTGCTCTGGATAGTCTCCTGGGTCGAATGAAACTCGAACGGAATTAACGTCTTGCCATAGAGCGTTAGTTTAAATTGACGCCTTTGTTAAAGTCATTTCTTATGTAAAACGCGTCCATGTGAAGGGCGTCACGATTACTTGCCCTTTTTTATTATTTTGGCCGTTTAAGAATTGATGACATATGCTGTGGTCGTCCTTTCGGGAATTAGCGCCTTGTATAAGGGCGTTTCCTTTTGAAGTAGCGCCTTGAATCAAGGCGTTATTTACATTTTGGTTTATTATTTACTTCTTTAGGCTCTTATCATTTATTCATTAAATCTTTTAATCTTATTTTGATCAATTGGGGTTTTTATTTTCTTTTATTTTTACCAGGGTTGCTACATGACTACTTGAAAAGTTACATGAATTACATGACTTGTGTGAAATGGCCAATTACATGAAATTATTTACTTGTTCAAAGTTATTACTTGGAAATTTATCTTGATATCATATTATCTCAATTACTTGGAAATTCTATTCATGTTTATACACTTCCAGATACAAGTTAGAAAATTGTTTAAATTGTTAATACTTAAAGCATGCCTGGTTCATAGAGATATAAAATCCTACTGAGCTTTTTAGCTCACCCTACGTTTTGGTTAATTTTTATAGGAAATGAAAATGAACAAGGGAATGGACAAGAGTGAGAGAGTGATTTTCCTTTTTACCTAGGTTTATGTAGATCATTAGTGTTTTTACAAGAATGATGTACTTTGGGATTGGAAGTTTGTAATTGCCTTTATGGCTTATCAATTAGTGTTGTAAACTTCATTTTGATGGAATAAAGGTACCATTTTCCCATTCATTTTTGTCTTTAGAAATAAAATTGTACATGCCCTGATTGACACGATTGTTTACGACTCGTCGCGCCCTCGATATTCCACGTTGGGGCGTGACAACATTGGTCTTCATGCTCTTCCCGGACTTTGGTTAAGCCAACCAAGATATCCTTCGCTGATCTGCGATGGGAGATAAAAGGGAAATGATTAGAATCAACTGCATTGGATATGAATAAAGCTCCCACTCTGGGAAGGTATCTAAAGCTAGGAGGTTTTGCAGGTAACAGTTCCTTAGATCCTAAAATTTGGGTTTTCTGGCATGACACCTATAATTTGGAGGTTATTGCCTCCTCTTCTCAATTCATTACTCTGGGTTTGAAGGTGGACAATTCTTTTTGTACATATTACTCTTTTGTATTTGCTTCATGTGATCCTCTTCAAAGGTAGTCCTTATACCATGACCTAGTCACTTTTGCTGTTTCTATTTCAATCCCCTGGTTGATAGGGGGGATTTCAATTGTGTTCTTCGTCCATCAGAAAAGGTGGGAGGTGGCATGCCGGCCTTTTCAGCAATGTCTGACTTCAATAATTTCTTATGCTCAGCTGGTTTGATTGATGTTGTGGTGCGGACACCCGTGCAGTTGAGCGGCGCGACACGCCGAGCCACCGGTACCGCACACGGAGCACGACTCGAGCCACCTCAGCGTCCATCTGGCTCGGAGACAGCCTGGAGACTTCGCCTTGAGCCTCCCCATTTATCATATTTTGTTAGCCTTTATGTGTGTGTAATTTGTGTTTATTTCATTGTATTCGGTATGTAATTATGAGTGTACGAGGGGCTTATTTGCAAAATGGGACCCCTGGGCCCCACGGGACCCCCAGGCCCCTCCCATTGATCCACCTCAGCCCATGGGCCCCATGTGGGGTCAGTCAACATGTCAAATGGAGGCATCTAGAAGTTTGAATGGTAAAAGGCACATGGGAGACAAGTGGACTTCAAAGTCCAAGGTGGCTACCAACTTGTCCCCCCCTTTGCCACCATAGTCAATAGGCCGCCCCCTTCCATGTTTTTTTTATTTAATTTTTGTGTGATGTTCACATCTCATCCCAGCCCTCCATCCCCTTCCCCTAGATCCTACGGTGGTGGATAGATGTGAGATGTAACACATAAATACTTGTATTTTCCCATTTTGATAAAAAAATGCCATTTGAATCAAAGTAATTCTTGGAGCTCCAGCTTGGTACGCCCCCTTCTCCTCTCCCTCTCCCCCTTGGATGCTGTGAAGGCTTCCATTCTGAGGTGTGACTCCTCGTGTATCAGTTCCGACGATCGCCGCCGCCGCCACGAGCCGCCACCGCACCGCCATCGCCATCAACGGAGTTCTGCCTGCGCAGTACTGCAGCAGCTTGTTCGAAATTCATAGATCTTCCCCGAGCTCATTTGTCTACCAAATTTGGAGGAGTTGTTCCTGGGATGTTCCTCTCCACCCACAAAAATAAGGCCAGTATTCAGATCACGTTTCCTATATTTTGATTTTCATCCACTCTTCCATTTTGGTTCTACCAGAGTTCTGTCCAGGTTCACCTCCGTCCTGAGTTTCATGTCTTAGAGCCACTTTTTGATTTCTGTTAGTTCGCCCAATTTTACTGGGGGTTCCACCCACCCACCCCTTCATCCACAATGTTTCTCAATTTTTGATTCGCCCATCTCATATTTTCTAAAATGCGTTCTCAGACCCATCTGCAGTTCTGTCCACCTGTTCCCAGATCCGACCACCAGTCACCCCACAAATCATAACAAATCGTAGCCACCTCCAAATCAAATTCTAAAAATAATCCCAGTTCCGTGGTTTGATTCCCTACAACTTCTAAGAAGCGCTCAAGAGCGGAATCGGAGGTTTACTAGGCGGTCAATGGTGGTTCTCAGACAAGTGCCCTACAGATCTGAGATTTCAGTTACTGTACAACAGGGATTTGTAAATTCATTAAAGTCTAGATCCGGCCAGATCCAGCAGATCTCTCTGAGTCTGGATTGAAACATTTGAAGAGAGCTTTCCAATGATAGCTCATGCGTCCCGATCCAACGTCGGGATTGACCGCAGCGATCGTTTGCGCCGCAGCGCGCGTCGGAAGATAGCAACCAAAATCCGTGGATTATTAGTTCAAGAGTTGGGAATCGGGGCCGATCGACCCCCGATCGGTGTTCCCAGCCTACCGCCGTCCGTGGAGGCGCGCCACCAGGGGTCCCCATCACAGTGGGTCCCACCCCGGCAGATCCGGAGGACAGCGCCGTCCGTGGGCCCCGCGGGCCCGTAGAAGCTGCCGTTCGGAAAGCACAAAAATGCGGATTTCGGCACCGCCAGGCTCAAGATGCTGCCCGTCAACCCGAGTTGCGTGATTCCCGGACCCCACATGTGACCTTTTACCTCCCTGCATGGAGTGGGTCGACTTAGTGTATTGCTGTAATCATTGTTAACCGGGAGTCCGTAAGTCGGTCGGGGTTGTCTTCGCCACGCTGGGTGCGTGGAGGTAATGGTCCGAACCTCTTGGCGTTCATTTGCTTAGCTAGTAAATGGTCTTTTGCCGTTGCCGAGAGTGTAGGTACTAGCCCATGTTTCCATGTCACCGCTGTGAGAGTGAGAGTGACCCGTCCCGCGACTCGATCTGAGTCCGGAAGTTGAGTCGGACTACCCTTGACCTCCGCCGGTTCCTTAACCGCGCACGGTCCGCGCTTTCCCTCGCTTGGGACGACGAGTGAGCTTCCACTTATGTTAGTGACGTTTCGCCACTAGGAGCTCGTAGTGTTGGGCTTAGTGTCTCCCTAGTGTGTGTTACTGGTCGTGTCTTCATCTAGAGTCCGAGGGTGGCACCATATAGTGTCATCTCCCATGTCTGTCCCGCATCAGTTTGGTATCAGAGCGAGTCGAGTCTAGGGTAGTCATTGCATATGTCTTGCATAGTATAAGTCGAGTCTAGGATCATCATTTCAAAACAAAAAAAAAAGTGTTTTTAAATTACATTTCACCCAATAGCTCGGTATATTAAAAGGCGTTGCCCGAACATTAGGTTATGTCTATCGGGAGGGTAGCGTACTTGCGCGAGTGATCTTCGGATCGCTTATCTCCGCCTCGTACCGGATATTGGTTAGGTCTAAGTGCATCATCTAGTGAGTGTTTGCATTAGTCGGTGTCCTCTAGGTCGTGTGTCTTTGCATGCCCACCCGTCGAGGTACCCAATACTCGCCACCACCACCTATGGCGGATTCCTGGGCCCGTAGCTCCGATGAGTCCTCGACGACCGAGATGTTCCGAGCCATTATAGAACGTCTTGACACGCGTATGGATGGCCTTAGTACGCATATGGATGGCATAGGAACACGTCTAGAAGGGCGGATGAAAGCCCTCGAGGATCGGGCCGAGAGTTCAGATCAGTCCATCCAGGGCTTAGTTGGGAGGATTGCCATCCTAGAGAGGGGCCCAGTAGCGGGGCAACCCGCGCCGACGAATGGCCAACAAGAGCCGGTGCAGCAACCCGCTGTGCCAAGGGCTCTAGTGGAGAATGTTGGGGTTGAACAGGTGCATGTGGTGGATGATTATGCATCTGATAATGATCAAGGGGGTAACGGTCGTCGTCATCAACGACGGAATCGTGATGACGAGGATGACGACCGCATTCTTAGGGGTGTGCGTGCGGACCCTCCCACTTTTAGCGGGTCCTTGGACCCTAGGGTGTATTTAGATTGGGAGGCCGACATGGACCGGTACTTCGAGTGGTTTGAGATGACGGACCACCGAAGAGTCCGATACACAAAGATGAAGTTGCAAGGGCAGGCCCAAACTTATTGGATCAATGTGGAGAGCCTGCTCAACTAGCGACGTCAACCCCAGATCGGTACTTGGAATGATATGAAAACCAAGTTGAGGGAGAAGTACCTTCCCGCCTCATATCGCCAACGTCTCATAGACAAGTGGCAAAGCATCTCCCAAGGGAACCGATCCGTGACCGAGTACACCGCCGAGTTCGATGAGTATTACTTACGGTGTGGGGTCACGGAAGAGAGCACCATGACGATATCCCGCTTTCAGAGAGGTTTGCGGCCAAATTATCAATATGAACTCTTTCGCCGCAATGCCACCACTTTGGAGCAGGCATATCAAATAGCTCTCGAATTAGAGCAATCCGAGGCCGAGTTCGAGTCTCCCCATCGGTTGGGCTCTTTTCCCCTTCGTAGTGTCGAGCCCCGTGGCTCATCTGGCACGTATCCGAGGGCCCCCATGGCTCGACCTCAGGAGCCCGCTCATCCCGAGCCGTTTGCTCCTAGGCCTTGTCCTCCACCCCCGAGGGACCTTCCTCATCCCCAGCATCTTACAGCCCCACCCATAGCCCGTCCATCGGCACCCGCACCTCCTGCACGTCCTTTGTTGCCTACGCCTCCTATCCGTCGGGAGGATAAAGGTAAAGGACCTATGATTGGGGAGCCTAGTGGATCACGGCAGCAGTGTTATCGCTGCAATGGGTTTGGCCATTTCACCAACCAGTGTCCCACCCGCCCATCTCTTCACATTGGGGACACAAAGGCCGAGGATACCACCCCTACGGGCCTCGAGTTAGTCAGCTATGAGGCAGATGAAGAGCTAGCTGACGAGTACTATGAGATGGGAGGTGAGGCCCAGGATGCCCAGCATTCGGACGATACCCACGTGGGGGTCGTCAGATGTATCCTCACCCAGCCACAGGTCAGTGATGACTGGCGTCGGACTACTATCCTTCATGTATTCTGTAGGCTGGGGAAGCAAATTTGCAAGGTGGTCATCGATAGCGGGAGTTGTATCAATGCAATCTCCACGAACGTTGTCGCTCGTCTTGGTCTCACACCCGTAGACCATCCTTGTCCTTATCAGGTATCATGGGTGGATACCACTTCCATTTCGGTCAGGCTGCGGTGCTTGGTTCCGCTGCAGCTCCACTCCTACAGTGATGAGATATGGTGTGATGTTCTACCCATGGAAGTGGGCAGTATCATTATCGGTAGGCCGTGGTTATTCGATCGGGATGCCACGCTCCATGGCCGGTCGAACACCTGTACCTTCGACCACGCTGGCCAGCGGGTCACCCTCCAACCCGTTCGGCCCAGGAGCCCATCAGTCAGGGGTCCTACTAGCCCTAGTACTCCGAAGCCTTCCGTTCCTGGGCCTAGTACCCCATCCCCAGCTCAGGCTATGACCGTTACCTCTGGCCCAGGAGAGCCCTCGACGAGGAGATTGATGATGATTAGCTCCCGGGAGATGGAGCAGGAGCCTAGTCAGGGCTGTCCGGTGTTTGCCATTACGGTCCGAGAGGTGGAGCGGGACTCCGAGGGTGAGCTCCCACCCGAGGTTGTTCCCATTCTACAGGAGTATGCTGATGTCTTTCCCGATGAGCTTCCCGAGGGACTCCCACCTATGCAGGATATTCAGCATGCCATTGACCTTGTTCCGGGCTCTTCTTTGCCCAACCTTCCTCATTATCGCATGAGTCCCACGGAGCATGCCGAGCTTAAACGGCAGGTCGATGAGTTAGTGCAGAGAGGGTCAATTCGGGACAGCATGAGTCCATGTGTTGTACCCGCATTACTCGCCCCGAAGAAGGATGGCACGTGGAGAATGTGCATTGATAGTCGTGCCATCAACAAGATCACCGTGAAGTACAGGTTCCCTATTCCCCGCCTTGATGACATGCTGGACATGATGGCAGGTGCCACTATCTTTTCGAAGATCGATCTTAAGAGTGGCTACCATCAGGTGAGGATTAGGCCAGGTGATGAGTGTAAGACCGCATTTAAGACCAAGGACGGTCTATATGAGTGGTTGTTCATGCCTTTTGGGTTGACCAATGCCCCTAGCACTTTCATGCGGCTCATGACTCAGGTCCTTCGACCTTTCATTGGAGTCTTTGTAGTGGTGTATTTTGATGATATCCTTATCTATAGCCGCACCACAGGGGACCACTTAGACCACCTTCGGCAGGTCTGTCTACTTCTTCGGCGAGAGCAACTGTTTGCGAACCCACAGAAGTGTGCCTTCATGACACCTCAGCTTACCTTCTTGGGTTTCATTGTGTCTAGTACTGGGGTCTCCACCGATCCGGAGAAGGTCCGAGCCATTGTTGAGTGGCCGGAATCCCGTACGGTTCATGATGTCTGCAGCTTTCATGGCCTTGCGACGTTCTACCGTCGCTTCATCCGCGGATTTAGCTCCGTCACCGCCCCGATCACGGATTGCATCCGGAAGGGCACATTTGTATGGACGAAGGCCGCATCTGTCGCCTTCAAGGATATCAAGGAGCGCATGACCCAGACACCTATCCTTCGATTGCCTGATTTTTTGAAGGTGTTTGAGGTCTCTTGTGATGCGTCGGGTGTTGGGATTGGAGGAGTTTTGAGTCAGGAGTCCCACCCGATCGCATATTTCAGCGAGAAGCTGAATGACGCGAAACTACGATATTCCACGTATGATAAAGAATTCTACGCAGTTGTTCAGGCTCTTAGACATTGGAGGCACTATCTTTTACATCAGGAGTTTATCCTATACTCCGACCATGAGGCATTGAGGTACCTCCATTCGCAAAAGAAGCTTAACTCACGTCATAGTCGTTGGGTCGAGTATCTCCAGCAGTTCACCTTTGTGCTGAAACATAAGGCTGGAGTGGAGAACAAGGTGGCTGATACCTTGAGTCGGCGAGCATGTTTGCTTACCACCATGAGTGCCGAGGTCATAGGGTTAGAGAAGATGAAGGAGGCCTATGTTGATTGTCCTGACTTCGGTCAGATTTTTACCACTCTCCAGGCCGGACCCTCGAGAGACCTTGATGAGTATGTGCTTCAGGAGGGTTACCTCTTTCGAGGTAGCAGGCTATGTGTTCCCCGAACTTCGGTTCGAGATTTCTTAGTGTGGGAACTACATGTGGGAGGTCTAGCCGGCCACTTTGGTCGGAACAAGACTATTGAGGCAGTGGAGCATCGATTTTATTGGCTGAGCTTGAAGCGCGATGTTGCTAACATCGTGGCTCAGTGCCGTACATCTGCTACGGCCAAGATGAAGAAGCAAAGCTCGGACCTTTATACGCCTCTACCTGTGCCTGATGCCCCGTGGCAGGATGTTAGTATGGACTTTGTTTTGGGATTGCCACGTACCTCCAGGAAGCATGATTCGGTCTATGTGGTGGTTGACCGTTTCTCGAAGATGGCCCTCTTTATTCCTTGCTCTAAGACGTCGGATGCTTCTAGGGTAGCCCGTCTTTTCCTTACGCATGTGGTGTGCAAGTTCAGGTTGCCTCGCACTATAGTGTCTGACCGTGATGTTAGATTCACTTCCTACTTTTGGAAGACACTATGGCATATGATGGGTACTCACCTCAAGTTTTCCACTGCATATCATCCCCCGACATACGGTCAGACCGAGGTGGTCAATAGGAGTCTGGGAGATCTTTTGAGGTGTCTAGTTAAGGACCGCATTGGGGATTGGGATCTCATTTTACCTATGGCTGAGTTTGCATACAATGATTCGGTGAATAGGTCTACCGGCATGAGTCCATTTGAGATTGTCACAGGCCATAGGCCTAGGAAACCCATTGACCTTGTCCCCATGCCTATCCATGCTAGAGTGTCGGAGTCAGCCGAGTCATTTGCTAGGCATGTTAGGAGTTTGCATGATGACATCCGTCGTCACATTGAGGCCAGCAATGCACGGTACAAGGAGTTAGCCGATGCCCACCGACACCACCGAGAGTTCCACGAGGGCGAATACGTCATGATCAGGGTAAGACCTGAACGGTTTCCCTCTAGAACCGTTAAGAAGTTGCAAGCTCGCGGAGCCGGTCCCTTTAGAGTGTTGAAACGCGTTGGATCCAATGCGTATGTTGTGGACATGCCCTAGGAATTTGGTATAAGCTCTACCTTCAATGTATCAGATCTTGTTGCATATAGGGACCCAGCGGTGATCCCTAGTGAGCCTTTTGAGCCATCTCCTCCCCTTGAGAGTGATCCCACACCTGAGTGTCCACTTCCACCTCCAGCCCCTTTTTCACGGCAGCGTGAGCATATAGATCGTATACTGGACGAGCAAGTGACAGTTACCAGGAGTGGATCTTACCCGCGCTACCTAGTGCGATGGATAGGATGGCCCGCTACTGAGGACACATGGATCACACATGGCGAGTTGCAGCGGATCGATCCGGACCTTCTGGAGTGATACAGGAGTGATGCAGACCCTTACTCGACAGGGTCGAGTTTCTCCCACCCAGGGAGAATTGGTGCGGACACCCGAGTAGTTGAGCGGCGCGACACGCCGAGCCACTGGTACAGCACACGGAGCACGACTCGAGCCACCTCAGCGTCCATCTGGCTCAGAGACAGCCTGGAGACTCCGCCTTGAGCCTCCCCATTTATCATATTTAGTTAGCCTTTATGTGTGTGTAATTTGTGTTTATTTCATTGTATTCGGTATGTAATTATGAGTGTACGAGGGGCTGATTTACATAATGGGACCCCTGGGCCCCACGGGACCCCCAAGCCCCTCCCATTGATCCACCTCAGCCCATGGGCCCCATGTGGGTCAGTCAACATGTCAAATGGAGGCATCTAAAGTTTGAATGGTAAAAGGCACATGGGAGACAAGTGGACTTCAAAGTCCAAGGTGGCTACCAACTTGTCCCCCCCTTGCCACCATAGTCAATAGGCCGCCCCCTTCCATGTTTTTTTTATTTTAATTTTTGTGTGATGTTCACATCTCATCCCAGCCCTCCATCCCCTTCCCCTAGATCCTACGGTTGTGGATAGATGTGAGATGTAACACATAAATACTTGTATTTTCCCATTTTGATAAAAAAATGCCATTTGAATCAAAGTAATTCTTGGAGATCCAGCTTGGTGCGCCCTCTTCTCCTCTCCCTCTCCCCCTTGGATGTTGTGAAGGCTTCCATTCTGAGGTGTGACTCCTCGTGTATCAGTTCCGACGATCGCCGCCGCCGCCACGAGCCGCCACCGCACCGCCATCGCCATCAACGGAGTTCTGCCTGCGCAGTACCACAGCAGCTTGTTCGAAATTCACAGGTCATCCCCGAGCTCATTTGGCTACCAAATTTGGAGGAGTTGTTCCTGGGATGTTCCTCTCCACCCACAAAAATAAGGCCAGCATTCAGATCACGTTTCCTATATTTTGATTTTCGTCCACTCTTCCATTTCGGTTCTGCCAGAGTTCTGTCCAGGTTCACCTCCGTCCTGAGTTTCATGTCTTAGAGCCACTTTTTGATTCCTGTTAGTTCTCCCAATTTTACTGGGGGTTCCATCCATCCACCCCTTCATCCACAACATTTCTCAATTTTTGATTCGCCCATCTCATATTTTCTAAAATGTGTTCTCAGACCCATCTATAGTTCTATCCACCTGTTCCCAGATCCGACCACTAGTCACCCCACAAATCATAACAACTTGCAGCCACCTCCAAATCAAATTCTAAAAATAGTCGCAGTTCCGTGGTTTGATTCCCTACAACTTCTAAGAAGAGCTCAAGAGCTGAATCGGAGGTTTACTAGGCGGTCAACGGTGGTTCTCAGACAAGTGCCCTGCAGATCTGAGATTTCAATTACTGTACAACAGGGACTTGTAAATTTATTAAAGTCTAGATCCGGCTAGATCCAGCAGATCTCTCTGAATCTAGATTGAAGCATTTGAAGAGAGCTTTCCAACGATAGCTCATGCGTCCCGATCCGACGTCGGGATTGACCGCAGCGGCCGTTTTCGCCGGAGCGCGCGCTGGAAGACAGCAACCAAAATCCGTGGATTATTAGTTCAAGAGTTGGGAATCGGGGCCGATCGACCCCCGATCGGTGTTCCCGGTCGACCGCCATCCGTGGAGGCGCGCCACCAGGGGTCCCCATCACAGTGGGACCCCCGCAGATCCGGAGGACAGCACCGTCCGTGGGCCCCGCGGGCACGTAGAAGCTGCCGTTCGGAAAGCACGAAAATGCGGAGTTCGGCACCGCCAGGCGACATCAAGATGCTGCCCGTCAACCTGAGTTGCGTGATTCCTGGACCCCACATGTGACCTTTTACCTCCCTGCATGGAGTGGGTCGACTTAGTGTATTGCTGTAATCATTGTTAACCGGGAGTCCGTAAGTCAGCCGGGGTTGTCTTCGCCACGCCGGGTGCGTGGAGGTAATGGTCCGGACCTCTTGGCGTTCATTTGCATAGCTAGTATATGGTCTTTTGCCGCTGTCGAGAGTGTAGGTACTAGCCCGTGTGTCCATGTCACCGCTGTGAGAGTGAGAGTGACCCGTCCCGCGACTCGATCTGAGTCCGAAGTTGAGTCGGACTACCCTTGACCTCCGCCGGTTCCTTAACCGCGCACGGTCCGCGCTTTCCCTCGCTTGGGACGACGAGTGAGCTTCCACTTATGTTAGCGACGTTTCGCCACTAGGAGCTCGTAGTGTCGGGCTTAGTGTCTCCCTGGTGTGTGTTGCTGGTCTTGTCTTCATCTAGAGTCCGAGGGTGGCACCATATAGTGTCGTCTCCCGTGTCTGTCCCGCATCATGTTGACTTTATAGGGTCTTCCATGACTTGGACTAATAATAGGACTGGAAATGCTAACATTCGGGCAAGGCTAGACCGAGTGTTGGTGAACAGCCTTTGTCACTCAACAAATCCGCAGCTTACTGTAAAACACCTCCCAAGAGGTCCCTTGGACCATGCCCCTCTGCTTCTTATCATGGACAGCATAACATCTGGTCCTGGTCGATTTATTTTTCAAAAGATGTGGAGTACACATGTCTCTTTTAAACAGCTTGTATCTGATGCCTGGCAGCAAGTTCAAATTACTCACCCTAATCCTCTAGTAAGGCTCTCTGTCAAGTTGAAGACGGTCAAGGAATCTTTATGTAAATGGAATAAAGAAACCTTTGGGGATATAAACTCTAACATAAGTGCTGCAAAAGTTGAAGTTGAACTTAAGCAACGCCTATATGATTCTGATCCCTCTCAGGAAAATAAAGAAAGGCTAAATGCTGCCAATGCTCATCTTTGTCAAGCTCAATTCAGAGAAGAAATTTTTTGGAACCAAAAATCCAGATTGGAATGGATTGAGAGCGGTGATAGAAATACCTCCTTTTACCATGCTGTAGCACAAAGTAAAAGAAGGAGGAATATCATTAGAAGGCTCAGAGTTGGGGAAGCAGAAGAATGGTGTTTAGACTAGGAAATTTTGAGGATCCAAGCTGAGAGTTATTTCAAGAAGCTTTTTTCTTCTGAGGACCATCTCCTGGACTCTGATATGCTGGTATGCATTCCGCATGTTATCACTGAGACACAGAACTTGGCCTTATACACCATCCCAGATTCCTCTGAAGTCTGCAGAGCTGTTTCGTCCCTAAAAGGGTCCAGCTCCCTTGGTCCGGATGGATTCTCCAGTGAGTTCTTTACTACAGTGTGGGATATCATTGGGGAGGATGTCATTGAAGCTGTAAGTGCTTTTTTCAAAGGTTTTCCTCTTCCTAGGGGATTATCTTCCTCAATTATAACTCTTATCCCCAAGGTTCAAGAACCCAAAACTTTCAATGATTTTCGGCCAATTAGTTTATGTAATTTTACATATAAGGTCATATCCAAGATAATTTCCAAAAGTTTGGCTCCTCTTCTCCCTAACATAATCTTAGTGGAGCAGGGGGCTTTTGTGAAAGGGCGGTTCATTTTGGACAATGTGTCTCTAGCCAGGCAGCTCATGATGGATATAAATAGGAAAGTCAGAGGCCATAACATGATTGTCAAGTTGGATATGGCAAAAACATATGATAGGATGGAGTGGGACTTCATCTTAGCTGTCCTTAGGAAGTTAGGGTTTAATACCAGGTTTACTTCTTTAATTGGAATGCTCCTATATAACTGCTGGTTCACTGTAAATTACTGGAGTAGCTTCAGGTTTCTTCAAATCCAGCAGAGGTATAAGGCAAGGAGACCCAATAGCTCCTTATCTTTTCATATTGGCATCAGAAGTTTTAAGTAGAGGCTTGTCAGTCTTATTTCAATCTGGGGGACTAAGGGGCTATTCTGGGCCTAGGAGGGCTAAACAAATCTCTCACCTTCTCTATGCAGATGACATTCTGGTTTTCCTGAATGCCAGTAAAAGGAATATTATGGCCTTTCAGCAATTCATCAGAAGGTATGAAAATTGTTCGGGGCAGAAAGTCAATGTAGCTAAGAGTAGCTTTATCCTCTCAGACAAAGCTCCTCTTTCCTTAAGACAGTCTATCCGTTCCTTAACTGAATACAAGTATCAGGCTACTGGATTTAATTATCTTGGAATCCCCATTAAAAAGGGCAGATACATATGCTCAGATTTCAAATTTCTGATAGATAGGATTCAGACCAAATTAGAAGGCTGGCAGTCCAAATTGCTGTCTCAAGCTGGCAGAGCTGTTTTAATAGACTCTGTGCTAAAAAGTATGTCAATCTACCTTGCTTCAGCCTGCTTCATTCCAAAGAAAATTATCAAGTTTATTGATAGTCAATGTGCTACTTTCTTTTGGCACGGGGATAATGGGATTCACCGCAGGCACTGGATTGCTTGGTCTGAAATTCAGAAGCCTCGTGTTGAAGGTGGCTTGGGAATAAGGAATCTGCACTGGGTTCAGATTGCTTTTGTAGTTATGAGTGTATGGAACATTGTACAGGGGTCATCACTGTGGTCAGTTTATGCTAGACAGAGATTTATTAAATCTCATATTGCCAACTGCACTAAGTCGTTCCCTGTTGGAATGCCCCAAGCTGTGTTCAGGCAGGCAAGAGAGATCTTAATAGAAAACTGCAGGTGGATAATTGGACTAGGAATGGCCCCGCAGTAGAAGTTGATCAGACAAGTGATAGGGAAAGGGGGAACTCCATCCCCACTGCTTCTGTCAGCGATGTGCTCAGGTGTAATCATCATGAGGCCTGGGGCTTCATCAGAAATAATGTCCAAATTCCAAATATTCAGCTCAGGAATGAGATAGACATTTGTGTCTGGACTGGTACTGTAAAAGGAAATTTCTCAATTAAATCAACCTGCAACATGGTTCACATAAAAGGGATATTAAGGCCAGTCTGGGCAAAATTGTGGCATTCAGTCATAAGTCCAAGAGCTGCTATTTTTATCTGGAAATTAATTCATCGGGCAATTCCGGTGGACAGTAGGGTAATTGACTGTGGCATTCAGATGGCCTCAAGATGTTGCTGATGTTCTTCTCCCAGCTATGAAGATCTTAATCATGTTTTCATCAAAGGTGAGCTTGCTTCTGAACTATGGGGTTGGATAAGCCCGCTAGTGAGTAGTAAGGTCTGGCTTGGAGATCAGATCACTGCTCGCTGCTGGAATATATTAGCTACAACCAGGATGCAATCTACCTTCAATTTTATTGGCATGTATTCTGTTTTCCTGATGCTAAAGGAAATATGGAAACAGAGATGCGCATTGAAATATGAAGGGATTCCCCTCAACAGATTAGCAATAAAAAGAAATATCCTCTCTTCAGTAACCACAATGCTGGATAAAATAAATTTCCACAGACCTTTATCTCTAACACAAGTCAGTTGCTTAGCTTCATTCGGCATGTTCCCCCGGGTTCATGTAAAACAGCCTATCTTGGTATTCTGCAATCTGGCAAAACATGGGCTAACACTGCATGTAGATGGGGCCTCACAAGGTAATCTTGGATAATGTGGAGGAGGTGGCTGTATAAGGGATTCTTCTGGTGATCTAATAATAGGTTTCGCCTTCAGCTATGGTTTTGGGAACTGTTTGATGGCAGAAACAAGGGCGTTGCATGATGGGCTGGCAATTGCGAAGCAAGGAGGTATCAAATTGCTGGCAGTTTTTTCAGACTGTTACATTCTTGTGGAGGCATGCCGGAGTGGTACAGCTCCTAGCTGGGCAGTTCACCCATGGTGGAAGGATATCTTGGCTTATCTTAAAGATAATGGGAGTATGATCAATCATACATATAGGGAGGGAAATCAGATAGCTGATGCTTTGGCTTCTTATGCATGTAGTATCGAGGCAAACAAAGTCTATACCAAAGTCAGGGACCTTCCTCAATTGACTAAGGGGGCCTATAGAATGGAAAGGGCAGGGTTGCCTTCTTTTCGTTTTCATTATATCCCTTTGATTGGGATTACGCAATTGGATTTTTTTCCTTAGATTTCTGTGGGCTGACATTCTAAGCCCTTTGTACACCCAGGGGAATGCCCCGCAGATCATGTAAAATTGCTCCTTTAATCAATAAAAAGTCAGGGCCGCAGTTATTTGCCTAGGGGAGTGGGAACACTCTCCCTCTCTGAGGGAGGGTGCACTCGACCGGTGCATTTCCTATCTGGCCAGTTTTTTTTTTAAAAAAAATTGCATCAATAAGCAATTTTAGAACCAAACAATTTTGATCATGTTTAAGCTTGTAATCTGCGGTCCATACAGATTTGTCTTTAGGCAACTCATAAGGACCATGTGAGATAAGCTTCCATAGCTTAGGCTCATATGAGTTGACTAGACTGCACATCCTTCCTAACCACAAATCAAAATTGCAACCATCAAACACCGGTGGAGAATTCAAAGTGTACATAATGGTAGTCATTGATCTGGATCACTCTTGATCGTTAGATCTATAAAAATTAGAGCATTGGCTCTGATACCAATTGAAGTCCCGCGATCAATGACACCCAAGAGGGGGGTGAATTGGGTGTTTACCAATTTTAAGAAAACTTTTGGCCTTTTATAAAATAAGTGATATAATGCTAATCAAGGGGTTCAAAACTATTTGATCACAAATCGGATTTATCAACCTTTATATGATAAGATATAGATTAAACAAGATCTATGTAGATAAATCCGGAACAAAAATTTACACTAACACTCATGTAGAATGGAGTTAGAGGAAATGGAACAAACCACATAATACAAACACAATGCACAGCAGTTTTTAAGGTGGTTCGGATGCAACGACGGCAATCCTATGTCCACCCCTCACCAAACCCGGTGAGGCTTCACTCGGGAATAAATCCCCAAACGGAGACGACGCTCCAACCACACACGCAAGACGACGCCTGCCTACACACATGGGGACATGCCCCAAAACACACACACACACGGAAACGAAGTCTCCAACACGATCCAACAAGCGGATCAACAAGACACACACATGCTGCGACAAGTGCAGCACTCCACACACACAAACACTAATATCTAGATAAAACCACACACACACCCAGATCTAAGAAGACCTACGCACACACGAATCAAATACGAAACACACACACGACCACGGATCCAACAACGATCCACACACACACGAGTTTGCAGTTTATAAGAACACAAATCTCAAACTTTAAAGCACAAGACACCAATATGAATAAACCACAGTTTAGAAAGCTCCTGATATGGCTCCCTCTGAAGATATGTTGTAGATCTTTGCTTTGATTCCTTCTTCACTTGAATTGCTTCAGATTAAGCTTGAATGGCCTTGGAGTTGATGTAGAATTTGGTGCACGGAGTACTACTCATGGCTACAATACTCTTCCTTCTTCACTTGGATAACCTTCTTTGATCTCTTCTTGAAACCCTTGCTTGCTTCTTGATAGCCTCACCCTTGATCTCTCTTTGTTGGTTGCTTGATTCTTCACTTCATAAATGCTTGTTGGCTTGAGAAGTACCTTGAATGGGTTGGAGATAGATGAAGAACTTGCTGCACGAAGTACTGTTCACGGAGCTACAGTACTCACTTCTTCCTCCTTGGACAGCACCCTCTTGATCTCCCTTGAAGCTCTCTTGGATGGGTTAGGGTAATGGCTCCAAATGAGATGTTTTATAGCCCTTGAATGGTCCATGGACATCCCCCAGACCAAATCCACATTTTCTGGGTGATTTGGTGTCATTGGGATTAAAGAATTACAAGGAGAAAGGCTCTTCTCGAAGTGGAAAATAAAGTCAACTTATGTTGGCTCGGGGCTGGCGGTCGACCTGTAGAAGCTGGCGGTCGACCGCTACTGAGAAACCTGTAGAAATTTGATCCCTGGAATTTTAGGTCGACCTGGGGCGGTCGACCGCTGCTGTCGGTCGACCTGGGGCGGTCGACCTATAGTTCTGCAGGATGAGACTTTTTAGGTCCCCCCCCGGAACTCCATTGCAACCCATTTAAGTCTGAGGCTTCAAACTCCTTTGATCTTGGGGAATATATGTTACGTGTTTTGACCTGCAAAACCATAGAAAAAAGGATTAGGACTTTGATCAATAATTCATGTGGTAATTGCATGAAGTACATGTATGAAACCCCTTTGGCCATTTGGCAATTTCAATCAATCACCAAGAGCTTATTGTAAACTATTTGAGCAAGATATAAGTACCATGATTCTAATTTTCAAGCAAGTTTCTCATGACTTGTTTCAACATAATGCAAGCTCAAAATGATATGTGAAATATGTATTAGAGTTCAAAAAGTGATTTACATTGAGACCCAATTTCACATATAAGATTGGAACAATTGTTGCTTTCACAAATGCATGTATGTAGACAAGCTCCATGAAGAGTATGCATGGGAAGCATTCAAAGCACATGTTCAAGTCAATCATATTCAACCAATTGACAGGAACAATCAACCATTTAGTTTAGTTATCACCATTCACTTAATCACACATGAACATCAAAACCATGACTTCAACAACCATCAAAAGCAAGGCATCACACAAGAAGTTTAGTTATCATCAAAACCATAGTTCAACAATCAACCATCAAAACCAAGGCATCACACAATAAGTTTAGTTATCATCAAAACCATAGTTCAACACAATCTTCAATAGAATGCCTGATCATTTGGTGATATGGGCAAAAGCGGGGATCATCTTTTCTTCTACCGTCTTCCGGTCTCTTCAGTTCCGGGAGTGTAATTTTATTATATTCAGTGGCCCATTTGAATTGGGCCTGAGTCCTCTCCTTGGGGAAGGAATACTGCTTCTTCATCTTGGCCCACAAGGACAGGCCTTCTTGTTGTTTGTCGGGCTCAGCAAGGGGAGGATTGGCAACCCCCTTTTCTTTATCTATTAGCTAGTCGAATGCCTTAAAGTCAACGGTGTGAATTTCATTCGGCACGGGCTGCCTATCAGCCGATTTGGCTCTTTGGCTTGCAGCAGCAGGAGCAGAGGAGTGACTGGAGAGGAAGGCCTCGATCTCTGCCACTACATTGTTCAGCCTGTCGGAAGACTTGATTTCAATTCCGATCATCTTTTCAAGAATCTCTTGCTTCAGGTTTTGATTGCAGATTTGCACGGCATCTTCTTGGTGTGGCGGCCGCTTGCATCTCATGCTAAGGTTCCGCCATCTTTTAATATATTCCAAAGCAGTTTTGTCACGCCCCGACGTGGAATATCGGGACTGACAATAGAGACAAGTAATAATAATAATAATAATAATAATAATATGTTGATTTCTAGATATGATATGTTAAAGCTAAAAGATCGCACATCCACAAATAGAAACTGATCCATTCATTAAATAGCACATAACCAAACCATGTTCCAACTACCATGATATCACTTAACATAATCTTGACAACATCCACTTAACACTATTACATTGGTTAACTTCAAATTAAAACTCTTCCAAAATACTCTTACATACAAATAAAACTCCACAACTAGAACTAGTTTCACAGGCTTCTATCAGGTTCACTCCACGATCGTCACTCTTGCCCGTTTCCATCAGATTGCGAGTCCTCACCTGAGCTACCTGAAAAGGGGGGAAAACTAGGTGAGTGGACGCTCAGTAGGTAATAACAGGCAAGTTTAAGTAATTAATCAATTAAATTGCATGTTTGAGCGTGTAAATAAAGAACGAAAGGAAATAACTATGCAATAAAATAATGAAAGGAAGGCAAGAACATGATATAACCGAGAATTTGGCCAACAAGCAAGATTTAACCAAGTCAAAAGAAATTCAAGTAAGAGATTATTGTCTTAGACATCACGCTAGTCATGCACTCGGTGCAATGCCTCACCATGTCATTCAAACTCCCCGGGGCACAAGTACTTTTCGGGTGCTCCTCCCATGACCAGATCGGGCCCTTAAGATGCGTTGGCATTGATTTGTTGGATCCAAGATCCAAAGTTATGTCTAGACATTAATCAAGTTAGATGGCCAATACTTCAAGATATGGAACTTACCAAAGTTTCAAGGGTAAGTTGAAGTAGACATCATGTCTGGAAAGTTCAAGTCATCAAGAACCAATCAGGTCCGTGGATTCAACACGGAAAATCACAAAAATCACTTCTGGATGATAAGCGGTTAGAACAGGGCCGCTCAGGCAATACATAGTCTAGAGTGGACCGTTCAAGATAGAGATGGGCTTAGGACTAGCCACACCGACGTCAAGGATACACGGTCCATGAAGGGCCGCTCGAGGAATTGGATAGTTGAAAATGGGCCGCTCAAGACTAGTAGAGCTGGAAGCCCAAGAACAAGATAAACGGTCCTTACAGGGCCGTCCAACACACAGACGGTCCAATAAGATCCGTGCTATTACATGGGCGGTTCCAGTAGGTCCGTTCAACATAATCAACTAGAAGTCTACCCAAACGGGCTCCGAGCTGCCATAAGTGGGGCAGAACTGAACCAGAGTCCAGCCCACTCTCCCCTGGTCAACCTAGGGCTTATTGGGTCGATCCAAACACAATTTGATCGAAGATAGATCAAGGTTAATCGACCAATGTAAGTGGCACTTGGCCAGGGATGTATGGTTCGTTATGGGCCGCCCAATAGGATGAACGGCCCCTTTCGGGCCGCGCAATTGTCAAGGGGTTCAAGTCAAGCCGTGACTTACAATACGATAGTTCAATCGATTCGATCACGTACACACGTTTAGGTCTTGATGGTACAACATGCTCGGCATCCTAGTGGGAATCCCAGGCTCGCGGGGACTTACGGAGGTCCCGTAATGAAGGTCCTAGTCCGACGGAAGGAATATCCGGCGGAGAGTCCCAAACATTACAAGGAAATAGGGCTAATAAAACATCAGAAACCAGTGAGACGGTCAGTCAATCCTACTGGAGTAGAACGATTATCATACAACCCTAATAACATTTTTAATTTAATAATGAGTCATGATTAATATTAACATTGAAAAGGAAGGTGATCCAAGGTCAAGATGAATAAATCAGCAAGATTTATAATCATTTAATGTTATAATTTTCTAGGGGTTTTTATGCATGTTGCTAACTTTCATTTAACCACTAATCTACTATCATAAATCATCCAAAAAATATAACTTAATAAATTCCATAAAGATGGACGGTCCAGTAGGGACCTTTCATCCTCCTCGGCGGTCGCACGACAGGCCGTTTATCCCCCTCAGGTCAGAAGGCCTTCTTGGGATGAGCGGTTTGTAATGAGCCACTGGGGGAGACGAACGGTCAATCACTGGCTGCCTGACAGAAGGGCGGTCTAGGTCATGCCGCGCTTCCCAGAAATATAACACGAATCACAACACATAAACGGTCCGTAATGTGCTGCCTAACCACGTTGGGTGATCTATCGTGAGGCCGCGCAAGTCAAAAAAATAATCAAGCCCTTTTCTCCCTGCCCGCCTCTGGCGAGTTGGCTAGGGTTACAATGATTTGCTAAATACGCATAGTACAGAGCATAATAATTAGGGCTTTTGGATTTAAAAGAAAAAGCATGAAAAGTTTTACAGTATAGCATGCTCGATTTAATCTTTAGTGCCTGAAATCCCTACTTAAACAAGATGAAACAAGTATAACCCTAGATATGACATGCTTCTACTAAACCCTAAACTTCTCGCATGATACTAAGAAACTTTTAGGGCTTTTGCATTCAATAGAAAGGGCACTCGATGCTGGTTCTAATCATATATAATACTTAAGGTTTGGCTTGCTATAACCTACCTTAAACGGAGGAAGAAGGATGAAGAAGGGACGACGACACGCTAAGAACACCCCGCCGGTGATCGCCGGAATCCGCCCTCGTCCACGATCCTCGTCGGCCGCCACAGCACCCAAACGAAAAAAGGGTTCCTGAGGGTCATTTTTATAGGTCACACAAGGTCTAGAGTTTTCTATTTGAGGAGATAAAGTCCAATCAAGTTGGACGTGTGCGAACCGCGTGGATAGGGTTAGCCGCCGCCTTCTCATCCAAAATTCGATTTCTAGGGTTAGGGTTTCGGGGAGAACTAAGAGGGGAAATGATCCTCTCATCCTAGCCTTCCATTAGGATCTGGTCTCAGCCTAAATAATCGGGTATTGGGCTCAAATTCGTGGTTTGAGGTCCAATTAGATTAAGTGTGGATTTGGGCCTTAATTAGTTGATTTGGCTTAATTACGGATTTTATTTGGGTCAGTCATAGAAGACACTATTATCAAAAATTTTATCCTCTACAAGATTCTAAAATCTCCAAATTTTTATAAAATAGTTGAAATTTAACTTATTCTATTTATTAAGGATTTTCTAATTAATTTCTTATAAATTTTTTAAAATTTTTATTTGTTTAATAAATTGGGATATTACACCCTCTCCCACTTCAAAGAATTTGGTCCTCCAAATTCACTGCACTTAACACGATGGGGAGTGGAACAACTCACCTAGAACAAATCGGGATACTGTTTTCGCATGGTATCTTCTGACTGCCAAGTAGCTTCTTCAGTTCCACGCCGACTCCATTGCACTTTCACCATAGGTATGGACCTGTTTCTGAGTTGCTGCTGCTTACGATCCAGAATCTTAACAGGTCTCTCTTCATAAGTCAGATCTTCCTTTAACTCAAGATCCGCATGCTGAATGACATGAGTGGGGTCATACACATACTTTCTCAACATCGACACATGGAAGACATTGTGTACTCCGGATAACTGAGGTGGTAGTGCCAGACGGTACGCAACCTCCCCCACTCTTTCCAAAATCTCGAATGGACCGACATATCTGGGACTTAGCTTGCCTTGAATGCCAAATCTTCAGATTCCTCTTATAGGAGAAACTTTCAAAAACACATGTTCACCAACTTGAATTTCCAAGTCCCTCCTTCTGTGGTCTGCATAACTCTTCTGTCTTGATTGTGCTACTTGCAATCGGTCTCTAATAATACGAATATTCTTTTATGATTCAGAAATAAGATCTGGCCCCAGCCATTGCTTCTCACCAACCTCGTTCCAACATAATGGAGACCAACAGCTTCTTCCACACAGAGCTTCAAACGGAGCCATCTGAATGCTGGACGTATAACTATTGTTATAAGTAAATTCAATCAAGGCCAAGTGATCACTCCAACTTCCTCCAAAATTAATCATGCAGGCTCTCAACATATCTTTCACTATCTTGTTGGTTCTTTCCGTCTGTCCGTCTGTTTGTGGATGAAAAGTAGTACTGAAGTTTAGATGGGTTCCCAAAGATTCTTGCAATCCTTTCCAAAAATGTGAAGTGAATCTGGTGTCTCTATCAGACACAATACTGACCGGGATACCATGGAGTCGCACCACTTCCTTCATATATAAAGCTGCTAGAACATCAACAGTCCACTTAGATTTAATGGATAAGAAATGAGCGGACTTTGTCAATCTGTCAATGATAACCCATATTGCTTCAAATCCGCTACGAGTCCTAAGTAGACCTATAATGAAATCCATGCCAATACTCTCCCACTTCCATTGAGGTATGTCCAGTGGTTTCAACTTCCCTGCAGGTCTGAAATGCTCAGCCTTAACCTGCTGACACACCAAGCATCTATTCACAAATTCTACAATTTCCCTTTTCATATTTGGCCACCAGAAAGATCTTTTCAAATCCTTAAACATCTTCGTACCTCCAAGATGAATGGTATATCGGGATCTATGAGCTTCCTCAAGGATCTTGTTCTTAGCTTCGGCCACATCAGGTACACAAGTCCTTCCCTAAAATAACAGTCTGCCATCGTCAGCTATCATGAATTCCGATCTGCTACTCAAGCTCTCCTTGATTTCTACCAACTCTGGGTCATTGTCTTGCAAGGACTTGATTTCTGTCAAAAATTCTGGTTTAAGATGAATCTGAGCAATCATAACTCGGTCCTTGTCAACATTAATATCCAACCCGGCTAATTGCTCCAACAGCTTTCATTCTTGCATCATGAGACTTGACAATTTAGCCATCGGCTTTTGGCTTAGGGCATCCGCCACCACATTACCCTTCCCGAGATGATTGGAGAAGTCGAAATCCTTTAAATATTCTAACCATCTTCTCTGCCTCATATTGAGTTCTTTCTGAGAGAATAAATACTTCAAACTCTTGTGATCTGAAAATACTGTGAATGTCTCTCCATATAAGTAATGTCTCCATATTTTCAAGGCAAAAACTACGGCTACTAGCTCCAAATCATGGACAGGACAATTCTCCTCATGCTTTCTCAACTGCCTAGAAGAATAGGCTATCACTTTTCCATGCTGCATCAGTACACAACCTAAACCAATTCCTGAAGCATCGTTGTACACCATGAAGCCTCCTTCTCCAGATGGTAATGCTAAAACAGGGGCAGTCGTTAAACACTCCTTCAAAGTCTGGAAGATTTTCTCACAATCTTCCGTCCAATCAAACTTATTCTCCTTGCAGGTTAATCTTGTTAAGGGTACCGCAATCTTGGAGAAATCTTTAATAAACCTCCGATAATATCCTGCCAAGCCTAGGAAGCTTCTAACTTCTGTTACACTAGTAGGCCTATCCCAATCTTTAACTTCCTCTACCTTCGACGGATCAACATAAATACCTTCTTTCGTAATGATATGCCCTAGAAAGGACACCTCTTGTAGCCAAAATTCACACTTGCTAAACTTGGCGTATAATTGATGGTCTCTCAATAATTGTAACGCCATCCTCAAATGTTTAGCATGTTCTTCCTCACTCTTGGAATAAATCAGAATGTCATCAATAAACACTATAACCCATTGATCCAGATAGGGTCGGAATGCATCGTTCATCAACTGCATGAAAGCTGCAGGTGCATTCATTAGTCCAAAAGGCATTACAATAAATTCAAAGTGCCCATACCTGCTACGAAAAGCTATCTTATAAATATCTTCCTCCTTAATCCGCAACTAATGATAGCCTGATCTAAGATCAATCTTAGAGAAATACTGAGCTCCTGCTATCTGATCAAATAACTCATCAATCCTCGGCAATGGATATTTATTTTTTATAGTCAACTGGTTCAGTTGCCGATAATCAATACACAACCTCATCGAGCCATCCTTCTTCCTTACAAATAACACTGGAGCCCCCCACGGGGATGTACTTGGACGAATAAACCCCTTCTCAAGTAATTCCATTAACTACTGCTTTAATTCCCTCAGCTCCGCAGGAGACATACGATAAGGTGCCTTAGAAACAAGGATCGTGCCAGGAATTAGATCAATAGAAAACACAACTTCCCTCTCTGGTGGAAGACCTGGAAATTCCTCAGGAAAAACATCCGGAAAATCTCGGACAACAGGAATATTCTTAATCTCGATCTTCTTCTCAGGGGTCACATAAACAAAGGCTAAAAATGCCTAACATCCTCTCCTCATCAACTTATCGGCTCGGATGGTCGAGATAAGTGGCACAAATCTATGGTGCCTAACCCCTATAAAAGAAAGCCCAGGGTGTCTAGAAAAAGACACAGAGCTGGAACTACAATGGACATTGGCCTCATGCTTAGCCAACCAATCCGCTTCTAGAATTACATCATAATCTTTCATATCCATACATACTAAATCAGCCGACAAATGCTGTTCATTAACCATAATCTTGCTAGAAGGATAAAAATACTTAATCGATGATCTAGAGCCAATAGGATTTGATATCTCTAACGGGGAATTCATCAAAACTGGCTTCACAGCTAATGCCTTAGCAAAACTCCGAGAAACAAAAGAATGAGTAGCACTGATATCGAAAAGAACAAAAGCTGGCTTTCCATGAACAATGAGAGTACCTTCCACAAGTCCACCCTCCTCGGTGGTGCCTGCGTCCTCCTCTTGTAGGGCCTGGAGCTTGCCCTGCTGTTTCTTGCCGCCTTGAGGTTTTGTCGGGGTAGCCTGCTCGGATAAGAGAGGACACTCTGGAGTGCGGTGATCCCTACTCCCGCAACACAAACAGGCGCCTAGCTTGCACCAGCACTCTTCCATCTTGTGACCGGGGCGGTCACAATACTTGCATACGTCCTTAAATGGAACAATCGGGCCAGGCTTCTTGTCTTCATTCTTTGGCATTTTCCCCTTCCATGAACCAGACCCGCCATTGGGCCTCTTCTTGCTATTCCCGGGTTTAGCACAACCTGAACCTGTAGGTTGCTCTTTTTTAACATTCTTCCCATGAATTTTCTCTGTCATTTCTAAGGTATCTTCTAAAACTTGGGCCTTTCTTACCATCTCTGCATTGGCCTGAATCTCCATCGGCGCCAACTGGTTAATATAATGCAACTTCAGCCCATTTAGAAAACGTTTCACCTTCATCTTCTCTGTGGAAATCAAATGAGTAGCATAACGAGAGAGTCTAGAAAATTGAGCTTCATATTCCGCCACAGATAAACTCCGCTGCTTCAGAGTAACAAACTCAGTGGCTTTCTTCTCTTGGATTATGTCGGAAAAGTACATGCTATTGAAGAATTCTTCAAATTCCTTCCATGAAATTTGTCGGTCACCGAGGGTCGCCTTTACTGACTCCCACCAAGTCCTAGCATCCCGTTCCAACTGGAAGGTTGTTAGAAGCACAAGCTCTTGGTCGCTGCATTGCATAACTTCAAAAATTCTCTCCATCTCCTTAAGCCAGTGTTCGGCTTCATCGGGATCAGTTGAACCTCCAAAACGTGGGGGATTCATCCCATGAAAATTCCTGTGTAGATCACCAGAACCATGATTCGCCGCTCCACCTTGGGCCACTTGTTGTAAAGCCCGTGTAAGTCCTTAGACCGTCCGCTGCATGTCTCGCCATTACGCACCCTCAGCTGCCATAGGAATGTCCTGCAAGAAAATAATTTATCTTAAGTTCATTTAGGAGAAAGAGTTTAGAGTTGATTATTAACTCAACCCAAGTCTCTACCCAAACTCTTACTAGGTTTGGTCCTTTGACTCATAACAAGGGTATAGGTTCTACGACAAACACTTGGAATCCTAGAACTTAAATAACCTAGGAATATTAGAAACCTAGGCACTGATATCACCTAACTGTCACGTCCGGACACGGAATATCGAAACTGGCAGTAGAAACAAGTTATAATAATAATAATAATAATATGTTGATTTCTAGACATGATATGTTAAAGCTAAAAGATCGCACATCCACAAATAGAAATTGCTCCATTCATTAAATAGCACATAACCAAACCATGTTCCAACTACCATGATCTCACTTAACATAATCTTGACAACATCCACTTAACACTATTACATTGGCTAACTTCAAATTACAACTCTTCCAAAATACTCTTAAATACAAATAAAACTCCACAACTAGAAGTAGTTTCACAGGCTTCTATCAGGTTCACTCCACGGTCGTCACTCTTGCCCGTTCCCATCAGATTGCGAGTCCTCACCTGAGCTACCTGAAAAGGGGGAAAAACTAGATGAGCGAACGCTTAGTAGGTAATAACAGGCAAGTTTAAGTAATTAACCAATTAAATTGCATGTTTGAGCGCGTAAATAAAGAACAGAAGGAAATAACTATGCAACAAAATAATGAAAGGAAGGCAAGTACATGATATAACCGAGAATTTGGCCAACAAGTAAGATTTAACCATGTCAAGAGAAATTCAAGTAAGAGATTATTATCTTAGACATCACGCTAGTCATACACTCGGTGCAATGCCTCACCATGTCATTCAAACTCCCCGGGGCACAAGTACTTTTCGGGCGCTCCTCCTAGGACCAGATCGGGTCCTTAAGATGCGTTGGCATTGATTTGTTGGATCCAAGATCCCAAGTTATGTCTAGACATTAATCAAGTTAGAAAGCCAATACTTCAAGATATGGAACTTACCAAAGTTTCAAGGGTAAGTTGAAGTAGACATCATGTCTGGAAAGTTCAAGTTATCAAGAACCAACCAGGTCCTTGGATTCAACACGGAAAATCACGGAAATCACTTCTGGATGATAAGCGGTCAGAACAGGGCCGCTCAAGCAATACACGGTCTAGAGTGGACCGTTCAGGATAGAGATGGGCTTAGGACTAGCCACACCAACGTCAAGGATACACGGTCCATGTAGGGCTGCTCTAGGAATTGGACAGTTGAAAATGGGCCGCTCAAGACTAGTAGAGCTGGAAGCCCAAGAACAAGATAAACGGTCCTTACAGGGCCGTCCAACAGACAGATGGTCCAATAAGATCCGTGCTATTACATGGGCGGTTCCAGTAGGTCCGTTCAACTTAATCAACTAGAAGTCTACCCAAACGGGCTCTGGGCTGCCATAAGTGGGGCAGAACTAAACCAGAGTCCAGCCCACTCTCCCTGGTCAACCTAGGGCTTATTGGGTCGATCCAAACACAATTTGATCGAAGATAGATCAAGGTTAATCGACCAATGTAAGTGGCACTTGGCCAGGGATGTACGGTTCGTTATGGGCCGCCCAATAGGATGAACGGTCCCTTTCGGGCCGCGTAATTCTCAGGGGGTTTAAGTCGAGCCGTGACTTACAATACGATAGTTCAATTGATTCGATCACGTACACACGTTCAGGTCTTGATGGTACAACCTGCCCGGCATCCTAGTGGGAATCCCAGGCTCGCGGGGGCTTACGGAGGTCCCGTAATGAAGGTCCTAGTCCGACGGAAGGAATATCCGATGGAGAGTCCCAAACATTACAAGGAAACAGGGCTAATAAAACATCGAAAACCAGTGAGACGGTCAGTCAATCCTACCGGAGTAGAACGACTGTCATACAACCCTAATAACATTTTCAATTTAATAATGAGTCATGATTAATATTAACATTGAAAAGGAAGGTGATCCAAGGTCAATATGACTAAATCAGCAAGATTTATAATCATTTAATGTTATAATTTTCTAGGGGTTTTTATGCATGTTGCTAACTTTCATTTAACCACTAATCTACTATCATAAATCATGCGAAAAAGATAACTTAATAAATTCTATAAAGATGGACGGTCCAGTAGGGACCTTTCATCCTCCTCGGCGGTCGCATGATAGGCCGTTTATCCCCCTCAGGTCAGAAGGCCTTCTGAGGATGAGCGGTTTGTAATGAGCAGCTGGGGGAGATGAACGGTCAATCACTGGCCGCCTGACAGAAGGGCGGTCTAGGTCATGCCGCGCTTCCCAGAAACATAACACGAATCACAACACATAAACGGTCCGTAATGTGCCACCTAACCACGTTGGGCGGTCTATCATGAGGCCGCGCAAGTCAAAAAAACAATCAAGCCCTTTTCGCCCTGCCCGCCTCCGGTGAGTTGGCTAGGGTTACAATGATTTGCTAAATACGCATAGTATAGAGCATAATAATTAGGGCTTTTGGATTTAAAAGAAAGAGCACGGAAAGTTTTACAATATAGCATGCTCGATTTAATCTTTAGTGCCTGAAATCCCTACTTAAACAAGAGGAAACAAGTATAACCCTAGATATGACATGCTTCTACTAAACCCTAAAATTCTCGCATGATACGAAGCAACTTTTAGGGCTTTTGCATTCAATAGAAAGGGCACTCGATGCTGGTTCTAATAATATATAATACTTAAGATTTGGCTTGCTATAACCTACCTTAAACGGAGGAAGAAGGAAGAAGAAGGGACGGCGACACGCTAAGAACACCCTGTCGGTGATCGCCGAAATCCGCCCTCGTCCACGATCCTCGTCGGCCGCGACAGCACCCAAACGAAAATAGGGTTCATGAGGGTCATTTTTATAGGTCACACAAGGTCTAGAGTTTTCTATTCGAGGAGATAGAGTCCAATGAAGTTGGACGTGCGCGAACCGCGGGGATAGGGTTAGCCGCCACCTTCTCTTCCAAAATTCACTTTCTAAGGTTATGGTTTCGGGGAGAACTAAGAGGGGAAATGATCCTCTCATCTTAGCCTTTCATTAGGATCTGGTCTCAGCCTAAATGATCGGGTATTGGGCTCAAATTCGCATTTTGAGGTCCAATTAGATTAAGTGTGGATTTGGGCCTTAATCAGTTGATTTGGCTTAATTACGAATTTTATTTGGGTCAGTCACAGAAGACACTATTATCAAACATTTTATCCTCTACAAGATTCTAAATTTTTCAGATTTTTAAAAAATAGTTGAAATTTAACTTATTCTATTTATTAAGGATTTTCTAATTAATTTCTTATAAATTTTTTAGAAATTTTTATTTGTTTAATAAATCGGGATATTACAAGTTTCATCATTCTTCTGCGTGGAAGCATATAATTCGGGTACGATCACCTCTCTTTTAGCGATGTGGAACCGCTCTCAGAATTGCCACTGCATGTCCAGCCAATCTTTGATAGCTCGAGCCGATAAGTTCGAATACCATTCAAAAGCGAGTCATGTGAGCGAGGACCCGAAGAACTTGAGCTGGTAGGACTCGTCGGTCGCCAGATCGCCCATCACGTTGATGTAATAGGCTATATGTTCTTTCGGCAAACTTTGCCCGTTGAATTTATTGACCTTTGGTGGTTTGTTGATGCCTAGTGGCAGTCTCTTAGCAGCGTAATGGATAGGGTATGGCACCCGGTACGCATCAAAAGCAGCATTACTCATCATTGCCTCTGTTGGCCAACGTCTTTTCAATCATTTGTTCTATCATTATTATGTTCATTATGGCCGGATCGACTTGGCTTTAGCAGGGTTAAGGTTGCTACATCTGCGGCATCACCACAACTGCTGCTTGAGGTAAGATGGCAGGCCCCTGCGGCTGGGAAGTAAGTTGCGGGGTCATGCCCCCAGTGTAATCGAAAGCCGACTAAGGGGTCATTATCTGAGGAGGAACCTCAAATCCAGCTGCGCCTCGCTGCGAGGCTTGAGGAAGAACCCCGTCATGTTTTGAAGTTGAAGTGTGCACACTCAGTTCACTGAGTTGCCTTTTCAACATTTTGATTTCTTGACTGTATTCTTGGAGTAGCATCATCATCATAGCTGGATCGAGTGTAAAGGAGCTGGGAGCCTGACCTCCCCCTTCCTTTGGAGCATTCGGGGAAGGTGCTGGCCTCTCGCCGTCATTTTCAGCAGTGATCACATTCATAGTCATCGTGACCAGATCTGCATCTATATCTTCAGCGTGGGCTTGCGCTGCCTCATTATGATCTGCGGGCGAAGGCCTATAGCAGCCGGTTACCCCGGCCATATTGCAAGTGATTATCTGGAGCTGTCGGTTTCTTTGGATGACTCTCTCGACATCATATGAGTGAGTGATAACCCGCCAACCATTGGCTCTGAAGGTTAATTTGCGAGACGCCTGGGCAAGCATCTCGGTCTTCTCTTCCTTGTCTTCTTTTCTTGGAGCCGGGGCCCGTGCCTTCGACAACCACACCTATTTGAATCTGATTGGTTTAGTGGCCAATCTCCCCGTTGATTTAGACTTGAACCGGTTCACCTTGCTTTGGGCCAATGCCTGGAAGGAGTTGTGCACTGGTACTATGAAAATTATCCTATCGGGTGTGACCTTGGCCTGTCGGCCATTCAGAAAGACTCGGACGCCTCCAATGAGCATGGACCTGCCCGAGGTTGAAAGCCAGGTCCGTAATGTGTCGGTGTTCTTCTTGGCCACCCTCCTGGCAGCTGGGGTGCGCCTCGTGCTTGAGGCGGAGTGGTGAGCGGGGTGGACATGGTTCCCTATCGCTTCGGTCTTCTTTGGTGTCGCCGTTGCAATGGTGACGAAGTTGTTCTCCTGGACGTTCAGAAGCTCGAAAAAGGACACTCCCAAGAAGTTGGGGAAGCCAACAACAGGTGGGAAGCTGCCGAATTGGATCGGCACAGCAAGATAGCCATGCTCGGCATGGCTAGAAACCACGACCAATCTAATTAGGACTGCCATTGGTTTCTTCAGAATTCAACCCCCTGCAATTTCAAATTGAGGATGTTAGAATTTTAGGAGGAGGCCATGGGGCCCCAAATCTCGACGAAGGGATGAAAGGTAGTTCAGTCCCACTGGGCGTGCCAACTTGTTGGACGCACTAAAATTTGTTCATTATTATTTATATCGTTATATCGGTATATCATTTTATCAAGTGCGAGGACGTGCCACTCACATGTGTGACAAAAATGTTCGGGCTTCAAGACTAGAGTGGTCCAAAGCCTAGGGTGCGCTCCATTTGATTGACCAGACGATTGTGGGTATCGGGTCAGGAGTGAAGACCCGCCGTGTAATAAAGGTCAAGGCGTTAATTACATCCCCTCGGAGAGGAGAAAACCTCTGATTAATCGCCAAGAAAAGGGGCCAAATGGCCTAAAGATCAATTTTCATTAAAGAATGCAAGTTGGGTTGAAATGATTGAAATCCCCTGCATCAGGGTGCAAGACGGTATTCAAAATCATATCGGTCACCTGTTGACCATTTCATGTTCGGAAGAGGGTCCGGATCGAGAAATATCCCAAGTATATGTGAGATACCGGGATAAATGTATGCCAAGATACGGCAAATTTGATATCTCAGGAGATGAGGAATTACGGTTAGATCCCGATCAAACGGTCAACACATCGTAGGATATTGGCCCGGTGCCAAGTTAAGCCATGACCATGAGAGGATGGCCGGACTTATCTTGCGAGGGCAACTTTGATATTTCACCACATATGGGGCCAAAGGGAAAGAGTTCGCGGATAAATTGCCGTTAATCTCAAGTTCATTTCCTTTATTTTATCGTTTTCGTGGCATTCCTTTTATTATAGTGTTATTTCTCTTCTTTTCTTCTCTTTCTTCTTTTTTTCTCCTTTGTTAGATCGATGCCTTACCACCGCCATTCATTTTACGTATCTTTTTTTCATTTTTTGAGAATTGGCGTCCACTCTATAGGCGCAGATTCCGGATTTATATATATATATATATATATATATATATATATATATATATATATATATATATATATATATATATGTATTGTTTAAGAATTAGTGACCGTCAGGTGGCTGCCCATTAAAGAAATGGCGCCCACCTCACGGGCACAGATTCTCAGGTTTTTTTTGTTTATTTTAACCCATTTTAAGGAATTGGTGGTTGTTGAACAGGCGCTTAATTAATTAGCGCCCCACACATGGGCACAGATTCTTTTATTAGTTCAGGGGATTAGCGCCTATGTAAACAAGCGTTTAGTTCAATTAGCGGCCTTGCCCTAGGCGCAGATTCTTTTATTATCATAATTACTTCATTTTTTCTCTCTTTTCTTCTTTTTTATCAGGGGGTTAGCGGTTGTTTACACGGTCGTTCGTTCTACATAGTTTTCAGCTTCTAAGCCAATTTTGTTCAGAGAAATAGCGCCTCCTTAGGAGGCCGTTCATTAATTAGCAGCTGTTCAATGGACGTTAATTACAAATTATTCTTAAACTGAAAATTGACGCCTTTGAAGAAGTCGTTGATTAATTAGCGGCTGTTCATGTGATCTCTGGTTCTGAATTTATTCTCTAGTGTTAAATTCTTAATTCTGAGAATGGGTGCCTTTCCAAGGGGCCGTTTATTAAATGGCGTCCATAAATTGGGCATTAATTCTCATAATTAGCGACGTCTGGGGTGGACGTTCTTTCTTTTAATAGTAAAAGGCTCAAACAGAGACCCGTCCGTGAGTTTAAGCTTTTCATTTTATCACCTTTGGCTTGTTTCAACAGGTTTTAGGTTCGTTTAAGCCTCTGTTCTCTGAGGATCAATTTTTTTTTACAAGGGCATTCCCCGGCACGAGGCGGAGTTTAAGACTCACGCATGGTGAGGGTTTCCACCCGGACATAATCCGAGCTTCTTCCACACACCATTTGATATACCCAAGGCGCTGTCACGCCCCGAACCGATAGCAGCGGAACGTGTCGTTTGCTCGGAACGTGACAGTTAAACAGTCATGTCAATCAGAGCATAGTCATTTCCACAAAACACAATTTGGACAAATAACAAATTTCATTTCAAATATAAATTCTTTACATATTCGGGCCCATAATAAATGAAAAGACTCAATAAAGAAAAATTACAATGAGACTCTTGAATCGACTTAACATAAGACACAAGATAACCACAATAGATGGTTCATCTAGGTTGTCGGGGTACTCTTCACTCTTGCCCTTGCCCATCATGTTCGGTCTCGTCGTCACTAAAGTCATTACCTGAAAAATATTTGAAAAACGCAGGGTGAGCGAACGCTCAGTAGGACTTAATATCTCATGCTTCCAAGCTAGCTTTAAGTCAATTATAGTTTAACATGCTCATGCAGGTCATGCAAGATATAGAAATCGAGAACTATAATAACACGAGATAAATTTAAGAACTATAATAAACAAAGTAAGCAAGATGCTAGATAAACTCATGAAGAGTAAGGACGGTGATAATCAAGAGAGTATAGCAAGATCTAATCAAGTACTTTCTCAAGTTAGGTCAAGACCATTCATGAGGAAATATAACATTCATCTCTCTATGATGAACACTATCACGAGAGCTTCAAGGTATCCATTATTGTGAAGGATCTTCATGACAAGATAACGAGTACTATCAATGAGATAATTCAAGAACATTTATGATGATCGATATAGAAGTAGAACAATTACTTCTACAAGCATTCTATAGCATTTGCCACGACACTAAGGGAATATCACGACGATATGATAACCCCTCCAATACGGCAATTCAAGATATTTTCATGACGAACAATAAGTTGTAGAAAGATGCACTATGATGGCAATTACTCCCGATCATCACTATCACGAGAGCGTTTGCACATCTAGCACTATATAGGATTGGCCAATGCACTAAGGGGAAAGTCACGACGATATGACCACCCCTCATGGAAATAGCACTAGTTAGTATTTGGTCGCACACTTAGGAGTTCTCACGACTGTATGATTGCCCCTAAATGCCAATAACCGAGTTGGTGAATGCCTGCACCCGATCATCATATACCGGTAACGTTTGGACTTTGCCTCGCCCAATAGGGTCAGATAAGGACCCGTAGCATTTAAAATGTCATTTTAGTGGGACCCATAGCCCCTAACATTTAGTATAGACTAATTCCATATTAATGACCAAGAATTTCAAGGATAAAGCATGTAAGAACTTTAAGATAGATTTCATAGAGTTCAAGGACAGAACTTATAATAAGGATGATATATCAATAAACCAGATGAAAACCATGACATTCTAAAAATCTGGGTGATTAGGTACAACCAGCTGAGTCGGCCTTGAGGGAATCCAAGGCTACGAGGAGACTTACGGAGATCCCAATGACTAACTTGCCAGTCCGAAGGAACGAAATGTCCAACGGAGGGCTCGTATGTCACCGAGAGTTGAGTGTATAATGTGAACCAATCATGAAACTGGGACTCCATCTACGGACATGAGATGAGAGTGCCAAAAGACCCGCAGTATGGGTCAAAAACGGAAGAAAACGGCGAGAACATGTATACGTTAATCATAGAATTCATGTCCTTCCTATTCTATAATTGACTATAATTAAATAAACTTATATTATTTTTAAGGCCCGTGGGTGCTGTCATTTATTAATTGGCATCCTCTTGGGGAACGTTATTTTTCATGATTTTTAAATAAATTTATTTAACAAGAATTCACATTTATATCTATTTATTTGAACAAACTCAAAAACATACATTAAAAGGCACATTGATTTATTTAAAATATATTAAAGAAAAAGAATATATGATAACTAGGAGAAAAATACAAGAGTTCCAAATATATTTTTTTCATAATTTTTGGTTATATATTTTAATAAATATAGATTTTCAAAGACATATATATAGTTAAATTAACGCCTATACCCCCAAGCGTCAAAAAGGAATAGGACGACCTAACTTTGGTCGTTATTTCGAAAATTTCGATTTTTGGAACCTTTGGTTTCTATACTTAACAATGTCGGAATCTAGCTTATAATATGTCGAAATGACCGGCTCGAAAAACTCTACCTAACCATACGTTCAAAATAATTTTTCGATGAGAGACGGGGGATCTTGCGATAGGGGGCACGAAAAATGGTGCAACCACTTCTATTACCTTGGTCCCTATCCCAATAGTACACCCAAAAATTTTCATGGCGAAAGGATACTTCTATACCCATGTTTAACTATAAACGCTAAAAATTTATAACTAACATCTTTGAAATTTACGACTAGACCTTCGTCGTTTCTTTTTTTTTTATTTCAATTGAATAACGACGTTGCGGCTATCACCTTATTCTATTATAACATCATTGACAATGGCGTCAATTTCAGAAGAGACGACGTACATCAAGTCATCATTTTTATTTTTTCCCACAACTCTACTATGAATAGTATCACTAATTTTATGAAACAAAATATATGATAAATAGGAGAAAAATAGAAGTATCCTAACCATGTAATATCATAAATTTATTCTATCTATTTTTAAAGATAAAAATCTTTGAAGTTCATGTGAAGTTTTAACCGAATAATCGGGGTCAATTTTATTCTAACAAGATTTTAATAAAATAAAATTATAAAAATTATCAGAAAAATATAGGGATCATAAAAATGTGCACTTTACTATTTTTATTAACATGATTCAATAGATATTAAATTTTAAACGATTCATCAATTATTAACAAATAAAAAGATACATATTTTCTTTGAACGGAATATGCAGAACGGGGCAGTTGCACAGGATCAACAAAAAAAAAGATGAAATAAATTGAGGATCATTTAAATTTTTACTTGGGAGATTGCCTACCTTTTTAACGTTCTTTAATCAAGGAGAAAGGAAGCGGAGAAAGAGGATCTTTAGGCTCTTTCACAATCACGGTTGTAAGAGGATCACGGCCGATTCTCCTTGGCAGCAGGAAGAAGAACAACTTCTTTACGTTGCAGGAGGAAGATGGATGAAGAACTTCGACGAAGAGCAACAGCAATAGTTTGCTGCCTGTTCGTGTGAGGGGTTATTTATAAGGGTTGAAAAACCCCAATGGCTCGAAGACTATCGAAGGCAAGTTTTTAGAATCGTACCATGTGTTACTCCATCTCGTTAATGACATGCCTTATAACCTGCCGCCTGCCTTGCTTTGCGAATGAAACCCAAAGCCTAAACCTTTTAAACGTCGAATGTGGTAACATGGGTTGGGTCATTGACAAGGGTGGTTGTGATGGCTCTGGACAAGCCTTTGTCGTGGGTATTAGTAGCCTATTTATTGCAGTTTCAGAAAAAGGGTAATGGGCTTGGTTTGAGGGGCTTCTGTTAACATGGCCCATTCATTAGTGTGAACGTGAGGTTCATTCTTCATGGGTTAACATCGTTGGGTTTACATGGCCCATCCCCTGGAGTAGTTATCAAAGGCCTTCACGAAGCCCATTTGGTTGAGGCCTAGTATATACATGTATAATAATTGGGTCCCTATATGTATGTGGGTTAAAGCCTTATACAATGGGTATGGGTTTAAGAGCCTTGGAACATTTGTGGCTAGCCTTCTAGTCTTGGTACGTAAGGCCCCTTTTGGGTGGGATTGATATATGGGCTTTGGGTTGTTTGGGCGATCCCTTTCACATGGATTGGTCTTTGGGTTAGTAACCCACTCTTAACATGGCCTCATGGCTGTATATACAATGGGATTTGGGTTGGTTCTCCTTTACTAAAGTCCACCAGTTCATGTTTCTTTTTAAAGATCATTAACTAAGTTTTACAAATTTACATGGTTAAAACCTCAAACCTTTATTTGAAGTCACAATAGGTTCAACTACTTAGCAGAACTTTATATATATATATAAACCCCAATTCCTATAACTTTAGTTATTCATTTTATTAATTTTCGTCATTTGCTCTGGGTATAAGAGTCGGGTTCGATCCTACGAAAATCTTTATACAAATACGTATGTGTTTAACATTCAGATCTTTAGTGAAATCCATTTAACTATATATATTACGTATAACTATTTTAACGTTTAGGCCCACTATCAATTTAGGCTATTTCCATTATCAAAGTTTAATTTTCTATATTTATTTCATGACCAATATTAATATGTATCCTTTATAAATTTTGGGGTGCTACACCCTCCCCCACTTAAAAGAATTTGGTCCCCAAATTCACATAGTTTCCTTTCCAAATTTGTGGGGTAAGATCACCATATCTAAAGCATGTATTCTGGCTATATCATTCCCATATCATGCTAAGTACTTAAGGTCATATCAGATTCATGCATGTTTTAGATGAGATAGGTTTATAGGGTTACCTTCCGTTGCTTGCGGTGCTTCTTCCTTTAAGAGTGGACATCGAGTAATTTTGTGATCTCTGCTTCCACAACGGATGTATTTTTCAAGTTTATACCAACACTCGTCCGGATTGTGCCTGCCCTTCTTGCAATGCTCGCATTTCCCCTTGGCGGGAACAATTTGTCGATCATTATTCCGGGGTTTCTTATTTTCATAGAATTTGTTGCCTCCATTAAATCTCTTCTTGCCATTCACATTTTCCTTGTTCTCGGATCCATTTGGTAAGTCCTTCTTAACGGCCTTTCCTTTGATTCTTTCCATCATATCCATAGCATCTTCCAAGAGTTGAGCTTTTCTAACCATCTCCGTATATGTTTGAATTTCTAGTGGAGCTAGTTGAGGTATAAGTTCCACCTTCAAGCCATTCATAAATCTCTTTGCTCTCATTTTCTCCGTGCTAACCAAGTGTGGTGCATATCGGGCCAATCTAGAAAACCTCGCTTCATACTCGGCGACTGACAGACTACGTTGCTTCAAAGCTGCAAATTCCATAACTTTCTTCTCGCGAATTCTTTCCGAGAAATACTTTTCATTAAAGTGCTCTAAGAATTCGTCCCATGTAACTTGCTCGTTAGGCAAGATTGCTTCCACGGATCCCCACCATACCCGGGCATCCTTCTCTAATTGATATGTTCCTAATAGTACCTTCTCTTCATCGGTGCATTGCATCACCTTAAAGGTCCTCTCTATTTCTTGCACCCAATTCTCTGCTTCATCCGGGTCAGTCGACCCACTAAACTTAGGGGGATTTATCTTTTGGAATTTTCGATGCAGATCCCCAGCTCCATGTTGGTTCCCGTATTGTGCAACCTGTTGTAATGCTTGTGTCAACCCTTGAACCGTACGTTGCATTTCTCTCCATTGAGCTCTCTCAGCGGCCATTCTAGCCTACAAGAATAAGGTTTGGATTAATGATTTGCATATCTCGGCAGGTATCTATCGCGAATGTAGCGTATTCTATCATTTTACCCCAAAGCTCTACCCAAATCTCACAGGGTTCCTATAGGATAACTGACAAGGAGAACTCAATCTAAGACTTGGACTAAATGACCTAGGGATTTAGAAAGCCTAGGTTCTGATACCACCTTCTGTCACGCCCCGAATCGATAGCAGCGGAACGTGTCGTTTGCTCGGAACGTGGCAGTTAAACAGTCATGTCAATCAGAGCATAGTCATTTCCACAAAATACAATTTGGACAAATAACAAATTTCATTTCAAATATAAGTTCTTTACATATTCGGGCCCATAATAAATGAAAAGACTCAATAAAGAAAAATTACAATGAGACTCTTGAATCGACTTAACATAAGACACAAGATAACCACGCTAGATGGTTCATCTAGGTTGTCGGGGTACTCTTCACTCTTTCCCTTGCCCATCATGTTCGGTCTCGTCGTCACTAAAGTCATTACCTGAAAAATATTTGAAAAAACGCAGGGTGAGCGAACACTCAGTAGGACTTAATATCTCATGCTTCCAAGCTAGCTTTAAGTCAATTACAGTTTAACATACTCATGCAGGTAATGCAAGATATAGAAATCTAGAACTATAATAACACGAGATAAATTTAAGAACTATAATAAACAAAGTAAGCAAGATGCTAGATAAACTCATGAAGAGTAAGGACGGTGATAATCAAGAGAGTATAGCAAGATCTAATCAAGTACTTTCTCAAGTTAGGTCAAGACCATTCATGAGGAAATATAACATTCATCTCTCTATGACGAACACTATCACGAGAGCTTCAAGGTATCCATTATTGTGAAGGATCTTCATGACAAGATAACGAGTACTATCAATGAGATAATTCAAGAACATTTATGATGATCGATATAGAAGTAGAACAATTACTTCTACAAGCATTCTATAGCATTTACCACGACACTAAGGGAATATCACGACGATATGACAACCCCTCCAATACGGTAATTCAAGATATTTTCATGACGAACAATAAGTTGTAGAAAGATGCACTATGATAGCAATTACTCCCGATCATCACTATCACGAGAGCGTTTGCACATCTAGCACTATATAGGATTGGCCAATGCACTAAGGGGAAAGTCACGACGATATGACCACCCCTCATGGAAATAGCACTAGTTAGTATTTGGTCGCACACTTAGGAGTTCTCACGACTGTATGATTGCCCCTAAATGCCAATAACCGAGTTGGTGAATGCCTGCACCCGATCATCGTATACCGGTAACGTTTGGACTTTGCCTCGCCCAATAGGGTCAGATCAGGACCCGTAGCATTTAAAATGTCATTTTAGTGGGACCCATAGCCCCTGACATTTAGTCTAGACTAATTCCATATTAATGGTCAAGAATTTCAAGGATCAAGCATGTAAGAACTTTAAGATAGATTTCATAGAGTTCAAGGACAGAACTTCTAATAAGGATGATATATCAATAAACCAGATGAAAACCATGACATTCTAAAAATCTGGGTGATTAGGTACAACCAGCTCAGTCGGCCTTGAGGGAATCCAAGGCTACGAGGAGACTTACGGAGGTCCCAATGACTAACTTGCCAGTCCGAAGGAACGGAATGTCCAACGGAGGGCTCGTATGTCACCGAGAGTTGAGTGTATAATGTGAACCAATCATGAAACAGGGACTCCATCTACGGACATGAGATGAGAGTGCCAAAAGACCCGCAGTATGGGTTAAAAACGGAAGAAAACGGTGAGAACATGTATACGTTAATCATAGAATTCATGTCCTTCCTATTCTATAATTGACTATAATTAAATAAACTTATATTATTTTTAAGGCCCGTGGGTGCTGTCATTTATTAATTGGCATCCTCTTGGGGAACGTTATTTTTCATGATTTTTAAATAAATTTATTTAACAAGAATTCACATTTATATCTATTTATTTGAACAAACTCAAAAACATACATTAAAAGGCACATTGATTTATTTAAAATAATTTAAAGAAAAAGAATATATAATAATTAGGAGAAAAATACAAGGATTTCAAATATATTTTTTCATAATTTTTGGTTATATATTTTAATAAATATAGATTTTCAAAGACATATATACATGATATATATATATAGTTAAATTAACGCCTATACCCCCAAGCGTCAAAAAGGAATAGGACGACCTAACTTTGGTCGTTATTTCGAAAATTCAGATTTTTGGAACCTTTGGTTTCTATACTTAACAATGTCGGAATCTAGCTTATAATATGCCGAAATGACCGGCTCGAAAAACTCTACCTAACCATACGTTCAAAATAATTTTTCGATGAGAGACGGGGGATCTTGCGATAGGGGGCATGAAAAACGGTGCAACCACTTCTATTACCTTGGTCCCTATCCCAATAGTACACCCAAAAATTTTCATGGCGAAAGGATACTTCTATACCCATGCTTAACTATAAACGCTAAAAATTTATAACTAACATCTTTGAAATTTACGACTAGACCTTCGTCGTTTCTTTTTTTTTTTATTTCAGTTGAATAACGACATTGCGGTTGTCACCTTATTCTATTATAACGTCATTGACAATGGCGTCAATTTCAGAAGAGACGACGTACATCAAGTCGTCATTTTTATTTTTTCCCACAACTCTACTATGAATAGTATCACTAATTTTATGAAACAAAATATATGATAAATAGGAGAAAAATAGAAGTATCCTAACCATGTAATATCATAAATTTATTCTATCTATTTTTAAAGATAAAAATCTTTGAAGTTCATGTGAAGTTTTAACCGAATAATCGGGGTCAATTTTATTCTAACAAGATTTTAATAAAATAAAATTATAAAAATTATCAGAAAAATATAGGGATCATAAAAATGTGCACTTTACTATTTTTATTAACATGATTCAATAGATATTAAATTTTAAACGATTCATCAATTATTAACAAATAAAAAGATACATATTTTCTTTGAATGGAATATGCAGAACGGGGCAGTTGCACAGGATCAACAAAAAAAAAGATGAAATAAATTGAGGATCATTTAAATTTTTACTTGGGAGATTGCCTACCTTTTTAACGTTCTTTAATCAAGGAGAAAGGAAGCGGAGAAAGAGGATCTTTAGGCTCTTTCACGATCACAGTTGTAAGAGGATCACGGCCGATTCTCCTTGGCAGCAGGAAGAAGAACAACTTCTTCACGTTGCAGGAGGAAGATGGATGAAGAACTTCGACGAAGAGCAACAGCAATAGTTTGCTGCCTGTTCGTGAGAGGGGTTATTTATAAGGGTTGAAAAACCCAAGGGCTCGAAGACTATCGAAGGCAAGTTTTTAGAATCGTACCATGTGTTACTCCATCTCATTAATCACATGCCTTATAACTTGCCGCCTGCTTTGCTTTGGGAATGAAACCCTAAGCCTAAACCCTTTCAACGTCGAACGTGGTAACATGGGTTGGGTCATTGACAAGGGTGGTTGTGATGGCTCTGAACAAGCCTTTGTCGTGGGTATTAGTAGCCTATTTATTGCAGTTTCAGAAAAAGGGTAATGGGCTTGGTTTGAGGGGCTTCTGTTAACATGGCCCATTCATTAGTGTGAACGTGAGGTTCATTCTTCATGGGTTAACATCATTGGGTTTACATGGCCCATCCCCTGGAGTAGTAATCAAAGGCCTTCACGAAGCCCATTTGGTTGAGGCCTAGTATATACATGTATAATAATTGGGTCCCTATATGTATGTGGGTTAAAGCCTTATACAATGGGTATGGGTTTAAGAGCCTTGGAACATTTGTGGCTAGCCTTCTAGTCTTGGTACGTAAGGCCCCTTTTGGGTGGGATTGATATATGGGCTTTGGGTTGTTTGGGCGATCCCTTTCACATGGATTGGTCTTTGGGTTAGTAACCCACTCTTAACATGGCCTCATGGCTGTATATACAATGGGATTTGGGTTGGTTCTCCTTTACTAAAGCCCACCAGTTCATGTTTCTTTTTAAAGATCATTAACTAAGTTTTACAAATTTACATGGTTAAAACCTCAAACCTTTATTTGAAGTCACAATAGGTTCAACTACTTAGCAGAACTTTATATATATATATAAACCCCAATTCCTATAACTTTAGTTATTCATTTTATTAATTTTCGTCATTTGCTCTGGGTATAAGAGTCGGGTTCGATCCTACGAAAATCTTTATACAAATACGTATGTGTTTAACATTCAGATCTTTAGTGAAATCCATTTAACTATATATATTACGTATAACTATTTTAACGTTTAGGCCCACTATCAATTTAGGCTATTTCCATTATCAAAGTTTAATTTTCTATATTTATTTCATGACCAATATTAATATGTATCCTTTATAAATTTCGGGGTGCTACAGGCGCCGTGCAAGCATGTGATGAAGTATTCATTTTTCATGTATATTATGCATTAGTTCAATTTCTTTACATTCAATGGTTTGGTTCATAAAGTTCTTAAGCTTAGTTCAATTTGTCATTGTGTCATCATCTTCGCGGTGAAAATTCGGCTGCACCTCGCCTAGACCCGGAGCGTTGGGGGTGTAAATAGGGGACAGACCTATAGAGAAACTCCGATATGGCCCCCAAACAAATAGGGAAGCGCACGGAAGCGGCAACATCCCGGGCTGCGCACAGAAGTGGCAATACCCGTCACCCGTTTTGGATGCAAAGATCCCGAGGGCTAGTCTACAAAGGACCCCGTAGACCCGTGGGTCACCACAAACACATTGCCGAGGTGTGGACTTTAAGCTATCGCCGTATACGGCCTTTAATATCCACTCGTCGAAGGGAAGCCACCCGGGGTCCACGTTAAGAAGTAACGAGCCCCCGAGGGTCCATGAGTGATTAGGAACCCAAATGAGCGATTAGGAACTCGAACCGGAATTTTCAAGAAAACTTATCGATTTGGGATTAAATCCCATTTTCCTCAACCCTATAGAACCATGGCCATCGGATCGGTCCAAGTTCTAAAGTGTGGTTTTGAGAAGGGAAAGATGGAGGATCATTCCAAAGGGTGAGAAGAGGGAAAACTTCGCACATCGCCGGTGGTTGGAAACCTCGGAGCCATATCCATGGTTCGGATAAGCCCCGGGCTGGTGGCCACCGGGATAAAAGCTGCATCGTCACACGGATACCATGTAGAAATTTGGCAGAGAAATCAACCTATTTACCGGAAAGGGGATAAGGCAGCAGACCCAGTGGGTGTATCGTGTATATATATATATATATATATATATATATATATATATATATATATATATATATATATGTGTGTGTGTGTGTGTGTGTGTGTGTGTATGTATGTATATATGTATGTATGTATGTATGTATGTATACATATACATAGATACGCAGACAGTGATGCGGAGACCCAGGAGAAGGAAGAAGAAGAGGATCGGGGTGTAAACCCTGCGCTTTATTTTCACACGAACAAAAGAGCTACATCGGGGGATACATGAACATAGCGAAGGAAGAGAGGAAGAAAATACATCAAATGAAAAAGAATGGGGAGGGACTCCCTCTCCCTCACCTTTCTCTTCTCTCTCACTCTCTCTTCTCCTTCGCAAGAACACGGGCTTCAGGGGGCTTCAGGGAGGTCTCCAATGGGCCAACCAGCTATCTCTCCAGAATTTCCGAATAGGACTTCAAGGTTCTCCACCATGGGCCTTTTATAGGTGCTACGACCCCTTGTGTTTGGAGGGAGAGCCCCTCGCTGCGTTCTTCTTTTTTTTTTTTTCTTCTACGATCGCCGCTACTGCCGTGTCACTGCCGCTGCTTCGACGTCGCTTTTGCTGCTGCTACGGCGTGATAGGGGAGAGGGCTGGGGCATGGAGGCCCCTCTGGTGGCACCCTCTCCGCCAGCCTTGCACGGGGGCGGAGGTTCGGCGGCATGGGAGTGCCGCTGTGCTCGCGTGAAAATAGGGGATCGTAAATGCTACAGTACCCGAACACGGGAAAATGGCGTCCACAGGGTAGGCAGCGGATTCTTGAATTGGCGTCCGAGTAGACGGCCACCTATTCTTTGGTTTACATAAATTCACCAATTTAGAATGTTTCCAAGAATTGGTGACCACCTAAAAGGGCGCTCATTGATGAATCCACGTCCAGACAGTTGTCGCTAATTCTTTTATCACCTCTATGGCGATATTTATCAACCTTATCAGCCATTTTTCACCCGTAGGAGCTATTTTTCACCCTTAAGTCTGCGTCTTGTGAGAAGGTGCCATTTCTTTCGGTGGTTCTAGCCAAGAATTGGCATCTCTTCGAACGGGCGCTCATCCCAAGGGTCGACCTGTTCGGGTGATGAGTCGACCTAACGGAATTGGCGTCCATACAGGAGGCGCCAATTAAATTATTGGCGACGACTGTCATGGCGCTATTTTTTTTTTTTGCTGCCAACACCCTCCCCTTGATCCGGACTCGAAGCGGTCCACTTTATCTTGGGCCAATGCATGGAAAGAGTTGTGCACCGGCACTGTCGGAATTATCCTATAGGGTGTGATCTTGGCCTGCCGGCCATTCAAGAATACTTGGATGCCTCCGATTAGGATGGATTTGCCCGATATTGATAGCCGACCTTGGAGCATGCCGGTGTTCTTCTTGGCCACCCTCCCGATAGCCGATAGGCCTTTCTTGTTGGCGGAGGCGTGGGTGTCAGTGTGGTGGGCATAGCAGCCCATCACTATTGCTCCAGTCGATGTTGCCTCTACAACGGCCATAAGTTCCACCTCCTGGGCATCCAGTAGCTCTACAAAGGTGACCCCCAAAAAGTTGGGGAAGCCCAGAATGGGCGGGAAGTTGCCGAAAGTAGTTCGTACGACGAGATAGCCATATGTAGCATAACCGTCCACCACCTAGGGACCGAAGACAAGTCCAGAGAGTCTGTTCGCCGTTACTTCAACCTACACGAAGAACTACATGATGAACAAATAGTCAGTATTTTGATGGGGGTCCCAAGGCTCTCTATTTTGGCAAAAAGATGAAGGGAGGTTCAGTCCCACCGGGCATGCCAAACTATGGGAACATTCTTTTCATCTTATTTATTTGGTTATTAGTTTCATCTATTTAATTTATCTTTTGGTTTATTAGCATGTGGGACCGTTTGACAAATTAGAGGAAGGTGAGTATCGTGTCGGGACTTGAAACCCTCCGTACCATGAAGGCTACGGCGTTAATTATGCCCTTCTGAAAGAAGGACAACCCTTGATTAATCAGCAAAAATAGAGGGACCACGGGGCCGAATAATTTGAAGGAAAACATGATTTGGAAGACATTCGTTGAATAGAATAGAATTTAGCATGTAATCAAGCAAACAACGAAATGATGTTTATTTGGTGTATCGACTCCCGGTACGGGGCGTAGAACTTTAGATCCGAAGATCCCCTCACGCTTAGTGATAGCTTCTAGCGGGACTTAATCCAACCTTCTACCAATCACCATTTTATATACTGGTGAATCAAGACATATAGGCATACAGGATAAGTGTACCTATACATGTATGTGTATATATGTGCGAACATGTGTAGGTAGACTAGCATATAGAAGTTTATTTCTTTATTCAAAATTGCATGCATAGGTTAGTTTTCAATAGAACCCGTATGATGTATGCAACCACAAGTGCTTATGCACAATTTAAAAATTCAATGTTGGTTGATCAAAGGTATGCTATCATTATATTATCCACCCATTTAATTGTTTATTCGCTCGTCGTGTTCTAGGAAGATTTTGGCAGCACCTCCCCTATCCCGAAGTGTGTTGGTGAAGGTACAAGAGACTCATCTACGAAGTGTCAAGATGGCCTCCAAACTAACGGTTGTACCTAAATGGCAGTCCCATACCCCCATGGTAGGTGGAGGAACCTGAGGGGTAGCCCTCTAGGAAATCCCAGTCACCCGTGAGGTCATCGATCAATGCTTGCCTTTTTTGTTATGGAAAATGCCTTTATCATTGCAGTGCATGCACATGGGTTCATGAGGGGAACTAGCATGACCGTGCTCAAACAGGTTCACATATCACCGGGACAGTGTATGCCAAAGGAGGGCATTTTTTATTGATTTATTCCCTTTATCGGGTACTTTGCTCTCACAATTCGGCAAGGGTAGCCTTGGAGCCGTTACCGCGAAAAGAGATGAGAATCGAGCGAAAAGTCGGGAAAACATGATGCGGAATAGAATATGAAACTCTGATTTCTGAGAGAATTTCGGCAGCATCTCCCCCTACCCCAGAACATGTTGGGGGAAGATGTAGACGAGGCCCGTCCACAGCAAGCTAAGACGGACTCCGTAAAAGACAGGCATGTCAGAACGACAGCCCGAACCCCATAGTAGGTGGCGGATCTCCGAGGACTCACCTGCAAGGAAATCCGTGTCACCCAAGGTTGTCAAATATCCTCTACTGAGGGTGTCGACCCATTTCAGAACCATGACATATACATAGAGGCTCACGGGAGCACTAGTATAGCCATGGGTCAACGGGTCTAAAGATATTGGGGCACCGTCTGCCAATGAGGCAATTCATGTTCACCCAAAGGGTGATCGAGAAAATCAGAACATAGGAAATCAGACGAGCTGAAGGCAGATGTATATACCCATAAACTGGCAATGTGTTATCAGTCCGACTGTACCCCTTTGATGATGGCCGACCAAGACGATGTGGAGGCCCCCCAGCATGGGATGATCCCCCCTGCTCTGGTGGCTGTAGAAAATGGGGAGAAGAAATTGGCAGCTATGGCAAGGAGAAAGGGAAATGTCCCTTGAACTGGCGGCCATGGAAGGATGGGGGTATGCCCAAAGGGATTGCCCCCTTTAAATCGGCGACCATTGAAGGAGGGGGGTGTGCCCCCTTTGAACCGGTGGCCATTGAAGGAGGGAGTGTATGCCCATGAATCGCAGCTGGCAAGGAGGGAGAGATGGCCATGCGATCCAGTGGCTAGTAGAAGGGGAATTTAACCCCATGTGAATCGGCGGCCAATAGGGAGAGGGAATAGCCATGTGATCCGACGGCTAGTAGAAGGGGAATTTGACCCTATGCGAACTGGCGGCCATCAAGGAGAGAGAATAGCCTTGTGATCCGGCGGCCAGTAGAAGGGGAATTTGACCCCATGTGAACCGGCGGCCATGCATGGGGGACTTAACTCCATGTTCTTCGGCGGCTAGCAAGGAGGGGGAATAATCATTTGAATCGACAGCCAATGCCATGGGGAAAGACTCCTTGAATCGGCGGTCAGCAGATGGGGAGGTGACCACTTGAATCAGCGGCTAGCAAATGGGAGTCAATGCTCCTGATCCGGCGGGGGGGGGTGGGGGGGGGGAAGATGCGCCGGATCAGCTGAAGCTGATCCGGTGGCACTCACTACCGCCGGGACACCCTTTCTGATCATTCTAGATGGCTTTGGAGGAGAACAAAGAGAAAGGATTGGGGAGGGACCATTGTCGGTCGATCATGAATGCCCCAGGGAACCCAAAAGCTTAGCATAACCATGGAGAAAACATTTAACAATCATGGACATAGAAGCTTATGAGATGACGGCATACATATAGCTCTACTTCATATAGAGCTCGATATTTCCTAGGGAACAGGCAACCAGAGATCATGTCTAAAGAGAACGACAAATCCCAGGAAACCCGTGGGGGTTAGGGATCATCGAACGGTGATCCAGATGGAGTAAACGCTTAACAATATTAAAAATAGTGGAAGTATCAGTTAGATAATGGTCAGTACGCTAATGGCATTAGTGTGTTAGAAGTTAGCGCATGAGTTAGAGATAAAAGAGCAAAGCGTCGATTGGGGAAAATGTGAAGTGAATTGGTTGTCAGGGACCCTGTTGGGGGTTTTCTATAGCCCCTTAGGGCAGGTACACACCATCATTTCATCTGTTGCGAATTGAAGAAGATACACAGAAGAGGAAAATAAAAATAAGAGAAAGATCGATCCTCCAAAGAAACTGTGTAACATTCATTCACTTAATCGTATAGGGACAAGAGGTACATCACAAATCAAAAGGGGGGGAGGAAGATGTTGGAATCTTGTGTTTTGATGATGACAAACACTATGACTCATATGTATGATGTCATAAGCGTTTGTATTGCTGTCATATATGAGTTACATGGAATAACTGCTGCACACATGTGTCTTGTGTCATATGTGTTTGTCTGTGCATGATTAATGCATTATTAAAATCATTACATATGCTATATACATGAAGGTCGGTGCATATGTATTGCTCTGCTCAGTCGAGTCGGTGCACATGTACATTTTCACTGCATAACAGTCCGAGGATAATAGTCCGAGCACCTTCACTCAAGTCAGTGCATATAAAGCTGAAGGTTCGAGCACCTTCACACAAGGTCTGTGCATCTGCATTGAAGGTCAGTGCACATCGAGCCAGCACTGAGTCAAATTCGGTGCATCTCTCACTAGCTCAGAGTTCAAGTCGATGCACATCATGATAGTCTACACAGACAAAGTCGGTGCACATTTTGTTATGCGCACATATGAAGGTCAGTGCATTTTTTACTTTATGCATACCAAGGTCAGTGCATATCTACCTTAGTCTCACTAAAGGTCGGTGCATAGTTTGTATGTTTGCATATAAGGTCAGTGCATGTTCTAGTTCATGATGGACCAAGGTAAGTGAATATTTACTCATGGTGCAAATACACGGCCGGTGCACATCTTTGTATCGTGCATATTGAAAACCAAGGTCGGTGCACATCCTATCTGTGCAAGACCAAGGTCACTTCATTAGGCAAAACAGGTCGGTGAACATTCTTCCTTGTGCATGTACAGGTCGGTGCAGGTTTTACATTTTGCATGCAATGGTCTATGCATGTTTCATCTTTTGCATGCAGAAGCCAGTGCAAGTTTTGTAATTCGCATAATAAGGTCAGTGCACATATCAGCCTTGGGCATATGAAGTTAGTGCACATCCTGTGCGACTACTCACAAGGTCTTGATTTCAAAGGCACAAGGTCGGTGCATGTTTCAAAGATCTGTATGAGTTCCAAGTCGATGTACATAGCAGCACATGTGAAACAAGGTCGGTGCATACTAGTATTTGTGGCATCGAGTCTGTGCACATATCATCCAAGGTCTGAGCATACAGCAACAAGGTCAGTCATATGGTCGAGCATCTTCGGAGCAACCTACGAACTTACCTCACGTGGAATTAAAGTACCAGGTTAAAGTGCACGTGATTCAAGAAGGAAAGTAGCCTGGAGCATCTGCCACGTGGAAAGTGAACCTCCTCCATCTGACACGTGGTCTTCCAATCATTGGTGGAAAGATTCCTCCATTATTTTTCAGCAAACCTGCGGAGCTCCTATTTGGTCTATAAATAGGGATCCGGCACATTCGCAGAGCCAGTGGAGAAGAGACCAAAGGCGGCCATAGAGTATCCTGAGAGAGGCTAGAGACGGAGAAAAAGAAAAGAAGAGAATCAGGGAGCAGTGGAGTAGTGTGAAAAGAGAGCCAGCTTGGTCGAAGAAAGAAATAGGGATCTCAGAGAGAAAAGAAGATAAACAGAGTATTATGAGAGGATTGAGAGTTAGAGAAGAGAAGGTGCAGCATCAAGAGTAAAGAAGGAAGAAAAAGAAGAGGGATCCTGATCGAAGGATACCCGACAAGAATTGTCTGTGGCCTATGGATCAGATCCATGCCACATTGCTCTCGAGTGAGCTACATTATTGAGTTTAATTTCCAGCTTTCCGGTGCTGTAGTTTTCATTTCTTATTTTCTTTTAAACTCTTGTTCTAAGCTGTGTATCAGCGGTCGGCAAGCTGTGAGGCCCAGTGGACGCAAGTTGTGTTGTGCAGCAGTTGTGGTGAGGACACCAGAGCCAGAGTACGGCTCGACTCAGCGAGCCGCCGGTACCGGACACGCAGCACGACTCGGTCGACACCCACCTCTTTGTGACTGGGGGATAGTCTTGAGTCTCCTCCGGAGCCTTGATACTTTAGTACATATTTTTATACGTATTCATATTTTATACGTATTTGGTCATATTTGGTATGTATTTGGGTTGTATTTTTGTTTGTATTATTTTAGGTTTTATATTGGGTCAAGGGGAGAATATTGACCACATATTTGTATTTTTGATTTATTTTGGTCCAAGGGGGGGATTAATTTGGTCCAAGGGGATTAAATAAACCAAAGCCTCTTATGTTGACTTGGAGAGAGGGGCGCCCCCTCTTTTGTCCCCATATGGGGAATTGTTTAAGTCTTTTTTAATTATCTCCCTTCCCCTTTATGCCCCTTTGACCAAGGGTATTAGAGGTCATTTGGCTAGGTCTAGGGTTTGAGTATTTAATGTCTCTTGTGTCATTTGAACCAGAATTAATGAAGAATTATTGTGAAAAAAGGGCCTTGGGCGCACCTCCCCTCTCCCTCTCTTGTTCTTCTTCTTCTTCCTCCTCCATATTTCTTCAGATCTAGGGCTGAAACCCTAAGATTTCTGAGAGATCTTCCTCCATTTCTCTTCCTCTTGCGGCTGCCAATGATCACCGCCGCCGCCGCCGTTCGTGCTGCCATCAATCCACCACAACCCGACTTCCACCCTACTATCCTGAATTTCGGGATTACTTGATAGCAGCTCGGTAAAAAGGCCGGTACGGGAGATCCAACTGTCTGATCGTGATGAGGCTTTGAGGGTAGGTTCCTCCCATCGTCCACCATTCCCAGTTTAATTTTTATGCAGATCAGATCCCGTTTAGGTCCCATCCCGGCCATTTATTTTTCCCCCTCATAGTCTGCCTGTGAGTAGATCTATGAGATAGCCCTTGGTAGTTGATTTTTCCCACCCCCAAACGTTGTCAGAAAAATACAAAAAAATATGTGCGTGATCACCACCCTCTCCCCTCTCTCAACAAAAATCCCCAAGTCCTAGACCCTCCATTCGATTTTCGGTCAAACCCCATAAACAGGCAGATCCCGTTCTGCCCTGTCTGTTCTATGTTCCGGGGAAGAGAATTCAGTCTGTTTGCAATAGTTTTCATTTTTCATCCAGCCGTTGGATGGCTCTGAAATTTTAGTATGTAGAATATCTCTGAGTCTTCTTTCCAACGGTGCTAATCGCGCCACGATCCGACTTAGGATCTGGTCGTGCCGGCCATTTTCGTGGAGGCGCGCATTTTTGCTCCGAGACTGGCCAGCAAGAAGGGGTCACCGGATAATTCTAGAACAAATACTTCAAGATAGCTTCAGCAACCGCCACTCCCGGGGGTCGACCAGGGACCCTCCGCGACCGTCCCAGTGCACCGCCACCATCGGAAGATCCCAGGAGGCCGACGTCCCTTTGGACGTCCGTGTTCGCTGTCCTGCAGGCCAGCAAATCGCAGAACCGGAGCCGCTGCCCGCCGCCGCCCGGAACCCGTCGCCTTGCTGTCCGTCAACCCAATTCGGCGCTCCCAACATTTTTGTGTAGCCCTTTACCTCCCTGCGTGGAGTGCTAAAGAAAATCATTGCTGTAATTAACTTTATTTACTGTACCGGGAGTCACGGAGCTTGACCGGGACGTCTTCCCCATGTCCCGAGCGTGGAGGTACATTCGCCACCCTCTTTGTCATATTTGCTTGTTAAGTATGCGTTCTTGATGCTGCTGCATGTGTATAAGTTATTTTCCTAGCTAGTTCATACTTAATCATCACTGTGAGTTGTGAGTGCGAGGCCCATCTCGTGACTCGTTCCGAGCACGAGAGTGAGCCGACCACCCGAGGCTCAAAGTCGGTTACTCAACTGTGCAGATCATCGTGTTTCCCTCGCCAGGGATGACTGTGAGTTAGCGCTTCTTGTTTGGGGCATGTTCACCTCTTCTGGAGCTCTTTAAGTGCCGCGTTGTAGTGTTGTTGCTGGTCGCGTCGTCTCTTTAGTCGCGTCATCTTGTAGAGTCCAAGGTTCGCACCTAATTGGAGTCGAGTCTCATTGTTGTCCCACATCAAATTGGTATCAGAGCCGCTTTGAGTCTAGGGTAGTCGGTTCAAGGTGCTCCATTTCATCTGATATATCTAAAGGTGTTCCCGGAATGATAGGCTACGCCTATTGGGAAAGGGGCACACTTACGTGAGCGCGTTCTTTCGATCAAACGTCCACCTCGTACCGAATATTGGAGTCTAGGTTGTCCTTCATTTTGCATTAGTCCATCCATATACGACGTAGTGAGTCACCCCTTAGTTCCCTTTAGGCCCTCTCCCATTGCATGACCACCCGTGGAGGTGCCCAGTACCATCGCACTGACACTATGGGTGAACCTCGAGGTGCCAACCCGGGAGGCCGAACTTTGGAGGATGTGTTCGCTCTACTCATGGTGCGCATGGATAGGTTTGAACAAACTAGTATGGAGAATACCGACCGCTTGGAGGGCCATCTCAAGACCATGGAGAACCGTGCTGAGGTTTCCGACTGATCTATCCAAGGTCTAGTTGGAAGGATGGAGAGTGTGGAGAGAGTCCCCCGCCAGGAGCTCCTCGGAGCTGTTCCGGCCCCTCAGGCCCATGCTGCCCAGCCCGCCCCACTTAGGGCTGAGGAGAGACAGCCACGTGCCCCCGATGTTGAGGTCTACGAGTCCGACAATGATTATGGGGGAAATGGTCGATGTCGTCGTGGTCATCGACCATAGAGGGATGATGAGGATGAGTGGGTCCTCAGGACGGTGCAAGCAGACCCTTCGACTTTTGATGGGTCCTTGGACCCGAAGGTCTATCTCGATTGGGAGGCCGGCATGGATCGATATTTCGATTGATTTGAGATGATGGACCACCGGAAAGTCAAGTTCGCCAAAATGAAACTCTTAGGGCATGCATAGACTTATTGGAGGAACATGGAGAACCTACTGTTTCACCGTCAGGAACCCCAGGTCGAGACTTGGGATGAGATGAGGACCAAACTCAGGAAGAAGTACCTTGCTGCCATATACCGCCAGCGTCTCATAGACATATGGCAGAGTCTCACCCAAGGGGATCGGTCCGTCTCTGATTACATCGCTGAGTTCGACGAGTACTTTATGCTATGTGATGCCACGAAGGAAATCTCCCTGACTATTTCCCATTTTCGGTGTGGTCGGCGGCCACACCTTCAGTACGAGCTTTTCTGCCGCAAAGTGGACAAGTTGGAAGATGCGTACCAGGTTGCCCTCGAGGTGGAGCAATTGGAGGTGGAGTTTGCTCCTACCCCATGCCAGGGGGTCACATATCCACGTGCGTCTGATCCTAGGACCACGCCTGGTTCCTACACTCAGTGGCCTGTGGCCCGCCCCAAAGAAACCCCTAGTCAGGACCTCGCTGCTCCTAGGCGCCCCCTCCCTCTGAGGGATTCTCCCCTTCGCCAACAGGCACCCGTCCCTGCCCCTAGACCTCCCCAGCCAGCCATGCCGACTCGACCCCTACTTCCTACACCCCCAGTCCATCTTGTGGACAAGGGTAAGGGGCCGATGGCTAGTGGAACATCCCAGGGCTTCGGGACACAGAGAACTTGCTACAGGTGTGGTGGGGTTGGCCACTATTCAGCCAAGTGTCCCACTCGGGAGTCGCTTGTCATCTCTGATCCCTCTGCTAGCGACCCCACACCTAAGCTAGTGCCGATCAGTTATGAGGCTGATCAGGACTTAGCGGAGGAGTTCTTTGATGAACTAATGGAGGGAGAGCTAGTTGATGTCCCAGGTACCCAGCATCAGGGTGGTGTACAGTTGGGTGTAGTCAGGTGCATCCTAACCCTGCCTCAGGTGAGTGACGACTGGCGTCGTATCACCATCTTCCATACATTTTGTAGGCTAGGAGGAAAGGCCTGCAAGTTGATCATAGATAGCGGGAGTTGCATTAACGCTATCTCTACGGGCACTGTTAGGCATCTGGGTTTGACGCCCGTGGATCACCCCGCACCCTATAGAGTTTCTTCAGTAGATTCTACTTCCATCCCGATCAGACTGTGATGTCTGGTGCCACTGCAGTTCTAGGTTTACCATGATGAGATCTGGTGTGATGTGTTGCCTATGGAGGTGGGTAGCATTATCCTTGGTAGGCCTTGGCTTTTTGATCGGGATGTCACCCTTCAAGGTCGGTCGAACGCATGCACATTCTACCATGGGGGTCATAGGATCACTCTCCACCCCACCCAGCCGAAGGATCCTTCTGTCCGAGGACCAGCCGGCCCCAGCACTTCGACTCCTCCTAGTCAGGGGATGGTCGGTTCTTCCACCTCATCCTCAGCGTGGGCTACTACCGCTTCGACTGCTCCTAGCACAGGAGACCTCCCACCCCGGAGGTTAATGATGATTAGCCTACGAGAGATGGAGCAAGAGGTGACCGGGGTTAGCCCTGTCCTTGCCGTTGTTGTCCGAGGAGTGGAGGATGTCTGTCACGCCCCGAGCCTTTATTACAACAGAAGACTAACTCGGGAATCATGAACAGCCGGCATGGTAAGCCTCTTGCAAGCAGGAACGATCAGAGCGCAAGACAATCACACATGAGAATGTAATTGCACAATAATTTAACTTAACTCCAACTTTATTTCATTAATAATCAAAATATTCTAATACAACAACTTTTCAACTATCTTTAATCCATCAGACTCAAGGAAAAAGGAAATTACAAAGACTCGATCTAAACAATAGTGGCTTTCCTAAGTCTTCACTCTCATTTTGATAAGACTTTTATTCGCTCTTGGACCCGTTACTTGTATAACTCGAATCCGAATTCGTATTACTTCCATCTCTTGAAAATATTAGAAAATAGGTAATGAGCACACTTACCCAGTAGGTATCTTCGCATCAACATGAAGGCACTATTAAAGTAATTAGCATTTCAGCTCTAAAGAATAAGGTAAAATCATGCGAATGCGATCAATCATGTGATTAAACCAAAGTAACAAAGATGATCATGTAAGATAGAATGAACAAGTATGATTTAGCAAGAATGTAACAAGAATATGATATGGCATTTCATGAACAATAATGTACTAGAAAGTCATGTAACAATCAAGAATGTACTCTTCACTTAGTAGCAAGTACTTCATGAATTTTTGTGGCATATCATATAACAAACTAGAAAGTCAGATACGTGTATATATCGTGTCGTGGATTTTCACTTCACGAGCCGCGTATCTTCACTTATTTATAGAGAAAGTACTCCCAGCGCAATGCTACGCCAGTAGCATCATACCCCATGGTTTATAATAGTATGTTTCCGACAATCAGTCGAGGGGACTAGCATAGAGCCCTTGAACACAATCAGTGCTCGATCCGCATCTTCAATTATAAATCAAGCTACTTCCACGCATGTAAATAATTTGGCCAAGAATGTGTAATTTCAACAATAGGTTCAAGATAAAGGAATCCATCATAAGAATGCTTCTATTTGAAATAAAGAATTTCAATACACATATTAAAACTAGGTTATGCCATGAAAATAAATCGGTAGCATAACGGTAGGTTTCTTAACTTCCACAATTTAAAATTAAGTATCTTGAGTAATATGAGAAGTCCTAGACCATCAATAATCCATCTAGGAACTTTGGGATATCAACCCTTGGACCAAACCTCAGGTTAAAGTACTGTGACGGTCAATTAATGGGCCGTTACATGAACGTGACAGTCTATAATTGGGCCGTTATAATAGACTGAATTCCAGAAAGAATAATTGGACTCAGTAAATGTGACGGTTGTCTACTGGACCGTTAGATGGGCCTGACGGTCGAGTAATAGGCCGTTACAAAGTTAAAACCAGAAAACATGGATAGTACTTTCTAATCAATTGGGCTTTAATGGTACAACCAACTCGGTGTCCTAGTGGGAATCCCAGGTTCGAGAAGAATTACGGAGGCCTTGAAACCAGATTTCTTAGTCCATTGGAAGGAATATCTAATAGAGAGGTCCTCAAGTTCAAGAATATGTTCCTATGGTGCAAAGTGTGAACTAATGGTCATATACCGGAATATATGCCATGTACTTAGAGAAATTGACTCTATAGACAGAAAAGAATGTGTAACAATGTGAAACCATGATAAAACCCCGTCAATACATTAGTTAAAATCATATTTGTAATATAAAACTATAGAGTTTTAGCAAATGAAATTAACATGTACTTAAAATAACTCAAAGTGCATGAATCAATTTATAAACTCAAGGTCATGAAAATAAGTCAAAACTTAGATATCTAGGCTTATTTATAAGTAAGTTTGACTGTCCTCAATTCTGTCTCGAATTTATAGAATCTAGTACTATGGCGGTCTAAGACAGGCGCGTCATATATCTGTGACGGTTCATCGTGGAGCCGTTATAGTGTTGTACCGCTCTGATCCTGGTCCGTCAGACATTTCAGAGAAATTTAAGTACAACAGGCGGTGTGACGGCTTATCGTAAGGCCGTCAGGGTCATGTGACGGTCTAACTATAATCCGTCAGAGAACGGCTGACAGTAAGTAAAAGATCTATGGTTTAAAACCTTTCATGCAAGAAGAATCAAAATAAACAACTACTCTAGTCATGACAGAACGAAGAATAAGCCATCTAGATGCATAGGTTTGCAGTGAATGAACAAGAGAATAACTTTTATCTTTAATTTAGGCTAAGGACATGCATGTATTCATAGACCTACTAAAACATGAAATTCAAGGTCTATAGTGTATGGAATCAAGTAAAACTAGAGGTCTTTTATCCCTAACATGATATTCCTGCCGTTCATGAGATAACCTACCTCTTTACTGGGCTTTCAACTTCTAATTTGGGACTGCATGACACGCCCTAGTTCTTTCCTTCCAGTGAGTTTTTAGTAACTTCACGTCGTTCTAATTCCTCAATCTCTTGACCTAAGGTCGTGAAATTTTGAGGGTAAGAAGCTGAAACTAAGGCGAACAGAAAGTTCTAAAGACACTTAGGCTAATTACCTCAATTTGGTGTTCTAATCTCCTGATCTTCAGTAGACTTTTGCTCAGATTCCTGTGTTGCTATGGTCAAACCAGCAACTTTGGAAGCTTCAAACTCCTTATGTAGTTCATCTCCTAGCACGAAATTTTGAGGAAGATTAGTCCTATGTGTAAGGAACAAAAAGTTCTAAAGAACTTACCCGAAATACTGATGGGGACATCTCCGGCGATCTCATTTGACCGAGGATCCTGATGCTCGCCAGCAGTGCTACATCTTGTTCGCCACTTTATTCCGAGTCATATGATGTATTTTCCATTTTCTTATTATGTAATTTTCATTTTATTTGAGTCAAGTCCCTAGGTTAAGGTGTCATCTACCTAGGTTAATTGGCATTAAAGTGGTTAATGAGTCAGTTGGGCCTAATTAAGTGGGCTAGGCCCATGGGCGCCCCCTTCTCCCTTAGTTTATTGTCACTAGTCTAAAACTCAGGGTCTTATGTTAAATCCTGGGATTCCTATAAATAGGACCCCAATCCCACCATTTGAAGCTAATGAATTGTTGAGTGAAAATTATCCACAAGAATTGTGCCTCCTTTCTCTCTCTAGCTCTCTCTATTTCTCTCTCTCTCTCTAAAGGGGGCGAACCCCATTCTCTCTCCTCCCCACACCCAATTTCGAAATTCACTCTCTCACCTTCCTATTCACCTCTCATTAAGACCCCTCCCCCTTCCCCATACCTCTCATTTAATTCCCCTCCAACCCCTAGGTGGAATCCCCTTCTCCTAGGCACCTCTCCCTCCTCCCAAGCAACCTTTCCCCTTCCCCATACAACCTTTCATTTTCCCAAGGGAGAATCCCATCTCCCAAGCACCCCCTCCCCTCTCCAAGGCAACCCTTCCCATTCCCTATGCCCCCATTAACCCCTCCATTAACCCACCATTCAAACCAAAGGAGAGATCTCTCCTCCCTCTCTCATTCCCAACCCAAATTCGTAGCTCCCCCTTCCTTCACTTTCTAGACCACCTTCCAGCCCCCTTTCTACCCCTCCCACACCTTGAATCACCCCCTAACAGACCCCCACATAGTCAGGTGTCACCCCCACACCCATCCACCCCATTTCCCACCACATCTACTCCGTCTCCCATCACCTTCCATCACCCTATCCATCTCAGTTCACAGGCAGCAGTTGGAGCCCGACTTGCAGAGCCTGCCCCGAGGTCATTCGGTGTCGTCCGGAGGCGTACTATACATTGACAGAAAGCTTGTCAAGATAGATTCGCAGCCAAGATGGTCTCGCCGGCATCCGGCATCTCTGCTGTCCGGAGGGTTCATTCTCGTCCGACTGCGCAACCAGGACCTGAACCAAGACCCAGATCTGCAGTGCAGAAGCTTCCACGGTATCACCCTTCCCTTCCAAGGTGCGCCGCTTGACCGGGTCGAAGTTCTACCAGTCCCCCACGCAACCCCATAGGCGGAGCTTCGATTGGAGTCCGGGGCTACCCGTTCCGAATTTTCTCCCTCAGGTGCGCTGAACAGGCTACTCAGGATCTGTCCAGACCCCTCCTCACTCAACGGACTCTCCCTCTCTGTCCCGACATCGTCTGGTGCCCCCCCTGGTTTCTACATGAAGAAGACTCTCCAAAAGACGTTCTCATCTTGGTCTCGCCATGTTCGGGCTCCGGGAGCGATCGTGGCACCCGAATCGTTCGGCTATTGCACCCTGAGATCAGACTGAGTCAGAGCGCAGGGATCCTGTTCCAGAGATCGCCCCAGCCGGTGATGACGTCAGAACAAACTACAGAAATTTACAGACGTGCCAGAGTCTGTCAGAGACGTTTCAGAGCTAGTTTCGTTGGATTCTAAGTTCGGAGGAAGGGGTGGCAGCGTCCACATCAGCGCCCGACCCAATCATTTCAGGACTGGGCAGACCGACCGGTACTAGCTAGTTCACCACCCCACCCCGCCTGGCTGGCTTAACGCCCCTCCCTGTGTGGAGGTAGTGTTTGTTTGTAACTGAAATTTCCCTTTCCCTAGTCCAACCCCCCTGTGTGGGGTGTAGTGCATGCAATATTTGCACTGGGGAAGCTACACCGACGCAGTGTGCGGGGAACCCACACTCCCCCGCTCACCCTCGTCTCCGGCCGTGATCGGTGTCTTCACACCGATCAGGTGATCTTTGGACCATTCTCCTCTGCTGGTTTCTTACCTTTGCTTAGTTTAGTATTATCTCTAGTTGCGTCGTCGGCAGTGAGAGAGAGCTCGTTCCAATTTTCCATCAATTCGAGTGCCACCGCGGGTGAGTTGTGAGGGAGACACTACATCCCACGCCCTCGGCATGCCGGCCGCCCTTGAAGTTGGGCATCCCTATCCCATTAGGGTCCATCCCCAGCCAGCCATATCCTTGGAACCCCAAGGTCCAACTTCGGACCCTCACCATCATCACCGGTCCACCTACGGGCCCGGGTGCGCGCATCGCGGGTGAACCCGCTTGTGAGATATCGCCGTTCGGCCCGGTTGTTTGCAAATTCAGGTCCAAGGCGTCATGTCCAATCAAATGGTATCAGAGCAAGTTTTAGACTTGTCTCTACGAGTCTAGTCCTAGGGCATTGACATTTGAGTCTCCCTTGCATCATGATTTCCATCACACCATTGCATGACCACCCTAGGGAGATGCGCCAAGTACCCATGGACCAATTTGACACTATCATCAACAAGATTCATAACTGTCTAGATATCCTCACCACCCGACTTGATCGGTTCGAAGCAAAAAGGAACCACATCCCTAGAGCTTGGTCACCTCGGGATGAATTTGGATGGGATGCCAAAGGACCCAAAGACTCATGGGAAGAGATGAAGATTGAGATTAGGAAGATCTTCACTCCCCGACCTTCCCACTCCTACCTTGAGAACCATAACCCGAGGAGCACTCCCACTCCCCCTTTCCCTTCCAGTCAACCCAAGACCTCCCTTAGGGCCCAAACTCCACCACCCCAAATGATTCAAATCCCGATCACCACCACCATTCAAACCAAATTGGCCACCACCCAACCCAAAATTCTTCATCAAACCCACACCCCACAAGCTTCCACGGTCCCCACCACCACCCCTCCATCATCCCCTAAAAGGGACACACCCCCCAAAACCAATCAACCCAATCCTCCTCAACCCACCCATCTTCCACTACCAACCCCAATCCTACCCCAACTTAGGTCTCCACTTCTTCCACTCCCAAACCCAACCCAAGTTCGAACACCCTCACCACCCCGGGTGCACCATGCCCCAACCTTCATCACCCCATCCCCAAAAGACCTTCCCATTCCCTTGGAGAGTAAAACCCCCACACCCCAAAGGGATAACAATGTGATTGAGGTACATGAGGCCTCTCCCAATTGGGAAGAAGAATACGAGTCACAATGTCATGAGTTAGGCCGGGAAGTTCCCATCCCATGTGTAAAAAGCATCATGTCTCACACACCCAACCACCTAGAGGAGGAGAACACCATGGTCACCATCCCAACTGTGGGGGGAACACATGTCCAAGTTGAAGAAGAAATCTCGCACAATGGTCTTCACCCTACACCACCCTCCTTAGTTGGGGCCGAGCTCATCTTAGGAGAACCCCTTTTACGTTGGCTAAAGGAGAACCCAATTAGAGATATCATGGCCCATGTTTGCCCTCCCATGGAACAACACCTCCCCATAGTACCATTATCCACCTATCACACCACAATCCAATCATCCTATCAAGTGGAAACATTAGGGGATCTTCTTAAGGGTATAGCTTGGCAAATGGAGTTAACTAGCATGTTGACCACTCTAGCCGACCGACCTAGGAGCCTTGACCTCCTACACCTATGTGTCGGGTCCATCTCCTTGATTTACACTGTGGGTTGCTACACTAGCGACCTTCTTCTATTCCTCCCTACACCCGATGAGCCTGATGCTATCCACAAACTAGAGTTGCTTATCCCGGGTAGAACATCAAGCCCTCCATTCATGAACTTCGACCCAATTATTCGAGTAGAGGAGGATGACTCACCACTATGTGAAAACCATAAGGACCTATAGTTCCTCTCCCTAGGTGACCATTACCATGACCCCTTCGATCCCTTCCTATACCCACCAACCTTACTCACCACCAACCTTTTCCTATCCCAACCAACCATGTTAGACCAAGCCCACCTCTCTCAAACCCCAGCCCACACCAAGGGTATCATGACCATGGGCGAAATATACCTAGGAAACAATGAAGTGCCCCACTCCATGACACATACCTTCTTTGACCCCTACGACCCTTTTGAGTGGAAGCTCGAAGGCCATCCCACCACCCCACACAAGGAAGTCACCTATGGTAAAGAAATTCTTATGTCTTGGCACATCACACCACTTGGCATGAATAGAAAGTCGGGTCCTTTCAAACATGACACCCACATGTCAAGTCGGATGCATGACTGGTCCAAAGGTCCTCCCACATTCATCATTGGTCTTAAGCATGTTGCGAGCATTCACGGATGTCCGGGACCCCCGGCATTTGCTATACCCATGCACGATAGATTCCCATACGGATGCCCCAGCCCTCCAACCATTGTTATGAAGTCCATGCATGATAGGGCCACTTGTGGCTGCCCCGGTCCACCTAAGTTCATCAAGGTCCACATGGCATCAATGCATGATAGGTCAATTTATGGTTGCCCCGGTCCACCTTTGCACACTACCCACTTTCACAACCACTCACCGCATCATAATGCATGGCATGAGCATACACGCAAGCAAATCGCAACGAGCAGTGAGGTTCACAAAGAGCGGGAAAAGGCTCGCGAGCACCACTTGGAATTCCAAGTAGACAACCTATCGATGGTGGCATTGGAGTGGCTCTACCCTATAGTCACCTCCAACTCAAGGGCACGAGGACTTGGACCTTGCCATGTTCCGAGTGACTTTGGCAACCCAACTTACGGGTTGGACTTGCTAATGGGTTTTAGGATACACCCAATTTTCGGCGCGGCGGATCTGGCACCCTATATGGGCACCGCGGTGGAACCCAGTGAGCACCTTGATCCTACCCCCACCTTTGTGAGCGATACCCTCGGAGAGCCTCCACATTTCAGCCTGAGAGTCTGACGTGTACACACGGAGGCAATACTAGGCAAGCAGGGTACCGTCGCCAGTAAGAGGGTGTGCCCAAGCCACCATGAGAGGATGAAGGACCATCCCCTGGTTGCGGACGCAGGGTTGAGTTTGGAGGTTGAGGTTCACCCCGAGCTACTTTAGAGGACCACTTCCCCGGGGGACTCATACTCAACGGAGTCGAGTTCTTCGCACCCCGAGGGTATGATGGGGACATCTCCGATGATCTCATTTGTCCGAGGATCCTGATGCTCACCAGCAGTGCTACATCTTGTTTGCCACTTTATTCTGAGTCATATGATGTATTTTCCATTTTCTTATTATGTAATTTTCCTTTTATTTGAGTCAAGTCCCTAGGTTAAGGTGTCATCTACCTAGGTTAATTGGCATTAGAGTGGTTAATGAGTCAGTTGGGCCCAATTAAGTGGGCTAGGCCCATGGGCGCCCCCTTCTCCCTTAGTTTATTGTCACTAGTCTAAAACGTAGGGTCGTATGTTAAATTGTGGGATTCCTATAAATAGGACCCCAATCCCACCATTTGAAGCTAATGAATTATTGAGTGAAAATTATCCACAAGAATTGTGCCTCCTTCTCTCTCTAGCTCTCTCTCTCTAAAGGGGGCGAACCCATTCTCTCTCCTCCCACCCCCAATTTCAAAATTCACTCTCTCTCCTCCCTATTCACCTCTCATTAAGACCCCTCCCCCTTCCCCATACCTCCCATTTAATTCCCCTCCAACCCCTAGGTGGAATCCCCTTCTCCTAGGCACCTCTCCCTCCTCCCAAGCAACCTTTCCCCTTCCCCATACAACCTTTCATTTTTCCAAGGGAGAATCCCTTCTCCCAAGCACCCCTTCCCCTCTCCAAGGCAACCCTTCCCATTCCCTAGTCCCCCATTAACCCACCATTCAAACCAAATGAGAGATCTCTCCTTCCTCTCTCCTTCCCAACCCAAATTCGCAGCTCCCCCTTCCTCCACTTGCTAGACCACCTCCCAGCCCCCTTTCTGCCCCTCCCACATCTTGAATCACCCCCTAACAGACCCCCACATAGTCAGGTGTCACCCCCACACCCATCCACCCCATTTCCCACCCCATCTACTCCATCTCCCATCACCTTCCATCACCCTATCCATCTCAGTTCGCAGGCAGCAGTTGGAGCCCGACTTGTAGAACCTTCCCCGAGGTCATTCGGTGTTGTCTGGAGGTGTACCATACATCGACAGAAAGGTTGTCAAGATAGCTTCGCAGCCGAGGTTGTCTTGCCGGCATCCGACATCCCTGCTGTCCGGAGGGTTCATTCTCGTCCGACTGCGCAACTGGGACTTGAACCAGGACCAGAGCTGTAGTGCAGAAGCTTCCATGGTCTCAGCCTTCCCTTCCAAGGTGCGCTGCTTGACTGGGTCGAAGTTCTACCAGTCCCCCACGCAACCCCATAGGCGGAGCTTCGATTGGAGTCCGGGGCTCCCCGTTCCGAATTTTCTCCCCCAGGTGCGCTGAACAGGCTACTCAGGATCTGTCCAGACCCCTCCTCACTCAACGGGCTCTCCCTCTCTGTCCCAACATCGTCTGGTGCCCCCCCTGGTTGCTACTCGAAGAAGACTTGCCAGCGGACGTTCTCGTCTTGGTCTCGCCACGTTAGGGCTCCGGCAGCGGTCATCGCACCTGAATCTTTCGGCTACTGCACCCTGGGATCAGACTGAGTCAGAGCGCAGGGATCCTGTTCCCAGAGATTGGCCCAGCCGGCGACGATGCCGGACCCACCTACAGAAAATTACAGACATGCCAGGGTCTGTCAGAGACGTTTCGGCACTAGTTTCGTTGGATTCTGAGTTTGGAGGAAGGCGTGGCAGCATCTACATCAGCGCCCTACCCGATCATTTCAGGACTGGGCAGACCGACCGGCACTAGCTAGTTCACCACCCCACCCCGCCTGGCCGGCTTAACGCCCCTCCCTGTGTGGAGGTAGTGTTTGTTTGTAAATGAAATTTCCCTTTCCCTAGTCCAACCCCCCTTCGTGGAGAGTAGTGCATGTAATATTTGAACAGGGGAAGCTACACCGACGCAGTGTGCGGGGAACCCACACTCCCCCGCTCGCCCTCGTCTCCGGCCGGGATCGGTGTCTTCACACCGATCAGGTGAGCTTCGGACCACTCTCCTCTGATGATTTCTTACCTTTGCTTAGTTTAGTATTATCTCTACTTGCGCCGTCGACAGTGAGAGAGAGCTCATTCCAATTTTCCATCAATTCGAGTGCCACCGCGGGTGAGTTGTAAGGGAGACACTACATCCCACGCCCTCGGCGTGCCGGCCGCCCTTGAAGTTGGGAATCCCTATCCCATTGGGGTCCATCCCCAGCCAGCCATATCCTTGGAACCCCAAGGTCCAACTTCGGACCCTCACCATCATCGCCGGTCCGCCTACGGGCCCGGGTGCGCGCATCGCGGGTGAACCCGCTTGTGAGATATCGCCGTTCGGCCCGGTTGCTTGCAAATTCAGGTCCAAGGGGTCGTGTCACATCAAATACTATCTCCTTACCTTAGTTCCACGCGAGTCAATGTAGGGGTCGCGCAGGTCAAAACTAGGGTCTATTTAAAGGTTCTAGCTAGGGTTTTGTGGATTAGATCAATTCTAGAGTCCTTATTAAAGCTTATATCAACTTCTGAGAGTCCTTAACACGTTTACTAGTCCTCCCATCTTGATCCCTAAAAGATAGACAAGCAAAAATCTAATGTTTTTGCTTGTTCTTCCATTCACGGAACTGACAGAGCGTAACAGTCGAATCTTGGCGTGTTACATGCCTGTGGCGATCGCACGATAGACCGCTACAACCACTGTGCGCAGAATTCAATTTAATTCAATCTCTTTTATTTGTTTTATACACATAATTATCTATAAAAGGATATTTATCATTTAAAATTCATGAATAGGCTAAATAACCTTCTAGAATATGGGCCAAACTTAATGGGCTTGGTCCATAAACCTTTAGGATTTTATTTATCAAAGCTGGATTAATATTTTAACATAATTGGGCCTTATAATAAATTTGAGTTTTATAATTTCTATTAAAATTCTAGAAAATTCTTAAAATAATCCAAAAAATATTTATATAAATTTTGGGGCACTACAATGTCCCTCCTGGGTCTGATGATGAGCACCCCTCAGAGATAGCGGGGATTCTACGGGAGTTTTCTGATGTCTTCCCAGAAGACCTCCCTGAAGGCCTTCCGCCTATGAGGGATATCAGCACGAGATCGACCTTGTCCCGGGCTCATCCTTTCCCAACCTCCCCCACTACAGGATGAGTCCCACAGACCATGCCGAACTTCAAAGGCAGGTCGAGGAGTTGATGAGTTGGGGATCTCTTAGGGACAACAAGAGCCCTTGCGCTGTTCCCGCATTATTGGCCCCGAAGAAGGATGACACATGGAGGATATGCGTTGATGGCCGTGCGATTAACAAGATCACGGTGAAGTATCGCTTTCCTATTCCCCGATTGGATGACTTGTTAGACATGATGTCGGGATCCACTATCTTTTCAAAGATATATCTTCGTAATGACTATCACCATGTGCAGATCAGGCTTGGGGATGAGTAGAAGACGGCATTCAAGACCAAGGATGGTCTTTTTGAGTGGTTGGTTATGCCCTTCGGGCTTTCCAACTCCCCTAGTACCTTCATGCAGTTGATGACCCAAGTTTTACGCCCTATGATAGGGGTCTTCTTGGTCGTCTACTTTGATGACATTCTTATCTACAGCCACACTAGGGAGGACCACTTGGACCACCTTAGGCAAGTCTGTGTCGTTTTGAGGCGAGAGAGCTAATTCGCCAACCCGAAGAAATGTGCCTTCATGACTGATCAGACTACCTGATGCGGGACGGACATGCGACCCGACTCCAAATGGATATGCAATCCTCGGACTCTAAACAAGCTCATGATCGTCCTTTTTCCAGGGAAGCGTCGGACGTGTGCGGTTGAGAAATCGACAAGATCTAGGGTGGTCAACTCATAATTTCATGCCCAGATCAGGTCACGGGACGGTATCTCTCTCTCTCGCAGCAGCAGCGATGATATAAAAGTAAAGCGGGCTATGATCCTAGCATGATCTCTAGCAGCGGCATAAACAAGTATATACGAATAAAGCAAATGCCAGGTAAAAGAGCGAATACGATACCTCCACGTGCCTGGCGTGGGGAAGACGATCCCGGCCGATCTCGTACTCCCGGAACAAATATTACACAATAATTACAGCAACAAATTACTGCCCACTCCACACAGGGAGGTAAAGGGCGGCACAAGTGGGACCCGGGAGTAACGGGTTCGGGTTGACGGGCGGCTTCTTGTAGCTTCGGCGGCACGCGTACTCACGGTCGTGAGACCCACGTGCTGGTCGGTGGTGCCGTGTGGGGCCAGAGTGGCACCACTGTGGTGGGGACGCCTGGAGGGGCACTCCTTGGGGTGGCGGCACGCTGGTTCGCTGGCCGGAGGCCGGGCGGCTCCGATTATCACCCGCCAGAGTTGCTGTCCACAGATTTGAGTTCTGTCTCAGACCCGCGCGACCGGACGAGAACTGCTGCTGCGGTCACTCCCGACGTCAGATCGACGCACAAGAGGTACCACTAGAAATCTGACTTAAAATCCTTTGATCTATAGCCAGAGTAAGAATTTTGAATTTCTCGTTGATGGCCTTTATCGAATATTAAATCTGCTGGCTCTCGGGATCAGAAAACACAGGGTAGAACTAAGTTTTCCTGAGAGTTGGTGTTGACCACGTTGTAGACCTTCGATTCAGCTTTTGAGCCCTTCAGGAAAGTTGTAGACACTGAAGAGAGGAAAACGGGGATATATTTTGTGAAAGGGTTGGTGAACGTTTCGATTGTTTGGGGATTTTATACTGACTCGGGGTCGGATCTGGACAGCAGAAACTGAACTGAAGTTGGGGGAAAGACATAATTTCTAAAAATAGGTAGATGGCTTTTGAAATTCGACGAAAATTTGTGGAGGGTGGTGATGGTGGAAAGAACCTTCAATAAATTTTGGGATTTTAACAAAAATCAAAAAGAGGGTCGGAAGAGGGAAGAACTAAGCTTCTACTACACAGATTTGAAAAGGACAAATCAGGAAGACAGAAAGACACGAAAATGAGAAAATATAAAAAGAAGGTGAAATGACGGGATACTTTTACTGCAGGTTGAGGATCAAGTGAGGAACCAACCTTGAAAATCTAACCTCCAGATGAGGTCGGAGTTGGAGTTAAAATTTTTGGAGTGGGACTCTGTCCAGCCAAACAGACCCTTGGACAGAACTTAAGAAGCGGCTTCACGGCGGCTCGATGGCGGCACGAACGGCGGCGGCTGCTGCACAGAATGAAATCAGAGGTGGAGGGACTAAGATAGAAGGGTTCACAACCCCGAAATGCATAGGATGGAGAAGGAAAACCAGAGGAGAGAGGGGAGGGGCGCACCAGCTCCAAGCTTACACAAGTTTTTTTCTTCTCATTAATTCATGAAAAATGGAAATACATGCCTTATATAATAAATGGAAAATGACCACTAATGCCCTTAGATCTAAGGTTGGGAGGGGTATACAAGGTATAGAACTAATTAGTTCTAATAGCATATTTTCTAAAAATAAAAATGGAGGTGGGCGCCCCCTTGACCAAGGGGACATGGTAGGTAAGGTAGGTGGCCTCCTTTGAATTTTTAACCCACTTATCTCCCCATGTGTCAATTGACCTTCTAGATGCCACCTAGGACTTTGACCAGCCCCACATGGACCCAAATGGTGCCACATGGACCAATGAGGAAGGAGTGAGGGCCCCCTTGCTGGTCCTAATATCATTTTGTACAAAAACCCACTAAGACTTACAATTGTGTACCCATATAACACAAGGGGTATACATACAAATATAAAAATAGATAAATGTAAACAAAATATGAGGGGCCTTGATTCGATGTCCCCATCAATTCTCTCCGGGTGGGAAGAACTCGACCCCGTCGAGTAAAGGGGGTGACTGCTCGAGTGGCTTCGGCGGACCCGTCACCGTACCAAGTAGCGCGGGTACGCTCCACTCCAAGTGATCGTCACCTGCTCATTCCGTATATACTCGATATGGACATGCTGCTATGGGAAGAGGCTGGTGGTGGAACACTCTGGGGTGGGGTCACTCTCAAGGGGAAGGAGGTTGAAGAGGCGAAATCTCGCGCTGGTTCCTAAGCGTCGTGGTAATCACCAAGTTAGTGAACAGCAAGACAGGGAAACGGGTCAGAGGGCCCAGAGGGATTCCATGGGGCGAAACCCTCCGACGCTCAAGTCAGTAGAGCAATGGTGGGAGCAGCGATAGGGAGGAGAAGGTGAAGGCGCGAGATCCCTCTCCACCAATGGGGTGAAGTGATCCGTGCTCAGGAATTGGGGGTGGATCTAGACTTACCTTTCGCCGGAGGGTATCCCAGGTTTAAATAGTTCGCCGCCCTCTGGAGTCCTGCAAGCCGAGGGGTCTCCAGTGGAGGTTACGTCCTCGTCGTGGGCGTTTATGGCCTCATCGTGGGGGCGTTATCCTCGCGGGGAAGCCGGAGCTCCTGGACTTCTTGGCGCCCGGCCCGCTGTGGACTCTAATGGCTGCAATGATAAACATTTTATCGGTCGCACCAAGTTTAGAGGGGTCGGCCCTACTTGGGCAATAGGCCTAGCTCGGTGAGGAGATGGGTCGGACAGATCGGCTAGCGCTTCCCTCCTTCGTGCGGAGGGATAGCTCGTGTGCGGGTCTTCCTGTGACCTGACCGATGCTCGGGCTCTCTGAGCCTTGGGGCCACCTAGGAGAGTTGTTTCGTCGAGCATTATTTTATTGGGCTTTTCCAAGTGGGCCTTGTGGGCTGTCACTTGGACGAGCTTGCCTCGTTGGGCCCTGTTGGGTCTAGTTGGGTCAGCTCTTTGAGTGGGCTGCAGGAATCCCCCTCTCCACTTGTCCCCCTCCTACTCCCGAGCCAAGGGGGCTCGGTTGAGTTGTTTTTCGAGGCTTTGGACCGGCGTGACTCGGGTGGATGGAATCCTGTCGGCGTTATGAAGCCACGTGTAGTGGTCGCCTGGGCCCGTAGTAATAATGATCCTGACGGATTTGAAATGAAGGGGCCCCCTTTTTCTTTAGAGGTTGGAACGGCGCGCCGCCTCCCGCGAGGGTTTATAGGCGTAGGGCGCTGCTTGTCCTCCCAGCCTTTCAAGGGTTTTTGGCCTTCCCTCACTTCTTTGCTTCTAGGGCTCCTTGATGCGCCATGAAGATACAGCGGGGGAGCGAGTTCTTGCGGCAGCATTTGAGGAGCTGGCGCGTATAACCGTGGAGGCGATCCGGCAGCTTCTTTCTCCCCTGGAGTCTTCGGGCTCTCGTGAAGGTTCTTCTAGCTTTATGGCGGATCTACGCTCAGAAATCGAGCAGGTGAGGCGGGAGCCCGTCCCCAATCGCAGCGAGTTGGGGGAGGCTGATGTGAAGAAACTGGAACATCGATTTCGCCTGCCTCTTCGATATAGCGTTGCAGCCGCTGCCCCATACGAGACGAGCTTGGATAGCCACACGGGCCATATCTGTACTTTTCTCCTAGTGTGGAAAAGCGGATTCTGCCTCCCCTTCGAGCCCTTCGTTCTGAAGCTTCGTAATTTTTTCGTGTTGGCGCCTGTTCAGCTGGTGGCCAACTCGTATCTTCTGCTGTCTGTCTTTCGGATCCTCTGCCGCCTGCAGGGGGTTCCCCCGTCCTTGGATCTTTTTCATTATTTCTTTGAGCTAAAGGCACATCCGTCGGCGGGGAAAGGCTTCTACTTTATTCAGGCGCGCAGGAATCGGAGTTGTATTTCGCTGGCGACGATGGATTCTTCGTACAAAGGGTGGAAGAGGCAATTTTTTTAGGTGAAGGTGGAAGCAGTGGATGAATCCTGGAGGTGCCAGGTTATGCCCAACTTCCATCCGAATCTTCCCCCGCGGCAGGAGGAGTTCCCCGCCGATGTGGAGGAATACGCCGTTCGCTTGTTGACAAATCACCGATCGACTGAGGAGTTGGTGACGCTGGAGAACGTAGAGCAGCATCTGCTTACGCAGCTCAAGCCATCAGGTATCACCCTTCGGATCCTTCTGCGGGCTCGGAGGGTCGCCTTTTCGCTTCTTAACCGAATCATCTTCTTCATTACAGACATCCGGCGCGAACCTTTGGAAGAGGTCACCGAGGTCATCGATCTTGGGGATGACTCGGCGGTTGATGAGCCTATCGTTCCCGCGGGTCGTTCCTAAGCCCGGGATAAGGGCAAGGGGGTGGCCTCCGAGGGATCTTCGCGGCCAAGCGGGGCGAAGCGCAAGGATCCCATGGAGGGAAAATTGCGGGAAGCCGCGAAGGCCAAGAAACGGGCCAAGAAGGCTGGCCTTCCTACCGCTGCCGGGGGTGACTCTGGCTCGACGGCGCTCCCCTCTCGGAGGCAAGATGGGGCCGACCCTTCCCGGCCAGCTCCCCCACCTACCAGGCGAGAGGGGGTCGAGGAGACTAGGGGCCCCTTAGAGAGCGGAGATGGGTCGGTTCTCCCCTCCCTGGGGATGGAGGGGGCCGGTGCTGAAGTAGCCGACATCGAGACCGGGAGACCGGTCGAGGTCGGCGATGTCTCGGGCGGCAAGGCGTGGGCCGAGACAGATAGAGTTGGGGGTTCGCCTGTGAGGGCGTCGCAGCCCCAAGTGCTTAAAGTTCCCGGTGCGGTCGATCCCGTGGCGTTGGTCGAGGTTGGGGGTTCGCCCGGGGAGGCGTCGCAACCCCAACCGACCGCGGCGCGCGGGGCGGTCGGCCCCGTTGCTCGAGCCGAACCTTCTGGCGGGGCTTTCGGTGGGGAGCGGATCTCCGTGCCGGAGGCCTTGGAAAGGTTCGGTGTTTCGGGCGACCTGTATCGGGTTTGCCGAGAGGTTGCCGCAAGGACGAGGTGGGGAGACAAGCGCCACTCCCCCTCCGGAGTCCTCGACATCCTCATGGAGGGTGGCCTAGTCATGGCTCGATCGGCGGCCTTGATGGCAGAGACGTACGCCCGGACGGAGGTGTAGCGGTCGAGTCTCGCCTGGGTCCCTCGGGGGGTGCGAGAGGAAACTGGCCCGTCTCAGCGAGGAGCATGAGGGGCTTCGACGGGAGTTCTCCGTGATCAGGGATTTGGCACGGGCGAGCCGGCTAGAAACTGAGGCGCTGACTGAGCAGTTGGCTAAGGCCCGAGAGTCGCTCGAGAGGAAGGGTAAACTCTTGGAAGAGGAGCATCTGCGTCACCTCGAGCTGGACGGTCACTGGGAGCTCTAACGTGCCGAGCTACTGGACTGGGCGGAGGTAGTGGAGCGCCTTCGTTCCGTGGCCGAGGCGGACCGAGCCCGGGCGGAGAGGCGGTCGAGCGAAGCCGAGCGAGGGAGGGTCGAGGCAGAGGAAATCTAGGCGGGGGCAGAGGAGCGTGCGGCCGAGGCGGAGCGGGCTTGGGTCGAGCTCGTTGGAAGGACGGAGCAGATCGAGGCGGAGGCGATCGAGCGGTATAGGAGCTCGGACGCCTACTCAGCCGACCTGGAGAGAGCCGCCCTACCATATTACGAGGTAGCGCTTCGCCGAGGCGCCCGAAAGGGGTTTAAGCAGGGTTATTATCGGGCGATGGACTACGCCGACGAGCAAGACAGCGGGATCGAGTTCCCTTTGGGCCAGAGCTATGACTCGGATGAGTCAGCTTCTAGCTCCTCTACGTCGGGCGGGGAAGATCCAGAGGGGTCTCCTCCGGCGGGGTCACCAACTCCGGACGTCTCGGGAGGGCTATCGACCGAGACAGTTCTCGCACAGGCGAGGTCAGTGCCCGGGTCGTCCGTCACCAGGGGTGCTGGGGGTGACGCGCCCACTTCCGTCGCTCCCGAGCTTCAAAGTGGGCCCGAGGCCTGATGTATTTTGCCTTATTTTGCCTCTGTCTCTTGTTTGTCTCTCTTTCCTCCTTTAGAGAGTTTCCTCTTTATGAGATAATGAATGACTTACTTGTTTGATCGCCATCCTTATCGTGATTTGGTTGGCGTATCTGAAGTAGTTGGAGAGTGCCGATATGTCTTGCGTGGTTTTCGCATGCTGATTTGGTAGGCTTCTGACGGGGCGTCTTTCCGTTCCCTCACGCTTTGAATGCCAGGCCACTTCGTGAATCCCGCTGGGGCGGGAAACGAGGAGTTTGTGGTGACCGTTCAGGGGAGAAATCCTTTGGCGTGTTTTCGAGGGGGGAGTCATTTAAGGCGTGTAGCCTCCTTTGGCCTATAAGAAGGACCGAAGGGCGCCCTTTCCTCTTTACCGCTTGGGATTTTCTCTAACGGTCTTTCCTCACTCCTTCTTCTTCACTTTGCGTTGTGCCGTTGCATTCGGAGCATGGAGGATCCTTCGGAGGGTGACGCCGCCGACGACGGGGAGCAGAGAGCTCTTGCTGTCTTGGCTTATTGGATGGGTCCCACGGTCGCCGCGCGGGTTTGAGATGGGTCTGACGGTCGCCGTGCGGATCTGGAGAGGGCTCCGACGTGTGAGGGCACAGCTCTTGCCCTTTCTCAATTCTGGCGTGGCTTCCGGGCGGGCGCCGAGGAGGAGGACGGATGGGGGTATTAGGTGTAGCACCCCGTATAAAAAAATGATAAAAAATTTATTATTATTAATATTTTGCAAATAAAAAAAATTAATATTAGGGAGTTTATGTAAGAAGTGGGAACACGAAGTTATCATATGTAAAGATTATTCACTTAACAAGTGGCTTTCTAGTGTAATTGGTTAAGTAACTTCCCTTTCAACCCAATGACCAGGGTTCAAATCCTAGCATCCATAATTTACTTTTTGTGCCAAATAATTATATACGATAGGCTAGCAATTAGACAAAACCTACGTTGACATCTGTCCTTTTCATACGTGAATAGTACCATGAATAGTATCACTTTTTATTTAAAAAGAACTTTTTAAAAATAATTATATGTAAAAATAGAGAAAAATATAAGGATCTTATCCATGAAATTTCATTAACTAACCCCATCAAATTTTAAAGATAAAAATCATGAAAGTTAAGTGGGAAGTTTAAAATAAATAAACCACCCTCTCATAGGAGCTACAATCCACCAGACAACCTTTCGATTCCCTTATCCCCAACAGCCTGTACAAGCTGTAAAGTCCCATTATTTCAGATCTTGCCTCCCATTCGTTCATGACAGACCCTATAAACATACCCCTTTGCTACCCCCATTCTAGGCTAACTAAGGTTGGGGCAAAGCTTTGCAGGGAAGGGTTCTGCTACTACGATCTTCCAACAGGTAGGTGTTATCAACTTTTAACTAAACTAATAGCTAATCTAGGATGATTAGTCTAGGCATTTAGTCTTAGGCTCATTTCCATGCGATATTTAGTGTTTATAAAGCATGTGTTGGCTTAAATCTAGGATGATTAGTATGCCTTAGCTTCATACCTAAGATAATTAGCATGTATTAACTTTATACCCAGAATAATTAGCAAGTATTAGTCTCATATCTAGAATGATTAACATGTGTTGGCTTAAATCTAAGATGATTAGCATGCATTAGCTTCATACTTGAGATGATTAGCATGTATTAGCTTCATACCTAAGCCGATTAGCATGCATTAGCTTCATACTTGAGATGATTAGCATGTATTAGCTTCATACCTAAGCCGATTAGCATGCATTAGCTTCATACTTGAGATGATTAGCATGTATTAGCTTTATACCTAAGATAATTAGCATGTATTAGCCTTATACCCAGAATAATTAGCAAGTATTAGCAAGTATTAGGCAAGTATTAGTCTCATACCTAGAATAATTAGCATGTGTTAGCTTAAATCTAGGACGATTAGCATGTATTAGCTAATATCTATATTTGATATAGTTCATGCTTTAGTAAAGGGCCTGTCATTATGTCAATTTCTATGAAACTAAAACCACCATGTTAAAGATGTTATATGAGAGAAACTAAAGCCTGAAAATAGTGAAAGAAGAAATTGTAGTCAAGAGGATGAAAAATGTGGAAAAAGACCAAGTTGAAAGAGGCCAAGTGGAAAAAGACCAAGTTGAAAGCACAATGAAATGATGTTGAAAATAGGAGGTTCTAAGAAGGAGAATAATGAAAAATCTAGAGAGAATGAGAATATGTGAAAGAAGAGAAAGTCATAGATTGTAAGGTTAGGAAGAAGTTTTATGAAGAGTGCAGAGAGAGAAAATGAGAGGAAGAAGTTGAAAAATGTGAAAAAAATGAGATCTATAGGCGTAGGTGAACAGTTACTGAGTAAAAAATAGAACCGTAGAAAATTAATTATAACTTAAAAAGTAAGAAGAATTGGAGGATGTTGTTGAAGAAGAAAATCTATATCTACAAGAGAAGAAGAACTTTTGTGAAGAACTCAGAGTGAAAGGAGGATTGGAAGGGCATGAAAACTGGGGAACAAAATAAAGTATCGACCCTGCCTGTTGGCAGAGTCGACCCTGCCTGTTCACCGCGTTGACGCAGTACTGTTCACCGCGTTGACGCAGTGAACGGTAGAGTCGACCCTGCCTGTTCGCAGGGTTGACGCGATGAACTGATGAGTCGACCCTGTCAACTGAAAATGAACTGATGAGTCGACCCTGTCAACTGAAAATGAATTGATGAGTCGACTCTGCCAGTTCATCACGTTGACGCGATGAACTGATGAGTCGACCCTGTCAACTGAAATTGAACTGATGAGTCGACCCTGTCAACTGAAAATGAACTGATGAGTCGACCCTGCCAGTTCATCGCGTTGACGCGATGAACTGATGAGTCGACCCTGTCAACTAAAAATGAACTGATGAGTCGACCCTGCCAGTTCATCGCGTTGACGCGATGAACTGATGAGTCGACCCTGTCAACTGAAAATGAACTGATGAGTCGACCCTGCCAGTTCATCGCGTTGACGCGATGAACTGATGAGTCGACCCTGTCAACTGAAAATGAACTGATGAGCCGACCCTGCCTTTTCATCGCGTTGACACGATGAACTGATGAGTCGACCCTGCCTGTTCGTAGGGTTGACGCGATGAACTGCCGGGTTGACACGATGAACTATAGCTGGCTCATTGCGTTAACCTGATCGTTAGGCTTTCACTTTTGCCATCTCCACTAATAGATGGCAGCCTGAGAGGTGACGTTTAACTCCTGACAGGGTCCTCTAAACCTTGTATAGTTCCTTGGAAGGGCATCCCACAGCGAGGGTGTTGTTCCTAAAATTGTCAGGTGGCCCATAAGGCACCTCTCTTATCTAGTTTTTTTTTCATGTTTCAAACGTTACTGGTTTCCATTCCTAGTTGATCCCTACACATCAATGCGCCCTTGGATTCCATTCCATAATTCCACCTTATATATCATACTGGTCAAACCTTGAAATTCTATATTGGCTATAAATGAGAGTGGATGTCAACATACATGATTAATGCTGTGCATATAGGGCCCGGTCTGGTCCTGGGGGGAGCACCCGAAGGTACTTGTGCCCATGGGAGTTTATTGACCACGGTGTTTGGCATTGCACCGAAGTACTTGCTTGCTAGACTTTAGACATTCCACTCATTCTCGTGATATTACTTGATTGATTTGACTTGAGACCCGCAGAAGGGTAAAGTTTTGCTTGAATGAAATTGATAAATAGCCAATTCCAGTTTTACATGCTTGAATTTATATTACTTTCTATTACTTGCTTGACATGAGTTCTTACTCTCTTGGAAAGATTTCGTTAATTCCAGTTATTACTTGTTTGAATCTCTTACTATTGCTGCATTGAAGTTGGAATCCTTATACTCTCACTTGTTATTCCTTCACTACTCTTGTCGATTTTTACAATCCTTGATATCTACTCATCTACATGCATAGCTTTACTGACACTAATTGAACTTGTAAACCACTTAAAGCATGTTAAATCTTGAGATGTAATTCCTACTGAGCGATTCGCTCATCTAGTTGTTTTCTAATATTTTCAGGTAATTTGGATGTCAACCAACACTCGGAAGGGAATGAGACTGAGTGATGAGTGTTAGAGTGAAGTTATCAAATTGTCATGTCCTTTGTGTTATTGTATTAGTTCACTTATGTCAGTTGTATCAATTCATCTATGTCATTTGTATTAGTCAACTTGATTAGAACTGCTTAAGATTTGAAGCCTAGTCGTTGGACTCTGGGAACATATGTATTTATCCTTTGATTAGTTGTGACAATTGTCAGCTCGTACTATTTGTATTAATTTCGAGTTAAATCTTAGTTATTTGCGCACTCTGATATTTACATGATTGACACGATCTATATAGACGCGTCACGCCTCCGGGTAATCTTCCGCGCTCGGGGCGTGACAGTCTTCATGGTATCAGAGCCTAGGTTTTCAAACCTAGGGAACTAGAAAAAATAAACGGTTAGAAATTGAAATCTAAGTAAAAACTTGAGTCCAAGGATAGGTAAAACCCAAGTTCAAGGATAGATATACCTTACCCGGTGAGATGGATAGAGCCATGGGTTAAGTTCTACAATGACTTTCGACCTTACAAGTAAATCTGATCTTTATCATACTTAACTCTTTTGTAGGATCATGGCTGCTGAAAGAGCACAATGGCGCGAGATGCAGCGCACCGTGCAGGGCCTTACACAGGCACTACAGCAAGTGGCCCAAGGCAGAGCTAACCGTGGAGCGGGTGACCTCCACAGGAGTTTCCGTAACATGAACCCACCAAGGTTCACAGGTTCGTCCGACCCCGAGGATGCCGAGAATTGGCTAAAGGAGATGGAACTAATCTTCCGTGTAATGCAATGCACGGACGAGGAGAAAGTTTTACTGGCTGTATTCCAACTTGAGCGGGACGCTCGATGCTGGTGGGAATCCATAGAAGCAACACTGCCAGAATACCATGTTACATGGGATGAATTCACGGAACATTTCAACAACAAGTACTTCTCCGATCATATCCAGGAAAAGAAGGCCACAGAATTCGCCGTTCTAAAACAACGGGGCTTGAAAGTGGCCGAGTATGAGGCCTAGTTTTCCAGATTGTCTAGGTATGCACCCCACTTGGTGTGTACAGAAAAGATGAAGGCGAGAAGATTCCTCAATGGGCTTCGGCCCCATTATATCACACAACTTGCCCCGATGGACATCCAAGTCTATTCGGAGATGGTTCGGCGTGCTCAACTGCTGGAAGACGCCACCGAATTATCTGAGAGAATCCGAGGAAGAGACAAGAAGGAACCCGTCACAAGCCCGGGAAAATTCAAACAATCCTTCAACAAGAAGCGATTCTTCATGGGAGGGGAGCCCTCTAAGGCGAAGAAATTCCAGAAGAATGACAGACCATTCTCCACCACCACACCATCAAAGGAGATTTGTAAGTATTGTAATAAAGCTGGTCATAAGACTGAGGAATGCTGGAGAAAGTTAGGAGCTTGTCTTCAATGTGGGAATCGAGAGCATCGAATCCCGGACTGCCCACTGATGAAGGAACAAGACACCAAAGACGAGGAGCGTCCGGTAAAGAAACAAGGCCGTCTGCAAGCTCTCCAAGAGACGGAACCCACTAAAGGTGGAATTGTGGAAGGTACTCTCACTATTTGTTCAAAAATTGCTCAAGTTTTATTCGATACCGGAGCAACTCATTCATTCGTTTCCAAGAACTTTGCTGCTTCATTTTCTAAGAAACATGAACTGCTAGATTTGGTCATATCTACACCTCTTGGGAATGAGTCTGATATCACTTATCATTATCCAAACTGTGAAGTGATGATTAAGGGAAATAATTTACCTGCTGACCTGATATGCCTAGACATAAAGGGGTATGATGTCATACTAGGTGCCGACTGGCTATCCACATACCAAGCAACTGTAGATTGCCGGCATGGCAAGGTAACTTTCGTAGATTTCCCAGAGCTAGTTTACAATAGCCCTCGGAGTAAATCACTTCTTATATCAGCACTCCGAGCTAGTAAACTTATGAATAAGGGATGCATGACTTTCATAGCATTCGTGACTGCCACGGAAGTCGAGAAGGTTAAACTTGAAGACATCCGTGTAATTCGGGATTTTCCCGATGTTTTTCCAGAAGATTTAACCGGCTTACCCCCGGAAAGGGAAGTGTCGTTCACAATCGACCTTGTCCCTGGTGCTCGTCCTATTTCCAGGGCACCATACAGAATGTCCCCTGCTGAGCTGAAGGAACTAAAAGAGCAGCTAATGGAGTTATTGAACAAGGGTTTCATCAGGCCGAGTACTTCCCCATGGGGAGCACCCGTGCTATTCGTCAAAAAGAAGGACGGATCGATGAGATTATGCATAGATTATCGGCAGCTAAATCACCTTACAATCAAGAACAAGTATCCACTGCCAAGGATTGATGAGCTGTTCGATCAACTTTCTGGAGCTTTATATTTCTCCAAGATTGATCTTCGTTCTGGTTACCACCAATTGAAGATCAAAGAAGAAGACATTCATAAAACTGCATTCCGAAGCAGGTATGGGCATTACGAATTTACTGTTATGCCTTTCGGACTAACAAATGCCCCTGCAGCTTTTATGCAGTTAATGAACAGCATATTCAGGCCCTATTTAGACCTATTTATTGTGGTCTTTATTGATGATATTCTGATCTATTCAAAGACCGAAGAGGATCATGAAGAACATCTCAAGAAGGCATTGCAGATATTAAGGGGAAATAAGCTATATGCCAAATTCAGCAAATGCGAGTTTTGGCTCGAGGAAGTATCTTTCTTAGGCCATATCATTTCGAAGAATAGAATTGCTGTCGACCCATCAAAGGTCGAAGCCGTGAAGAACTGGGAACGACCCACAAATGTAACTGAGATTCGGAGCTTCTTGGGTCTAGCTGGTTACTACCGGCGTTTTATAAAGGACTTCTCCAAAATTGCTGTTCCCCTGACCAGGTTAACCCGCAAGGAAGTGCCTTATGAGTGGAAGGAAGACTGTGAAAAGAGTTTTCAAACTTTGAAGGATCTCTTGACCACTGCTCCAGTCTTATCATTACCAATGGAAGGAGAAAAATACGAGGTATATACCGATGCTTCTGGTATTGGCCTCGGATGTGTATTGATGCAGAATGGGAGAGTCATTGCATACTCTTCCCGACAATTGAAGAAACATGAAGAGAACTACCCAGTTCACGACTTAGAACTGGCCACAGTAGTATTCGCTTTAAAGATCTGGAGGCACTATCTCTACAGAGAACAATTCACTGTGTACTCCGATCATAAAAGCCTCAAGTACTTATTCTCCCAAAAGGAGCTGAACATGCGGCAAAGGCGTTGGCTCGAGTATCTCAAGGATTTCGACTTCACTATACAGTACCATCCTGGTAAGGGTAATTCCGTAGCTGATGCCCTTAGTCGAAAGCCGAGAACAGTATTGGCCAACTGCATGATACAAGAATGGAAACTGCTGGAGAAATTCTCTGAGCTTGATATCAGCACAGATGAGAAGAACATGTGTATTATTCTATCTCATATGAGCCTACATCCAGATTTGCTACCTGAAATCAAGAAGTTACAAGAAGAGGATCCCTCGCTAGTGGAGATAAAGAGCAAGCTGGACGAGAGACTGGATTTCAAGCTGGCACCTGATGGCAGATTACTATTTCATGAATGGACATGTGTGCCCGACTGTCCCGAATTGAAGAAGAAGATTCTTGAAGAAGCTCATAGATCGAGGTACACAATCCACCCTGGAGCCACTCAGATGTACCAAGACTTGAAAAGAACTTTTTGGTGGTCTAACATGAAAAGGGAGCTAGCAGACTTTGTGTCTCGTTGCCTCACATGCCAACAAGTGAAGGCGGAACATCAAAAAACCGCCGGAAACCTACATCCGCTAGATATTCCCAAGTGGAAGTGGAAAGACATTGGCATGGACTTTATCATGGGTTTGCCCAAGTCTAGGGGCGGATATGATGGAATTTGGGTAATTATCGACCGGTTAACTAAATCGGCCCATTTCTTACCCATCAAAAGTCGATGGTCAGTTGACGTACTTGCTGCCCTGTATATTAAGGAGATGGTTAGATTGCATGGAGTTCCCGTCTCGATCGTATCTGACCGAGACCCACGCTTCACCTCTCATTTTTGGAAGGGTCTACAACACTCTCTGGGGACGAAACTTAATTTCAGCACTGCTTTCCATCCCCAGACAGATGGTCAGACTGAAAGGACAAATCAGGTTGTTGAAGATATGTTAAGGGCATGTATTATAGATTTCGGCGGAAGCTGACATGACCACTTACCACTAGCCGAATTTGCATATAATAACAGCTATCAAGCTAGTATTCAAATGGCTCCTTTCGAGGCGCTTTATGGCAGGAGTTGTCGTTCTCCAATATGCTGGGAAGAAGTCGGTGAAAGACAAATTCTAGGCCCAGATATGGTTAGAGATTCGACTGAGAAGATACACCTTATCAGAGAGAGACTTAAGGTAGCTCAGTGCAGGCAAAAATCTTATGCTGATAACAGAAGGAGAGATTTGGAATTTCAAGCGGGTGACCATGTATTTCTCAAGGTATCTCCCGGCCGAGGTATTAGAAGATTCGGTGTTAAGGGCAAGCTTACACCAAGGTTTATCGGTCCATTTGAAGTATTGGAAAGAGTGGGCGAGGTGGCTTACCGCATTGCCTTACCTCCTCAACTCTCGGAAGTGCACAATGTATTTCATATATCTATGCTGAAGAAATATGTGCACGACCCTTCGCACGTCATCAATCATGCTGAATTGGTGATTCAAAGGGATCTTACTTATGAACAAAGGCCGATGCAGATCCTCGACCGCGAAGTTCGAGTTCTAAGGAGCAAGACGATCCCTATGGTAAAAATCTAATGGAATCGATGCTCGGAGCAAGAAGCAACTTGGGAGACCGAGGAATCTATGAAGAGAAGATACCCAGAACTATTTTAGTCGGCAAGTATCTTATACTTTCTACAGTATCCTTATGTAGTTGAAATTACCCTTATACAATTGAATTTGGGGACCAAATTCTTTTAAGTAGGGGAGGGTGTAGCACCCCGTATAAAAAAATATTATTATTAATATTTTGCAAATAAAAAAAATTAATATTAGAGAGTTTATGTAAGAAGTGGGAACACGAAGTTATCATATGTAAAGATTATTCACTTAACAAGTGTGGCTTTCTAGTGTAGTTGGTTAAGTAACTTCCCTTTCAACCCAATTTCTAGTGTGGCTTTCTAGTGTAGGGTTCAAATCCTAGCATCCACAATTTACTTTTTGTGCCAAATAATTATATATGATAGGCTAGCAATTAGACAAAACCTACGTTGGCATCTGTCCTTTTCATACGTGAATAGTGCCATGAATAGTATCACTTTTTATTTAAAATTTTTTTTTCAAAAATAATTATATGTAAAAATAGAGAAAAATATAAGGATCTTATCCATGAAATTTCATTAACTAACTCCATCAAATTTTAAAGATAAAAAACATGAAAGTTAAGTGGGAAGTTTAAAATAAATAAACCACCCTCTCATAGGAGCTACAATCCACCAGACAACCTTTTGATTCCCTTATCCCCAACAGCCTGTACAAGTTGTAAAGTCCTATTATTTCAGATCTTGCCTCCCATTCGTTCATGACAGACCCTATAAACATACCCCTTTGCTACCCCCATTCTAGGCTAGCTAAGGTTGGGGCAAAGCTTTGCAGGGAAGGGTTCTGCTACTACGATCTTCCAACAGGTAGGTGTTCTCAACTTTTAACTAAACTAATAGCTAATCTAGGATGATTAGTCTAGGCATTTAGTCTTAGGCTCATTTCCATGCGATATTTAGTGTTTATAAAGCATGTGTTGGCTTAAATCTAGGATGATTAGTATGCCTTAGCTTCATACCTAAGATAATTAGCATGTATTAACTTTATACCCAGAATAATTAGCAAGTATTAGTCTCATATCTAGAATGATTAACATGTGTTGGCTTAAATCTAGGATGATTAGCATGCATTAGCTTCATACTTGAGATGATTAGCATGTATTAGCTTCATACCTAAGCCGATTAGCATGCATTAGCTTCATACTTGAGATGATTAGCATGTATTAGCTTCATACCTAAGCCGATTAGCATGCATTAGCTTCATACTTGAGATGATTAGCATGTATTAGCTTTATACCTAAGATAATTAGCATGTATTAGCCTTATACCCAGAATAATTAGCAAGTATTAGCAAGTATTAGGTAAGTATTAGTCTCATACCTAGAATAATTAGCATGTGTTAGCTTAAATCTAGGACGATTAGCATGTATTAGCTAATATCTATATTTGATATAGTTCATGCTTTAGTAAAGGGCCTGTCATTATGTCAATTTCTGTGAAACTAAAACCACCATGTTAAAGATGTTATATGAGAGAAACTAAAGCCTGAAAATAGTGAAAGAAGATATTGTAGTCAAGAGGATGAAAAATGTGGAAAAAGACCAAGTTGAAAGAGGCCAAGTGGAAAAAGACCAAGTTGAAAGCACAATGAAATGATATTGAAAATAGGGGGTTCTAAGAAGGAGAATAATGAAAAATCTAGAGAGAATGAGAATATGTGAAAGAAGAGAAAGTCATAGATTGTAAGGTTAGGAAGAAGTTTTATGAAGAGTGCAGAGAGAGAAAATGAGAGGAAGACGGTGAAAAATGTGAAAAAAATGAGATCTATAGGCGTAGGTGAATAGTTACTGAGTAAAAAATAGAACTGTAGAAAATTAATTATAACTTAAAAACTAAGAAGAATTGGAGGATGTGGTAGAATAAGAAAATCTATATCTACAAAAGAAGAAGAACTTTTGTGAAGAACTAAGAGTGAAAGGAGGATTGGAAGGGCATGAAAACTAGGGAACAAAAGAAAGTATCGACCCTGCCTGTTGACAGGGTCGACCCTGCCTGTTGGTAGACTCGACCCTGCCTATTGACAGGGTCGACCCTACCTGTTCATAGCGTTGACGTAGTACTGTTCACCGCGTTGACGTAGTGAACGGCAGAGTCGACCCTGCCTGTTGACAAGGTAGACCCTGCCTGTTCGCAGGGTTGACGTGATGAACTGATGAGTCGACCCTGTCAACTGAAAATGAACTGATAAGTCATCCCTGTCAACTAAAAATGAACTGATGAGTCGACCCTGCCAGTTCATCGCGTTGACGCGATGAACTGATGAGTCGACCCTGTCAACTGAAAATGAACTGATGAGTCGACCCTGCCAGTTCATCGTGTTGACGCGATGAACTGATGAGTCGACCCTGTCAACTGAAAATGAATTGATGAGTCGACCCTGTCAACTGAAAATGAACTGATGAGTCGACCCTGCTAGTTCATCGCGTTGACGCGATGAATTGATGAGTCGACCCTGTCAACTGAAAATGAACTGATGAGTCGACCCTGCCAGTTCATCGCGTTGACGTGATGAACTGATGAGTCGACCCTGTCAACTGAAAATGAACTGATGAGTCGACCCTGCCAGTTCACCGCGTTGACGCGATGAACTGATGAGTCGACCCTGTCAACTGAAAATGAACTGATGAGTCGACCCTGCCAGTTCATCGCGTTGACGCGATGAACTTATGAGTCGACCCTGTCAACTGAAAATGAACTGATGAGTCGACCCTGTCAGTTCATCGCGTTGACGCGATGAACTAATGAGTCGACCCTGTCAACTGAAAATGAACTGATGAGTCGACCCTGCCAGTTCATCGCGTTGACGCGATGAACTGATGAGTCGACCCTGTCAACTGAAAATGAACTGATGAGTCGACCCTGCCTGTTCACAGGGTTGACGTGATGAACTGCCGGGTTGACACGATGAACTAAAGCTGGCTCATTGTGTTAACCTGATCGTTAGGCTTTCACTTTTGCCATCTCCACTAATAGATGGCAGCCTGAGAGGTGACGTTTAACTCCTGACAGGGTCCTCTAAACCCTGTATAGTTCCTAGGAAGGGCATCCCACAGCGAGGGTGTTGTTCCTAAAATTGTTAGGTGGCCCATAAGGCACCTCTCTTATCTAGTTTTTTTTTTCATGTTTCAAACGTTACTGGTTTCCACTCCTAGTTGATCCCTACACATCAATGCGCCCTTGGATTCCATTCCATAATTCCACCTTATATATCACACTAGTCAAACCTTGAAATTCCATATTGGCTATAAATCAGAGTGGATGTCAACATACATGATTAATGCTATGCATATAGGGTCCGGTCTGGTCCTGGGGGGAGCACCCGAAGGTACTTGTGCCCATGGGAGTTTATTGACCATGGTGTTTGGCATTACACCGAAGTACTTGCTTGCTAGAATTTAGACATTCCACTCATTCTCGTGATATTACTTGATTGATTTGACTTGAGACCCGCAGAAGGGTAAAGTTTTGCTTGAATGAAATTGATAAATAGCCAATTCCAGTTTTACATGCTTGAATTTATATTACTTTCTATTACTTGCTTGACATGAGTTCTTACTCTCTTGGAAAGATTTCATTAATTCCAGTTATTACTTGTTTGAATCTCTTACTATTGCTGCATTGAAGTTGGAATCCTTATACTCTCACTTGTTATTCCTTCACTACTCTTGTCGATTTTTACAGTCCTTGATATATACTCATTTACATGTATAGCTTTACTGACATTAATTGAACTTGTAAACCACTTAAAGCATGTTAAATCTTGAGATGTAATTCCTACTGAGCGATTCGCTCATCTAATTGTTTTCTAATATTTTCAGGTAATTTGGATGCCAACCAACACTCGGAAGGGAATGAGACTGAGTGATGAGTGTTAGAGTGAAGTTATCAAATTGTCATGTCCTTTGTGTTATTGTATTAGTTCACTTATGTCAGTTGTATCAATTCATCTATGTCATTTGTATTAGTCAACTTGATTAGAACTGCTTAAGATTTGAAGCTTAGTCGTTGGACTCTGGTAACATATGTATTTATCCTTTGATTAGTTGTGACAATTGTCAGCTCGTACTATTTGTATTAATTTCGAGTTAAATCTTAGTTATTTGCGCACTCTGATATTTACATGATTGACACGATCTATATAGACGCGTCACGCCTCCGGGTAATCTTCCGCGCTCGGGGCGTGACATTAGGGATGCCTGCCGCCACTCCCCCTCTGCATGGGGGGGGGGGGGGGAGGCGCACCAAGCTCCCTCCTCACCGGAGCCTTCCTCCGTCTGCAGCCTCTTTTTCCCTCTTCTGCTCTTCATTTCTTTTACTCTTCGGAGGCTGCTTGCTCTCTGTTCCCTTCGAAGGAGTTGGTAGGTTGGGAAAGAGGAGGTCTTCATGGCGCTCCTTCTCCCTGGCCTCTATCAACTTGGAAGGTGGCCTTCCCCAACCTTAGAAGGTGGTTACCTTCTCTGCAGTCCCTTCTGTCACTTTTGTCAGTGGTCATCTGAGCCAACTGGATCGGCCCCCTCTTGTCCGAGCCAGTTTCTACACGAGGCAGAGTCAGTGGCTGGACGTGAGAAGATCGAGATCGAGTCAACCGAGCGATAACCCCTTGCAGCGGTGTCAGACGGATTTTCTTGCTTTTGTCATGCAATCTACTGGCCTTTGCCTTTCTGATGTATCAATAGTTTTGAATGAAAAGAAAAGGAATTTATTTTGTCCATCTTGCTGTACAATTTCAAAAATGGAATTTGCGTAGTGCGGCTGCGTTCCATGTCCGAGGAATGGGTTCCCCTTCCATTGTTGCTAGCCTGTACGCACCTTTCCCGAGCGTCTCGACCACTCGGTAGGGGCCTTCCCAGTTAGGGGACAGCTTGCCCGCCGCCTCTAGTGGTCGAGAGGCTTCGGCTTTTCTGAGGATGAAGTCTCCCGGTTGGAAGTGTCTGCTTCGGACTCTGGCGTTGTAGTATCGAGTGAGGCGTCACTGGTATTCCGTCGCTCGGATGCTGGCAATATCCCGGAGTTCATCGGCTAGGTCTAGGTTCTCGAGTAACTTTTTGTTATTTTCCTCGAGCGAGTAGCGGATGACTCGGAGAGACGGGTTGGCGATCTCTAATGGAATGACGGCCTCAGTGCCGTACACCAACTGAAAAGGACTTTCACCGGTTGCCGTCCTGGGAGTCATTCGGTGCGACCACAGTACGCTAGGTAATTCCTCGAGCCAACTACCATTGGCTTTGCCGAGTCTGGTCTTTATGCCTTTCAAGATAGTCTTATTGGCATTTTCGACCAGCCCGTTGGCCTGAGGGTGGGCAACCGAAGTGAAGTGGTTGCGGATGTTTAGGTCGGCGCATCTGTCTTGGAAATATCGAGAATGAATTGCCGATCGTTATCGCTCACTATCACTCGGGGGATGCCGAAGCGACAAATGATCGATTTCCAGACGAAACTCCAGACGACTGTCTCGATGATCCTTGCAGTGGCTTCGGCCTCGATCCATTTAGTGAAGTAGTCGTTGGCAACGATAATGAATTTTTTTTCTGGGACTGAGCCGTATGGAATGGCCCGAGAATGTCGATCCCCCACCGCGCGAAGGGATAAGGCTCGGTGAGGGTGACGAGTTCTGTAGCCGGCTGATGGACCAAGTGGTCGAACCGCTGGCATCGGTCGCACTGTTGAGCGTAGGCCGAGCAGTCGCGTTGCACGGTGGGCCACCAGTACCCCTGTCGTAACAGGATCCTGGCCAGTGACCTTGCCCCTGAGTGCGCTCCGCACTGGCCTTCATGAACCTCTTGGATGGCTCGGCTGGCTTCGTCGGGGCCGAGGCACTTCAGGAGAGGGCCGGCGAAAGACCTTCGGTAGAGTGTGTCGTCCAGGACGACGAAGCACTGGGCTTGGTACTTCATTCGGCGTGCTTCTCGAGGGTCGGAGGGCTCTTGGGAGTCTCGGAGCCAAGACAGGTAGGGGGTGCGCCAGTCGCTCGGGACGGCCGAGTCAACAGCGAGGAGCTCCGAGTCAATGCTCGGGCGTTCTAGCTCTTCAAGGAGGACCGATCGGGTACCTTCTGGGTCTAGGGAGGAGGCCAACCGAGAGAGGGCGTCCGCTCGGGAGTTTTCTTCCCGGGCTATTCGGACTACACCCCTCGAATTGTTGGGCCAGGCTCCTGACCAGCTGGAGGTATTTGATCATGGGTGCCTCTCGAGCTTCGTACTCGCCGTTGACCTGGCTTGCGACCAGCTGATAGTCGGTGTGGATCCTGACTCGCTCAGCCCCCAACCGCCGGGCCATGCGCGCTCCCGATATAAGGGCCTTGTACTCGGAAGCGTTGTTGGACGCCTGAAAGTTGAATTTCAAGGCGTACTGCAGCTCCACTCCTTCGGGGGATCTTAGGAGGATCCCAGCACCACTACCGACCGAGTTGGAAGATCCGTCGACGTACAGTTCTCAGGTTGGCCCGGGCATGGTCGGTAGTCTACCTTCGGTCAGGATGGTGCTTTCGGCGATGAAGTCGGCGAGCGCTTGACCTTTTATAGCTGAGCGCGGGCGATACGAGATGTCCTAGGCCCCAAGCATAATGGCCCATTTGACGAGTCGCCCCGAGGCCTCGGGGTGGGCCAAAATCTTCTTCAACGGCTCGCCGGTTAGCACGGTGATGGGGTGCCCCTAGAAGTAGGGTCGGAGGCGTTTCGTGGAGGTAACCAGCGCTAGCATGAGCTTCTCGGTTGCGGGGTACCTCCTCTCGGCCTCGTTGATTACCTTGCTGGTGTAGTAGACTAGTCTTTCCATTCCCGAGTCATTTCTGACTAGGACCGAGCTGACCGTTGATGACGTCGCCGAGAGATAGAGCAGCAAGACTTCGCCCGGCACGGGCTTGGAGAGCACCGGGGGTGAAGCCAGGAACTCCTTGAGCTCGGCGAACACTTTCTGGAATTCCTCATCCCATGCGAACGTAGCATATGCCAATTTGGGCCTCCTCAACAATTTAAAAAAGGGCAGGCATCGTTCGGTCGCACGGGACAAGAAACGGCTGAGAGCGGCGACACGCCCCGTCAGACGCTGGACGTCCTTAATGCAGGCGGGCGGGCGTATGTCCAGGATGGCCTGGACTTTGTCAGGGTTGGCTTCGATCCCACGCTGAGTGACCAGGAAACCCAGGAACTTCCCGGATCTTACTCCGAAGGCGCACTTGGCAGGATTGAGCTTCATGTTGTACTTCAGGAGGACGCCGAAGGTTTCAGCGAGGTCGGTGAAGTGGTCCTGGGCCTTGGGGGTCTTGACGAGCATGTCATCAATGTAGGCCTCGACGTTCCGACCTAGCTGCTCCTCGAACATGTGATTGACCAATCTTTGATATGTGGCTCCGGCGTTCTTCAACCCGAAAGGCATCCGGGTATAGCAGTAGACGCCGTAGTCGGTGATGAAGGCGGTCTTTTCGACGTCTTCAGAATTCATTCTGATCTGATGGTAACCCGAATAGGCGTCCAGGAAGCTGAGCATCTCGTTGCCTGATGTCGAATCGACCAGTTGGTCGATGCTGGGCAAGGGATAGCAGTCCTTAGGGGTCGCCTTATTCAAGTCGGTGAAGTCCACGCACATCCGCCACTTGCCGGAAGCCTTTGGTACCAGGACGACATTGGCTAGCCACGTCGGGTACAGGACCGGTTTAAAAAGACCAGTCTCTTGCCCCTTGGTGACCTGCGCCTTGATAATCGTCTGCTTCTCGGGTGCGTGCTTCCTTCGGCGCTGCTGCACGGGCTTCATGGGGGGGTTGAGGTTGAGTCTGTGCATCACGGTCTCTTCTGGTATCCCAGGGAGCTGATCGTCGGACCAAGCGAAGACTCAGATGTACTCAGAAAGAAATTTCTTATATTGCTACTGTTCCTCGGGTGGTAGGTCGGCTCCGATCCTTACTCCTAGGGTCGGGTCATCGTTTAGGAAAATTGTTAGCAACTCGCCACCTGGCTCAGTGGTTGCGGATTTTTCCTCGACTTCCCGGGGGCCCTTATCATTCCCGCCAGGCCTCGTGGCCTCCACCGAGATATTATAGCACCTTCGGGCCATGGCCTGGTTACCTCAGATTTCCCCTACCCCGTTTTTGGTGGGGAACTTCATTTTTTGGTGATAGGTAGATGGTACTGCCTTGATCCGACTGAGGATTCCCCGGCTGAAGATGGCGTTGTACGCTATCATCCCTTTGATCACCATGAAGTCTACCATGACCGTAACGGTTTTGGGTGGGGTGCCCAGGGTAACCGGCAGGCTTAGGGCTCCTTCGGGGAGGGTGGCCAGGCCGTTGAACCCACAGAGGGGGTTCGGACCGGACGGAGTTTGGATGGATCCTCTCCCATTTTGAGGAAACAGTCATAAGACAATACATCAGGGGCACTTCCATTGTCCACAAGAATCTTGTCTACGTTACAATGGTTTATAGTGGCTGAGATTACGAGGGCATCATCATGCGGGGTGCTCAGCCCCTCCAGGTCTTGATCAGAGAAGACTATGACCTGGGGCGAGGACTTGGGTGGCTCTGGGGCTCGGCTCGCCCGCTCGGCATGACGCTTCCTTCCACGGCTGCTGTCACCTCCTGATGCTATTCCTCCGGAGATGATGTTGATGTGAACCCCTCGGGGGGCGTTGTCGATCTCTTCTGTGGCGCCTTGATCTTCTCTGCGCTCGGCAGTGAACCGAGCCAGGTGCCCCAGGCGGATGAGGCACTCGATTTCCTCTTGGAGCTGGTGGCAGTCACCGGTGTGATGCCCATGATCACCGTGGAATAGACAATGTCTGTCTCGCTTGCTGTTTTTCGACCTTATCAGCTCGGGCTGACGGAGGAGTCCCGAGTCTTTGACGTCTTCATAGATTTCATAGACTGGTGCGGTTAACGGGGTGTACCGCTCGTACTTTCGCTTGCGTTCTTCATCTCGGTCTTGCTTCTTTCCTGAGCTAGGATTTGGCTCGGGGCCCCGCTTCTTGTCCCCCTCCCGACCCGAGCTGGTTGCGTCTCGGCAAGCGCTGAGTACTTCTTCGCACTCGGCGTGGCGCAGAGCCAGAGTCACTAGCTCGGCAAGGGTCGAGGGAGGGTGGAGGACAAGTTCACGGTGGAGGTTCTCGTCCCGGGTACCCCCGGTCAGTGCGGTTGTGGCCGAGGCCACGTCCAGGCAGGGGATTCGGAGGGCTTCCGATTTAAATCGGTGGACGTAAGCCTGGAGCCTTTCCCCTTGCGCCTGTTTAAGGGCCAAGAGGCCCGCTACCGACCTTGGGGGGGCACTTCCGGAGAAGCCCTCCTTGAAGACTCGCACGAATTGCTTGAAGTCTCGGATGGATCCGGGGGCGAGGGCCCGGAACCACGCTTGAGCGCCCTGGGCAAGAGTGGTCACGAAGGCTCGGCACTTGATGGGGTCCGACGCTCCGTGTAGAGTCATCAGGGCGTCGAAGCTATCATAATGGTCGGCCGGGTCACCCTGGCCGACGTAAAGCTTGAAGGTTGGTATGGGGGCTCTTGGAGATACCTCTGCCTTCAAGATATACTCGGAGAACGGGGATTTCTCCTCGTCTTCCGGGGAAGAGGCCTTCTGTAGGGTGCGAAGGGCGCGCTCCTGCTCAGCGAAGCGCCTTTTGAAATCTCGCAGCCGGAGGGATAACTCCGGTTGCTGTCGTGCCACGGGGCTGGGGGGAGCGTCTTGGCGGTCTCCGGGAACGTCGGCTTCTGGATCTGGCCGTTGCGTCCCTTGCCTTCCTTTCCTCGGCATGGAGGAGGCCTCTTGCTCCGGAGGCGGAGCTTGCGAGGGTCCTCCGACCCTGTTACGAATGAGCTGCTGGCCGCGGAGGGTGAAGCGGCCCCAGCTGTATGCTGGGACAGTACTCCTGTGGGGGGGGCTCCCTGACGGGGCACGGGACCTTGCATCCCTGGCCGCCTGGGTCTTCATGAGTTCCACGAGGACATCCAGTTTGGCGTTGAGGGCCTGGAAGGCTTCGGCGCCACCGTAGGGGGGTAGCCCCACCGCCGCAGGGGGGTGGTGGTCCTTCGGCGGGGATGCTGGCGTTGGAGGGAGGGTTCTGTGAGGCCCTGGAAGGGCCATCCCCTGCTGCTACCATGGCCTTACCCCTTTTGCCGGCAGACCTCCTCCCTGAGCTCCTTCTCAACATGTTGGCTCTTCATGCGTTTCCTACAGACGGCACCAGATGAAGAGGCAAAATCTCGCGCTGGTTCCTGAGCGTCGTGGTAATCACCAAGTTAGTGAACTGCAAGATAGGGAAATGGGTCAGAGGGCCCAGGGGGATTCCCTGGGGCGAAACCCTCCGACGCTCAAGTCAGTAGAGCAATGGTGGGAGCAGCGATAGGGAGGAGAAGGTGAAGGCGCGAGATCCCTCTCCACCAATGGGGTGAAGTGATCCGTGATCAGGAATTGGGGGTGGATCTGGACTTACCTTTCGCCGGAGGGTATCCCAGGTTTAAATAGTTTGCCGCCCTCTGGAGTCCTGCAAGCCGAGGGGTCTCCGGTGGAGGTTACGTCCTCGTCGTGGGCATTTATGGCCTCATCGTGGGGGCGTTATCCTCGCGGGGAAGCCGGAGCTCCTGGACTTCTTGGCGCCCGGCCCGCTGTGGACTCTAACGGCTGTAATGATAAACATTTTATCGGTCGCACCGAGCTTAGAGGGGCCGGCCCTACTTGGGCAATAGGCCTAGCTCGGTGAGGAGATGGGTCGGACAGACCGGCTAGCGCTTCCCTCCTTCGTGCGGAGGGATAGCTCGTGCGCGGGTCTTCCTGTGACCTGACCGATGCTCGAGCTCTCTGAGCCTTGGGGCCGTCTAGGAGAGTTGTTTCCTCGAGCATTGTTTTATTGGGCATTTCCAAGTGGGCCCTGTGGGCTGTCACTTGGACGAGCTTGCCTCGTCGGGCCCTGTTGGGTCTAGTTGGGTCAGCTCTTTGAGTGGGCTGCAGGAATCCCCCTCTCCAGAGGTGGCTCGAAGACTCACTAGGAATCACCGCTGGGTCCCTGTAGGTCACTAGATCCGGGGCATAGATGTAGAACTGATCCCATACTCATCGAGTGAGTCCACTCGCCTCTTAAGGGACTGACATCAACGAGCTCGCACAAGACATATGCAGACTCCTAACAAACCACAAACCACACAAATAAAAAACTGACTCATGCATGACTCTAGACAAACCTATTGTTAGTCCGACCCGTGCATGGGTGACGACGGACCAGGACACCCGAACGTGTGCCATGCATGCATGTTATGTATCCGGAGAGGGGTGGCATGGGGAACACCTAAACGTCCAAGTATGACCCAGTCATGCATGGACGGCCCATTGGATTTGGGAGACTTGAGAGGGCTAGGAGAGCAGGGTGTGGGTGTATCGAGAATGGGCTTAGGTGGGCTAGGGAAACCAAAGTCTTCATTATCCCCAAATGATGGTTCAGACTTAAGGCTATGTAGAGGTTGCTTGGCCCGAGTGGGGGTGGGATAGTGAACTCCGCGGAAGAAGTGGAGTGAGTATGAAAGCTCGGAGGTTCACTAGTGAAGGGGTCAAAAGGGTCAAAGAAGGTATGACCCCATGAAGTGGGTTCCCCCATGACTCGGTCCCAAGTTAAGAATTCATAATCACTGTCATACATAGTGATCGGTGGGACGACGGTCATGTCTAGAAAATAGGATTCCTCCCTTGGGCAAAAGGGAACGAAGTCGGACTCGGCCGATATTGGGAGGAATAGAAGAATCTCCGTGGTGACACAACCTACAGTGCTCACGAAGGTAATGGACCCTAAGGCCGGATGGGTGAAGCTGCGACTAGTGGGTTGGTCGAAGCCTCGGGCCAATAAATGCGTCAACTTCCATTGCCAACCTAAACCAAGAATAAGGTCACCCAATGTGTCAACATGGTGACTAGATCGGAATGTAGTATGGTAGGAGTTGACGGGCACCAAAGGTAGGGTAGGGTCCATAGATGGGTAAGGAGGTGGGAACAAGCCATCCTTGAGCCAACTAAGTAGTGGCTCGGCAATGAAAAGCGTACCCGTTAGAAACACGGGTGGCTCGGGTTTTGGTGGCTCCAAACAAGATGGCTCCAAATAAGGTTCGGAAGTAGAAGGTGGTAATGGAGCACTCACGGGTGGTGAAGAAGCGCGTGTCTTTTCCAACCAATCATAAAACATTTTCTCGATTTCCTCAAAGGAGCGGGTTGGAGTGGGGACCTCGGAGTGGACTTGCTCCTCGTCTCTCGGCTCGGGTGTGGACCTAGACTCGACTAGAAGCTGGGCTTCCACTTGGTTGGAGGCGACGGGGTGGGATTGGACGGAGATGCCAAGGGGAGGTTGGTTGGGGGTGACTGGGCGGACCACTTGATTGGGGTTGCTTTGGAGGGCTTGGATGGGGGTGAAGGGGCGGGGTTGGTTGGAGGTGTGGCCCACTTGATTGTGGGTGAGTTGGTGGGGATGGCTAGTGGTATGACCCCCGTAGTTGGAGGTAGGTGGACGTCGAAGGTAGACCCTCCTAAGCGCTCTCTTCATATCCCACCATGACTCGATGGGCCTTAGCCTCCTATCTTCCCGGAAGTACTTGATGTCCCTCCATGTTTTGGCGGCTTCATAGAAAAGTTGCCTTTTGGCTAAGTCGACTTGCGCGGGACCGGACATAAGGTAACACTCAAAGTAGTCATCCATAACGGCTTCCCACTCTAAGTAGTCACTCGGGTTTTTGGAGCCGTAGAAGTCCCGGGCTTCGGGCCTTTTGGGGTGGTTCAGGTGGTCCTTCCATTTTAGATAGTATCGCCACCATGCAGAAGATGCGGCCCCTTGGTCGTCCATGGGACACGGGGACACTAATGAATGGACATGCCAACACTTGGACAAGACACTAGACCGACTATGCAAGGTAGGGATGCATGCACACTAAGGACAAGACACCAAGACTCGGTACGTAGCGGAGTTAATCGATCTGAAGATCACTCGCGTAAGTGTGCGGCCCTCTCGATAGGGGTAGCGTAACGTTCGTACAACACCTTTTTATATACCAGGTTATTGGGATGAAATGTAACCTAGACCGACTTGACGATGACTAGACGTAAATGACACTTTTTTTGTTTTAAACACCCTAGACTCAACTTGCGCCCTGATACCAAACTGATGCGGGACGGACACGTGACTCGACTCCAAATGGATATGCAATCCTCGGACTCTAAACAAGCACGCGATCGTCCCTTTTCGAGGGAAGCGTCGGACATGCACAGTTGAGAAACCGGCAAGAGCTAGGGTGGTCAACTCACAATTTCGTGCCCGGATCGGGTCACGGGACGGTATCTCTCTCTCTCACAGCAGCAGCGATGATATAAAAGTAAAGCGGGCTACAATCCTAGCATGATCTCTAGCAGCGGCATAAACAAGTATATACGAATAAAGCAAATGCCGGGTAAAGGAGCGAATACGATACCTTCACGCGCCTGGCGTGGGGAAGTCGATGCCGGCCGATCTCGTACTCCCAGAACAAATATTACACAATAATTACTGTAACAAATTACTGCCCACTCCACGCAGGGAGGTAAAGGGTGGCACAAGTGGGACCCGGGAGTAACGGGTTCAGGTTGACGGGCGACTTCTTGTAGCTTCGGCGGCACGCGTACTCACGGTCGTGGGACCCACGTGCTGGTCGGTGGTGCCGTGTGGGGCTAGATAATCAATTTGAGCTTTATAATTTCTATTAAAATTCCAAAAAATTCTTAAAATAATCAAGAAATTATTTATATAAATTTCGGGGCACTACACCCTCCCCCACTTAGAAGAATTTGGTCCCCAAATTCATCGATTATATGGAAAGTGTACTTACAGTTGAATAATTCTGGGAATCTTTTCTACATGGCTTCTTCTGTTTCCTATGTTGCTTCAGACGGCCATGATTTCTTCCATTGAATTTTGACCATAGAATAGCTTTATTCCTTAGTTGACGCACTTCCCGTTCCAGAATCTTTATTGGTGTTTGCTCGTACGTCATATCCTTCTGAATCTCCAAATTATCGTAAGTGATAACATGGTAAGGATCATATACATACTTTTTCAGCATAGAGACATGAAATACATCATGAACTCCTACTAATTGTGGTGGTAAAGGTAATCTATAAGCCACTTCACCGACCCTTTCGAGAATTTCAAATGGGCCAATGAACCTCGGAGCTAGCTTGCCTTTGATGCCAAATCTTCGAATACCACGACCCGGAGAAACCTTTAAATACACATGATCTCCTATCTGAAACTCCAAGTCACGCCTTCGATTGTCAGCATAAAATTTATGCCTATCTTGTGCCACCTGCAATCTTTATTGAATGAGCTTAATTTTCTCTAAGAATCCTCGATAATGTCGGGGCCTAGAATTTGCCTTTCCCCTATTTCATTCCAACATATCGGTGATCTACAGGTTTTTTCATATAAAGCTTCAAAAGGTGCCATTTGTATGCTGGCCTGATAAATGTTGTTATATGCAAATTCCACCAGAGGCAAGTGATCATGCCAACTTCCTCCGAAATCAATAGCACAAGCCCTGAGCATATCTTCCACCACTTGATTTGTTCTTTCTATTTGACCATCAGTTTGTGGATGGAATGCTGTGCTAAAATTTAATCTAGTCCCCAGTGAATGTTGTAAACTCTTCCAGAACTGTGATGTGAATCTAGGATCTCTATCAGATATGATAGTGACAGGGACACCATGTAGCTTGACAATTTCCTTCATGTATAAGGCTGCTAGAATGTCCACAGACCATCGACTTTTGATTGGTATGAAATGTGCAGATTTTATCAATCGGTCTATGATTACCCATATACCGTCGTGTCCACCCCTTGTCTTTGGTAAACCCATAATGAAATCTATTCCTATACTTTCCAATTTCCATGCTGGAATATCTAAGGGATATAATTTACCTACGGGTCGAAAATGCTCTGCCTTTACTTGTTGACAAGTGAGATAGCGGGACACGAAATCAGCTATTTCCCTCTTCATATTGGGCCACCAGAAATTTCTTTTGAGATCTTGATACATTTTTGTACCACCTGGATGAATGGTGTACTTGGATTTATGTGCTTCTTCGAGGATCAGTTTCTCTGTATCCTCATGATCTGGTACACATACTCGGCCCTTAAATAGCAATCTTCCGTCATTGGAAATAGAAAAATCCAGCCTCTGTTCTATGTTGGCTTTAATCTCCAGTAATACGGGATCATCATTTTACAGCTTGACCAGATTATCTATTAATGTAGGTTGAACTTGAATATTAGCTATGAAACAATCTTTTTCCTTCATGTCAATATCTAAGTTCAACTGAGCAAATTGAGGAATAATATTAGTCATACTAATCATAAGACTTGAAAGCTTTCCCATTGATTTTCTACTGAGTGCATCTGCTATAGCATTAGCCTTGCCAAGATGATATTGAATAGAAAAATCAAAGTCTTTGAGATATTCTAACCATCTCCTCTGCCTCGTATTTAACTCCTTTAGAGAGAATAGGTATTTCAAGCTTTTGTGGTCCGAGTAGACCGTGAATTTCTCTCCATAGAGATAATGATGCAAAATTTTTAAGGTGAAAATGACGGCAGCCAATTCAAATCATGCACAAGGTAATTTTCCTCGTGACGTTTCAATTGTCTTGAAGAATAACAGATTATCTTTCCATTCTGCATGAGGACGCACCCTAAGCCAATGCCAGACGCATCCGTATATACTTCGAATCCACCACCTTCCACCGGTAGTGATAGAATAGGAGTTGTAGTAAGATGGTTCTTAAGAGTTTGAAAACTCTTTTCACATTCCTCTTACCAGACGAAAGGATTTTCTTTTCTTGTGAGTCTAGTTAAAGGAACAACAATTTTTGAGAAGTCCTTAATGAACCTCCTATAATAACCAGCTAGACCCAAAAAGCTTCTTACTTCTGATATAGTCGTTGGCGGGATCCAGTTTCTGACAGCTTCTACTTTAGAAGGATCCACAGCGATACCTTCTTTTGAAATGATGTGGCCTAGGAATGAACTTCCTTGAGCTAGAATTCACACTTGCTAAGCTTGGCATAAAGTTTATGTTCTCTAAGTGTTTGTAAAGCTATCCTCAGATGTTCTTCATGTTCCTCTTTTGTCCTGTAATATACCAGGATGTCATCAATGAAGACGACGATGAACTTGTCTAGATATGGCTGGAAAATATTATTCATAAGTTGCATAAATACTGCTGTGGCATTTGTTAACCCGAACGGCATTACCATGAATTCATAGTGGCCATAACAACTTCGAAAAGCCAATTTATAAATGTCTTCTTCTTTAATTCTAAGCTGATGATAACCTGACCTGAGATCTATCTTGGAGAAATACTCTGCTCCTGAAAGCTGATCGAAGAGCTCATCAATACGCGGCAACGGATACTTATTTTTGATTGTAAGTTGATTCAGTCACCGGTAGTCGATACACAGCCTGAGAGAGCCATCCTTCTTCTTGACAAAGAGAACTGGCGCACCCTAGAGGGATGTGCTAGGTCTGATGAAACCCTTGCCTAGTAGTTCCAGCAACTGCCGTTTTAATTCTTTAAGTTCCGTGGGGGACATTCGGTAAGGGGCTATAGAAACATGTGCTGCTCCTCGAATGAGTTCAATGGTGAAGTTTACTTCCCTCTCGGGTGGTAAACTGGGTAATTAGGATGGGAACACATCTGGGAACTCATTTACAATAGGAACGTCTCCTAGGATGATTTCCTTGGACTCGGTAACAATGACAGAAGCAAGAAAAGCTTCACATCCTTGCGAGATGAGTTTGCAAGCGTGAAGAGAAGATATGATAGTGGGATGTCTCCTATACTTGATGCCAAGGAAAGAAAATCTTGGAAGACCAGGTTTTCGAAATGATATAATCCTATTTCGGCAGTTAATATCAGCATCATGATCTATAAGCCAATCTACCCCTAAAATTGTATCATAACCTTTCATGTCAAGGCATACTAAGTTTGTGGGGAGATTGTGATCTTCCACTATTACCTCACTATCAGGATAATACTCGGTAAGTTTTGTTCCAGAACCTAAGGGTGTAGTAATAGCAAGATCGGAAGGTAAGGGAACAGATGCAATTGGTAATATTTTTGTAAAAGTAGTGGAGATAAAAGAATGAGAGGCACCAGTATCAAATAGCAGAAATAAAGGACGGGAACAAATTTGAAGGGTATCTTTCATAAGTCCACCATCCTTGGGTGCTTCTTCTTCTTCTAGAACAGCATTAAGGCGAGCTTGCCTCTTACGTCCTCCATCAGACTATTGATCCTTCATAAGGGGGCAATCTGGCATACGATGCTCCCTGCTTCCACAACGTAGACACGCACCAAGGCGCTTCTAACATTCTTCAGCCGAATGGCTGAACTTCTCGCAAAATGTGCAAGCCGCCATGACTTGCTTCTTCTCTTCTTTGGCTTTCTTGTGCTTCTGGGAACTTCCACCGTTCCCGCTCCTGGATCTTTTCTTACTATCACAGCTTTTATAAGGTTCCGTGATGCTGAATTTCTCCTTCTTATAACGCTGATCAAATCGGCGGCTAGACTCTTCTCCTTTACCTTTCAATTTCTTGACCTTCTCTAAGGTCCTTTCACATAAATATGCCTGCTGAACCATCTCCGCATAGGTACGGATGTTTTGGGTCCCGAGCTGCTGAATGAAACTGGGTCGTAACCCGTCCATAAATCGATTAGCCTTCAATAAATCGGTACTGATTAAATGCAGTGCATAGGGTGCTAGCCTGGAGAATTGAAGTTCATACTCCACGACTGTCATCATTCCCTGACGAAGAGAGGCGAACTCCATAGCCTTTCTTTCTTTAACATGTTCAGAGAAGTACTTAGCACGAAATAGAGTGAGAAAACCGTCCCATGTATGAGGTGCATCGGTCGGAGGTATAGGTACTGACTTCCACCATGTGCGTGCATCTTTATTGAGTTGGAAGGTTGCGAGACGCACTTTTTCTTGATATGTGCATTGGATGACATCGAAGATGCGATTCATCTCATCTATCTAGTTTTCTGCCTCATCTGGATTAGAAGAACCGTAAAAATGCGGAGGGTTTAAACTCCAAAAATTACGATGCAAGTCACCAGCCCTCGCCCCTGCGCCTGCCTGGGCCATAGTTTGTAATGCCTGAGTAAGGCCGGCAACCGTTTGTTGCATGCCACCCCAATCTACGCGATGAGCCATTGTAATAATGAGATGCCTGGGAGAAATAAAGATTGTTAATTCTCATGGAATTTAGAAAGAGATTAATCTTAAAACTAATTAACTATCTTATCCTGGGCTCTACCCAATTCTCGCATGGGTGAGGAAATTTCTTCCTTAGTTCATAGGTAGGGGTCCTTAAACCTTGGACTTATTCTACGACGTGACTCTTTTCCCTAAGTCCTGAGACTTAGGCTCTGATACCAACTTAACTATCACGCCACGAGCCTTTATTACAGTGGAAGACTAACTCGGGAATCGTGAACAGCCGGCATGGTAAGCCTCTTGCAAGCAAGAACGATCAGAGCGCAAGATAATCACACATGAGAATGTAATTGCACAATAATTTAATTTAACTCCAACTTTATTTCATTTATAATCAAAATATTCTAATACAACAACTTTTCAACTATCTTTAATCCATCAGACTCAAGGAAAAAGGAAATTACAAAGACTCGATCTAAACAATAGTGACTTTCCTAAGTCTTCACTCTCATTTTGATAAGACTTTCATTCGCTCTCAAACCCGCTACTTGTATAACTCGAATCCAAATTTGTATCACTTCCATCTCCTGAAAAGATTAGAAAATAGGTAATGAGCACACTCACCCAGTAGGTATCTTCGCATCAACATGAAGGCACTATTAAAGTAATTAGCATTTTAGCTCTAAAGAATAAGGTAAAATCATGCGAATGCGATCAATCATGCGATTAAACCAAAGTAACAAAGATGATCATGTAAAATAGAATGAACAAGTATGATTTAGCAAGATTGTAACAAGAATATGATATGACCTTTCATGAACAAGAATGTACTTGAAAGTCATGTAACAATCAAGAATGTACTCTTCACTTAGTAGCAAGTACTTCGTGAATTTCTATGGAAAATCATGTAACAAACTAGAAAGTCAGGTACGTGTATATATCGTGCCGTGGATTTTCACTTCATGAGCCACGGATCTTCACTTATTTATAGAGAAAGTACTCCCAGCGCAATGCGACGCCAGTAGCATCATACCCCATGGTTTATAATAGTATGTTTCGACAATCAGTCGAGGGGACTAGCATAGAGCCCTTGAACACAATCAGTGCTCGATCCGCATCTTCAAGTATAAATCAAGCTACTTCCACGCATGTAAATTATGTGGCCAAGAATGTGTAATTTCAACAATAGGTTCAAGATAAAGGAATCTATGATAAGAATGCTTCTATTTGAAATAAAGAATTTCAATACACATATTAAAACTAGGTTATGCCATGAAAATAAATCATCAGCATAACGGTACATTTCTTAACTTCCATAATTTAAAATTAAGTATCTTGAGCAATATGACAAGTTCTAGACCATAAATAATCCATCTAGGAACTTTGGAATATCAACCCTTGGATCAAACCTCGGGTTAAAGTACTGTAACGGTCAATTAATGGGCCGTTACATGAACGTGACGGTCTATAATTGGGTCATTATAATAGACTGAATTCTAGAAAGAATAATTGGACTCAGAAAATGTGACGGTTGTCTACTGGACCGTTAGATGGGCCTGACGGTCGAGTAATAGGCCGTTACAAAGTCAAAACCAGAAAACATCGATAGTGCTTTCTAATCAATTGGGCTTTAATGGTACAACCAACTTGGCGTCCTAGTGGGAATCCCAGGCTCGCGGAGAATTACGGAGGCTTTGAAACCAGATTTCTAGTCCATTGGAAGGAATATCTAATAGAGAGGTCCTCAAGTTCAAGAATATATTCCTATGGTGCAAAGTGTGAACTAATGGTCATATATCGGAATATATGCCATGTACTTAGAGAAATTGACTCTATAGACAGAAAAGAATGTGTAACAATGTGAAACCATGATAAAACTCCGTCAATACGTTAGTTAAAATCATGTTTTTAATATAAAACTATAGAGGTTTAGCAAATGAAATTAACATGTACTTAAAATAACTCAAAGTGCATGAATCAATTTATAAACTCAAGGTCATGAAAATAAGTCAAAACTTAGATATCTATGCTTATTTATAAGTAAGTTTGACTGTCCTCAATTCTGTCTCGAATTTACAGAATCCATTACTCTGGCGGTCTAAGACAGGCGCGTCATATATCTATGATGGTTCATCGTGGAGCCGTCAGAGTGTTGTAACGCTCCGATCCTGGTCCGTCAGGCATTTCAGAGAAATTTAAGTACAACAGGCGGTGTGACGGCTTATCGTAAGGCCGTCAGGGTCCTGTGACGGTCTAACTATAATCCATCAGAGAACTACTGACAGTAAGTAAAAGATCTATGGTTTAAAACCTTTCATGTAAGAAGAATCAAATAAACAACTACTCTAGTCATGATAGAACGGAGAATAGGTCATCTAGATGCATAGGTTTGCAGTGAATGAACAAGAGAATAACTTTTATCTTTAATTTAGGCTAAGGACGTGCATGTATGCATAGACCTACTAAAACATGAAATTCAAGGTCTATAGTGCATGGAATCAAGTAAAACCAGAGGGCTTTTATCCCTAACATGATATTCTTACCGTTCATGAGATAACATATCTCTTTACTGGGCTTTCAACTTCCAATTTGGGACTATAAGACACGCCCTACTTATTTCCTTCCAGTGAGTTTTCAGCAACTTCACATCTCTCTAATTCCTCAATCTCTTGACCTATGGACGTGAAATTTTGAAGGTAAGAAGGTGAAACTAAGGAGAACAGAAAGTTCTAAAGACACTTAGGCTAATTACCTCGATTTGGTGTTCTAATCTCCTGATCTTTAGTAGACTTTCGATCAGATTCCTGTGTTGCTATGGTCGAACCAGTAACTTTGAAGCTTCAAACCCCTTAAGTAGTTGATCTCCTAGAATAAACTTTTGAGGAAAATTATTCCTATGTATAAGAAATAAAAGTTCTAAAGAACTTACCCGAAATACTATCTCCTTACCTTAGTTCCACGCGAGCCAATGTAGGGGTCGCGCAGGTCAAAACTAGGGTCTATTTATAGGTTCTAGCTAGGGTTTTGTGGATTAGATCGATTCTAGAGTCCTTGTTAAAGCTTAGATCAACTTCTGAGAGTCCTTAACACGTGTACTAGTCCTCCCATCTCGATCCCTAAGAGATAGACTAGCAAAAATCTAATCTTTTTGCTTGTTTTTCCATTCAGGGAACTGACAGAGCGTAACGGTCGAGTCTTGGCGCGTTACATGCCCGTGGCGGTCGCACGATAGACCGCTACAGCCACTGTGCACAAAATTTAACTTAATTCAAACTCTTTTATTTATTTTATCCTCATAATTATCTATAAAAGGAAATTTATCATTTAAAATTCGTGAATAGGCTAAATAACCTTCTAGAATATGGGCCAAACTTAATGGGCTTGGTCCATAAACCTTTTGGATTTTATTTATCAAAGCTGGATTAATATTTTAACATAATTGGGCCTTATAATAAATTTGAGTTTTATAATTTCTATTAAAATTGTAGAAAATTCTTAAAATAATCCAGAAATTATTTATATAAATTTTGGGGCACTACAATGTCCCTCCTGGGCCTGATGATGAGCACCCCCCAGAGATAGCTGGGATTCTACGGGAGTTTTCTGATGTCTTCCCAGAAGACCTCCCTGAAGGCCTTCCGCCTATGAGGGATATCCAGCACGAGATCAGCCTTGTCTCGGGCTCATCCTTTCCCAACCTCCCCTACTACAGGATGAGTCCCACAGACCATGCCGAACTTCAAAGGCAGGTCGAGGAGTTTATGAGTCAGGGATCTCTTAGGGACAACAAGAGCCATTGCGATGTTCCAGCATTATTGGCCCCGAAGAAGGATGGCACATGGAGGATATGCGTTGATGGCCGTGCGATCAACAAGATCACGGTGAAGTATCACTTTCCTATTCCCCGATTGGATGACTTGTTAGACATGATGTCGGGAGCCACTATCTTTTCAAAGATATATCTTCGTAATGACTATCACCATGTGCATATCAGGCCTGGGGATGAGTGGAAGACGGCATTCAAGACCAAGGATGGTCTTTTTGAGTGGTTGGTTATGCCCTTCGGGCTTTCCAACTCCCCTAGTACCTTCATGCAGTTGATGACCCAAGTTTTACGCCCTATGATAGGGGTCTTCTTGGTCTTCTACTTTGATGACATTCTTATCTACAGCCGCACTAGGGAGGACCACTTGGACCACCTTAGGCAGGTCTGTGTCGTTTTGAGGCGAGAGAGCTTATTTGCCAACCCGAAGAAATGTGCCTTCATGACTGATCAGACTACCTGATGCGGGACGGACACGCGACTCCACTCCAAATGGATATGCAATCCTCGGACTCTAAACAAGCTCATGATCATCCCTTTTCCAGGCAAGCGTCAGACGTGTGCGGTTGAGAAACCGACAAGAGCTAGGGTGGTCAACTCACAATTTCATGCCCGGATCGGGTCACGGGATGGTATCTCTCTCCCTCTCGCAGCATCGATGATATAAAAGTAAAGCGGGCTATGATCCTAGCATGATCTCTAGCAGCGGCATAAACAAGTATATACGAATAAAGCAAATGCCAGGTAAAAGAGCGAATACGATACCTCCACGTGCCTGGCGTAGGGAAGACGATCCCGGTCGATCTCGTACTCCCGGAACAAATATTACACAATAATTACAGCAATAAATTACTGCCCACTCCACACAGGGAGGTAAAGGGCGGCACAAGTGGGACCCGGGAGTAACGGGTTCGGGTTGACGGGCGGCTTCTTGTAGCTTCGGCGGCACGCGTACTCACGGTCGTGAGACCCACGTGCTGGTCGGTGGTGCCGTGTGGGGCCAGAGTGGCACCACTGTGGTGGGGACGCCTGGAGGGGCGCTCCTTGGGGCGACGGCGCGCTGGTTCGCCGGTCGGAGGCCGGGCGGCTCCGATCGTCACCCGCCGGAGTTGTTGTCCACGGATTTGAGTTCTGTCTCAGACCCGCGCGACCGGACGAGAACTGCTGCTACGGTCACTCCCGACGTCAGATCGACGCACAAGAGGTACCACTAGAAATCTGACTTAAAATCCTTCGATCTATAGCCTGAGTAAGAATTTTTAATTTCTTGTTGATGGCCTTTATCGAATATTAAATCTGGTGGCTCTCAGGATCAGAAAACACAAGGTAGAACTAAGTTTTCCTGAGAGTTGGCGTTGACCGTGTTGTAGACCTTCGATTCAACTTTTGAGCCCTTCAGGAAAGTTGTAGACACCGAAGAGAGGAAAACGGGGATATATTTTGTGAAAGGGTTGGTGGACATTTCGATTGTTTGGGGATTTTATACTAACACGGGGTCGGATCTGGACAACAGAAACTGAACTGAAGTTGGGGGAAAGACATAATTTCTAAAAATAGGTAGATGGCTTTTGAAATTCGACGAAAATTTGTGGAGGATGGTGATGGTGGAAAGAACCTTCAATAAATTTGGGGATTCAAACAAAAATCAAAAAGAGGGTCGGAAGATGGAAGAACTGAGCTTCTACTACACATATCTGAAAAGGACAGATCAGGAATACAGAAAGACACGAAAATGAAAAAATATAAAAAGAAGGTGAAATGATGGGATACTTTTACTGGAGGTTGAGGGTCAAGTGAGGAACCGACCCTGAAAATCTCAACTCCAGATGAGGTCAGAGTTGGGAGTTAAAATTCTTGGAGTGGGACTTTGTCCACCCAAATAGACCCTTGGACAGAACTTCAGAAGCGGCTTTGCGGCGGCTCGATGGCGGCACGAACGGCGGCGACGGCGGCACAGAATGAAATCAGAGGTGGAGGGACTAAGATAGAAGGGTTCACAACCCTGAAATGGAGAGGATGGAGAAGGAAAACCAGAGGAGAGAGGGGAGGGGCGCACCAGCTCCAAGCTTACACAAGTTTTTTTCTTCTCATTAATTCATGAAAAATGGAAATACATGCCTTATATAATAAATGAAAAATGACCACTAATGCCCTCAGATCTATGGTTGGGAGGGGTATACAAGGTATACAACTAATTAGTTCTAATAGCATATTTTCCAAAAATAAAAATAGAGGTGGGCGCCCCCTTGACCAAGGGGACATGGTAGGTAAGGTAGGTGGCCTCCTTTGAATTTTTAACCCACTTGTCTCCCCATGTGTCAATTGACCTTCTAGATGCCACCTAGGACTTTGACCAGCCCCACATGGACCCAAATGGTGCCACATGGACCAATGAGAAAGGAGTGAGGGCCCCCTTGCTGGTCCTAATGTCATTTTGTACAAAAACCCACTAAGACTTACAATTGTGTACCCATATAACACAAGGGGTATACATACAAATATAAAAATACATAAATGTAAATAAAATATGAGGGGCCTTGATTCGATGTCCCCATCAATTCTCTCCGGGTGGGAAGAACTCGACCCCGTCGAGTAAAGGGGGTGACTGCTCGAGTGGCTCCGGCGGACCCGTCACCGTACCAAGTAGCGCGGGTACGCTCCACTCCAAGTGATCGTCACCTGATCATTCCGTATATACTCGATATGCACATGCTGCTATGGGAAGAGGCTGGTGGTGGAACACTCTGGGGTGGGGTCACTCTCAAGGGGAAGGAGGTGGCTCGAAGACTCACTAGGAATCACCGCTGGGTCCCTATAGGTCACTAGATCCGGGGCATAGATGTAGAACTGATCCCATACTCATCGAGCGAGTCCACTCACCTCTTAAGGGACTGACATCAACGAGCTCGCACAAGACATATGCAGACTCCTAACAAACCACAAACCACATAAATAAAAAATGGACTCATGCATGACTCTAGATAAACCTATTGTTAGTCCGACCCGTACATGGGTGACGGCGGACCAGGACACCCGAACTTGTGTCAGGCATGCATGTTATGTATCCGGAGATGGGTGGCATGGGGAACACCTAAACGTCCAAGTATGACCCAGTCATGCATGGACGGCCCTTTGGATTTGGGAGACTTGAGAGGGCTAGGAGAGTCGGGTGTGAAAGAGCCAGGTGTGGGTGTATCGAGGATGGGCTTAGGTGGGCTGGGGAAACCAAAGTCTTCATTGTCCCCAAATGATGGTTCAGACTTATGGCTATGTAGAGGTTACTTGGCCCGAGTTGGGGTGGGATAGTGAACTCCACAGAAGAAGTAGAGTGAGTATGAAAGCTCGAGAGGTTCACTAGTGAAGGGGTCAAAAGGGTCAAAGAAGGTATGACCCCATGAAGTGGGTTCTCCCATGACTCGGTCCCAAGTTAAGAATTCATAATCACCGTCATACATAGTGATCGGTGGGTTGACGGTCATGTCTAGAAAATAGGATTCCTCCCTTGGGCAAAAGGGAACGAAGTCGGACACGGCCGACATCGGGAGGAATAGAAGAATCTCTGTGGTGACACAACCCACAGTGCACACGGAGGTAATGGACCCTAAGGCCAGATGGGTGAAGTTGCGACTAGTAGGTTGGTCGAAGCCTCGGGCTAATAAATGCATCAACTTCCATTGCCAACCTAAACCAAGAATAAGGTCACCCAATGTGTCAACATGGTGACTAGATCGGAATGTAGTATGGTAGGAGTTGACGGGCACCAAAGGTAGGGTAGGGTCCATAGATGGGTAAGGAGGTGGGAACAAGCCATCCTTGAGCCAACTAAGTAGTGGCTCGGCAATAAAAAGCGTACCCGTTAGAAACACGGGTGGCTCGAGTTTTGGTGGCTCCAAACAAGATGGCTCCGAATAAGGTTTGGAAGTAGAAGGTGGTAATGGAGCACTCAGGGGTGGTGAAGAAGCGCGTGTCTTTTCCAACCAATCATAAAACATTTTCTCGATCCTCAAAGGAGCGGGTTGGAGTGGGGACCTCGGAGTGGACTTGCTCCTCGTCTCTCGGCTCGGGTGTGGACCTAGACTCGACTAGAAGCGGGGCTTCCACTTGGTTGGAGGCGACGGGGTGGGATTGGACGGAGATGCCAAGGGGAGGTTGGTTGGGGGTGACTGGGTGGACCACTTGATTGGGGTTGCTTTGGAGGTCTTGGATGGGGGTGAAGGGGCGGGGTTGGTTGGAGGTGTGGCCCACTTGATTGCGGGTGAGTTGGTGGGGATGGCTAGTGGTATGCCCCCCGTAGTTGGAGGTAGGTGGACGGTGAAGGTAGACCCTCCTAAGCGCTCTCTTCATATCCCACCATGACTCGATGGGCCTTAGCCTCCTATCTTCCCGGAAGTACTTGATGTCCCTCCATGTTTTGGCGGCTTCATAGAAAAGTTGCCTTTTGGCTAAGTCGACTTGCCCGGGACCGGACATAAGGTAACACTCAAAGTAGTCGTCCATAACGGCTTCCCACTCTAAGTAGTCACTCGGGTTTTTGGAGCCGTAGAAGTCCCGGGCTTCGGGCATTTTGGGGTGGTTCGGGTGGTCCTTCCATTTTAGATAGTATCGCCACCATGCAGAAGATGCGGCCCCTTGGTCGTCCATGGGACACGGGGACACTAATGAATGGACATGCCAACACTTGGACAAGACACTAGACCGGCTATGCAAGGTTGGGATGCATGCACACTAAGGACAAGACACCAAGACTCGGTACGTAGCGGAGTTAATCGATCCAAAGATCACTCGCGCAAGTGTGCGGCCTTCTCGATAGGGGTAGCCTAACGTTCGAACAACACCTTTTTATATACCGGGTTATTGGGATGAAATGTAACCTAGACCGACTTGACGATGACTAGACGTAAATGACACTTTTTTTGGTTTAAACACCCTAGACTCAACTTGCGCCCTGATACCAAACTGATGCGGGACAGACACGCGACTCGACTCCAAATGGATATGCAATCCTCGGACTCTAAACAAGCTCGCGATCGTCCCTTTTCGAGGGAAGCGTCGGACATGCGCGGTTGAGAAACCGGCAAGAGCTAGGGTGGTCAACTCACAATTTCGTGCCTGGATCGGGTCATGGGACGGTATCTCTCTCTCTCACAGCAGCAGCGATGATATAAAAGTAAAGCGGGCTACGATCCTAGCATGATCTCTAGCAGCGGCATAAACAAGTATATACGAATAAAGCAAATGCCGGGTAAAGGAGCGAATACGACACCTCCACGCGCCTGGCGTGGGGAAGACGATCCCGGCCGATCTTGTACTCCCAGAACAAATATTACACAATAATTATAGTAACAAATTACTACCCACTCCATGCAGGGAGGTAAAGGGTGGCACAAGTGGTACCCGGGAGTAACGGGTTCGGGTTGACGGGCGACTTCTTGTAGCTTCGGCGGCACGCGTACTCACGGTCGTGGGACCCACGTGCTGGTCGGTGGTGCCGTGTGGGGCCAGAGTGGCACCACTGTGGTGGGGACGTCTGTAGGGGATCTCCCTGGGGTGGCGGCACGCTGGTTCGCCAGCCGGAGGCCGGGCGGCTCCGATCGTCACCCGCCGAAGTCGCTGTCCACAGATTTGAGTTCTGTCTCAGACCCGCGCGACCGACGAGAACTGCTACAGCGGTCACTCCCGACGTCGGATCAATGCAAAAAAGGTATCGCTAGAAAGTTGACTTAAAATCCTTCGATTTATAGCCAAAGAAAGAATTTTAAATTTCATGTTGATGGCCTTTATCAAATATTAAATCTGCTGGCTCTCAGAATCAGAAAACTCAGGGCAGAACTAAGTTTTCCTGGGAGTTGGCAATGACCGCATTATAGACCTTCGATTCAGCTTTTGAGCCCTTCAGAAAAGTTGTAGACACCGAATAGAGGAAAACGGGGATATATTTTGTGAAAGGTTTGGTGGACGTTTCGATTTTTTGAGAATTTTATACTGACTCGGGGTCGGATCTAGATAGCAGAAATAGAACTGAAGTTGGGGGAAAGACATAATTTCTAAAAATATGTAGATGGCTTCTTAAATTCGACAAAAATTTGTGGAGAATGGTGATGGTGGAAAGAACCTTCAATAAATTTGGGGATTCAAACAAAAATCAAAAAGTGGGTCGGAAGTGGGAAGAACTAAGCTTCTACTACACAGATCTGAAAGGGACAGATCAGGAAGACAGAAAGACACGAAAATGAAAAAATATAAAAAGAAGGTGAAATGATGGGATACTTTTACTGGAGGTTGGGGATCAAGTGAGGAACCAACCCTGAAAATGTCAACTCCATATGAGATCGGAGTTGAGTGTTAAAATTCCCGGAGTGGGACTCTGTCCAGCCAAACAGACCCTTGGACAGAACTTCAGAAGCGGCTTCGCGGCGGCTCGATGGCGGCACGAACGGCGGCGGCGGCGACACAGAATGAAATCAGAGGTGGAGGGACTAAGATAGAAGGGTTCACAATCCTGAAATGTAGATGATGGAGAAGGAAAGCCATAGGAGAGAGGGGAGGGGCGCACCAGCTCCAAGCTTACACAAGTTTTTTTCTTCTCATTAATTCATGAAAAATGGAAATACATGCCTTATATAATAAATAGAAAATAACCACTAATGCCCTCAGATCTATGGTTGGGAGGGGTATACAAGGTATAGAACTAATTAGTTCTAATAGCATATTTTCCATAAATAAAAATGGAGGGGGGCGCCCCCTTGACCAAGGGGACATGGTAGGTAAGGTAGGTAGCCTCCTTTGAATTTTTAACCCACTTGTCTCCCCATGTGTCAATTGACCTTCTAGATGCCACCTAGGACTTTGACCAGCCCCACATGGACCCAAATGGTGCCACATGGACCAATGAGGAAGGAGTGAGGGCCCCCTTGCTGGTCCTACTATCATTTTGTACAAAAACCCACTAAGACTTACAATTGTGTACCCATAAAACACAAGGGGTATACATACAAATATAAAAGGACATAAATGCAAACAAAATATGAGCGGTCTTGCTTCGATGTCCCCACCACTACCTTCCTCGGGTTCATTGTGTCTAGGGATGGAGTCTCCGTTGATCCGGAGAAGATTAGGGCCATCAAGGAGTGGCCTGAGCCCGCACCCTCCACGATGTCCGGAGCTTCCATGGCTTAGCGACGTTCTATCACCGCTTCATTCGTGGCTTCAGTTCCATCACCACCCAGATCACTAATTGCATAAAGAAGGGGGCATTCGTATGGACTAAGGCTGCAGCCATAGCCTTTCAGGACATCAAGGAGCGTATGACCCAAGCACATGTCCTTGCATTACCAGATTTTTCTAAGGTGTTTAAGGTCACATGTGATGCTTTTGGAGTGGGTATTGGTGGAGTGTTGAGTCAGGAGTCCCACCCCATTGCATTCTTTAGCAAGAAGCTTAATGATGCCAAACTGCATTACTCCACATATGATAAAGAATTTTACGCAGTTGTCCAGGCATTGAGGTATTGGAGGCACTATCTTTTGCATCAAGAGTTTGTCCTCTTTTCTGATCATGAGGCCTTATGATTCCACCATACCCAGAAGAAGTTGAACGCTCGCCACAGTCGTTGGGTGGAGTATCTCCAGGAGTACACCTTTGTGCTCAAGCACAAGGCAGGGGCGGAGAATAAGGTCACCGATGCGCTGAGTCGGTGGATGATGATGTTGACCACCATGAGTGTAGAGGTGGTAGGTTTAGAGAGGCTGAAGGATGCTTATGTTGATTATCCAGATTTCGGTCCGATCTATACAGCCCTTCAAGCCGATCCCTCACATGATTATAGCGAGTTTGTGCTACAGGAGGGTCACCTATTCCGGGGTGACAAGTTATGCATCCCACGGACTTTTGTTCGTGACTTTCTTACGTGGGAGATGCACGCGGGAGGTCTTGCTGGCCACTTCGGCCGGAACAAGACCATAGAGGCAATTGAGCATAGATTCTATTGGCCTAGCTTAAAGAGGGATGTCGCTCGCATCGTGGCCCAGTGCCGCACTAGCGCTACGGCCAAGCAAAGGAAGCAGAATACCGACCTCTATACTCCCCTCCCCATCCCGGATAGTCCATGGCAGGATATTAGCATGGACTTTGTGTTGGGATTGCCCCGCACCCTCCAAAAGCACGACTCCATCTTTGTGGTTGTAGATAGGTTCTCAAAGATGGCATTATTCATTCCATGCTCCAAACCTTCGGATGCCTCTAGAGTTTCTCGTCTATTCTTTTCATACTGTGCATCCAGGTCCGGACTCCCACGCACTATAGTGTCTGATAGGGATGTGCGCTTCAATAGCTATTTTTGAAAAACCCTATGGCACATGATGGGCACCCAATTGAAATTCTCCACTGCATATCACCCCCAGACCTATGGTCAGACTGAGGTTGTCAATAGGAGTTTGGGGGATCTTCTTAGGTGTCTGGTCCGAGATCGAGTCAGAGATTGGGATTTGGTCTTACCCTTAGCAGAGTTTACCTACAACGATTCAGTCAATAGTTCTACAGGCATGAGCCCCTTTGAGATTGTCACTTGTCGTAGACCCAGGAAGCACATAGACCTATCTAGTTCCATCTCCCATCCAATCCCGTGTGTCTGAGTCAGCCGAGTCCTTTGTCGATCATATTAGACAGTTGCATGAGCATGTGCGTTGTCACATTGAGTCCAGCAACGCACGATACAAAAAATTGGCTGATGCCCATAGGCGCCACCGTGAGTATCAGTAGGGCGATTATGTCATGATCAGGGTCAGATCTGAACGGTTTCCCTCGGGAGCCGTGAAGAAGTTTCACGCTCACGGTGCCAGTCCCTTTCGGGTAGTGAGGCGAGTCGGATCAAATGCATATGTTGTGGACTTGCCAGAGGATTACAGATTAGCTCCACTATCTACATCTCAGATCTCGTCGCGTATAGGAACCCAGCGGTGATACCCAATGAGCCCTTTGAGCCATCTCCACCCATTGTGAGTGACACCACCCCAGAGCGTCCACCTCCAACCTTGTTACCTCAGCAACGTGAGTAGATAGAGCACATACTGGATGAGCAGGTAACGACTACTCGAGGTGGAGTGTATCAGCTCTACTTGGTGCGATGGAGGGGACGGCCCATGTCCGATGACACTTGGATCACCGGGGACGAGATACAAAGGACAGATCCAGATCTGCTGGATTGATACCAGAGCGACCCGGACCCTTACTCGACGGGGTCAAGCTTCTCCCACCCGGGGAGAATTGGTGAGGACACCACAGCCAGAGTATGGCCCGACTCAGTGAGTCACAGGTACCAGACACACAGCACGGCTCAGTCGACACCGACCTCTTTGTGGCTGGGGGATAGTCTGGAGTCTCCTCCAGAGCCTTGATACTTTAGCATGTATTTTTATACGTATTCGTATTTTATATGTATTTGGTCGTATTTGGTATGTATTTGGGTTGTATTTTTGTTTATATTATTTTGGGTTTTATATTGGGTCAAGGGGAGAATATTGACCACATATTTGTATTTTTTATTTATTTTGGTCCAAGGGGGGGATTAATTTGGTCCAAGGGGATTAAATAAACCAAAGCCTCTTATGTTGACTTGGAGAGAGGGGCGCCCCCTCTTTTCTCCCCATATGGGGAATTGTTTAAGTCTTTTTTATCTCCCTTCCCCTTTATGCCCCTTTGACCAAGGGTATTAGAGGTCATGTGCTTAGGTCTAGGGTTTGAGTATTTATTGTCTCTTGTGTCATTTGAACAAGAATTAATGAAGAATTATTGTGAAAAAAGGGCCTTGGGCGCACCACCCCTCTCCCTCTCTTGTTCTTCTTCTTCCTCCTCCATATTTCTTCAGATCTAGGGCTGAAACCCTAAGATTTATAAGAGATCTTCCTCCCTTTCTCTTCCTCTTGCTGCTACCAACGATCACCGCCGCCGCCGTTCGTGCCGCCATCAAGTCACCACAACCCGACTTCCACCCTGCTATCCTGAATTTTGGGATTGCTGGACAGCACCTCGGTAAAAAGGCTGGTACAGGAGATCCAACCGTCTGATTGTAATGACATTTTGAGGGTAAGTTCCTCCCATCGTCCACCATTCCCAGTTTAATTTTCATGCAGATCAGAGCCCGTTTAGGTCCCTTCCCGGCCATTTGTTCTCCCCCCTCACAGTCTGCATGTGAGCAGATCTGCGAGATAGCCCCTGGTAGTTGATTTTTCCCACCCCCAAACATTGTCAGAAAAATACAAAAAAATTATGTGCGTGATCACCACCCTCCCCCCTCTCTCCACAAAAATCCCCAAGTCCTAGACCTTCCATTTGATTTTCAGTCAAACCCCATAAACTGGCAGATCCTGTTCTGCCATGTCTGTTCTATGTTCCGGGACAGAGAACTCAATCAGTTTGCAGTAGTTTTCATTTCCAATCCAGCCATTGGATGGATCTGAAATTCCAGTATGTTGAAGATATCTGAGTCCTCTTTCCAACGGCGCTAATCTTGCCCCGATTCGACTTCGAATCTGGTCGTGTCGGCCATTTTTGTGAAGGGGTCACCGGATAATTCCAGAAAAAATACTTCGGGATAGCTTCAGCAACCGCCACTCCCGGGGGTCGACCAGGGACCCTCCGCCACTGTCCCAGTGCACCGCCGCCTTTGAAAGATCCTAGGAGGCTGACGTCCCTTTGGGCGTCTGTGTTCGCAGTCCTCCTGGATAGTAAATCGTAGAACTGGAGCCGCTGCCCACCGCCGCCCGGAACCCGCCGCCTTGCTGCCCGTCAACCCAATTTGGTGCTCCCGACATTTTTGTGTAGCCCTTTACCTCTCTGCGTAGAGTGGGCAAGAAAATCACTGCTGCAATTAACTTTATTTACTGTATCGGGAGTCATGGAACTTGGCCGTGACGTCTTCCCCACGCCCCGAGCGTGGAGATACATTCGCCACCCTCTTTGTCGTATTTGTTTGTTTAGTATGCATTCTACATGCCGTTGCATGTGAGTAGGTTATTTTCCTAGCTAGTTCATACTTAATCACCGCTATGATTTGTGAGTGCGAGGCCCGTCCCGTGACTTGTTCCGAGCACGAGAGTGAGCCGACCACCCGAGGCTCAAAGCCGGCTACTCAACCGTGTAGATCGTCGCGTTTCCCTCGCCGGGGATGACTGTGAGTTAGCGCTTCTTGTTTGGGGCATGTTCGCCTCTTCTGGAGCTCTTTAGGTGACACGTTGTAGTGTTGTTGCTGGTCGCTTCATCTCTTTAGTCACGTCATCTTGTAGAGTCCAAGGTTCGCACCTAATTGGAGTCGAGTCTGGTTGTCATCCCGCATCAGGTTGGCAAGCTGTGAGGCCCAGCGGATTCAAGCTGTTAGGCAGCAGTAATCCACACTCAGGTTTGAGTGTGGGGTGGATGTAGGTTTGGAGGACCGAACCACCTAAAATTTCATGTCTACTATGGTTTGATTGCTTATCTGTTTTTCGTTAGATGAATGCCTAGGTGCGCTCCAATTGATAGTTCTGCCTGAGTGCCTCTAGAACTCATAGTGTGCTTAGTCTATTTCTGCAAACAGCTTAGAAGTTGCTAAGTAGTTCATTGCATACGCTGACCATCTGTTTGACAGTGTGCCTCATCATAGCCCATAGTCATCTATCATCTGTTTGATCGTGTGTTTCATTATAGTTCACATTCAGTTTGAAGTCCCGTGATCAATGACACCCAAGAGGGGGGTGAATTGGGTGATTATAACTTTTAGCAAATTTTTACCTGATTTAAAAGAATATGAAGAAGCAACAACTAAAGAAGATGAGAGGGATTAATCTAAGGAAAAATAAATTACATGAAAATAAACTCACTAAAGAAGATGAGAGGGGTATAGAAAAGAACTTAGAAGAGATAGAAAGAGGAACTAAGACAACCACAATTTACAAAGATGAACTTTTATTAATATGGAAGTGAAAAGTACACTCTATGAAAATGAAAAATTACAACTCATAAAATAAAGAAAAGGGGAAGGATATAGCCAATATGAAGATGAAGATCACCGTGAAAAGAGGTGAATGAAGAAGCCGTCGTCATCCACATCACGAGCCTTGGAACGTCGCCCGCCTTGATGTGCACGCCACCGTACAAGATGAGTTGTGAAGGACACACTTTGGAGAGAAATAGAGAGGAGTGTGGAAGGGTTTGTGTGGAGATGAAGAAGGAAGAAGATGAGAAAGTAAAACAGTGTAAAAATAAATATAACTCAAAAATGAAAAAGAATTGGAGGAAGTGATAGAAGAGAAAATTCTAGATCTATAAGAGAGAGAGAACTTTAATGAAGAACTCAGATAGAAAAGAAGATTAGAAAAACTTCAAAATAGAAGAATAATAGAGGCTAGCGTCTCGGATGAACAGTAAAATCACAGGACAACAAGTTAAAAAATGGGAAATAACTTCTAAACCAGAAAGAACTAGAAGATGATGAAGAAGAAACAGTTGTAGAAAACTTAAAAACAAAGAACTTTTATGAAGACAGAAAGAGGAGAAGAGGAACGGAGGATGGAGAAAATAGAGAAGAACAGAGAAGAATGTAGTCTGAAAATGTACAGAATAGAATAGTAAAAAACAAGAAATACCTATCAAACCAGAAGGAATTGGAAGATGATGTAGAAGATGAAGTTGTCGAGGATTTAAAAATAAAGAACTTTCATGAAGAGTGCACGAGCAGAAAATGAACTAAAGTGGGAGAACTCAGAGGCCTAAGATGTGAGAGGGAGAGGGAGAGTGAGAAATTGTCAAAGGAAGAACTCCCCTTCACCTCTTGTCATGGGCTATTTATAGGGAAAGTTGGGTCAATGGAGGGTGGAGATTGTATCAAAAGGAGATGGATGGCTGGGATTTAAGTAGAATATGATGCATGGGGAAAGAAAATGAGGTGGACACCTCTTTTCTTAGACTTTGGGCACCCCCTTTCCAACTTTGAATCTCATTTTCAAACTTAAACTTTGAATTCTTCCTTTTCAAACTTTGAATTCAAAATTTTGAACATTCTTTTCAATCCAACCAAAATATTTTGAATTCTTTATTTGGCTTGGTCAAAGTGGTGATGACAGTTTTGCCCCTGGCTTCTTTTGTAATTACCTTCGGTGTCCTGCACACACATAATTACAATTTAGTCCATAAAAATTATCATAATGTGCACATAAATCTCAAATGCTCATGGTTATGCAATGAAGAATTAATGCTCATGGCCCTCAACTTTAATTTATTATCAAATGATATCACTAAATTAATCAATTTACGTAAAAGCTCCAATTTAAATGCGGAGTTGAGGTTTCTATTAAATATGTATAATTACCTAATTATATGCACATAAAATGGTGTACATGCGATGAATTATCATATAAAATGGACACTTATCACACCTCCAAACTTACTCATTGCTAGTCCCTTAGCAATGCAAATAAATTAAAATTTAGGACTAATAAGAGTTTGTAAAATTCATACTCTCATATCCAACTCTCCCTTCATAGAATCAACCAAAGATTAGGAATCTGGATTCATTAATGCACACTAGCCTTACGTAGGAACTTAATAGTACATGATCAAGAATTCAAATCAAAGCTCAATAACACTTGTGCATGTGTAACTACCAAATCCATAGCTTAGACAATTGCATCCCCATTCGCTATTCCAAGCAAATACCTTTCAACCCTGCACCTCTTAGATTAGAGCATTAAGTATAGTAGCTTTTTGTCTGCCTTATTGCTTTGTCCCTTTGGGATATTTTATATCACACATGATGCTGCACTACCCTTCACTACTCAACGTGAACCTCGACTATTACCTTAGGAGAAGCAGGCCCAGTTTCATAGATCTAGGTTCACTTTTCTATTTTACGCGAACCTCAACACGTCTTAGGTGAAGCAGGTCTGGTTACTAAGAGTAGGGGCATTTTTCATTGTGTTAATTATTATTATTATTTTTTATCTCTTTTTTTTTCATAGTGTCATTGCACTTATTTGATAGATAATTTGGCAGAAAGTTTTATAAAAAGATCTCTTTTCTTAAGAAATGTAGAATATCAGACAAGATACCCAAAATAACAGGGGACTTGTCTTGCTTGTTTCATTATTGTGCAATGTGAATTTCTTTTTTCTAAAGTGCACATGAACTTTAAAGGGATTCTTGTATCAGTTTTCCATGGCTAGATTGACTAAATTTCCCGTCATCCTTCTCCCTTGCCTTTTCTATTCCAGAATTACTTTTAATTTAAGCATGAATCATGAAACTCAAAAATGGGGTTTACATCTTTCTACTTTCATGCAACGATGATATGCAAGACAGAACTCTTATCAGGTTGTACTATATGCATCATGAAAATTTTTCTCTTCCCCCCAACTTGAATGACATTGTCCTCAATGGCATATAGAATTGAAAGTAATAGAACAATGTATCAATAAATACTTCTGAGTAGGAAAGAGACAACCGAATATGTGGGATGAAGCCTCCCTCAATGTCATGGATGGCGATGACTTCCTCTCCTTGGCCTCGACCTAACTACTAAAACACACTCAAACAAAAATGTCAAACAATAAAAACCTTGGGTTACCTCCCAAAAGCGCTAAGTTTTCGTCTTCAGCCAGACGCATAAGAGCTCATGAAGATTTTATTCCAAACCACTTAGAATAATGGATTCTTTTGGCAACTGATCATTTTCCAAATAAGGTTTCAATCTTTGACCGTTGATAGTGAAAATATGACCATTTTTAGGATTCAAAATTTTGACGGCACCGTGGTCAAAAGCTTTGACAACTACAAACGGTCCATCCCATCTGGACTTGAGCTTTCCAGGGAACAAGCGCAGCCTAGAGTTAAAAAGCCATACTTTCTGATTTGGTTGAAAAGTTTTCCTTTAATATACTTATCATGGAAGGCTTTCATTTTGGCTTTATAGATTTTTAAATTTTCATAGGCTTCATTTCTTAGTTCCTCCAATTCATTGAGTTGTAGAGCTCTTTAGGCCCTGGCTTGAATGAGATCAAAGTTGGCTTGTTTGATGGCCCAATATGCTCTATGTTCAAGCTCTACAGGTAAGTGGCAGGCTTATCCAAAAGTGAGGCAGTAAGGTGACATGCCAATGGGAGTCTTAAATGTAGTTCTGTAGGCCCAGAGTGCATCATCTAGTCTCTCGAACCAGTCTTTTCTATCCGGCCGAACTGTCTTATGAAAAATGGTTTTTATCTCCCTGTTGGACACTTCTACTGGCCACTAGTTTGGGGATGGTAGGGGGTAGCGAGCTTGTGAGTGATGCCATATTTGTGAAGCAGAGCTCAGAATTGAAAATGAATAAAGTGAGTGCCCCCATCACTAATGATATCTCTAGGACAACCAAATCTAGAAAATATGTGTTTCTTCACAAACTTCATCACAACCATGTGATCATTTATCCTAGTAGCGACAGCTTCAATCCATCACCGCCACCAAAATGTATTCATTGCCAAATGAAGGTGGAAATGGTCACATAAAGTCTATTCCCCAAACATCGAAAATCTCTACTACCAGAATGGGACTGAGCGGCATCATATCTCTTTTTGAAATGTTTCTCACGGCTTGCACCTTAAACAAGTTTTGGAAAATTCATAAGCATCTTTGAATAATGTGGGCCAATAGAATCCTCTCTGCAACACTTTCGCCGATGTTTTCTTTCTGAAAAGTGTCCCCCACAAGCAAGATTATGACAGAAGTTCAAAATAGATTGTTGCTCCTCCTCAGAGACACATCTTCTTATTATTTGATCTAGACCCATGTGAAACAGCTCTGGGTCCTCCCAAAAATAGTGCCTCACCTTTGAAAAGAATTGATCCTTCTCCTGTCTAGACCACCCTTCTGGAATCTGCCCTACTGCTAGGTAGTTGACTATATGAGCGAACCAAGGGGTTGTTGTGTGAGAGATGGAAAGAATTTGCTCATTAGGGAAGGAATCGGACATAGGGGCACTTTCAGGAATTACAATCCTAGACAAGTGATCAGCTACAACATTCTCCAACCCCTTCTTGTCTCTTATTTCCAAATCAAACTCTTGTAGTAACAAAATCCACCGTATGAGACAGGGTTTGGCTTCCTTCTTAGACATCAAAAATTTTAATGCTAAGTGATCAGAATAAACAATGCCTTTCGCCCCTAACAGATATGATCGAAACTTTTCGAGGGCAAAAACAACAGCTAATAATTCCTTTTCTGTGGTGGTGTAGTTCATTTGGGCATCAGCGAGGGCGTAGCTCGCATAGGAGATCACCACAGGCTTCATTTCAACTCTTTGACCTAGGACAGCTCCTACAGCATAGTCTGAGGCGTCACCCATGATCTCAAAATGGAGCGACCAATCAGGAGATTGAAGAATATAAGCTTGTGTGAGGGCTTCTTTCAAAGAGTTGAACGCCTCTAGACATGACTCATAAAGATGAAAGGGAGTGTCCTTGGCATGCAATTGTGTGAGTGGTAGAGCAATGGTGGAGAAGTTTTGAATGAATCTGTGGTAGAATCCTGCATGGCCAAAAAAGGAACGGATATGTTTGACCGAAGAAGGGGGAGGAAGATTAGAAATCAAATCTACCTTGGCTTTGTCAACTTCTATTCCCCTCTCTGAAACTACATGGCCCAAAATGATCCCTTCTCTTACCATGAAGTGGCTCTTCTCCCAGCTCAACACTAGATTTGACTCAATACACCTTTTCAATACCCGAGTTAAATTTTCCAAAAAATCTTCAAACGAATCACCAAACACTGAAAAGTCATCCATAAAAACTTCAAAGCATTCCCCCACCATTTCAGAGAAAATGGACATCATACACCGCTGGAATGTGGCAGGAGCATTACACAGCCCAAATGGCATTCTTCTAAAAGCAAATGTGCCATAGGGGCACGTGAACATTGTCTTCTCTTGATCTTCCGGGTAAATAGCAACCTGGTTGTACTCGAAATAGCCATCCAAAAAGTAATAGTACTTCTGCCCTACCAGTCTCTCCAAAATCTGATCTATGAATGGTAATGGAAAATGATCTTTCTTTGAAACTGAATTCAATTTTCTATAATCAATATAGATTCTCCACCCTGTTGGTAATCGTGTAGGAACTTCTTCTCATTTCTCATTTGTTACAATTGTCAGCCCTGGCTTCTTGGGAACAACTTGAGTTGGGCTGACCCACTTGCTATCAGAAATAGGATATATGATACCGACATCCAACCATTTGACAACTTCTTTCTTCACTACCTCCTTCATACTTAGATTCATCCGAAGCTGCATCTCTCTACTCGGCTTGACATTATCCTCCAAGTAAATGTAATGCATACACACATCCAGACTAATACCCTTCAAATCCGCCACTGACCAACCTATCGCCCTCTTATGCTCTGAAGGATATCTAGGAGTTGGGATTCCTGAGTAGCAGTGAGGTTGGAAGCAATGATTACAGGCAGAGTTTGGTTAGGACCTAGATAAGCATACTTCAAAGGATCTGACAGAGCCTTCAATTCTAGATTGGGTGGCTGATCCAAAGATGGAAGAATAGGTTCAGCTTGAAGTAGAGGGAGTGGCTCTACTCTAGAGTATGGTGCACTAGAAAGTGGAGAATATGGAGCATGCTACCCTCTTCCAAACATTCCTCATAAACTTCAGACTTTCTTCAATTACTTCTTCAAAAACATCAATGACATTACATTCCTCCTCATGGTCTAGATATTGAGATGCTTTGAACACATTCAGAGACACTTTCTCTCCTCCAAAAGAAATATCCATCATCCCCGTGGCGCAATTTATATTGGCCTTGGCCATAGCAAGAAACGGACGTCCTAAAATGATAGGTGTGTGCTTTAATTCCAGGGACGAGGCCATATCCAGAATAAGAAAGTCCACTAGGAAATAACATTCATGCACCTTCACCATCACATCTTTCAATAGTCCCCTCGGAGTCTTTACAGATCGATCTGCCAGTTGAAGGATTATAGATGTGGGTTTCAACTCCCCTAGATCAAACTGCTCATATATAAAGGTGGGTAACGAGTTCACACTGGCTCCAAGGTCTAGCAATGCTCTATCAAATGTAATTCCACCTATATCACAAGAAATCAGTTGAGCTCCAGGGTCCTTCAACTTTTTAGGCAAATGATTCATAACAACTGCACTGACATCTTCGGACAAGCGGACCTTTTGTGTTACTGCCTTTGGTTCTCTTTTTGGTGTACATAGCTCTTTCAAAAATTTTGCATATGCCGGCACATGTTTGATCGCATCCAATAGTGGAATATTTATGTTTTTTGTTTATGAAACCCAGTCATCTAATGGAGTATACGGGAGAGTGCACCCCCATTCCAGAGGAAGGGAATGTTCTTACTCCACCAAAACAACCATTAGATGCTATTTTATTGCTTATTCAAAAAGAATTACATCATCAGAGAGAGGCAAACCTCTTATTTACAAGTATGTAAGAAAACTAGAAACAAGGCCTATACATGTTTCACCCTAAAATTAGGTAAGCCTCTAGCATCAACAATAGCATAACCCCTTGCGAACAATGGCAGCTCACGGATGTGATGATACTCTTTATTATTCCCCACATAAACTGCATAATTAGCTTAAGCGTCAGCGAGCTGGTTAGCTTCTCTATATACATGAATGGCTGGATATTGGAGTGTATGGTACAGCTGCAACAGTTGTTGCCACCAAGGGAGCAGGGTCAAGGTGGGTCTTTTTCGGATATCAGCAGGCCTGTCAAAGCAAGAGAATCAGTTTGAATCACAGCTAGAGAGATGTTGTGAAGATGAGCCAAGCAAAGACCATCTAGCAAAGCTCTACATTCAGCAACCATGTTTGTGCCAAGGCCATAATAGTATGAAAACCCCAGGATGAGCTGGCCATGTTGATCTCTGATGCAACCTCCTCCCCCGGATTGACCAGGATTCACTTTACAAGCACCATCAACATTTAAAATGTACCCTTCTACAGGAGCAATCCATCGGACCATGACACAAATAGTATGGGCACAGGCAATAGTTATTCCAAAACTTTTCAAAAGTCTTAAAAATTCCCAGCTGGTACATTGCTTAAATTTCATCCTTCCAACCGAGCAATTAATCTCCGCAGAAATGATATCAGCTATTCTCATTGGGCTTGTATGATTTTCTTCATACCTAGCACAGCATCTGCATTTCCAAATTTCCCAGATGATCATTAACATAAGCATCAGCCGAATGAAATCCTTGGGTTTACTTAACACTGTCCTGTTTATAGTGCATTCCAGCTTGTTGGTAATACTTTCAACATTCATACATGTGTTGCTAAATATAGGGGTAAATCTTCTCCAGAGACAGCTGGCAATTTCACTCTTTACGAATAGGTGATCTTCATCCTCTGTATCATAGGAATTATGACAGCAGTCACATTTGGAAACCAGGTTTATACCACTCTGTTGAATACGGCTGTCAACTGGGACAGCATGATTTAATAATTTCTAGTAGAATAAAGAAGCCCTTGGGGAAAACTTGTTATGCCATAGCTTCTTGAGATTCATATTAGGCCTGGCAGACTACCCTTTTATAAAACTATAAGTAGAATTCAGACTGAATGTGCCTGTTTTTGAATGAGACCAGATGTGAATATCATCTCCAGCAAAGGTTATAAATCTCTGAACTTGTCCCCTCAACTGCTGGTCTTCTAAACTTTCCCATACAGGGTGCTGAAAATCTGCCAGAGCATCTTTAACAGAACAGTCAATAAGCTCCGATTGATTCGGTATGAACAAAGTATCAGCTAAGGATCTTTCCTTATACCAGCTATCCTTGAGAAAGTTAGTTTTAGCCCCATCACATACCATCATTCTTGAGCCAGTCAAGAAAATAGATCGAGCCTTTTCAAAGTCATGCTTTTTAATCCCTGCAGGGAAGGGATTTTGCAGTTAAGAGTATCCTGATTATGTAAATATTTGCTCCTTATGAAGCTGGCCCAAGGGGATTTGCTGTGTATAGAATTCCAAATGAGTTTAACATAAAAACATAGTTGTATGTCAAGAAGGCCTCTGATTCCTAAACCACCTTCAGGAACCGGACTGCAGATTTTCTCCCATGATACCCAGTGCTTTCTGTGCATAGTATCAAGTCCCTGCCAAAAGAAATTAGAACATATTCTCCCAATATGCTTAATAACAGTGTATGGGATAGAAGCAGCAGCAGCAGCGTATATCGGAACAGTTGATAAAACTGATTTGATAAGCACCATTCTGCCAGCCTGTGACAGATACTTACTTTGCCAACTTGCAAGTTTGTTGTTAACTTTGTCAATAAGATACTTGAAATGAGGGACCTTGACCCTTCCCTTAAAAAGAAGAATACCAAGGTAAGTAATGCTACCACTTTTATGTATATATCCTATAAGCTGACTGGTGCGAGCTATGGTTCTGTGAGACATTTGCTTAGCAACAATGACACTGCTTTTGTGAGCATTTATCCGTTGCCCCGAGGATGCTTCATACCTTCCCAAAAAAAGAAGTAGCTTCTTAATTGAGTGGACTCCACCGCTCATAAAGATTAAAGAATCATCAGCATACATCATATGTGAAATGGGTTGCACTCCTCTGGGTAGGTGATAATGTTTGCATAGTCCCACAAAAAACAAGTGGTTGAGACCCCTACTTAATACTTCCTCTGCCATGATGAATAGGGTTGGAGCTAAAGGATCCCCTTGCCTAATGCCTCTTGTAGATTTAAAGTAACCACAAATTTGTCCATTGAAAGATAAAGAAAACCAGCAATTTATCAGCAGTTGAGCAGTCAGAGAAATAAACCTATTGCAGAAGCCAAATTTTCTCAGAGCCATAATTATAAAATCCCACTCCATCCGGTCATATGATTTGGCCATGTCTAGTTGAATCACCATATTATGACCTCTAACCGGTCTATCAAGTTCCATAAATAGCTCTTTAGCCAACAAAAAATTGCCAGTGATGTGCCTACCACCAATAAAGCCACTCTGCTCCTTGGAAATGATCAAGGGAAGAATAGTCTTAAGTATATCACATATAATCTTTGAGACAATTTTGCATGTGAAATTACAGAGACTAATTGGTCTAAAGTCAGCATATGAAATGGGACTTTTGACCTTCGGAATGAGGCTTAAGATAGTTGAGGTAACCCCTTTTAGCAGGCCCCATCCCTGAAAAAAACTCTGAATTGCTTGGGTTACATCATTTCCTATAATATCCCAGCACTGAGAAAAGAAAGCTCATGTGAATCCATCCGGCCTTGGGGAACTATTTCCAGACAAAGAAAGTATGGTAGTCTTGACTTCCTCAGCTGAAGGGATTAAGCACAATGAATGATTTTGATCTTCATTGATCAAGGAAGGAATGACAGCAAACAGACTCTCATCAATTGTGTGATGTTCAGAGGATAATAGCCCTTTAAAATATTCCACAGCACCATTAACCAGAACATCCTGATCATCAACCCATTGCTCATTGATTTTCAGCTTCTGGATGTGATTTTTCTGCCTTTTAATCTTAGTGTAATGGTGAAAAAACTGTGTGTTTCTGTCCCCACAAGAGATCCACTCAACCTTGGCCTTTTGGTACCAAAATAACTCTTCTCGAGATAAAGTGAGGCGCAATTCAGCATTTGCTTTATGTAGATTCATACGGTTATCAATCGAGTGATTCTCATCAAAGAGGTTTTGAGCTTGCTCGACAAGTACTTCAACCTGTTTTTTAGCCTGAAAAATATTTCCAAAGATATCCTTGTTCCATATCTTTAAGTCAGCCTTCAGATACTTTAGCTTTATTTGCAAGCTGGCAAAAGGGTGACTATCAGCTAGATGATAATTGCTCCAATGGACTTTGATAAAATCCAAGAAATCGTCATGCGTGTGCCACATTTGCTGATACATAAACCTCCCAGGGGAAGGCTTATTAGACTTAAGAGATAATAACATTGGGGAATGATCTGAGGGACCTTGGATTAAATGTCTCACTGACAGAAGATGAGTTGAATGAACCCATAATGAATTGTAAAGAACCCTATGCAAATGGGCTTTAATTTGATTTGATCCAGCTTGGTTGTTAGTCCAGGTATACTTAGCTCCATAATAGCCAGCATCAATTAAACCTGTTGTTGTTAAGAAGCCTGAAAATCACCCATGGCAGCCATAGATGAGAAAGATCCTCCACTTTTTTCTTCAGGGGAAAGAATGTAATTAAAATCTCCTCCCACAATCCAGGTAATATTTACGGACTGACTGAAAGTCATAAGAGAAGCAAACATGTCTCTGCGCTCACTAGTGCTGCAAGAGGCATATATAGCAGTAAAGAACAAAACAGCATTATGTTGGGTTCGGTGCAAGTATTCAGAGGGGGGGTGAATGAATATAGCCCTTTAAAAATTCGCCCAATTAAAAACCTTCACCCAAAATAAGATTTCGCTCACTTAAAAATTGGAATGCTAACAAGACAAATTAGAACACTCATCTACTGAACCTATAAGCAGACAGTTGATCGCCCCTATGCATTCATCTAGCGGAAGCACAAATAGAACAACACAAACCACAATGCAAGAGGGTTTTTAGGTGGTTCGGTCCAGCAGACCTACATTCACCCCACACTCAACCCGAGTGTGACTTCCTGCTGACTCACAGCTTGAACAGCTGGGCATCACAGCTTGCCATACAACCGTTGGGCAACACAGCTTGCCGTCCGAGGAATCCTCCTCGCCCCGCTGAGAAACACAGCTTGCTGTCCAGTGGAATCCTCCACTGCAAACCGCTGGGCAATACAGCTTAGCCGTCCAGAGGCAGCACCTCTGCAAAACTCGCTGACTAACAGCTTGAAGAAAGGATAAAAGGAAAACACAAAAGGGAAACAAAACAGCACCGGAAAGCTGTAATGAAATGAAGCACAAATGTGGCTCTCTACAAGAGCTGATTGGCCTGGATTTGATCCACGGTCCAGTTGAGACCATCTTCAGCTGATCTATTCTTCTCAACTCTCGATCTCTCTTTCTCTTTCTTTTTCTTCTTCTTCTCTGCTCTCTGTCTCTCTTTCTTTTCTTCACTCTTTTCTTCTTCTCTTCTGTTGGATCGAAGTCTCTGCACTCTGCCCTTCTGCTATTGCTGCTACTACTTCAATCGGCCTTCATCTGTGGACGAAGGCTTCCTTTTATAACAGCAGCCAGCAAGAGGAGCAGCACTGGGCGCGTGTGACTTCCACATTTCCCGCCCATAACTTTTGGCCACGTGTCAGCTTCCTGTCAGTCCTTCAGCCTCGGATCACGTGCTATTCATTAGCCTCCACGAGCAGAGCCTGTCAGACAGACATAAGAAGCCCAATCTTGTGACAATAAGCACACATAAGTGGCACTCTGTGATAATTGATTGGTTGCCAGAAGCCACCATTATCTATCCCCATCCATATCCGATCTTCCCTCAGCAGATCAAGATTTAGCTCAACACATACCAATGCTTCTGTCGTATTAGTCATAGCAGTGGTGGCATCATTGATCCGCAGCACTGGACCAATATTACCTGCTATCGATCAAAGCATATCCTCATGGAAAAAATTAACAGGAAGAGATGGAAAACCAATCCATACAAGAATTGTAGTTGGATCTGCATCATAGTTAAAATCATGAGTCCATCTGAAAAACATGAATAGGAATCCTTTGACATATAGACTTTTTTGCAGAAGCACATTCAGGAAATCCGCTTCACTCCCCAATCTGACTAGAATATGTCTTGCATTTAAACGGCTGATGATAAAGTCCAAGCTTAAATGAAGACGTTGAGAGAGGCAAAGCTTCATTTCGGGATAGAAGGCTGGCCATAGGAACATTTTGCTATAATCGCATTCTGAAGATATGCACACGAAGCTTTCACTTCATCTTGTGAAAAAAAGACAGCAGGCTCGCCTTTATCCGTGAACGCCGGGGGCTTCACTTGCAGAGGTAATCGATGTCGACGCTGAGCTTCAATCAGAGTTTGGGCATAAGTCTTCCGAGGCATAGCTGCAGCAGGCTCCGAAGAAGTATCTGCATTGTCTCCTGATATCGCCTGGTCCTCCCCCACCTTGCCAGCCATGGCTGGCAGGGAGGGGAGGTTGCCGAGATGAACAGAGAAGAAGATGGCGGGAGGGGAAACCAGAGCTTCTCTCTCTAGCGTGGCAAAGGAACTTTCTTTTGGTTGGAATATTGATGTTCACCTGTTTAAAAAATTCCACTAGTTCTTCTTGTTGGACCGACTTTCTCTTTTAAGCTTTTGGCTTTAATGCTTCAGAGAATGGGACCTTAGGAACATACTCTCAGGATCCTTCATCAACTTTTGCTTTTCCTTTATCAAGCTTGTTTTCTCCCCCCTCTTGCCTCTTCTTTTCTTGCATAATTACCAGCTCCTCATCTTCACTATCACTCTCCTCGTGGGCATCTTGGCCTGAACTACTGCCCACATCCCTCGCCTGATAAGGGTCATTTAGAATTTTTCCGCTCCTAAGGGTTGAGACAGCTTTGGAATTCTCAAACTGAGGACCTATAGAAGGGGGCAACTGAGGTTGATTGGGCTAATTGGGTTGAGGAAGAATGAGAGCTCTTGGAGGGAAGCCTGGAAGTTGTTGATTACGGGGGTTGGCCACCGGTTGGCTAGGGAGCTAGCCTACCTCTCTTCTCATGTTATTGGCAGCAAGTTGCCCTATCTGGTTCTCCAACTTAGAAATGGATTGTGCTTGGGTAAGGATGAGTTGTTGGAGTTGTTCAAACTTGTCATCAAAGGTGGGCTGAGAGGTGGCTGATAATGTGGTTGATGGGAACGATGGGAAGGAAATTGCTGAAATTGGCCCTGAGAAAATTGAGCTTGAGGATATGGTCCCTGAGTTTGATGGAAAGATGATTGGTAAAGTTGCTGATGGAAAGGAGACTGATAAGAGAGGTTTTGGTTTAACTGACTTGGCATGAAAAATGACTGTTTTGGATTTAGATGGTGTGAGAGATGAGATTGGGTGGATGGGCCTTGGTTAGACTTCCAAGAAAAATTTGGATGATTTCTCCAGCCCGGATTGTAAGTGTTTAAATAAGGATCATATGCGGGTTTCGAGACAACTTGAGCAGTAAAGATTTATTCTTGGATGAATGGGGGGAGTTTGGCTACTGTGGGACACTCAATCACGGAATGGCTAGGGCTTGAACAAAGAGCACAAATCTCTTCATTAGTGGGAGCTGAGAATGATTGAGGTTGGGAGACAGAAGGTACAGAAGATTCCTGCCTATTTATAGATAACAACTAGTCTAGCTTTTGGGCAACCAAATCAACCTCTTCCATCTTCTGCGCCAACAAATCCATTTTATTAAACCTTTGGGTTATGGCATTGATATCCATCTTGTTCTCACACTCACCTTGGCTCTTAACTTCATAAAGCCCACCCCTCTTAGAAGGCCCAATCATTCTTTCATATGATGATAGCGAGGCATGGCTTATGGAATTTTCACTAAGCATTTTGAATAAATCGTAAGCCTCATCCTCACTCTTACTCATGAATGCTCCTCCACATGATGCATCCACTATCTGTCTATAATTCTCCGCCAAACCCTCATAGAATGCCTGTATAATTTGCCATCTTGATAACCCATGGTGGGGGCATTTCCTCAATAAATCTTTAAGTCTATCCCACGTTTCATGGATATGTTCCCCTGATTTTGTGTGAATCTAGTAGTTGTTCTTCTCATGGTATTGGTTCGCCCTATGGGATAGAACTTCTTCAAAAATTCTTTTTTCATTTCTGTCCATGTATCAATGATCCTACCCAAGGCTCCTAACCAATATTTGGCTTTATCCTTGAGAGAGAATGGGAAGAGAGTTAGCCTAAGAGCATCATCAGAGAAATTCTGGATTTTAACAGTTGAGCAGATCTGAAGGAACTCATCAAGATGTTTGTAAGGGTCTTCATTGGGATTTCCATAGAAAGATGGTAACATTTGGATGGTACTAGACTTGATTTCATAATGAATCGCCTGGTTCTGAGGTGCTTGGACATAGAAGGACGGTTGGTATTGATTGGGCAAGAAATAGTCCTTCATTTACTTTGGAGGATTGGGATTTTCGGCCATTAGATTTTGGTGGTGAGGTCCTTGATTTTTGGCCATGAGATCTTGTTGGAGATCGTTCCCTGGATACAAGACTCTCTCAATTTCTTGAATGGGTCCTAGTAGGTTTGGATGTTGAGATCTTCTACCTTGCATGAACTAGGACAAAGAGAGAGATGAAAGATATTTTTTATGATGATTTTTGTTTGTTTGGTTTATTTTTTGATTTTGATACAAACTATGACGAAGAGAGAGAAGAGGAGAATTTTTTTTTGTTTTTATTTTTTTATGCAAACACAAACAAGTTGCCACACAAATTACCTAATGACCTAGATGTGACCTAGAGCTACAAATTGGGTTTCACAAAATGGCTAAAGTGCAACTTGAATTCACCCTCAATATTTCCACCGGTCAGGTAAGGGGTGGGGTAGTGGGAGGCTCCCCTTGCTTTTGTAAGGTCCTAATTAAAAATCACTAGCCCGCTTAAGGCGTTTACCGTCCGACCATCTTACCTTAGGTACCGGTTTTCACAAGAGGGTAAGCCCAAATAACACAAGAACCACAGTGTGAACCTAGGGCCAACGTCTACTGGATTTTATTTAAGGTCTAGGTGATGCAAAGGTGCAAGAGAATTATGGTTTGTGGGCTAAGGAAGGGTGATGAAATCCCCACCTTATCTTGCTTATGGGTGTTGCCCTTAAGATACTTTGAAATGATATGCAACAAAGCAAGTTTAAACAAGGGGTTCTATGCAAGCATGAAATGTATGAGCATGCTTTTGGAAAAGTTAGAGTACTCACCTTGCCTCCCGCAATCTTCAACAATGTAATTAACAACAATTAAACAACAAGAAAAATAAATACTATCTAAATGATGTATGACCTAAAACATGAAAGTGTGATTTCTACTCTTGGACTGAATACTTTTATCAAGTTTAAGTGAAGAGTTTTTTATGTGAACCTATCTAACCACAATATGCAAGAACATTAAGGAAATGACACAAAATGAGAGGAATAAGTTTGAAGACTTACTTGATGTGCAATCCCTCGTTCTTTTTTTTTAATGAAATGACAAAAAGACTAAGGAAAGGGAAGAGAGCTTATGTCTTAACTGCTTCTTTTTTTTCTTTCTTCTTTTTTTTTTGATTGTTTAGCTTCAATTCTTGAAGTGGGTTCCCTCGTTCTGTTTTTTTTCCTGTAGAAATAAGAAAAAGAAAGAGATATTAGTACACTTATAAACACAAGGAAAATAAAGTTCTTAAATCAAAAAGCATCATTCCTCCTCGGCAACGGCGCCAAAAATTGATAGCCACAAACCCGTCGTTGAAAAGCCGTGCCACAATTTTAAAATATTCGCACTCACTCACTTTTAAAAATAGGAAAATCAAGTATAGTGGTAAGTGGAGTCGATCCCACGAGGAGGAAATAATATTTTGGAATAAGTTGGAAAAGTATCCTTATGCTTTGAAAAGCCGAGTTTTGAGAGAGATTAATCTAAGGAAAAATAAATTACATGAAAATAAACTCACTAAAGAAGATGAGAGGGGTATAGAAAAGAACTTAGAAGGGATAGAAAGAGGAACTAAGACAACCACAATTTGTAAAGATGAACTTTTATTAAGATGGAAGTGAAAAGTACACTCTATGAAAATAAAAATTACAACTCATAAAATAAAGAAAAGGGGAAAGAATATAGCCAATATGAAGATGAAGATCGTCGTGGAAAGAGGTGAATGAAGACGTCGTCGCCGTCCACGTCACGAGCCTTGAAACGTTACCCGCCTGATGTGCACGCTGCCGTACAAGGAGAGTTGTGAAGGACACACTTTGGAGAGAAATATAGAGAGGAGTGTGGAAGGGTTTGTGTGGAGATGAAGAAGGAAGAAGATGAGAAAGTAAAAAAGTGTAAAAATAAATATAACTCGAAAATAAAAAAGAATTGGAGGAAGCAATAGAAGAGAAAAATCTATATCTATAAGAGAGGGAGACTTTCATGAAGAACTCAGATAGAAAAGAAGAGCAGAAGGGCTTCAAAATGGAGGAATAATAGAGGCTAGCGTCTCGGATGAACAGTAAAATCATAGGACTGTAAGTTAAAAAATTGGAAATAACTTCTAAACCGGAAAGAACTAGAAGATGATGAAGAAGAAGCAGTTGTAGAAAACTTAAAAATAAAGAACTTTTATGAAGATAGAAAGAGGAGAAGAGGGACTGAGGATGGAGAAAATAGAGAAGAACAGAGAAGAATGTAGTTTGAAAATGTACAGGATAGAATAGTAAACAATACGGAATACCTTGCAAACCAGAAGGAATTTCTAAGACCCCGGATAAATAATCAAGAATAAAAGTATTCAAAAATGAAATAATCAAGTTATATACTATATATATATAATTTTCACCCATTTACATATCAAAAATGAGCCAAAAATAAATAACGCCTCTATCTAGGTCGTTATTTAAATAAAGACCCCCAAGCAGACGCCAATTTAAAAAGAGACGCCTCCTTCCAAGGCGTCATATTAAGAAATGACGCCCACAAGAAGTGGCGTCCTTTTTATATATTAATAAGGCAACCATATCTCTACGATAAGCAAATAAAGGCAATAATAATTAACGCCCCTTTGTGGGACGTCATTTTATAAATTTAAGGCCCCTTTGACAGGCGTCATTTTTTTAATTAACGCCCCAACCTAAGGCGTTATTTACAACAGGTAGTGTTTGGTTCAAACAGGGATGCTAGCTGGGGAAAGGATCCATACGTGTGATGTTAAATTTGATAAAGACTCTGATGGGTAAGTTTTAGTTCCCAATCGAACTCCAACCCTATAGGGTCTCCAGAACCCTATAAATACCCCTCCCATCGAGCCAACCTAAAGGCTCTTTTCTTTCCAAACTCTTGTTGCTGCTGTCGACTGTGGAGTTTGTTCTCCACCCTGTTTTGTGTTACGAAGAAGGATTACTATCATCTTCCTCTTCGTCCTGCCGTGAAGTTCCTCGTCTTCCTACTAATTGCTGCTGCTACGTGAAGAATATAGCAGTTCTTCTTCCGCAACTTCCTCTCGCTGAAGAACGTGGAGTTCTTCATCGTCATCCTCTTCTTCCGGTTACAAAGGAGGGGAAAGCCACTACTTCTTCCTGCCGGGAACGTAGAAGAAGCATCTTCTTCTTTCTTACTGCGTTGCTGAAGCTATTATCACCCTCATCCGAGGGGTGCTGCTATTGTTTTGGCTAAAAGAGTTGCTGCCATATTGACAACCCAGTCACTCTGTTAGAAACAGAGTATCGTATTTTCTTCAGGTTCATCACGTCTGTCAACCAAACCAATCCACAGGTAGGTTATCTCAAGATTTCGTAGCCCAAACTATCATGAATCATGATATTAATATATATTAATTCATGCATGTAGTTTTCACGGAGTTCTGGAAAATTTTTGAAAGAGGCGACCCTTACCAGGGCGCCATTTTTATTTCTGAGGCCCGGGAGAACGGTCGTCAATTTCGATTGATTTAATAAATACACATGTTAAAAATTTAATACATATATAAACAGTAAGCTGATCTAATGCATGATCATATGTCTAGAATCCTGCTATTTTTCTTGACCTGTCCATATACATGTTGCCATCAAAATATTTATTGGAAAATTGCTATTATTCATAGCAAATTCTGTAAAAAGGAGAATTAACGACACATTCCATGTCACTTCTTGTATATATAACGCCCTTGACGAGGGCGCTATTTACAAAATAGAAGACTTAATGGAAGTCGCCACTTCCTTAAAAAATTGAAATTTAGTTATTTTCAGCAAACAGAAATATGAATTGGACGACTGTTCTAGAAGTCGTCAAATATTGAAATGACGACCCAGACAAATGCGTCAATTCTTTAAATGAAGACTTTGGCTAAGGCGCCAATTTCCTGTCTTGTTATTTTCCTATGATTTTTCCTATGAACCGTGGATTTATATACTTATATATATATATCTGGCACTATATTCCAATCCGTGAGTATAGTCCCACGTTTATCGACGTTTTATCGATTGCCCCAAATTCTCGGTGATAGATGAACTCTCCGCGGGACATTCCGTTCCTCCGGACCGGTGACTTTATCATAGAGGCCTCCGTAAGACTCCGCACGCTTTGGATTCCCTCAAAGCAGCCGAGCTGGTTGTACCATAAAAAACCCATGATACTACTTGATTGCCATGTCACTCTAAAGAAACATGGTAAAACCGGCCCTTATGACATTCATGATGATGATGTCATGAGAATATCCATGAATAAATGGAATGGGAAACCATGCCATTAGTGACCTTGTGATTAGGTGCCATACTTGTGGACCTCAATTCTATCTAGCTTAAGAACGAGCGACCATCTTCATGTGGGCGCTTACTCTTATTGTCATGGCGCCCAAGATAGGGAACCAATTCCACCTAGTTTTATCGGTAATCGTGATTATACCGTTACTATCGTCATGATACTACGTGTTCAAATCCTTGAAATGCTATCTACCTTAAAGTTATACAAGTTTGTTCCTTGAAACTCCATATTGGCTATACTTTAGTGGATGTCGAAAATACATGACCAATGCCTGCGCATATAGGGCACGATCAGGTCCTGGGAGGAGCACCTGAAAGTACTAGTGCCCATGGGAGTTGTAATGATCACGGTATGGCATTGTACCGAAGTGCATGACTAGCTTGATTAAGACATTCCACAAATCTCGTACTTGACATGACATGACTTGCGTGGCCCGAAAAAGGGTATTTATATACTTGCTTGAAACGTGATAGCCAATTCCCGACATGACATGATGAATATACTTGCTTGAATATCTTGACATTCATTGATATAAGTTTTTGAAAGACATGTTAGTTTACTCGATTACCTCTTGTTATACTCCCTCTCTCTCTTGTCGTTTTACGCAAACATGCATAGCTTTATTGCATTCATGAAACATGTAATTACTTAAACCAATTGCTAGTTCTTGAGATATAATTCCTACTGAGCGTTCGCTCATTCAGTATTTTTCCCTACCTTTCAGGTAAGTCCGATGACGAGACTCACTCAGATGGGGAAGGTCAAGAGTGAAGAGATTAGAGCTCTCTATTTATCCAAGCGTCTACTAGTCCTATCTTTCAAAATTTCTTAAGTCAACCATTGTACTTTTCTTTTATTGAGTCTTAGCACTTTCAGCAATTGAATTGTAATAGAAGTACCTTTTAAGGTCGTGATTGAATAAAGGATTGGGTTTATCTTTACTTTTGCGCACTCTGTCTATTGTGTTGAATACACTAATGCTCTGATTGACATGATTGATATAAACTCGTCACGCGTCTCCGGGTATCTTCCGCGCTCGGGGCGTGACAGTTTTTGTGGTATCAGAGCCTAGGATATTCAATTCCTAGGAACCCAAGTCCAAGGATAGGTTTAAAACTTTTAACCGGTGAGATTGGGTAGAACCAAGGGTTAAGTTAACTTAGAATCAAAAACCTTTGAACATTATCACATATTAATATAGTTATTGTAATTGTAGGACAATGGCTGCCGAACGTGCCCAGTGGCGCAACATGCAACGCACTCTGCAAGGCATGACCCAGGCACTTCAACAAGTGGCACAAGGAGGTGCACTTCGTGGAGCAGGAAATCTCCACCAAAGCTTCAGGAACATGAACCCTCCTAAGTTCATGGGATCCACTGATCCGGATGACGCCGAGCACTGGATCCGGGAGACCGAACGTATCTTTCGAGTTATGCAATGCACGGACCAAGAGAAGGTCTTGTTAGCAACGTTTCAATTGGAAAGGGACGCCCGCTGTTGGTGGGAGTCGGTTGAAGCTACCTTAGACCAAGACCAGGTTACTTGGGAAGAGTTTGTTGAAAACTTCAACAATAAGTATTTCTCAGATCGAGTTCAAGAAAAGAAAGCCGCCGAGTTTGCCGCACTTAAGCAGCGATCATTATCGGTGGCCGAGTATGAGGCGCAGTTCTCAAGGCTGTCTCGGTACGCTAAACACTTAGTTAGCACTGAGAAGATGAAAGCTAGAAGGTTTCTAAACGGGCTCAGGCCCCAGTTTATCACTCAGCTGGCGCCGATGGACATACAGGTCTATTCGGAAATGGTACGTCGAGCTCAGTTACTTGAGGATGCCACGGAACTATCTGATAGGATCCGTGGGAGAGACAAGAAGGAGCATGTTACCAGCTCCGGCACTTTCAAACCCAATTTCAAGAAAAGGCCAAGTAACGGAGGAGAGTCTTCTCAGGAGAAGAAAGTCAAAAAGATTAACAAGCCGTTCTCCATCACCACCACACCTTCTAAAGTGGTGTGTAGACACTGTGACAAGGCCGGACACAAGGCCGAAGAATGTTGGAGGAAACTTGGAGCATGTCTCCGTTGTGGGAGCCGTGATCATCGGATTCCCGACTGTCCCCTACTCAATGATCAAGCCGGTGACGGAAAGCGCCCGGTGACAAAGAATGCTCGTCTCCAAGCTATTAAGGAGGCGGAACAAGACGAAGGCGGACTAGTAGAAGGTACACTGAAAGTTTGTTCCAAGTCTGCACATGTCTTATTTGATACGGGTGCATCACATTCTTTTATTTCCAAGAAGTTTGCTGATCCATTACCCATGGAACCGGAATGGATGAAAATATTTTTATCTACTCCTCTCGGAAACGAAACCGATATTACTCACCATTATCAAAACTGTAAAGTCTTGGTAAAAGGAAGAAATCTTCCTATCGACCTCATATGTTTAGACCTAAAGGAATATGATGTCATATTGGGAGCAGACTGGTTATCTAGGTATCAGGCAACTGTGGATTGCCGTAACAGCAAAGTTACTTTCAAAGACTTCCCGGAATTAGCATATACTTGTCTAAAGAGTCGGAGCAAGTCACCTCTTATTTCGGCTCTCCGAGCTAGCAAGCTAATAAGGAAAGGATGTGTATCATTCCTTGCGTTTGTCACCATTAAGGAGACTAAGGAGACTAAGCTAGAAGACATCCCAATTGTGCAAGAATTTCCGGACGTGTTTCCGAAGATTTGCCTGGATTACCCCCACAAAGAGAAGTGGCCTTCACCATCGACTTGGTCCCTGGTGCTGGACCAGTTTCTAAGGCACCATATAGGATGTCCCCTGCCGAACTCAAGGAGCTGAAGGAGCAATTGATGGAACTTCTCAAGAAGGGATTTATTAGACCAAGCACTTCCCCGTGGGGAGCACCTGTGCTATTTGTAAAGAAGAAAGATGGATCCATGAGGTTATGCATCGACTATCGACAGTTGAATCATCTCACTATCAAGAACAAGTATCCACTGCCGAGAATCGATGAGTTATTTGATCAAATATCTGGATCCATGTATTTTTCGAAGATTGATCTCAGGTCGGGATATCACCAACTAAGGATCAAAGATGAGGACATTTATAAGACCGCATTCAGAAGCAGGTATGGGCACTATGAATTTGTTGTAATACCTTTTGGACTGACAAATGCCCCTGCTGCCTTTATGCAGTTGATGAATAGTATATTCAGGCCTCATCTAGACCAGTTCATAGTGGTTTTCATTGATGATATACTGATCTATTCAAAGACCAAGGAAGAGCACGAGGAGCATTTGAGGATTGCATTACAGATATTGAGGATGAATCAGTTATATGCAAAGCTCAGTAAATGTGAATTCTGGTTAGAAGAAGTATCTTTCTTGGGGCATGTTATATCAAAAGACGGTTTATCCGTAGATCCATCGAAGGTTGAAGCTATAAAGGATTGGGAAAGACCGACCAATGCTAGCGAGATCCGTAGTTTCTTGGGTCTTGTGGGCTACTATCGACGGTTCATCAAGGATTTCTCCAAGATCGCCGTACCACTCACTAGGCTAACTCGTAAGGAGATCCGTTATGAATGGAGTGAGGAATGTGAAAGAAGCTTCCAAGCTCTCAAGGATCACCTAACTACAGCCCCGGTTTTAGCTTTACCAATTGAAGGCGAGAGATTCGAAGTATACACTGATGCATCTGGCATTGGCCTCGGATGTGTTTTAATGCAACAAGGGAAAGCTATCGCCTACTCTTCTCGCCAATTGAAGAAGCACGAGGAGAACTACCCAGTTCATGACTTAGAATTGGCCGCGGTAGTGTTTGCACTGAAGATATGGAGACATTATCTATACGGAGTACAGTTTATTGTATACTCTGACCATAAAAGTCTTAAGTATCTCTTCTCTCAGAAGGAATTGAATATGAGGCAAAGACGTTGGTTAGAATATCTCAAGGACTTCGACTTCACTATAGAATATCATCCTGAAAAGGGTAATCCTGTAGCCGATGCCCTCAGTCGAAAGCCGAGAGCACTATTAGCCAATTGTATGATTCAGGAGTGGAAGTTGCTAGGACAATTCTCTAAGCTTAATATAAGCATGGACAAGGACAGTAGGTGTGTCACATTATCCCATATGAGCATACAGCCAGACTTGCTATCCGAAATACAAGGACTTCAAGATAGTGACCCAGTATTAGTGGAAATCAAGGGAAAAATGGAAGAACAACCTGATTTCAAATTAGCATCGATGGAAGATTGATGTTCAGGAATAGAACATGTATACCGAATTGCCCAGAGCTTAAGAAGAAAATCTTAGATGAAGCTCACAGATCAAGGTACACGATTCATCCAGGATCAACTAAGATGTACCAAGATTTGAAAAGGACCTTTTGGTGGCCCAATATGAAAAGAGAAGTAGCAGACTTTGTGTCTCGCTGTCTCACATGCCAACAAGTCAAGGCCGAGCACCAAAAGCCTGCCAGTAAGCTACATCCTCTAGATATTCCCAAGTGGAAGTGGGAGAAAATCGGTATGGACTTCATTATGGGTCTGTCCAAATCAAAGGGAGGACATGACGGAATATGGGTTATCATCGACCGATTGACCAAATCGGCACACTTCTTGCCAATCAAGAGCCGATGGTCAGTTGATGTTCTTGCTGCATTATACACTAAGGAGATAGTCAGGTTACATGGAGTACCTGTCTCAATCGTGTCTGACAGAGACCCCCGTTTTACTTCTCACTTTTGGAAGGGTCTACAACATTCGCTAGGGACGAGACTTAACTTTAGTACAGCTTTTCATCCTCAAACGGATGGTCAAACCGAGAGAACCAATCAGGTAGTTGAAGATATGCTCAGAGCTTGCATCATTGATTTTGGTGGAAACTGGCATGATCACTTGCCTTTGGTTGAATTTGCATACAATAATAGCTACCAGGCAAGTGTACAAATGGCACCTTTTGAAGCTTTATACGGAAGGAGTTGCCGATCACCTTTATGTTGGGACGAAGTTGGCGAGAAACAACTGTTAGGTCCAGACATGGTAAGGGATACCACTGAAAAGATTCAGTTGATTAGAGAAAGACTTCAAGTTGCTCAGTCTAGACAGAAGGCTTATGCTGACACAAGAAGAAGAGATCTCGAATTCCAAGTCGGAGATCACGTATTTCTCAAGATATCACCTGGACGTGGAATAAGGAGATTTGGTGTGAAGGGCAAGCTGACACCAAGGTTTATCAGACCTTTTGAGATACTAGAAAGAGTTGGCGAGGTTGCTTACCGCGTCGCATTACCACCTCAATTGTCCGAAGTTCATAATGTGTTCCACGTATCTATGTTGAAGAAGTATGTGCACGATCCGTCACATATCATTGATCATGGAGACCTGGTGATTCAAAAGGATCTCACCTATGAACAAAAGCCCATGAAGATCCTCGATCGCGAGGTACGAACATTAAGAAACAAAGTTATTCCCATGGTTAAGGTGCAATGGAGTAAATGCTCAGAACACAAAGCCACATGGGAGACCGAGGAATCTATGAGGAAACGATTCCCAAAATTATTCTAAAGGGTATGTACTTTACACTCTCCATGTTTATATACGATTGAATTTGGGGACCAAATTCTTTTAAGTGGGGGAGGGTGTAAGACCCCGGATAAATAATCAAGAATAAAAGTATTCAAAAATGAAATAATCAAGTTATATACTATATATATATAATTTTCACCTATTTACATATCAAAAATGAGCCAAAAATAAATAATGCCTCTATCTAGGTCGTTATTTAAATAAAGACCCCCAAGCAGACGCCAATTTAAAAAGAGACGCCTCCTTCCAAGGCATCATATTAAGAAGTGACGCCCACAAGAAGTGGCGTCCTTTTTATATATTAATAAGGCAACCATATCTCTATGATAAGCAAATAAAGGCAATAATAATTAACGCCCCTTTGTGGGACGTCATTTTATAAATTTAAGGCCCCTTTGACAGGCGTCATTTTTTTAATTAACGCCCTAACCTAAGGCGTTATTTACAACAGGTAGTGTTTGGTTCGAACAGGGATGCTAGCTGGGGAAAGGATCCATACGTGTGATGTTAAATTTGATAAGGACTCTGATGGGTAAGTTTTAGTTCCCAATCGAACTCCAACCCTATAGGGTCTCCAGAACCCTATAAATACCCCTCCCATCGAGCCAACCTAAAGGCTCTTTTCTTTCCAAACGCTTGTTGCTGCTGTCGACTGTGGAGTTTGTTCTCCACCCTGTTTTGTGTTACGAAGAAGGATTACTATCATCTTCCTCTTCGTCCTGCCGTGAAGTTCCTCATCTTCCTACTAATTGTTGCTGCTACGTGAAGAATATAGCAGTTCTTCCTCCGCAACTTCCTCTCGCTGAAGAACGTGGAGTTCTTCATCGTCATCCTCTTCTTCCGGTTACAAAGGAGGGGAAAGCCACTACTTCTTCCTGCCGGGAACGTAGAAGAAGCATCTTCTTCTTTCTTACTGCGTTGCTGAAGCTATTATCACCCTCATCCGAGGGGTGCTGCTATTGTTTTGGCTAAAAGAGTTGCTGCCATATTGACAACCCAGTCACTCTGTTAGAAACAGAGTATCATATTTTCTTCAGGTTCATCACGTCTGTCAACCAAACCAATCCACAGGTAGGTTATCTCAAGATTTCGTAGCCCAAACTATCATGAATCATGATATTAATATATATTAATTCATGCATGTAGTTTTCACGGAGTTCTGGAAAATTTTTGAAAGAGGCGACCCTTACCAGGGCGCCATTTTTATTTCTGACGCCCGGGAGAACGGTCGTCAATTTCGATTGATTTAATAAATACACATGTTAAAAATTTAATACCTATCTAAACAGTAAGCTGATCTAATGCATGATCATATGTCTAGAATCCTGCTATTTTTCTTGACCTGTCCATATACATGTTGCCATCAAAATATTTATTGGAAAATTGCTATTATTCGTAGCAAATTCTGTAAAAAGGAGAATTAACGACGCATACCATGTCGTTTCTTGTATATATAACGCCCCTGACGAGGGCGCTATTTACAAAATAGAAGACTTAATGGAAGTCGCCACTTCCTTAAAAAATTGAAATTTAGTTATTTTCAGCAAACAGAAATATGAATTGGACGACTGTTCTAGAAGTCGTCAAATATTGAAATGACGACCCAGACAAGGGCGTCAATTCTTTAAATGAAGACTTTGGCTAAGGCGCCAATTTCCTGTCTTGTTATTTTCCTATGATTTTTCCTGTGAACCGTGGATTTATATACTTATATATATATATATATCTGGCACTATATTCCAATCCGTGAGTATAGTCCCGCGTTTATCGACGTTTTATCGATTGCCCCAAATTCTCGGTGATAGATGAACTCTCCGCGGGACATTCCGTTCCTCCGGACCGGTGACTTTATCATAGAGGCCTCCGTAAGACTCCACACGCTTTGGATTCCCTCAAAGTAGTCGAGCTGGTTGTACCATAAAAAACCCATGATACTACTTGATTGCCATGTCACTCTAAAGAAACATGGTAAAACCGGCCCTTATGACATTCATGATGATGATGTCATAAGAATATCCATGAATAAATGGAATGGGAAACCATGCCATTAGTGACCTTGTGATTAGGTGCCATACTTGAGGACCTCAATTCTATCTAGCTTAAGAACGAGCGACCATCTTCATGTGGGCGCTTACTCTTATTGTCATGGCGCCCAAGATAGGGAACCAATTCCACCTAGTTTTATCGGTAATCGTGATTATACCGTTACTATCGTCATGATACTACGTGTTCAAATCCTTGAAATGCTATCTACCTTAAAGTTATACAAGTTTGTTCCTTGAAACTTCATATTGGCTATACTTTAGTGGATGTCGAAAATACATGACCAATGCCTGCGCATATAGGGCCCGATCAGGTCCTGGGAGGAGCACCCGAAAGTACTAGTGCCCATGGGAGTTGTAATGATCACGGTATGGCATTGTACCGAAGTGCATGACTAGCTTGATTAAGACATTCCACAAATCTCGTACTTGACATGACATGACTTGCGTGGCCCGAAAAAGGGTATTTATATACTTGCTTGAAACGTGATAGCCAATTCCCGACATGACATGATGAATATACTTGCTTGAATATCTTGACATTCATTGATATAAGTTTTTGAAAGACATGTTAGTTTACTCGATTACCTCTTGTTATACTCTCTCTCTCTCTCTTGTCGTTTTACGCAAACATGCATAGCTTTATTGCATTCATGAAATATGTAATTACTTAAACCAATTGCTAGTTCTTGAAATATAATTCCTACTGAGCGTTCGCTCATTCAGTATTTTTTCCTACCTTTCAGGTAAGTCCGATGACGAGACTCACTCAGATGGGGAAGGTCAAGAGTGAAGAGATTAGAACTCTCTATTTATCCAAGCGTCTACTAGTCCTATCTTTCAAAATTTCTTAAGTCAACCATTGTACTTTTCTTTTATTGAGTCTTAGCACTTTCAGCAATTGAATTGTAATAGAAGTACCTTTTTAGGTCGTGACTGAATAAAAGATTGGGTTTATCTTTACTTTTGCGCACTCTGTCTTTTGTGTTGAATACACTAATGCTCTGATTGACATGATTGACATAAACTCGTCACGCGTCTCCGGGTATCTTCCACGCTCGGGGTGTGACAGAATTAGAAGATGATGTAGAAGAAAAAGTTGTAGAGGACTTCAAAAAAAAGAACTTTCGTGAAGAGTGCATGAGCAGAAAATGAACTGAAGTGGGAGAACTCGGAGGCCTAAGATGTGAGAGGGAGAGGAAGAGTGAGAAATTGCCAAAGGAAGAACTCCCCTTCACCTCCTTATCATGGGCTATTTATAGGGAAAGTAGGGTCAATGGACGGTGGAGATTGTATCAAAAGAAGATGGATGGCTGGGATTTAGGTAGAATATGATGCATGGGGGAAAGAAAAAGGAGGTGGGCACATCTTTTCTTGGACTTTGGGCACCCCCTTTCCAACTTTGAATCTCCTTTTCAAACTTAAACTCTGAATTCTTCCTTTTCAAACTTTGAATTGAAAATTTTAAACTTTCTTTTCCGTCCAACCAAAATATTTTGAATTCTTTATTTGACTTGATCAAAGTGGTAATGACAGTTTTGCCCCTGGCTTCTTTTGTAATTACCTTCGGTGTCCTACACACACATAATTATAATTTAGTCCATAAAAATTATCATAATGTGCACATAAATCTCAAATGCTCATGGTTATGCAGTGGAGAACTAATACTCATGGCCCTCAACTTTAATTTATTATTAAACAATATCACCAAATTAATCAATTTACGTAAAAGCTCCAATTTAAATGCGGAGTTGAGGTTATCTATGAAATATGCATAATTACCTAATTATATGCATATAAAATGGTGTTCATGCGATGAATTATCATATAAAATGGACACTTATCAGGGGGCGCCCCTGCTTTTGGCATTATTAGGCTAAGTTGTTCATTATGTTTAATAAGCTTTGACCACATGGGAAAAAAATGGGGTTTTGCATTCCCAAGGTACCCCTCCTCTACCCTAGATCTCAGGGTAATGTTGGTCATTTGCCTAGGGTGTCCATTTCATATAAAAGCCATGTATTTTCCATTTTTGATACAATTAATGAATGAAATTTGTGAAAAATTGCCAAGAGGCCAAGGCCGCCCCCTTCCTCTCTCCTTTCTCCCCTTGCAGCTGTGAGAGCTTCAATTCTTGAGGTGTGATTCCTCTCTTTCAGTTCCCCTTTGAGTGAAAAATGCATCCCCGCCGCCGCCGCCTCCATCGAACCGTCGTCGCGCCACCACCGCCACCCCGTCGGAGTTCTGTCCAGATCAGGATAGAAGGTTGAAGCCTGATTTTTATCTCCACATCATGAGATCTGATAGAGCTGAAATTTTGAGTGTTTGTTCTTCTTGTTATCCCTAGTCTCTATTTTAAATTTCGTGCCAATCAGAGGTCCTTTAGTATTTTTTCATAATTTTCATTCCACCCCTGACAGTCTGCCAATCAGCAGATCTGCAGGATAGGATCTATTCTTTTATTTTTCTCTCCCCCTTATACATCTCCTAAAATCCCCAACAAATTCATACGTGTCCCTTACATACCCTCCCTTCCACAATAATTTTTCTGGAGTCTACATCTATTGTTTTCCCTTTGGTCAAAATTCAATTTTATGGACAACTCAGTCTGTCCTGTGTGTCTATCTGTCCGAGCCAGGAAAAATCTTTAAGGGACAGTCATTTTCATTTTCAATCCATTCACTTCATGGATTTGAAATTTTTATATGTTGTATCCCTTTGAGTCCTTTATCCATCGGTACCTCGTTTGCGTCGATCCAACATTGGATCTGGCTGCAGACATTTTTCTCATGGAGGCGTGCAGTTCAGATCTGAGGACAGGCCAACAACTCAATCCTGGAATTAAATCCTCAAAAAATACGCCGGCGCACTCTCGACCACTGCCGCTCCCGGAGATCACTCGGCCACCCATCAGCAGCGTCCCAGCAAGCCGCCGCAGCAAGGAGATGCCCGGGTACCTCCGTCCCAGTAGCCGGGCCCACCTGCCATCCCGCGGGCCCCATAGAACCGTGCCGACCAGTAGCCTGTCTCCGGCCCAAATTGCTGCCCGTCAACCCGAGTTTGATACTCCCAGCGTCATTGTAGCCCTTTACCTCCCTACGTGGAGTGGGCAATAATATTCATTACTGTAATTTAATTATTTGCTATTCCGGGAGTACGAAGTTCAACCGAGATCGTCTTCCCCACGCCCGGTAGCATGGAGGTAAACTCGCCACTCTCTCTATCGCATTTACTTATTTCGTATTTATTTGTATATGCCGCTACGTGTGATAGGTTACTAGCTCGATTCAATTTAATCACCACTGTGAGAGAGAGAGAGCGAAACCCATCCCGTGACCCGATCCGGGCACGAAAGTGAGCCGACTACCCGACTTATCGCCGGTTCCTCAATCGCGCAAGATCCCGCGTTTCCCTCGTTAGGGACGTCTGCGAGCTAGAGTCCCAGGTTTGCTGTCCGTCCCGCATGAAATTGGTATCAGAGCCGAAGGTTGAGTCTAGGGTAGTATTTGCTTAAAAATTAAAAAAAAGAGTCATCTAGAGAGTGTCTAAGTCTAAGTGTCTCATTTGCATACCTTTATTCGGTATATCAAAAGGTGTTGCCCGAACGTTAGGTTATTCCTATCGGGAAGGTGATTCACTTGCGTGAGCGCAATCTTCGGATCAAACCTCCGCCTAGTACCGGATATGGGTTGAGTCTAGATTTGTAGTCGAGTCGGTACTCCAACTTTGCATCGTTGTATAGGGTCGTGTCTGGTCCAATAAGAGTCAGTTGGTCTTGTCACGTGTCTGCATGTCCACTACCCGCCATCCCCATGGCCGTTCCCCGAGACCATGCGTCCAAATGGTCATCCTTGGTGGCCCAATTCAATGCCTTCATGGCCCGACCCCCGGGTCTTGCCCCTACCATTCAACCACCGGTTGACCCAATCCCTAGGCCGACGACTGAGTTGTTCCAGCACCCTATCATTTCTACTGCCACTCTACCCAATGGGTTCACATCGGAACTCGATTTCATTTATATGGAGTCAGATAATTGGGTTTCCCTGGATTTCGTTGAGTCCCTCTACCGGACTGGCGAGATTGTCTGCCAGGGTGATTTAGCCTTTGTCAAGTTCCAAAAGAAGATTGGTTCTGATCTTTACTTCGATGGTGCATGGTGCAAAACTGGTACGCTAGCAGGACCATACATTATATTAGGGCGACCTTGGCTTGAAGAGAGGAGTGTGACCTTTAACCCGGAGCGGAGGACCTGCACTTTACATCCTCCACATTTGTCCGGTGAGTTCACCTTTCACCACGTCTTGGCAGTCACACCAATAGATGACACTCAGTCAGTTGTCCCAGTGTCACCTGTCACCCATGTTTAGTCAGTCGACCCTACTTTGCCTGCCAATCAGGTGTCACCATCATCCATAGATCCCCATTTGGAGCCAGCAACCTCCGTTACCTATATGCAGTCAACCCCTATCCAGCCAGCCACTAAGCAGTCAGCCGTCCTTAGTTTTTCTGTCTCTCCCGAGCCATCTGTTGAGCTATCGCTCATTTCTATCTTACCACCATCAACACCCTATGTTGACGCAGTATGGCTTGACTTTTGCCATTTTCAGGGGAGATGGCATCCTGATTTCACCTTCCTCGTGACCCATGCCCAGCATGACTCCCCCGTCTTTCACCTTCTCATCCTCAAACACTTCAAAACCCGAGGACGTATCTTTGTAAACCAGTGGAGATTGGCATGGGCTGAGACTCGAAACATTGGATTTTGAGTCAAGTTGCTTCTATTCATGATGTTCATGGGTGATGTTTGGACTTTTGATTTTTATTCAACGTCAGTCCCTAGTCGTAGGACTTGGAAGTCTATAGCTCTGATCCCATCCCCCATGCATGCATGAGTCTTTGAGTCTATACATACATTTGTCGAGTACATAGTGAGAGTCTGCATGTGTCGAGTCAGTCAGTCTAAGGTCAGCTCGCGATGTCAGTCCCTTCGAGTGCGAGGCAAGTCATCTCCAATGCGTACGTTATAGGCTTGCCAGAATTTGGGTTTAGCTCTATTTATGTGTCGCATCTAGTCATATATAGGGATTCAACAGTGATTCCTTGTGAGTCATTGAGCCGTCTCCTTCCTTTGAGAGTGATCCCACCCCGGAGTATCCACCTCTAGCCTCATTCCCACAGCAGCGTGAGCATAGCGAATATATACGGGATGAGCATGTGACGGTTACCCAGAGTGGAGCTTACTCCGCGCTACCTGGTCGATGACGGGTCCACAGGAGCCACATGAGCAGCCGCACCCCTTACTCGGCGGGGTCGAGTTCTTCCCACCCAAGGAGAATTGATGGGGCATCAAGACTATTTCATTATATGTGTGAAATGTATTTGTGTAATATGGATTGTAATATGTGTTTTGGGTCAATTTCTTTGTTTGGGCTCCTTTTTAAGGCTTTAATAAGCCTTGGGTCACATTCATGTAGAGTCCATTAAGGGGTCATGCTTATTAGAGTCCATTAAGGGGTTATGGTCATATTGAACCTTAAGGCCTTCATATTGGACCTTAAGGCCACTTAAGGCCCAATTGGGCTTTTCCCCTCTCCCATGGGCTCCCTAGCTTGGAAGGCCCCATAGGCTAGACATGGTTCAAGGGCCAATTGGTTGGTCCTTGGCCCAAGGTCACCATATTTGACCCATGAAGAAGGGTGCCCCTTCTTTTGACATTATTAGGCTAAGTTGTTTCTTATATTTATTAAGCTTTGACCACATGGGGAAAAATGGGTTTTGGCATCCCCATTGTACCCCTTACCAATCCTAGATCTGAGGGTAAGGTTGGTCATTTGCTTAGGGTGTCCATTTCATATAAAAGCTTGTATTTTTCTATTTTCACTACAATTAATGAATGAACTGATGAAAAATTGAAGGAAATATGCCAAGTGCGTCCCCCCTCTCTCTCTAGCTCTCTCTTGTTCTTGCTTGTTCGTCCTCTTTACCCTCTAGATCCAGGGTGTGAAGCCCTCAAAATTAGAGTGAATCCAATCTCTATCTCCTCTCTGGAGTGTGAAGCTCCACCACAGCCGTTCGTGCCGCCATCGGAGCCGCCATCAAGCCGACATCCCCCCTGTTGTCCTGAACTCCGAGTTTCAAAACAGCAAGCTAAAGAAGAGGTTGGTTCTCTCAGCTCCCAACTCTGATGGAGCTGAGATTTTGAGAGCTTGTTCCTCTTTCTGTTAGCTTTCCAGCAATATTGATTTGGCCCCATTCAGATCCCGTTTGATATTTTTCTCGTAATTTTCATTCCACCTCTCACAGTCTGCCATGTTGCAGATCTGCAGGATAGGAGTCTGCTCTTTTATTTTTCCTGCCCCTTTAGACATCTCCTAAAATCCCCAAAGCATTCATACGTGTCCCTTACATACCCCCCCTTCCACCATTATTTTTCTGGAGGCTAGATCTATTATTTTCCCTTCGGTCAAAATTCAATTTTAGGGACAACTCAGTCTGTCTTGTGTGTCTGTCAGTCCGAGCCAGCAAAAATCTTTGAGGGACAGTCATTTTCATTTCCAATCCATTCACTTGATGGATCTGAAAAATTTATAGGTTGTAGCCCTCTGAGTCCTCTATCCATCGGTACCTTATTTGTGTCGATCCAACAACGGATCTAACCGCAGAAATTCTTCTCGTGGAGGTGCATAGTTCAGATCTGAGGACAGGCCAGCAACTCAGTCCAGGAATTAAATCCTCAGAAAATACGCCGGCGTACTCTTGACCACCGCCGCTCCCGGAGATCACTCGGCCACCCATCAGCAGTGTCCCAGCAAGCCGCCACAGCAAGGAGACGCCCGGGTACCACCGTCCCAGTAGCCGGGCCCACCTGCCATCCCGCGGGCCCCACAGAACTGTGCCGACCAGTAGCCCGTCTCCGGCCCAAATTGCTGCCTGTCAACCCAAGTTCGATACTCCCAGTGTCATTGTAGCTCTTTACCTCCCTACGTGGAGTAGGCAGTAATATTCATTGCTGTAATTTAATTATTTACTGTTCCGGGAGTACGAAGTTCGGCCGGGATCGTCTTCCCCACGCCCGGTAGCGTGGAGGTAAACTTGCCACTCTCTCTATCGCATTTGCTTATTTCGTATTTATTTGTACATGTCGATGCAAGTGATAGGTTACTAGCTCGATTCAATTTAATCACCGCTGCGAGAGAGAGAGTGAAACCCGTCCCGTGATTCGGGCACGAAAGTGAGCCGACTACCTAAGTCATCGCCGGTTCCTCAACCACGCAACATCCTGCGTTTCCCTCGCTAGGGACATCTGCGAGATAGAGTCCCAGGTTCGATGTCCGTCCTGCATCACAATGCACGATGATTTTTAAGGTGGTTCGGATGCAACGATGGCAACCTACGTCAACGCTCACCAAAATCCGGTGAGGCTTCCCTGCTGTAAACCAGCACGGGGATGAATCCCTAACATGGAGATACACTCCAACCACACACGTAGGGCAACGCCTGCACACACCACACACACGGGGACGCAACACAACACACACACGGAGATGAGCTCCAACACGATCCGATGACCGGATCAACAACACACACACACACACACACACACACACACACACACACACACACACACACACACACACACACACACACACACACACACACACACACACACACACACACACACACACACACACACACACACACACACACACACGCACACACACACACGAGCTGCAACAGATGCAGCACTCTACACACTTGTACAATCAGATCTGGATAGATCCACACACACACACGCATATCTAAGAAGATCCACGCACACACACGGATCTGAACAAGACAATCCACATGACCACGGATCCGAATCGATCCACACACACTGATGTTTGCATATTATAAAGAACAAGATTTGAAGCTCAAAACACAAAGACAAAAGAGACACAGTTGAGAAAACTCCTGATTTAGGTTCCCTTTGGGTGTTTGATGCAGATCTTGAACAAGGCTTCCTTCTTCACTTGAATGGAGATTAAATGGCTTAAGATAGAGCATGAAGAGCTTGAGGATGGATGAAGAAGTCTTCCATGAATTACTATTCACAGAGCTATAGTAGCCTTCCTTCTTCCCTTGGCAGCCTCTCCTTCAATCCCTCTTGCATCATTAGGTTTCTTGGCCCAAGAGTTGTTTTTATAAGCCTTGAATGGTCCATAGACAAGCCAGAAACCAGATCCACATTTCCTGGCAAATTTGGAGGCTAGAGGACCGAAAAGTCCACAAGAGAGGCTTGAACACGTTGGTGAAAATAAAGTCAAACAATGCTGCATCGGGGCTGGCGATCGACCGGTAGGAGGGGGAGGTCGACCGAAAATTTATAGAGATTGAATTTTTCATTGCTGGGAAAATCGGTCGATCGACCCTGGGTTGGCGGTCGACCAAAATCTGTAAAATTTTAGATTTCGAGCTACTGTTAATTCTGGTCGACCGGTCCTTGCTCTCAGGTCGACCGAATAGTGAAGATCCTGCAAAAACAAGTTGTTAGCCTTGAAAAACATATCCATATGATCAAGGCTTGTGCTTGCAACAATATTCATATAATCTGAGCTTCATTCAACCAAATTATCAGTAAGATTCATATAGCACTGCAATCATCCAATGTGAGTGTATCATGTGACCAAGTTCCATTCAACTTAGTTTGCCAGTATTTGCATGAGGGGTTCAAACCTTGTAGCTAGCATGAAAACCATATGAGGAAAATACATGAAGGTATCAAGTGAGTATATGCAACATGGATAGCACAAGGGACTATGAAAAGGTTAAATATTTACACAAAAAAATCAAGTGTTCCTTGGAGTTTAATCATTATAAAACCACATATCAACCTCTTTCCACCAAGATTCACATAAATAGATATTACCTTGCATCCACGTGATATGTAGGTGTCTTCCAACCGTCTCTTTCTTGTAAAAGACAAGGTAAAATATGAGATCTACATGGATATCAAAATCTCTATTATCATGAATGATTATCAACTGAATAGAAGTTAAATCAAGCGCATATGGAATAATCATCCAAGCACAAACCATTACATGTTCAAAAACCATCACCAATCCTAATTCCCACTAAGATATGCATGAGGATTCTAAACATATAACTAGCCACAAAAGTTCCATATGAAAGGATCATGAACCACATTATGAACCTTCAAAATCCATTTGCCATCTCAACCATACATGAACAGCAAGAGCACAAGGGCTCTTTGCTTATCACAAAGCCAAGTAGCATGTATCAGAACTGAATCGTATGAATCATTGTAAACTCATGAAATCTCATACCATAATGTTTAGTTATCATCAAAAATCTATGCAAGGCATGTACAATAATCTCCCCCTTTTTGATGATGACAAACTTAATGACTGACACAGACAGATCATATTTTTCTCCCCCTTTGACATGATCAAAAAGTGGAAGGAAGCCAAAGAAATTCAAATTTCAGCAAACAGAATCATAAAGCAATAAGAGCCCGCTTCAGAAGTGCAAATGAGGCAATAGCAAGGCAAGGATATGGGGAACAAAACATGTTGATTCTCAGTGATTGCAGTTGTTGATTATGGAGACAGAAAGGTGTGTAGTTTTAAGAGTTGCAGACCAAGATTCACAAAGCAAGATGAGACCATTCAAAACCAACACCCCATGTAGCAAGTGTAAAGAGTTTGAAGTCCAAATTGAAGTCCAAATTTTTTAATTTTATTGATCTTCAGATTTTTACATTTTCTCTTGAAATGCATGAAGCTATATACATACAAATGATGACACATGAAGTGCACACAATGCAACCAGATAATTATGTATATATATACATGCAGCATATCTCCCCCTTACTTATTTAAGAAGGGAATGGGTATAAGAAATATGCATGAGAGTCATGACAACCGGAATGCACATGTGAAGCACATAGGAGATTGTGCAATCATATAGGATATTCATGCAATTGCTAAAGTAATCAATCAATTTCTGAATACATAATAAATCAAATTTTTAGATGTGTAAGTGAGTAACATGACAAATGATAGTTGCAATATAGATATTTAGATTTTCAGAACAACACAAGGAGACATTTTACAGACTACACTTTAATTTTGAGAGCAACGTATTGAAGGCTACGCTCTACCTTAATAATTTTGTCATATCAAAATTTTCAATGATTTCACAAAGATAATAAGAATTTTTCTAAAAATGATCAGGTTCAATTAATTCCTTTTTACGCGAGTAGACGCATGGAGCTCATGCCAGAATCTCCGGTTACTCAGAATATTGAACCATTTCACTTCATTTTGAATAGAGGTACTTTAGTCAACACTTTTCAGAAATGAACCACATCACATCTCAAGTGACATGTGCCCAATTTACTCAGTGAGACTGAACATTACTCTGCATTTCTTTTTCATTTCAGAAGTTTCCAACAAGGATAGGTAGGCAGCTTTTTCTTCAACTGTCTCTTCAACATTCATACAGTAAGTTTAATATCTATATAGTGTTGAATGAAAATTCTTATATCCTTATGTTTAACACTCATTTTCACATTATGTGCAAGATGTGTATGAATTTGATTCAGTATGTATACTGAAAATATCATGAACACATAACAGTGCAACTCTCCCTAAATAGATGCACTATTGAGATATGAACTCCCCCAGAGTGTATGACATGAAACACTCAAATAATGACTCAAATACAGCATTATGTAGCAAGAAAATATAAGGTCATAGAAATTTCAAGGATGGGGGTGAATAGCATATAATAACATGCAAGCACATAGAGGAAGTATATGCAATATGCAATGCAAAATGAAAAGATATGTAATTTTAGTTTTTGAATTATTGGCCCCAAAGATATGCATGCTTAAAATGCCAACTATGTAACAATGCACACGATGAGCTTCATTTTTCAAATGCACTATGTGAATGATATGCAGAAAATGATATGCAAATATGCAAGGTGATGCAAGATTTCAGATTTTATTTGAAAGTTCTAAATACACGAAAAGGTTTAAGATGGGTGCAAAAAGTGTTTTGCCTATTTTTCATTTGAATGAACTAAATGCATGTAATGCATGAACTTGAAAGCATGCAACCTAGAACAACATGAGAATTTAATGAAAAGTGCAAAAGTAAGATGTAAAAGTTTATTTATTTATTTTATTTTTAAACCATTTTGGCAGATTCCACAAGAGGACATTCAGTTTCAAATGATGGACCACAAGATTTTTTATCTCATGACTTTTATGAGCAATGGTGCAAAAATGATCAAAATTAAGTAATGCAACCCAATTATTTTTAAAAATATTCAAAAATGGATTTTTAGTTACATTCCAGAAGTTTCAAACATCATTTATAAGCCATTCAGGAATTGACATTTCCATTGCAGAACTTTTCACATCATTAAGGATCAATTTCAAAAAATTTGAACCAATTCATCATAAGCATGCTGCATGTTACAATTGGAGGTCCTCAGTCAATAGAAAATGAATCAGCATTCATTTCAAGGTCTTTAGCTAGCAAGACTTCCCCTTGACAAATTCATGAATTTCAGAAAGTTCAGTGAAAGTGCAATGTGTTTTCTAATGACATGGGGCTAGCTAACAAGGGAGCATAGAATAGCATGAGAAAAGTTCATTCAATGCCAAATATTCGATTTCTTCGAGTTTTGGTACGAGGCGGAGAACATTGGTCCATAGACCAACTCACGCATAGTGAGAGTTTCCAGGTGGACGTGATCCACCTTTTCACTACTCAGTATTTGATATACCAGATACTCAATTAAGCTCAAATGTGCTCAAGCAATTCAGATTGGGAGAAGTTCAAAAGTCAACATAATCTTCAAGATTTTTAATTCCATTCACCCAGTGAGCAAGTTAATCACAACAGAATGGGGGAACAATCATTTCAGGTATGTAGAAGCAATACCTATCAGTAGAGTAACATCACCAAGTCCTATAGGCTAATGCATGAAATTTCAATTTCATAGCAAGAGGTTGAATTGCCTTAGTTCAGCAGACAATACCGTAGGCTTTCAAGCACCAAAATCACTAACCTCACGAAGGTTAGTATTTCAGATTTTTGTTTTCTTACCTTGGCCTTGAGAATCCATTATTTTTCTCAATTTCTTCATGACCCTCAAGTCAATCCTGTGATCAAAGTTCTCATATTGTAGATTTTGCATCCAATTTAAGATGGTTTAAAAATCAGTGAACAAGCTTAGGACGGGAGAGTCCGGACTGCTTCCAATCTAGTAATCGGTATAGGGAACTCATCAAGGTCACTGCCCATCTAGCAGTTGAGGGAATTCTCATTATCTTCATCCTCGCAGGATATTCCCTCAGTTGATTCAAACTTAGCCATAGCTGGCCCAACATTACTTTGATTCTTGGGAATGTGATCTTCTTGACTGAAGGCATATTTCATGCTTCTTATTCCTAAGGCACACCTACAAAATAGATTTCTTATTTTACATTCTTAGGTACCCAAATCATCTTGGGTCCTTGTGAGTTAACAGCACTCTTAGCACGTGGCTTCCGCTTCTTGACAACATTTAATTCATCATTTTTCTTCAGGAAACAATCATGCATGTTATGCCCAGATTTATCACAATAAAGACAATATGACTTTGAATACTTGAAAGCATGAAGATTATTTGAAGCATGTGAGTTTTTTTTCTGATATTGCTTCCAATATGTAGGTGGTGTGTTGAACACAATGGAAATCCTAAGTCGACCTGCCCTTAGATTTGACTGAGGGTGATGGGTCCAGAACACAGGATGTGTTGACACCATAGGTTGGTAGTGTTGTTTAGCCTTAGGGTGCGTTGACCTCCCCTTGCATTTTCCATTGTGCATTCTATTCCTGCATGCTTCCTAATCATCATTCTTCATAATAAAATAATCATGCATGGCATGTCCATGTCTTCCATAATAAAAACATGAGATTTTCTTTCTAGATGTATGTGTGTGTGTGGCAGAAGTATGTTTAACATGCATAGTGGTCCTAGCAGCATTTTTAGACTTTTGATACAAATTGATTTTCGTGTTTTTATTTTCTTTTTGAATCTCTTGAACAGAAGACTGCTTTGGAGGTGAAGTAGAGGTACTGGCTATACTTGAACTTTGAACAAACGAGGTATAAACCTTATTCACAAAAGACTTCTTTTTTACAAGATTGTAGCCAAGGCCTTCCCTTTGAAATATAACTTTCATGCCCAAAAGTTTATCCAGATTATCTTGTCCCTCCACAAATTTGGACAGCGAATTGTTCAAGTCCTGGATTTCATATTGAAGAGATGAAATGTGCAATTGAGTGTTGACGAGTTCTTCTTCACAGATAGCAAGACTGACATTCAACACATCATTGGTTTTCTTAAGACATTCAACTTCTTGTTTTATTTTCTCCACATCTTCACGCTCATCCAAAACCACAAATTTTCCTTTTTCTAGAACCAACAATCTTTCATAAATGGTCGTGTTCAATTCCTTCAGTTTCTCATTTTCTCTTGCAAGCATTTTATCATGAACAAGTTCATTTTGACCATTATCCATTGACTTTATTTTCTCTCTCAGCTCTTTATTTTCATTTCTCAAGAAGGAAACTTGATCTTTATGAAATTCAATGTCGAACACATGAGCCTCAATCAATTCCTCTAAATGTGAGCATTTTTTATAGGAGGAATCACAATTGTTTTGTTCAACACTCTTTTTTTATTTTTTATTTTCAGATTTTACCTTCTTGTATTTATTTGCAAGCTCATCGTATGCAACCAATAGATCATCAAGAGATATATTTTCAGAATCTGAATTTACCTCCTGGGGTGATCCATTATGCAGATCACTGCCGTGATCACTCGTGCCTGCCATAAGACATTTGTCTTCATGTTTTTCCTAGAAACTAGCTAAACCATCCAATATGTCCTTAGCGGAGCTGCAATGGTAGACAAAGGGAAAACTATTAGCATTAACTATGGCGGTGAATAAACTTAGAGCCAAGCAATTTTGATCATGTTTGAACTTATAATCTGCAGTCCAGATAGATTTATCTGTAGGCAACTCATAAGGACCATGTGAAATAAGCTTCCATAGCTTAGGATCATATGAGTTGAGTAGACTGCACATTCTTCCTAACCACAAATCAAAGTTAGAACCATCAAACACCGGTGGAGAATTCAATCTGTACATTTTGGTAGTCATTGATCTGGATCTCTCTAGATTGTTAAATCTAAGAAAAGTCGAGCCTTAGCTCTGATACCAATTGAAGTCCTGCGATCAATGACACCCAAGAGGGGGGTGAATTGGGTGATTATAACTTTTAGCACATTTTTACCCGATTTGAAAGAATATGAAGAAGCAACAACTAGTAATTCCAATTTGTTTAGCCACAAGCTAGATTAATCAAAATCTATCTCAATGATAGTTCCTTGGTACAAGGCGGAGGTGTGAATCCAGGGATTCTACTCACGCAAGATGCTATTGTCCTGACAAGAGTAATCTTGTCGATTCAAAAATACCTTTTGATATACCAAAGATCTATTTATATAAAAGACCGATTATGCTAAATCTGAAAGATCAAACCTGAAACAACAATATGCACTAACAAACACACGAAATGGAGGTAGAAGAAATGAGCCAAACCACACAATCCAAACCACAATGCACGATGATTTTTAAGGTGGTTCGGATGCAACGATGGCAACCTACGTCCACCCCTCACCAAAATCCGGTGAGGCTTCACTGCTGTAAACCAGCACGGACATGAATCCCCAACACAGAGATACACTCCAACCACACACGCAGGGCGACGCCTGCACACACACACATGGGGACGCGCCCCAACACACACACGGGGATGAGCTCCAACACACACACGAAGACGAGCTCTAACACGATCCGATGACCATATCAACAATACACACACACGCGAGCTGCTACAGATGTAGCACTCTACACACTTGTACACCCGGATCTGGATAGATCCACACACACATACACACGTAAATCTAAGAAGATCCACGCACACACACGGATCTGAACAAGACAATCCACACGACCACGGATCTAAATCGATCCACACACACACACTGATGTTTGCAGATTACAAAGAACAAGATTTGAAGCTCAAAACACAAAGACAAATGAGACACAGTTGAGAAAACTCCTGATTTAGGCTCCCTTTGGGTGTTTGATGCAGATCTTGAACAAGGCTTCCTTCTTCACTTGAATGGAGATTAAATGGCTTCAGATAGAGCTTGAAGTGCTTGAGGATGGATGAAGAAATCTTCCACGAATTATGGTTCACGAAGCTACAGTAGCCTTCTTTCTTCCCTTGGTAGCCTCTCCTTCAATCCCTCTTGCATCATTAGGTTTCTTGGCCCAAGAGTTATTTTTATAAGCCTTGAATGGTCCATAGACAAGCCAGAAACTAGATCCACATTTCCTGGTGAATTTGGAGGCTAGAGGACTGAAAAGTCCATAAGAGAGGCTTGAACACGTTGGTGAAAATAAAGTCAAACAAGGTACATCAGGGCTGGCGGTCAACCGGTAGGAGGGGGCGGTCGACCGGAAATTTACAGAGATTGAATTTTTGTTGCTGGGAAAATCGGTCAACCGATCCTGGGTTGGCGGTCGACCGAAATTTGTAAAATTCTAGATTTCGAGCTGCTGTTAATTCTGGTCGATCGGCCCTTGCTCTCAGGTCGACCGAATAGTGAATATCCTGCAAAAACAAGTTGTTAGCCTTGCAAAACATATCCATATGATCAAGGCTTGTGCTTGCAACAATATTCATATAATCTGAGCTTCATTCAACCAAATTGTCAGTAAGATTCATATAGCACTGCAATCATCCAATGTGAGTGTATCATGTGACCAAGTTCCTTTCAACTTGGTTTGCCAGTGTTTGCATGAGGGGTTCAAACCTTGTAGCTAGCATGAAAACCATATGAGGAAAATACATGAAGAAATCAAGTGAGTATATGCAACATGGATAGCACAAGGGACTAGGAAAAGGTTAAATGTTTACACACAAAAATCAAGTGTTTCTTGGGGTTTAATCATAATAAAATCACATATCAACTTTTTTCCACCAAGATTCACATAAATAGATATTACCATGCACCCACGTGATATGTAGGTGTCTTCCAACCGTCTCTCTCCTGTAAAAGACAAGGTAAAACATGATCTCTACATTGATATCAAAATCTCCATTATCATGAATGATTATCAACTGAATAGAAGTTAAATCAAGCGCATATGGTATAATCATCCACGCACAAACCATTACATGTTCAAAAACCATCACCAATCCCAATTCCCACTAAGATATGCATGAGGATTCTGAACATATAACTAGCCACAAAAGTTTCATATGAAAGGATCATGAACCACATTATGAACCTCCAAAAGCCATTTGCCATCTCAACCATATATGAACAGCAAGAGCACAAGGGCTCTTTGGTTATCACAAAGCCAAGTAGCATGTATCAGAACTGAATCGTATAAATCATTGTAAACTCATGAAACATCATGCCATAAAGTTTAGTTATCATCAAAAACATATGCAAGGCATGTACAACACAGTTAAGCTAATCAGTCTTTAATTCCGCATAACTTACTGATTGTAGCTTAAACTTTTAAATTGGCTAGAATTTTCGAAGGGGATTCATTCACCCCCCCCTCTGAATCCTTGTCAGCACCATTGCACCAAGTCTTCACGGACCAACAATTGGTATCAGAGCGGGTTTCTGATTAACCAGATCCAACGATCTGTAGAGGATCCTGCTATCCTATTTTTAGGTGCATTTCTATTTGTGTTTTATCCATTGCTTGAATTACTCTTGAATTGATTTCCATGGCTCATCCATCGATTTTCAATAGCTCTAATTTTAATTCGTGGTTTAGTAGTCTGCATAGCTATGTTAAACTGATTGATCCTGATCTATGGAAGTTAATTTCACAAGGTCCTCACAAAGTACCAAAGAAAAAGTCCAAATGGACTGACAGTCACAGATCAAAGTATGGAGAAAATCAGAAAGTTTTCGACTTAATGAAAGCAGCTATTGACAAGACCTTCCATTCTTGCTTTCATGATTGCAAGTCAGCTAAGGACATCCTGAACAAACTGAAGACTGCTTGCCGTGGAAATGAAGACCGATGCATGATGGCTAATGGCAGCGATCATAGCAGCAACCAAAATGAAGAGGAGGACGATGATCAGGTAAACCCCTTTGAAAATTTCTCTCTAGATGACTGGCAGGATGCATATGCTGATTTATTAGAGTCACATGAGATGTTAAGAAAATAATATAAAAAATTGAAAAAGACAACTGGTTTGAATAGTTCAATTTTTTCTTGTGAAAAGTGTCTGGCGTTGAAACAATCTCATGATACTTGCTTGTCTGATATTCAAATGCTTAAGAAACAAATTGGATTGTTAAAAAATGAAAATCAAGAACTTGTAAATGAGATCTCTGAACTAGAAGAAAAGCTTAGCTCAACTAGTGATAATCAGTTCTTTACTAAAAATTCTATTCAGAATGAAAAATTACTTAAAGATCTTGATCATACTAACCTGGAGTTGAATAAACTGAAGTCTGAAAATGAAATTCACAAAAGGAAGATTGAAGATAATGAAGAAGAATTGAAAAGATTTCAGGAAGAAAATAATTTAATGTCTGAAAAATTGGAGGCCATTAAAGTTGTTAATGTTGAACTACAAAAGAATCTGGATGAGGCAACAATTGATCTGAAAAAAGTGATTAACTTAAATGATCAGGTTCTAATAAATGAACTTGTCCAAAATGAGAAGCTAATGGAGGAAATGGAGAAATTGAAGGAGCTTAACAGTATCATGTTTGAAAGACTTCTTGCCTTAGAAAAAGGAAAAACTATTTGTAATGAAGAACCTAAAAAACTGAGCAATCTGGAACAAGAAATTGAGAAATATAAAACTGCAAACAAAGTGCTAAGTGAATGTGTTAATTGCAGTGAACAAGAGATTGCCAGTTATGAGATCCATCTTGCTTCTCTAGAAAATGAAATTTGTGACCTGAAAGACTCTATCAAAAACTCTCAAAGGAAAAGAGAAGTTAAAATCTCCCTTGAATGATGAAGTACCTAAACAAAGAGAAGGGATAGGATGTGATTCTAGGATTAAAAGGGTTATCAGGAATCAACTATATACAACATTTGTGCGAAGTTCAGAAGGAGCTAGCACTACTAATGATTTCTTGAAAAAATTGGCACCTTAGAAAATTCAAATAGAAAATAAAAACCTGACAACCAAGAATCCATCTATTTTTGAATTCACGGCTAAAAAGAATCCCAAGCAAGCTAAGTTAAGATAAATCAGAAATCATCTCTAATGGAGAATCTTCTATTATATAGGCTTAAGAATATTTGTTGATTTGAATTGGTTTGAGTCTAATGTATTCCTAAGTTTGAATTTGAAGGACTTGAAAATATCTGAATCAATCTTTTAATAAATCTTATGTCACGCCCCAACGCGGAAAATCGAGACGCGAACAGTTACAAGGCACTCGTGTCAGTCAGAGCATGTACAAATTTAATTCTAAAGATAGAGAGCTAAGATGAAATTGCTAATTTTATTCCATCAAAATGAAGTTTACATAATCATTCATAACCCATAAAAATGCATGATAAAATCTTCCAAATTTTCCAAATACATAAACCTTGTAAAAACACTTATGATCTACATAAATCCTAGGGAAAAGAAAAACACTCATTCACTCTTGTCCAATCCCTTATTCATTTTCATTTCCTGCAACAATTAACCAAAATGTAGGGTGAGCAAAAAGCCCAGTAGGATTTTATATCTCTAAAGTCAGGCAATCTTTAAGTATTTAGCAATTTAACAAATCGTGTCATGAAGTAATTGATCATGAATTTCAAGTAAGAAATTTTGTATAAGGAATTTCCAAGTAATTTCAAGATAACAAGATAATGTCAAGATCATGATAGTAGACAAGACGATGATCATTTTCAGAAATATATCAAGAACTTTCATGATGAGACGATGGGTACTATCATTAAGACAATTCAAGAACTTTCATGATGAACTTTTAAGCAATATTGAAGTAGAGCAATCACTTGAACTTTAAACAATATAGAAGTAGAACAATCACTTCTACAAGGATATTTATGATGAATCTTTAAGCAAATCAATATAGAAGTAGAGCAATCACTTCTACCAACACTCAGTAGGATTGGCCAGAGCACTAAAGGGAGATCACAACGATATGACAGCCCCGTATGGAATATCACAATTTGGCTACACACTTAGGGGTTCTCACGACAGTATGATTGCGCCTAACTGTAATAGACCCTGTATTAGTGAATGCCAGCACCTGATCATTATAATACCGGTTTATATTTGGACTTTGCCTCGCCCGTGGGATCAGATCAGAACCCCTTTATACACTAGCATTTAAATGTCATTTCATTGGGACCCATAGCCCCTGACATTTTTTTTTCTATATAATTCCACAATATGGCCAAAGAATTTCAAGAACAAGCTCATTTGTAAACAAGTACAGATCTGGCAAAAGTTGTGATAATTGCAAAGAAGAGTGGAAAACTCATTTTAGGCATCATGTTTAACGACATTAAGTCGTTGAATTCAAAATGAACGGTAAGTAAGAAGAAAATTTAAGATGGCAATTTTTTAAGGTCATTTTAAATGTCTAAGCCTAAATCTCAGAATCATAAAACACCAATCTTAATAAAGAACAATTTTTAGTAAGGAATATATATATACTTATGAATTAAAATCATGCGTTTAGATATTATCCTTTAATAATACATTGATAACTCATATGATAAGAAAAATAGAATTTTCATGCTGAAAGTAGTTTTTATACATCAATATGATAGAAAATACCTTTTTACATTCTGAAATAATTTTCGTACATCACTATAATAGAGAATAGAATTGTTATAGGCTAAAAAGATGTTACTGTCTGTGAACGCGCTATACCTCATGGTCGCGTTCATTACAGTGTATAAAAATACAGTATATATATTCAAATAACATGTTTTGATTATCAAAAAATTTTCGGAAAAATTTTATGAACGCGTTATAGGTAGCTAGCGCGTTCTTCAAGAACGTGCTATAGGCGACTAGCGCGTTCAAGAACAGATGTATACATTGAAAAATTTTGAAAACTTAATTGAAATACATAAATTTTGTATAAACCATAATACATATAGACTCCTAATATATATATAAACACTTTAGGTATTATATATATATATATATTAGAAATATTATACTTTTAATTTCTGGTCATCCGGGTTTAAAAGTATGAACGCGATATACCTGACTAGCGCGTTCATTAAGAACGTGCTATAGGAGGCTAGCGCGTTCATGAAGAACATGCTATACCAGGATAGCGCGTTCATGATCAGATACATACTTTATAATATTTTGAAAACTAGATAAAAAGATGAGGTTCCAATGAATCATACTATATATATATCATCTTATATATATATAGAAACCTTATATACATTTATAAACATACTAGAAGTATTATTTTTTTGATCCCTGATCATCCGGAGTCAAAGTATGAACGTGCTATAGGAGGCTAGCGCATTCATGAATAGGTATAGATTTTATATTGTTTTGAAAACTAGATAACAATATGGGGTTCCAATGAATCATACTATATATATAACATCTTATATATATAAAAACCTTATATACCTTTAAAAACATACTAGAAATATTATTTTTTGATCCCTGATCATCCGGGATCAAAGGTATGAACGTGTTATAGGAGGCTAGCGCGTTCATGATGAACGTGCTATAGGTGGTAGCGCGTTCATGAACAGGTATAGATTTTTTATTGTTTTGAAAACTAGATAACAATATGGGGTTCCAATGAATCATACTATATATATAACATCTTATATATATATATATAAACCTTATATACCTTTAAAACTATACTAGAAATATTATTTTTTTGATCCTTGATCATCCGGGGTGAAAGGTATGAACGTGCTATAGGAGGCTAGCGCGTTCATAATTAACGTGCTAGGGACATATAGCGCGATCATGAAAGTGTTTTATATTATTAAATGTTTAAATTTGAACATTTTTCGAAAGAGATGGGGTCTATATGAACGCGCTATATCGGGCTGGCGCGTTAAGAACGCGCTCCTGAAGAGCAGCGCCTTAAGATTCTGAAAACGGAACAGAAATACCCTTTGGTAAAATGATCATAACTTACTCATTTCTCAAAGGAATTTAACAAATGAGCTACCACTGGAAAGAGGGCAGAAAAATGAACAAGATAGCATGCATTGATTTGAGTTTAGCCTGAGAGACACCTACCTTTTGTTGGATCTAAAGATTATCCTTAAATATAAAGAAAACCCTTGATCTTCCAAATCCTCCTTCAAATCTCTACGAATCTTTGCAACAACATAGACTTAACCTCCAGGGATGGTTTGTGTAGCGACCCGGATTCCGGATACCCGGTGCACCCGGTATAAATATCGAATACACGTGATACCACATGGGACCCGCGAGGCCTCCCACGCGCGGGAAAGCGCCGAAGGGAAAATGGAGTGTGTGGAATACATTGAAGCCAGCAGATATAACAGTAAGCAATTAAATTTCATTACATTGGATTGCTAAAGTAGCAGAAATAAAATTACTTTTTCATTAATAATTCAAATTTTACAATTATACACCAGAGTCCAGCCCAAAGGAAAGATAACAAGTCTATCACAGTACAGTCTGACAGAAAGAAACGTACACAGAAGTCGGGAGAAGCCCGACGTAGGTACAGCTGGCAGCTACAGCAAACGCACCTCCAACAGCAGCAGAGGCAGACGGCGAAACCCACCTGAGAAGCAGGGGTGAGTCTCAACAGAAACTCAGTAGGGGTCACGCGGATCCCCACTGGCAAACGCGCTAAGCAACGGAAGCGACAACAAAACAGCAGGTGTAGCAAAGCAGGAAAAGCTACACTACAAAGCTGTAAAACTACCACTAAAAAGCAGTAAAGGAACAGACGGGTAGCAGGAGTAGGGAACAAGCAAGAGAGGGGAGGAAACCGCACTAAACAAGCGGCTGTCGAACTAACCTCGGCACCCCAAACTACTCCAGATAGAAGGCAACAGACGGTTGACCCTAAACTCACACAGCAGGGTTCACCAGTCCGTCGACCAGCCCAAATAAATGAGGTCTAGACAAGACCCAGACAAACGACAAACAAACACGACCGGAAACGTCGTGTACGAAGCCCCTCGCACGACTAGGATAGCGTACAGACGACAGAACACTAACCTCGAGTACAGCCACGAACGGGCAACTCGCAAAGGTCACAGCGCACAAGAAAATGCGAGAGTCACAGCACCAAGTGACAGGAGCACCCTCCTCCCAGAAGAACAGTCAGATGCGTCCACTGACGTCTTACACTACGCCACAAGTGTCAAGTCTACGCAGGGACTAGACACACCAAGAACTGGGTCCGAGGAACAAGAGTTCCTAGAAAACAAGGTACCACAGCACGAAACTACAGCACCAACTGCGAGTGACTAGTCAGGGCCATGCCCGTCGGCGCAAGTCCCCAGTCCCTGACCACGTGTGCACACACCGACCTCTACCAAGGTCAGGCCTCTAGCTAGTATTCCCCTCGGTAGGACGCTACCATTGGCCGGGGCCTATGAAACTAGCTTAAAAATCGTACGTACCAAACGCAACAGGAAAACCCCTCCACCACTCCCGGTGGGTCGGCAAAAGCCTAGGGCTACAACTAGTGGAGGCTCACAAGGCACAAACTCCGAAACACAGGTGCCAACGCACAGACAGTCAAAGGAAGACTCGTCTCGTGCGCCCCAAAGCACCAAGGCAGCTAAACAACCGCCAACAGACTCAGGACCAGGCAACTAGACCTACAACGTAACGATCCTTGAGTCAAACGACTCAACGGCAAGATCGTCACAAACAGCGGAACAAGCCGCCAATCGGTCTAATCCTAAGCCAGCAAAACAACGCTCCGCAGAAAACGACACATGGAGACCTGAGGGAAACACCAAAATCCCTCAGATACGCCTGGACACGCAAACCGAGGTAGAGCAACACCTCGAAGCATCCAGAAGCAGTGTCTCGAGTCGGACACAACCATCGAGACACGCACACACAAGGTCACACATCAACCATTGGGTCACACCAGGTTGACTTGAACCAAACAACAACACACAAAAAGTAGGATAGAGGATCCTACCTCAAGCAAGAAGACTCTTGGCTACCTTACAACATAGTCTTAACCCTCATAGGAGGTCAGGAGACATCCACGGGACAACGGGTAGACCACAAGGACAGCCAAAACAAGCCGAAACCGAAATCACGGAAATCGGAGCACAAGGGATGTAACGCACCATGTAATGCCCTGGATCCTTGGTAGATCTTTGCTGGATCTTTTGCAGGTCTTGTTGGATCTCTGCTGGATCTTTTGGATCTATTTTGGATTGGTTTCGTTGAGTTTCGGTTCGCTTTTGTAGCTTCTGAGTTGAGTTTGACGAGCCGTGTGGGTTTTTCTCACGTACTAGTTACGGAACCCTACGGTGAGTTTGTTTGTCGATTCTCGAACTCGTGGATGCTACAGCGATGATGTACTCTTCGAGCCGGTCGTTTCGGCTATTTTTGCGTATTTTTCTGAAATTATGCGTTTTCGGCGCATTTTCGGAATTTTCGGAAATTAGGAAAATTTCCTAATTTCTTTTCTATTTCTTTTCTTTTCCTCTCTCTTCCTTCTCATTCGCCGCCGTCGCCTCTCTCTCTCCCGTTTTCTCTCCCGTTCGCCTCCTCGGCTCTGGCTGCAGACGGAGGACCTAGAGGCACGTGTTGGGGACGTGATGGAGCTGGCTGGGTGCGCGATGGAGCAAGGATCGGATTGATTCTGGCGTAATCCCGTTCGGTGGATTCAAAGCCGGTGAAATCGGTTCGCGAGTGGATTTCGGCGTGGTTTAGTCCCTTCGGGGCACGGTTTCTTCGGTGGAGGTAGGGTGATTGATCCTTACTTCGTCCTTTCCGTTTTCCCTGCCATTGCACGGCGTTCGGCTAGGAAACGGTCGAGTTTGGGCTTGTTTTACCTAAACCGTGATTTTCGTGGTTTTTAGGGTCGGCCGGTAAACGGCGACCGTTTGCGGCATAGTTAGCTTCTAACTAACCGCAGGGATGTGTTCGACACATTTTTCTCTTATTCGTCTTTTATGTTTTATTTTATTTTTTTGGATTTTTGATTTATTAGGCGTGCCAGTCACCGGAGTGACGATCTTATTTTTGCGCTCGATCTGACTTGGTCAGTCGATTGTGAGTGATCGCGTCTGGACCAGAAGTCCGTCATACCATAAAGGTTATGACGTTAATTACGCCCTTCCTAAGGACAACCCTTGATTAAACGCCAAAATAGGAGGCCTCGAGAGGCAAACATATATTCATGTGCGCAAATGGAACTTCATACCGGAGCCAGGAAGGCGGGCAAGATAATAACATCAACCATAGAAACAGATGATATCGTTAAGTCAGTGGTTCAACGACCGGGCTTAGGGGGGAAGGAAAAATTTCAGTCACAGGCAGACTGGGCCGTGGCCATGATGGGGGTTCAAAACATCGATTGATATTTCGGCAGCATTTCCCCTTTATCTGGATCATGCCCAGGGGGAAATAGGTTATCACCCACGGAGTGCCGGGATGAAAGCCAAGAGAGAGAAGTGTTGAACTTCCCGAACCGCATATCTGCCATGGGGCAATGTTTGATATTCCCTGTAGAAGCCGGCGGAACTCATGCAGTGGCAGAGCCCTCCCGAGCTAAAGGGGTTATTCATGAACCCGATGCGGGACGACGGAAAGTGAGCGAACGCTCAATGTTGTGCCCTCACACGCGGATCGACCTGCGCGGTCAGGTTCCCGGCGCGAAGGCAAAATGGCCAGGGTTCCCGGCGCGCCAACTGGAGAGCTTCTCGGCGCGAAGGGGAGATGGTGGAGGAGGTTCCCGACGCGCTTCTGATAGGGCTTATCGGCGTGAGGAATAGGGGGGTCTCGGCATGGCTGAAGAGGAGGGGTAGCTCTCGGCGCGCTGACAAGAGGGCCAGGGGGGTTCTCGGTGTGAGGGTTCCTGGCGTGCTCAGGGCCGCACCGGGAGCCATGGCGCCGAGAGAGTATTGGTGTTCTGGCGCCGTGAGGACCCGAAAGGTGTTCCGGAGGCTCTATTTTGGGTTTCTTGGCGATTCAGGACGAGCCAGATAGGTTCTGTGAAGTCAAAGTGGATCAGTTCATCAAATCTGAGCTGGATTAGATTTGGGCTTTACAGGAGCATCCGGATAGAAGAGGGATTTAGGAAGGCTAGGGTTGAGGGAAACCCTGTCACCATTATCATGCAGAGCCCGGGGGACAACCTGATGTCGACTTTCGTCTTCCTGAGAGAATTTTGGCAGCACCTCCCTTGGACCGAGCATTTGCCAGAAAGTGATATAGACTGACATCCACGGAGTGCCGGGATGAAAGCCGAAAAATAAGTGAGCACTAAGGCTCGAAGAGACTATCCATGTCTCTGGCATCGGTCACTATTCCCCTTCTCGGAGACTGACGAAACTCATGTAGAGACAGGGTTCGTCAGACCCAGGGGGTTGCATGTGAATCCTATTAGGGGCCTCAGAATGTAGGGGAGGTCAATCCCCATTTAATTTATCTCCTGGGGTACATATGATGACTCAAGAACGCCCCAGGATAAGTGGACGAAGAGGCTAAAGGGGTGGACAAAGGAGGGGCTCTCAGCATGGTTTTCATTGGCAAGAAGATGGCTCTCGGCGTGGGATTATAGGTTGGCCAAGGGGTTCTCAGCATGGGTTTACAGGTTGGCCAAGGGGGGCTCTCGGCATGGGTTGAATTGGCCTGAAGAAGCTCTCGGCGTGGGACTTCCCGGCGCGCCCATTACCGCGCCGGGAAGGTGGCGCCGGGAAGCTAAGGGCTGGGGGGTTCACGTGGAAGTGGCTTTTTGGCCAAAGCACAAGACCAGGGGTTTTGTCGTTTAGCTGGAGGGGAAGAAAAGGGAGGCCTCTCGGCGGCTTGGCTTTCGGCGGGGAAATTTGCAAGCCGGGAAGGTTAAAGGGTCGGGGGTTTTCAGAGCTCACAACGATACTCTGTTCAGGGGTTTCCTGAGATTTCAGAGGGAGTTCTCTGAGATTTCTGGCTTGAATTGAGGCAAGATTTGGCGTGCAGGGGGTATTACACAGACATGGGTTTGATTTGCCAAAGATGGGCTGGGTTCAAAGGGGAATCGAAGGAACCACTGCAGGATGGGGTTCTGAGTCGTCATATTATTATTGACCCTCAGGGGCTCATTTGCTGGCATCTTTGGTCGCCTGGGAGCCAAGAGATGGCCATCTCTGACCCCAGGGGCGACCCTAATGTAATTGCTCAGAATGGAGCCGGATTAGAAACCATCGGTATCAATTTATTGAAGCAGCTTACTTACTCCTGTGGGAAGAGGATCTCGAGCAAGCCCTCGGAGTTACTGCCAATATCGGTAGCAGACTGCCCCAGAAGCCAAGAGATGGTCTGTCTCTGGCCCTGGGGCAAGCCTGGGAGGCTTTATGCAAACGACGAAGACTGCGAGGGACATCGGTTCATCTAGAGCTACATTTATTCTACTGAAGACAACTGAGCCCGAATACCCACCAGAGAATCAGGCGCACTTCAGTTGAGCTTAAAATGAAAACATATAAGGGAAAGAAATAGCAGCAGACGGAGAGATGGCTGGCAGATACTTCAATCACCCAGCGCCCAAACGGGCCACTGGAGCATTTCATTTCATAATATCATTCCAAAATTCACACCGATTACAAGAAGGGAGTGAGGGAAAGGGGATGAAACAGAGGTCGGGATATCCCGGATACATCCGATGAATTGAGGTGAAGCTCGTAGGATTACATGAAAGGAAAAGAAAAAAACATGGGGGAGGGCGGAGCATTGACTCCTCTCCCTCCCCCGACTGCCCACCTGGAGCTTCTTCTCCTTCTTTCTCTTCTCTCTTTTCTCAGCGGAGGAGGCTCTCTCTCTCCCTCTGTTGGTCTCTTCTGGTCTGATGGTCTTTTCCTTCTCTCTTTTTTTTGATCGGTTCTATCCTCTCCTCATCTCGGCATGACCACTTCAGCACGATGACAGGATGCTCCCGGTGCGCCTCAATCGAAAGCTGCTAGGCTTCTCGGTGCCAAATGATGTAGCTTCCCGGCGCCCCTCCCCCACATGGGCTTTGGGCTCCCGGCGCCAAATTGGTGAGCCCGTTTAGGGCTTTAATGCTTTAATTTCTTATCATCAGTAGACCTCATCTGTTAGAGATGCCTAATCTACCTTTTCATTTGCCAGTCCTTCGAATCTGTCAGGACACGCGAAGGTCCCTTAGTTGATGGGTTGACATAGTCTTATCAGCATATTTCTGGAGATTTTCATCAGTCAACAGACTGCAATTCTTCGTCAGTACTGCCATCTGAGTGATGACAATACCGGACATCGGCTTGGCCGGGAAGGGCTTCGGCTGGGTGATAGCTTCAGTGACGACTCTTCTGTAGTTCTAGCTTTGCAGGAATTCCTGGGATCTTCATGTCTGATTTCATCTTCTCTTCGATTTCATCTTTATCCTTGACTATATTTCAGGTGTCAACAAATGCCCCCCACTTGCAGGTAGCGGGAATGCAGAATAAATGACACGGTACCTGCAGGTGTACATATCATTCAGCATCTGAACCCTTTCTCAGCTTGACACTATCTGGCATTTTTTCATTTCTGGCTTGGAATCTTCTTGGCTTGAGCCTCGATCAGTTGAACATCTATCGGCTTGAACCCTGATCAATTGGCACATCTGACATCTGTCGGTTTTAGGCCCCGATCAACGGCATACTTGACTTCTATCGGTTTTAAGCCCCGATTGGCTGAACATCTTGTATCTGTCGGCTTGAAGCCCCCGATAGGCTGTACATCTTGCATCTATCGGTTTTGAGACCCGATCGGCTGTACATCTTGCATCTATCGGTTTTGAGCCCCGATCGGCTGTATATCTTGCATCTATCGGTTTTGAGCCCCGATCGGCTGTATATCTTGCATCTGTCGGTTTTGAGCCCTGATCGGCTGTATATCTTGCATCTATCGGTTCTGAGCCCCGATCGGCTGTACATCTGACATCTGTCAGTTTTAAGCCCAGATTGGCTGACCATCTGGCATCTGTCAGTTTTAAGCCCTTATTGGCTGTATATCTTGTATCTGTCGGCTTGAAGCCCCGATTGGCCATACATTTGACATCTGTCAGTTTTAAGCCCTGATTGGCTGACCATCTGGCATCTGTCGGTTTTGAGCCCCAATTGGCTATACATTTGACATCTGTCAGTTTTAAGCCCTGATTGGCTGAACATCTGGCATCTGTCGGTTTTGAGCCCCGATCGGCTGTACATCTGACATCTGTCAGTTTTAAGCCCTGATTGGCTGACCATCTGGCATCTGTCAGTTTTAAACCCTGATTGGCTGTATATCTTGTATCTATCAGTTTTAAGCCCTGATTGGCTGAACATCTGCCGGATTGCAGCTCCGGGTGGCTGAACATCTTCTTCATGTGTTGTTATTTCCTTCGTATGGAAGAGTAGTGGTCTCAGCAGCCTTTATGCGGATGACCCGTGTTCAGCAGGAGAGTGTCCATCCTCTCAGGGAGAGAATGGGGGACTCGCTCCACCGCGTGTTGGTGCCCGTCGGGACTGCCTTTGCTGGCCTTGTTGGTCAACGGAAGACATGCTTTTAGGCCATGGCATCACGCGGGAGTGTAGATGAGAGGTCTATCCCAGTAGGGTTTCATCATTGATCGGGCGAGGTGCCGGTCGATCAACAATTGGTTTCATCATCGATATTGGGTTTATATCGATGCAAAAAGAGTTTCATGAGTTTCATCAGAATAGACGAAAGGTCTAAACTGGCAGGGTTTCATCATTGATCGGGCGAGGTGCCGGTCGATCAACAGCTGGTTTCATCATCGATATTGGGTTTATATCGACGCAAGGAGGAGTTTAAGTTTCATCAGAATAGACGAAAGGTCTAAACTGGGTAGAGGTTATAGTAGGTGGGACTTTGAAAAAGGATATGGGGTTTTCATCAGAACGGACATAAAGCACGAACTGGACAGATTGTATCATTGGCCGGGCGATGTACCGATCAGCCAACGGTTGACTTCATCATCGATATTGAGCTTATATCGATGCAAGGGGGATTTTAGAATAGACGCAAGGTCTAAACTGGGTAGGGTTTCATCATTGATCGGGCAAGGTGCCAATCGATCAACAGTTGGTTTCATCATCGATATTGGGTTTATATCGATGCAAAGGGATTTATAAGTTTCATCAGAATAGACGTAAGGTCTAAACTGGACAGGGTTTCATCATTGATCGGGCGGGGTGCCGGTCGATCAACAATTGGTTTCATCATCGATATTGGGTTTATATCGATGCAAAAAGAGTTTCATGAGTTTCATCAGAATAGACGAAAGGCCTAAACTGGCAGGGTTTCATCATTGATCGGGCGAGGTGCCGGTCGATCAACAGTTGGTTTCATCATCGATATTGGGTTTATATCGATGCAAAGGGATTTATAAGTTTCATCAGAATAGACGAAAGGTCTAACCTGGATAGGGTTTCATCATTGATCGGGCAGGGTGCCAATCGATCAACAGTTGGTTTCATCATCGACATTGGGTTTATATCGATGCAAAGGGATTTATAAGTTTCATCAGAATAGACGAAAGGTCTAAACTGGATAGGGTTTCATCATTGATCGGGCAGGGTGCCAATCGATCAACAGTTGGTTTCATCATCGATATTGGGTTTATATCGATGCAAAGGGATTCATAAGTTTCATCAGAATAGACGGAAGGTCTAAACTGGCAGGGTTTCATCATTGATCGGGCAGGGTGCCAATCGATCAACAGTGGGACGTAGGTAGAGGCGTAGGACTCGTCAGGATAGACGTAAGGTCTATTCCAGCGGGCTTTATCGCGGGTGGGACTTTGCAAAGAAATGCATGGGTTTCATCAGGATAAGCGTAGGGTCTATCCTGGTAGGGTTTCATCGTTGACCGGGCCAGGAGCCGCTCGATCAAGGGAAGGTTTAGGAGTTTCATCAAGACAGACGTGAGGTCTGAGCTGGACAGGCTTTATCAGAATGGTGATGGGTTTCATTGTTGGTGGGACATTTGAAAGAGAGTATGTAGATTTCATCAGGGTAAACGTAAGGTCTATCCCGGGAAGGCTTTATCATCGGTGAGGCACAGAGCCAGATGACCGACGGAAGGCTTCATCAGTGAAGGGGAGGTAAAGGCAGCGTGCCTGTTGGCATGGAACTTTGAATTACCACATTACTGACCCAAGTGCCCTTTCGGGTTTTCACCGGAGCCAGCCCCCTCTTGCTTTTGTCCACGCGCCCTTTCAGGTTTTCACGTGGCGGGGTACCCGATTTTGCCTGTAGTGCCCTTTCAGGTTTTCACCACAGTTGGGTTTTGGCCATTTTTACCCTTGTTCAGAGTATCTGAACAAGACTGACGGGGTATCTCTATTTTTAACCCCATTTTGTCTCTTCTTTTCTTTTTTATTGGGACTTTAGCTTCGTAAATTGTTAAGCCATGTGCTCAACTTGTGTATGTATCATCATTGATGTGGGTGCTGACACCAATGCAAGGGACATAAGGTTTTCATCGTCTGCCTAGGCGGAAGGCCTGGGTCGACTTGAGTGTGTTTTGTGGCTTAGGCGTGAAGCCGTTCGCCGAGAGCATGGCTATATCGTTGATGTGGGGGTTGCCATCAACGCAAGGGAATGGGATTTCATCATCCATCCAGACAGAAGGTCCGGATCGGTTCCAGGATGTGTGTAGCAGCTTAAGCACGAAACCATTCGCTGGAAATTTAGGTTTCATCGTTAATGTGGGGTTTAACATTAACGCAAAGGGATGAGGTTTTATCATCTATCCGGACGGAAGGTCCTGGTCGATTTGAGAATGGGTGTAGCATTTTCATCAGAGCAGACAGAGATCTACCCCGGACGGGCTTCAGCATTGCTCAGGCGGCGGGCCACCCCATTAGTAGCTGCTTTTATCATTGGTATTGGGTCTATACCAACGCAAGGATTTTATAGGTTTCATCAGGATAGACATAAGGTCTAAACTGGATAGGTTTCATCATTCGTCGGGCAATGTGCCGATCGATCAATAGCAGGTTTCATCATCGGTATTGGGTTTATACCAATGCAAGGATTTCACAGGTTTCATCAGGATAGACGTAGGGTCTAAACTGGATAGGTTTCATCGCTGATCGGGCAGTGTGCCAATCAATCAACAGCAGGTTTCATCATCGGTATTGGGTTTATACCAATGCAAGGATTTCATAGGTTTCATCAGGATAGACGTAGGGTCTAAACTGGATAGGTTTCATCGCTGATCGGGCAATGTGCCAATCAATCAACAGCAGGTTTCATCACGGGGGGACATAAAGAGACATGCAAGTCTAGTCGGAATAGGCGTAAGGTCTAAACCGGACAAGGTTTCATCATCGATCGGGCAATATGCTTGTCGACGAATAGCAAGTTTCATCATCGGTATTGGGCTTATACCGATGCAAGGAAATTTCATAGATTTCATCAGGATAGACGTGAGGTCTAAGCTGGATAGGTTTCATCGCTGATCGACAATGCGCCGGTCGGCCAACGGAAGGTTCTATCAATGGTGGGGAAATGGAATTTTGAATAACCATATTACTGGCCCAAGTGCCCTTTCGGGTTTTCACCGGAGCCAGCCCCCTCTTGCTTTTGCCCACGCGCCCTTTCGGGTTTTCACGTGACGGGGTACCCGATTTTGCCTGCAGTGCCCTTCCGGGTTTTCACCACAGTTGGGTTTGGCCATTTTTGCCCTTGCTCAGAATGCCTGAACAAGACTGGTGGGGTATCACTATTTTTAACCCCATTTTTCTTTTCTTTTCTTCTTTTCTTTTATTTGGTATGCTAGCTGAGAGAGAGAGCAGCTTGGGCAGGGCGAGATGCCACTGGACCAAGGAGAGGGTAGCTCGATCAGGGCGGAGTGCCATTGACCAAGATGAAGTGGCCCGATTAGGGCGGAGTGCCGCTAACCGAGGAATGGGTAGCTCGGCTAGGGCGGAATGCCGCTAGACCAAGAATGAGGGTAGCTCGGCTAGGGCGGAGTGCCGCTAGACCAAGAAGAGGGTAGCTTGGCTAGGGCGGAGTGCCACTAGACCAAGAATGAGAGTAGCTCGGCTAGGGCGGAGTGCCGCTAGACCAAGAAGAGGGTAGCTTGGCTAGGGCGGAGTGCCACTAGACCAAGAATGGGGTAGCTCGGCTAGGGCGGAGTGCCACTAGACCAAGAATGGGGTAGCTCGGCTAGGGCGGAGCGCCACTAGACCAAGAAAGGGTAGCTCGACTAGGGCGGAGTGCCACTAGACCAAGAATGAGGGTAGCTTGGCTAGGGCGGAGTGCCACTAGACCGAGAATGAGAGTAGCTCGGCTAGGGCGGAGCGCCACTAGACCAAGAAAGGGTAGCTCGACTAGGGCGGAGTGCCGCTAGACCAAGAATGAGGGTAGCTTGGCTAGGGCGGAGTGCCACTAGACCGAGAATGAGGGTAGCTCGGCTAGGCGGAGTGCCACTAGACCAAGAAAGGGTAGCTCGACTAGGGCGGAGTGCCGCTAGACCAAGAATGAGGGTAGCTTGGCTAGGGCGGAGTGCCACTAGACCGAGAATGAGAGTAGCTCGGCTAGGGCGGAGCGCCACTAGACCAAGAAAGGGTAGCTCGACTGGGGCGGAGTGCCACTAGACCAAGAAAGGGTGTGGATGAGATGATAGCAGACTATGAGGGCCAGAGACAGTAAGCTATAAGAGCCAGGATAGAAAGCTGTAGAAGCCGGGAATAGCAGACTACGAGAGCCAGAGACAGTAGGCTACAAAAGCTAGGACAGTAGACTGTAGAAGCCAAGAGTAGCAGGCTACGAGAACCAGAGATAGCAGGCTACAAAAGCCAGGACAGCAGGCTGTGGAAGCCAAGAATGACAGGCTATGAGAGCCAGAGATAGCAGGCTACAAGAGCCAGAATAGTAGGCTGTAGAAGCCAGGAATAGCAGGATATAGGAGCTGGGAATGCAGGTTGTAGGAGCCAAGAATAGCAAGCCACGAGAGCCAGGCTAGCAGGCTATAGAATTCGGGAATAGCAGGCTACGGGAACCAGAGATAGCAGGCTACAAAAGCCAGGATAGCAAGCTATAGAAGCGAGGAATAGCAGGCTACAAAAGCCAGAGACAGCAGGCTATAAGAGCCAGGATAGCAAGCTGTAGAAGCCAGGGATAGTAGGCCACGAGAGCTAGAGACGGCAGGCTGTAGAAGCAAGGAATAGCAGGCCACGAGAGCTAGAGACAGCAGGCTTTGTCCTAAAATGGCTAAGCCGAGGGATGAAACAGTTGGAAGTTGTAATAGTAGCCTTAGCCGAAATGGCTAAGCCGAAAGATAGAATGGTCAAAAATTATGATAGCAGCTTTGGCCGGAATGGCTAAGCCGACAAATAGAGTAGTTTGAAAATCATGATAGCAGCTTCGGCCGAAATGGCGAAGCCGAAAGACTAGATGACTGACAAGTTGTGATGGCGGCTTTGGCCAGAACGGCTAAATCGAAAGCAGAGATAGCCGAAGAATTGTAATAGCGGCTTTGGCCGAGACGGCCGAGCCGAAAAATGAGATACTTGAAATATATGATAGGGCGTTACGCTCGCAAACAAGGATAGCTGGCTTTGACTGGACGTCAGAGGCTAGAAGATAGGATATCGGATCCTGGTAGGATGTCAGACTTGGAAGCAATCCATAATTGATGTTGCCTCGACGGACTGTCGAAGACAACCCATGCATGCACCTGACCTAGATGGGAGGTCTGGACTGATGTTGGTATGTAACAGCTCGGACCTAAAGCCATTCACCGAAAAGGTGAGCGGGTTTTATCGTTGGTGTGAGGTAAACACCAATGCAAAGAAGGATAGGATTTCATCATCTAATCCGGATGGAAGATCTGGATCGATGTTGGTGTATAGCGGCTTAGGCCTGAAACCGTTCGCCGAAAATGTGGGTTTTATCATTGATGTGGGGTTGACACCAATGCAAAGAAGAATAGAGTTTTATCATCTAATCCAGACGGAAGGTCTGAACCGATGTTGGTGTATAGCGGCTTAGGCCTGAATCCGTTCACCGAAAATGTGGGTTTTATCATTGATGTGGGGTTGACACCAATGCAAAGAAGAATAGAGTTTTATCATCTAGCGGTAGGAGGGAAGCATGCTTCAAGGGGAGCCCAAGTCATTGAGTTGTAGCCATCATCCCGGTGGGACATGATGGTCATTTTTGAAGTAGGCTTAAGCCACAAGGGTAGCGAGACAGCGGGCTTTTGACGGCATGTCAAGGCCGAGAATTTCATGGGTAGTGAAAGATAATAGAATAGCAGGTCGCAAGGACCCGGAGATCGTGCGTTTTTGAGCTTGCATGTGGGGTTTTGAGTCCCCTGATGTTGTTATTTGTCGTTTAGGTGTGTTTCCCCTGCGTTTCAGCGTGAATGGGGCGTGGAACGGGCCGGTTTGGCCGTTCCTCTGTTTTCCCACCGTATGGGAAGTAGCGGTCGTTTCAGTGGCCGTTATTTGGCTCTGACGGCCCTACGATAGACCGTCATTTGTTTGGGCGTTTTTGAGCTTTTTGGGCTTCTGGGAATGTGACGACCCTAGGCTGGCGCGTCGCTTCCTTGTAACGCGCCCAGGTCCGCGCGTTGCTTCGCTTGTCGTGCTTTGTGTTGGGGTTGAGTCGGTGATCTAACGCGCTTAACCCAGTGCGTTAGGTGAAAGTGACGCGCCTGGTGCTGGCCGTTACTTGCTGTTTGACCGACGTTTGACCTGTTGAGGCGGTGCCTCCAGCGGTCGTGCCCCTATCCGTTGTTTGAGTGTAACGCGCCTGCCCCCGGCCGTTACATTTGGTTTGGCCGAGCTTGGGTGGCTGTGCCCGTTGGATATGACGGATGTGCCCCCATGCGTCGTTGTGTTATAACGCGCTCGCCTCTGGCCGTCGTTTGTTGTTGTGTGTTGGGTTGAGGGTGGCTGTGCCGTTGAGAATAACGCGCCTGCCCCCGCGCGTCGTTTGGCTCTGACACGTCTCCCTTGCCGCGTTGTTTGTTTGTAACGCGCCTGGCATTGCGCGTTACTTCACTTTGGTTGTGGGTGGCTGTGCACATTGTGAATAACGCGCTGGCTCCCATGCGTCGTTAGTTTGTAACGCGCTTAGGACCGTGCGTCACATTTGATGTAACGCGCTCGGTGCCGGCCGTTACTTTCTTCGTGTGTTAATAGCTTAGTTAGGGCGGTGTGAGTGACGGCCTGTCGTTCGACCATCGTTTGGTGTGTAACGGCCGTGGTCTAGACCGTCACATGCTGGTAGCGGTCTAGGGGTGGTGTGTTACATCCATTGTGCTCCGATTTCCGTGATTTCAGTTTCTACTTATCTTGGTTTGTCCTTGTGGTCTACCCGTTGTCCCGTGGATGTCTCCTGACATCCTATGAGGGCTAAGACTACGTTATAAGGCGACCAGGAGTTTTTTTGCTTGAGGTGGGACTCTCTTTCCGACTGTTCAAGCATTGTCTTGGGTTCAGGTCAACCCGGTGCGACCCAGTGGTTGACGCGTGACCTTTGCTTGTGTTTGGTCTGGTTCCGGTCAACCCGGGGTGACCCAGGGGTTGACAGGCTACCTTGTGTGTCTCGGTGGTTGTGTCCGGCTCGAGACACTGCTTCTGGATGCCTCGAGGTGTTGTTCTACCTCTGTTTGCGTGTCCAGGCGTATCTGAGGGATTTTGGTGTTTCCCTCAGGTCTCCGCGTGTCGTTTTCTGCGGAGCGTTGTTTTGCTGGCTTAGGATTAGACTGATTGGCGGCTTGTTCCGCTGTTTGTGACGATCTTGCCGTTGAGTCATTTGACTCAAGGATCGTTGCGTGGTAGGTCTAGTTGCCTGCTCCTGAGTCTGTTGGCAGTTGTCTAGCTACCTTGGTGCTTTGTGGTGCATGAGACAGGGCTTTTCTTAGACTGTCTGTGCTTTAGCACTTGTGTTTCGGAGTCTGTGCCTTGTGAGCCTCCACTAGTTGTAGCCCTAGGCTTTTGCCGACCCACCGGGAGTGGTGGAGGGGTTTTCCTGTTGCGTTTGGTACGTACGGTTTTTAAGCTAGTTCTGTAGGCCCCGGCCAACGGTAGCGTCCTACCGAGGGGAATACTAGCTAGAGGCCTGACCTAGGTAGAGGTCGGTGTGTGCACACGTGGTCAGGGACTGGGGACTTGCGCCGACGGGCGTGGCCCTGACTAGTCACTCGCAGTTGGTGCTGTAGTTTCGTGCTGTGGTACCTTGTTTCCTTGGAACTGTTGTTCCTCGGACCCAGTTCTTGGTGTGTCTAGTCCCTACGTAGACTTGACACTTGTGGTGCAGTGTAAGACGTCAGTGGACGCATCTGGCTGTTCTTTTGGGAGGAGGGTGCTCCTGTCACTCAGTGCTGTGACTCTCGCATTTTCTTGTGCGCTGTGACCTTTGCGAGTTGCCCTCTCGTGGCCGTACTCGAGGTCAGTGTTCTGTCATTGGCATGACACTCTCGTCATGTGTGGGGCTGTGTGCACGACTGTTCCAGTCGTGTTTGTTTGTGTTTTCGGCGTGGGTGTCTACCTTCGCCTTTGTTTTGGCTGACGGATTAGGTTACCCTACTGTGTAAGTTTGGGGTTGACCGTCTGTTGCCGTTTGGAGTAGCTTAGGGTGCCGAGTTCTCCTCGGTGGCCGTGTTCCGTGTTTTACGGCCTCGCTCTTCTTTGTTGCTGAGCTCCCCTCTCCTGCCTATTCCCTACTCTTGCTATACCCTGTCTGTTTACAGCTTTGTAGTGTAGCTTTTCCTACTTTGCTGCACTCGTTGTTTCTGTTGCTTCCATTGCTCTGTGCGTTTTCCAGTGGGGATCCGCGTGACCCCTACTGAGTTTCTGTTGAGATTCACCCCTGCTGCTTTTCAGGTGGGTTTCACCGTCTGCCTCTACTGTTCCTGGTGGAGCGCGTTCGCTGTAGCTGCCAGCTGTGCCTGCGTCGGGTTTCCCCCGACTTTACTGTGCGTTTCTTTTCTATCGGACTGTACTGTGATAGACTTGTTGTCTTTCCTTTGGGCTGGACTCTGGTGTATAATTGTAATTGTTGAAATTGCTAATAAAATTGTAATTTTATTTCTACTACTTTAGCAAATCGATCTAATGAAATTTAATTGCTTACTGTTATATCTGCTGGCTTCAATGTATTCCACACACTCCTTTTTCCCTTCGGCGCTTTCCCGCGCTTGGGAGGCCTCGCGGGTCCCATGTGGTATCACGTGTATTCGGTATTTATATCAGGTACACCGGGTATCCGGAATCCGGGTCGCTACAGTTGGTATCAGAGCAGTGTTCTGAGATGTTCAGAGTTTTTTTCTGAGCTATCAGATCATTGTCGTGTGAGATACATGGAAATCCAGATATACAGTTACCAGAGTCCTTAAGGTCCAGTACAGTCTCTTGCTGGCATAGGTGTTGCGATGGTTTATCGCGGTGTTCTTTGCGATGTGGTCTTGTGCGTGCTTGGTTGGCACTGTACGAGATGGTTCTTGCTCTCGTCTGGGTGTGACGAGGTGCTTTGTTCGGTTTTGGTGTTGGTCTCGATCGTGTTGCACTTGGCAGTGTTTGTCGGTTGGCATGAACCTGCAGTGCATTGTTCGAGATGTTTCTGTGTTTTGCTCAGGTGGCTTATGACTTCTAGAGTTGGTATGATGGCCATGCACGTTCTTACGTTGCTTTGATTGTCCCAGCTTGAGTCTGTTTAGCTCCTGATGTGTTTCGCTTCTGTTGAAGTGCTCGATTAGATTCCGTGTTGGGGAAGTTGCTCGGGCGAGCCTAGGTTTTTCCCTTCCTGGCGAGCTTTTGTGGTTGAGCTTCTTGCTTCTCGTCCCTTCTGGTGGAATCCTTTCGAATGTTGCCTTGGGATTGCTGTCTTGGTGTTGCCTTTGTCCTGTGTCTGCTTAAGTGTGGACAACCTTATTTTTGAGCCTGATCTGCTCCTTGTTTTACGGTTGCTTGGCTTTGGACTCCGTAATGGTGTTAAGAGCTGTTGTGTACCGTATTTGTCGTGCCGTGTCCAACGGCCGATGTATTGTGAAGGCTCATTTGTCGTTCCAGGACGTGAAGGTAAGCTGAGATTGCTGTTTCCCTTGTGCTTTGTGCTGAAGCTGGTGCTCTTCCTTTGTTGCACTTAGGCTCCGTGTGATCGGTTGTTCGCGAGATCGGTGCTTGTGGCGTGTGAATTGCGATCTTTGTTGATTGCGATGGCGCCTGGTGTGTGCCGAGGTGCGATTGCCGAGGTTGTTTCGTTGTCTGTGCATGTTGTTGAGAGTGCGGCTGAAGTGTGTGGGCTAGCTACCCATTTGTCGAGAGATTTGTTCTTTCTCGATGTGACTTCGTCTTGGCTTCTTGTGCCTTGACATGGTTGTTGCCGTGCCTTTGTTTGTGGTTTTTTGGCGTTGGCATTGGCATTTGCGAGTGTTGGGGAATTTGTCGGCATTCCTTGCTGATTGAGTACCTCCTACTCTATATTTCTTTCTTGGGTATTATGCTCTCGAGGCGTGTTCGTAGTCCTTGAGATGCGTTCCCCGAGAGTATTGTCGTTTCTCGTTGTTGTGGGTCTTCTCTTGGTGAGCAGTCTGATGCGTGACCTGTCTCTTGTGGTCGTGTTCTCAGCTGTTCCTGTGCCTTGTTGTGACCCTGCTTGCAGTGTGTTCCTTGGTTCTGCGTGTTGTGCGGAGCCGGAATCCTACAGGTGTTGCCGTTGTGTTGTCTTTGTGAGCGCTGTTTCTTTATGATTTTGTGTCTCTGCCTTGGACCATGGTCTTGTCTTGTTAGTTGGCTTTGCTGTGCTCCCTTTTCTTCTGGTGGAGTTAGCTTGCGACTCGATCAGATGTGATAGCTGACTGAGTGCTGACTTGGTTGTGTTTGTGGTCCAGTGTTGTTGTTGTCGTTGGTGTCCTATGTGCCAGGTGTTCCCTGTTACCTTTGGCACTGGAGCCGATGTTGTGGTCGAGCTGTCAGCTGTGAGGACTGTGTCTCCTTGTATAAGCTGCCGCTTGCCATGCTGTCGTTGTGTTTTTTTTCGGTGTTGATTCTCGATTGTTGTGGCAGTCGTGTCTCCTGTCCTGTGAGACGTAAACGACGTTGCCTTTGCTTCGGAGGTGTCAGATGTGTTCACTTTGGTGTCATGCTCGTGCTGTGGACTTGCTGTCTTGTGAGCTAGAGCGTGTACCTGTAATTGTGGTCTGACGGTGTTCCTCTGAGCTGTGTTTTCCGAGATTTATGTTGTTGGGTTGTTCTTCCCTGCTTCTCTTTTGTTAGTCCTTAATTTCGAGGGCGAAATTTCTTAAAGGAGGGGAGGATGTAATGCCCTGGATCCTTGGTAGATCTTTGCTGGATCTTTTGCAGGTCTTGTTGGATCTCTGCTGGATCTTTTGGATCTGTTTAGGATTGGTTTCGTTGAGTTTCGGTTCGCTTTTGTAGCTTCCGAGTTGAGTTTGACGAGCCGTGTGGGTTTTTCTCACGTACTAGTTACGGAACCCTACGGTGAGTTTGTTTGTCGATTCTCGAACTCGTGGATGCTACAGTGACGATGTACTCTTCGAGCCGGTCGTTTCGGCTATTTTTGCGTATTTTTCTGAAATTATGCGTTTTCGGCGCATTTTCAGAATTTTCGAAAATTAGGAAAATTTCCTAATTTCTTTTCTATTTCTTTTCTTTTCCTCTCTCTTCCTTCTCATTCGCCGCCATCGCCTCTCTCTCTCCCGTTTTCTCTCCCGTTCGCCTCCTCGGCTCCGGCTGCAGATAGAGGACCTAGAGGCACGTGTTGGGGACATGATGGAGCTGGCTGGGTGCGCGATGGAGCAAGGATCGGATCGATTCTGGCGCGATCCCGTTCGGTGGATTCAAAGCCGGTGAAATCGGTTCGCGAGTGGATTTCGGCGTGGTTTAGTCCCTTCGGGGCACGATTTCTTCGGTGGAGGTAGGGTGACTGATCCTTACTTCGTCCTTTTCGTTTTCCCTGCCATTGCACGGCGTTCGGCTAGGAAACGGTCGAGTTTGGGCTTGTTTTACCTAAACCGTGATTTTCGTGGTTTTTAGGGTCTGCCGGTAAACGGCAACCGTTTGCGGCGTAGTTAGCTTCTAACTAACCGCAGGGATGTTAGGATCCCGTCCACGTGAGTTTCGTGTGGTTTGGTGTTCATTTGAGGCCGGTAGAAGCCCGGGAACCTCGGTGACCCACTTTGGGTGGATTCGTTAGAATCGCCCAGATCGTGCGTTTTTGAGCTTGCATGTGGGGTTTTGAGTCCCCTGATGTTGTTATTTGTCGTTTAGGTGTGTTTCCCCTGCGTTTCGGCGTGAATGGGACGTGGAACGGGCCAGTTTGGCCATTCCTCTGTTTTCCCGCCGTATGGGAAGTAGCGGTCGTTTCAGTGGCCGTTATTTGGCTTTGACGGCCCTACGATAGACCGTCATTTGTTTGGGCGTTTTTGAGCTTTTTGGGCTTCTGGGAATGTGACGGCCCTAGGCTGGCGCGTCGCTTCCTTGTAATGCGCCCAGGTCCGCGCGTTGCTTCGCTTGTCGTGCTTTGTGTTGGGGTTGAGTCGGTGATATAACGCGCTTAACCCAGCGCGTTAGGTGAAAGTGACGCGCCTGGTGCTGGCCGTTACTTGCTGTTTGACTGACGTTTGACCTGTTGAGGCGGTGCCTCCAGCGGTCGTGCCCCTATCCGTTGTTTGAGTGTAACGCGCCTGCCCCCGGCCGTTACATTCGGTTTGGCCGAGCTTGGGTGGCTGTGCCTATTGGATATGACGGATGTGCCCCCATTCGTCGTTGTGTTATAACGCGCTCGCCTCTGGCCGTCGATTATTGTTTTACGTTGGGTTGAGGGTGGCTGTGCCATTGAGAATAACGTGCCTGCCCCCGCGCGTCGTTTGGCTCTGACGCGTCTCCCTTGCCGCGTTGTTTGTTTGTAACGCGCCTGGCGTTGCGCGTTACTTCGCTTTGGTTGTGGGTGGCTGTGCACGTTGTGAATAACCGCTGGCTCCCATGCGTCGTTAGTTTGTAACGCGTTTAGGACCGTGCCTCACATTGATGTAACGCGCTCGGTGCCGGCCGTTACTTTCTTCGTGTGTTAATAGCTTAGTTAGGGCGGTGTGAGTGACGGCCTGTCGTCCGACCGTCGTTTGGTGTGTAACGGCCGTGGTCTAGACCGTCACATGCTGGTAGCGGTCTAGGGGTGGTGCGTTACATCCATTGTGCTCCAATTTCCGTGATTTCGGTTTCTGCTTATCTTGGTTTGTCCTTGTGGTCTACCCGTTGTCCCGTGGATGTCTCCCGACATCCTATGAGGGCTAAGACTACGTTATGAGGCGACCATGAGTCTTTTTGCTTGAGGTGGGACTCTCTTTCCTACTGTTCAAGCATTATGTTGGGTTCAGGTCAACCCGGTGCGACCCAGTGGTTGACGTGTGACCTTTACTTGTGTTTGGTCTGGTTCCGGTCAACCCGGGGTGACCCAGGGGTTGACAGGCGACCTTGTGTGTCTCGGTGGTTGTGTCCGGCTCGAGACACTGCTTCTGGATGCCTCGAGGTGTTGTTCTACCTCAGTTTGCGTGTCCAGACGTATCTGAGGGATTTTGGTGTTTCCCTCAGGTCTCCGTGTGTCATTTTCTGCGGAGCGTTGTTTTGCTGGCTTAGGATTAGACCGATTGGCGGCTTGTTCCGCTGTTTGTGACGATCTTGCCATTGAGTCGTTTGACTCAAGGATCGTTGCGTGGTAGGTCTAGTTGCCTGCTCCTGAGTCTATTGGCGGTTGTCTAGCTGCCTTGGTGCTTTGTGGTGCATGAGACAGGGCTTTTCTTAGACTATCTGTGCTTTAGCACTTGTGTTTCGGAGTCTGTGCCTTGTGAGCCTCCACTAGTTGTAGCCCTAGGCTTTTGCCGACCCACCGGGAGTGGTGGAGGGGTTTTCCTGTTGCGTTTGGTACGTACGGTTTTTAAGCTAGTTCTGTAGGCTCCGGCCAACGGTAGCGTCCTACCGAGGGGAATACTAGCTAGAGGCCTGACCTTGGTAGAGGTCGGTGTGTGCATACGTGGTCAGGGACTGGGGACTTGCGCCGACGGGCGTGGCCCTGACTAGTCACTCGCAGTTGGTGCTGTAGTTTCGTGCTGTGGTACCTTGTTTCCTTGGAACTGTTGTTCCTCGGACCCAGTTCTTGGTGTGTCTAGTCCCTGCGTAGACTTGACACTTGTGGCGTAGTGTAAGACGTCAGTGGACGCATCTGGCTGTTCTTCTGGGAGGAGGGTGCTCCTGTCACTCGGTGCTGTGACTCTCGCGTTTTCTTGTGCGCTGTGACCTTTGCGAGTTGCCCTCTCGTGGCCGTACTCGAGGTCAGTGTTTTGTCGTTGGCATGACACTCTCGTCATGCGTGGGGCTGTGTGCACGACTGTTCCAGTCGTGTTTGTCTGTGTTTTCGGCGTCGGTGTCTGCCTTCGCCTTTGTTTTGGCTGACGGATTAGGTTACCCTACTGTGTAAGTTTGGGGTTGACCGTCTGTTGCCGTTTGGAGTAGCTTAGGGTGCCGAGTTCTCCTCGGTGGCCGTGTTCCATGTTTTACGGCCTCGCTCTTCTTTGTTGCTGAGCTCCCCTCTCCTGCCTGTTCCCTACTCCTGCTGTACCCTGTCTGTTTATAGCTTTGTAGTGTAGCTTTTCCTACTTTGCTGCACTCGTTGTTTCTGTTGCTTCCGTTGCCCTGTGCATTTTCCAGTGGGGATCCGCGTGACCCCTACTGAGTTTCTGTTGAGACTCACCCCTGCTGCTTTTCAGGTGGGTTTCGCCGTCTGCCTCTACTATTCCTGGTGGAGCGCGTTCGCTATAGCTGCCAGCTGTGCCTGCATCGGGTTTCCCCCGACTTCAGTGTACGTTTCTTTTCTGTCGAACTGTACTGTGATAGACTTGTTGTCTTTCCTTTGGGCTGGACTCTGGTGTATAATTGTAATTGTTGAAATTGCTAATAAAAATGTAATTTTATTTCTGCTACTTTAGCAAACCGATCTAATGAAATTTAATTGCTTACTGTTATATCTGCTGGCTTCAATGTATTCCACACACTCCTTTTTCCCTTCGGCGCTTTCCCGCGCTTGGGAGGCCTCGCGGGTCCCATGTGGTATCACGTGTATTCGGTATTTATATCAGGTACACCGGGTATCCGGAATCCGGGTCGCTACACACCACCCCTAGACCTCTACTAGCAAATAACGGTCTAGACCTAGGCCGTTACACACCAAACGACGGTCGGACGACAGGCCGTCGCTCACACCACCTAAACCACTCTAAAGCACAAACACACGAAGCAAGGCCAAGTAACGCACAAGGCCAAGCGCGTTACAAACAAGCAACGCGGCAGGGGAGACACGTTAGAGCCAAATGACGCACAGGGGCAGGCGCGTTATTCTCGACGTGCACAGCCACCCTCAACCCAGTACAAAACAACAAACGACGGCTAGGAGCAGGCGCGTTGTACCACAACGACGCATGGGGGCACATCCGTTATATCCAACGGGCACAACCACCCAAGCTCGGCCAAACTGAATGTAACGGCCAGGGGCAGGCGCGTTACACACAAACGACGCATGGGGACTAATCCGTCACTCCCAACGGACACAGCCACCCACACTCGATCAAAACAGAATGTAACGGCCAGGGGCAGGCGCGTTACACCCAAACAATGCACGGGGGCAAGACCGCTGGAGGCACCGCCTCAACAGGTCAAACGTTGGTCAAACAGCAAGTAACGGCCAGGGCAGGGCGCGTTACACCCATCTAACGTGCTGGGTCAAGCGCGTTAGAAGAACCGACTCAACCCCAACACCAAAACACCAAGCCAAGCAACGCGCTAACCTAGGCATGTTACGAGGAAATGACGCGCCACCCTAGGGCCGTCACATTCCCAAAAGCCTGAAAACTCAAAAACGCCTAATCAAATGGCGGTCTATCGTAGGGCCGTCAGAGCCAAGTAACGGCCACTGAAACGACCGCTACATCGGTCACGGCGGGAAAACAGAGGAACGGCCAAACGGGCCCATTCCACGCCCCATTCACGCCGAAACGTAGGGGAAACAAACCACAACGACGAATAACAACATCAGGGGACGAAAACTCCCACATGCAAGCTCAAAAACGCACGATCTGGGCGATTCCAACGAATCCACCCAAAGTGGGTCACCGAGGTTCCCGGGCTTCTACCGGCCTCGAATGAAACACCAAACCACACGAAACTCACGTGGACGGGATCCTAACATCCCTGCGGTTAGTTAGAAGCTAACTACGCCGCAAACGGTCGCCGTTTACCAGCCGACCCTAAAAACCACGAAAATCACGGTTTAGGCAAAACAAGCCCAAACTCGACCGTTTCCTAGCCGAACGTCGTGCAATGACAGGGAAAATGGAAAGGACGAAGTAAGGATCAGTCACCCTACCTCCACCGAAGAAACCGCGCCCCGAAGGGAGTAAACCACGCCGAAATCCACTCGCGAACCGATTTCACCGGCTTTGAATCCACCGTTCGGGATCGCACCGGAATCGATCCGATCCTTGCTCCAACGCGCACCCAGCCAGCTCCATCACATCCCCAACACGTGCCTCTAGGTCCTCCGTCTGCAGCCGGAGCCGAGGAGGCGAACGGAAGAGAAAACGGGAGAGAGAGAGGCGACGGTGGCGAATGAGAAGGAGGAGAGAGGAATAGAAAAGAAATAGAAAAGAAATTAGGTCCTCCGTCTGCAATCACTTCTACCAACACTCAGTAGGATTGGCCAGAGCACTAAAGGGAGATCACGATGATATGACAGCCCCATATGGAATATCACTATTTGGCTACACACTTAGGGGTTCTCACGACAGTATGATTGCCCCTAACTGTAATACACCCTGTATTGGTGAATGCCAGCACCTGATCATTATAATACCAGTTTATATTTGGACTTTGCCTCGCCCGTGGGATCAGATCAGAACCCCTTTATACACTAGCATTTAAATGTCATTTCATTAGGACCCATAGCCCCTGACATTTTTTTTTCGATATAATTCCACAATATGGCCAAAGAATTTCAAGAACAAGCTCATTTGTAAACAAGTACAGATCTGGCAAAAGTTGTGATAATTGCAAAGAAGAGTGGAAAACTCATTTTAGGCATCATGTTTAACGACATTAAGTCGTTGAATTCAAAATGAACGGTAAGTAGGAAGAAACTTTAAGATGGCAATTTTGTTAAGGTCATTTTAAATGTCTAAGCCTAAATCTCAGAATCATAAAACACCAATTTTAATAAAGAACAATTTTTAGTAAGGAATATATATATATACTTATGAATTAAAATCATGCGTTTAGATATTATCCTTTAATAATACATTGATAACCCATATGATAAGAAAAATAGATTTTTTATGCTGAAAGTAGTTTTTATACATCAATATGATAGAAAATACCTTTTTACATTCTGAAATAATTTTCGTACATCACTATGATAGATAATATAATTGTTATAGGCTAAAAAGATGTTACTGTTTGTGAACGCGCTATACTTTAGGGTCGCGTTCATTACAGTGTATAAAAATATAGTATATATATTCAAAATAACATATTTTGATTATCAAAAAAATTTCAAGAAAATTTTATGAACGCGCTATAGGTAGCTAGCGCGTTCTTCAAGAACGTGCTATAGGCGACTCGCGTGTTCAAGAACAGATGTATACATTGAAAAATTTTAAAAACTTAATTGAAATACATAGATTCTGTATAAACCATAATACATATAGACTCCTAATATTTATATAAACACTTTAGGTATTATATATGTATATATATTAGAAATATTATACTTTTGATTTCTGGTCATCCGGGTTTAAAAGTATGACCGCTCTATACCTAACTAGCGCGTTCATGAAGAACGTGCAATACCAGGATAGCGCGTTCATCATCAGATAAATACTTTATATTATTTTGAAAACTAGATAAAAAGATGAGGTTCCAAGGTATCATACTATATATATATCATCTTATATATATATAGAAACCTTATATACATTTATAAACATACTAGAAGCATTATTTTTTTGATCCCTGATCATCCGGGGTCAAAGTGTGAACGTACTATAGGAGGCTAGCGCGTTCATGAACAGGTATAGATTTTATATTGTTTTGAAAACTAGATAACAATATGGGGTTCCAATGAATCATACTATATATATAACATCTTATATATATATATATATATATATATATATATAAACCTTATATATCTTTAAAAAATATACTAGAAATATTATTTTTTGATCCCTGATCATCCGGGGTCAAAGGTAAGAATGTGCTATAGGAGGCTAGCGCGTTCATGATGAACGTGCTATAGGTGGCTAGCGCGTTCATGAACAGGTATAGATTTTATATTGTTTTGAAAACTAGATAACAATATGGGGTTCCAATGAATCATACTATATATATAACATCTTATATATATATATATAAACCTTATATACCTTTAAAAAACATACTAGAAATATTATTTTTTTTTATCCCTGATCATCCGGGGTTAAAGGTATGAACGTGCTATAGGAGGCTAGCGCGTTCATGATTAACGCGCTAGGGACATATAGCGCGATCATGAAAGTATTTTATATTATTAAATGTTTAAATTTGAATATTTTTCGAAAGATATGGGGTCTATATGAACGTGCTATATCGGGCTGGCGCGTTCAGAACGCGCTCCTGAAGAGCTGCGCCTTAAGATTCCGAAAACGGAACTAAAATACCCTTTGGTAAAATGATCATAACTTACTTATTTCTCAATGGAATTTAACAAATGAGCTACCAATGGAAAGAGTGCAGAAGAATGAACAAGATAGCATGCATTGATTTGAGTTTAGCCTGAGAGACACCTACCTTTTGTTGGATCTAAAGATTATCCCCAAATATAAAGAAAACCCTTGATCTTCCAAATCCTCCTTCAAATCTCCACGAATCTTTGCAACAACATAGACTTTACTTCCAGGGATAGTTTGAGGGTCGAATGGGGTTCTATTTATAGCCAAAACTTGGCCAAATGTGTCAAGATTCTTCACCTATATCCACCAACCCCATTAAGTCCGAATTAGAAGAAAAATGCCATTTCTCCTCTTAATCTAGACCATCTTAGGTGTGAAAATAATATAATTTCGGCTGGTCCAAAGTGGGCTGTTAGGTAAGGGTTGATTCTTGAGTCAATCTTCTAGAAATTAGGTTATTATAATCTTTTTCAAAAGACATTTAACATGTGTTACGAATTTAAGGTCTAATTATCCTTTATTAATCCTTTAACCACTAATCTAGCCCATTATGGATTATCCAATGGGCCAATTATGATCCTTGTCCATTACATGGACTTTTATTGGGCTTTCTATGATTTATCTAAGGGTTAAAGCATTTATTTTTCACTTTACCTTAAGTAAATTCAAGTAAATTCAATAATCCACTTTATTTCACTTAGTAAAAATGTAAATTAATCATTTCATGAAAAATTTAATTGTATAATTTCTTTAAAAAAAATATTTCTCATTCTAAATTATTGGGTTTCTACATCCTCTCCCACTTAAAAGAATTTGATCCCCAAATTCACATGATTTTCTTTCCGTAATAGTAGGGTAAAATTATCATATCCAAACTATGCATTCTAACTAGGTCATTTTCATAACATGCTAAGTGCTAAGATCACCATATCAAATTTATGGACGAAATAGATTTATAAAGTTACCTTCCAATACTTGCGGCGCTTCTTTCTTTAAGAGTGGACAACATGCAATTTTATGACCCATGCTTCCGCAACGGATACACTTCCCAAGTTTATACCAACATTCATCTGGGTTGTGCCTTCCTTTCCTACAATGCTCACATTTTTCCTTAACTAGAACAATTTGTTGATCATTATTACGGGGCTTCTTGTCCTTACGGAAATCGTTACCTCCATTTAACCTCTTCTTGTCACTCACGGGTTCCTTGCTTTTGGATCCATCGACTAACTCTTTCTTGGCGACTTTCCCTTGATTCTCTCCACCATATTCATAGCATCTTCTAGAATCTATGCTTTCCTAACCATTTCCGTATAAGTTTGAATCTCCTATGGAGCCAATCGAGGAATGAGTTCCACCTTTAATCCATTCATAAATCTTCTTGCTCTCATTTTCTCCGTACAAACTAGGTGTGGGGCATACCGAGCTAATCTAGAAAATGTTGCTTCATAATCTGCTACAGATAAGCTACGTTGTTTCAATGCCGTGAACTCCATGGCCTTCTTCTCGTAGATTCTTTCCGAGAAATACTTCTCATTAAAATGTTCTAAGAACTCGTCCCCTGTAATTTGTTCATTAGGTAAGATCGCTTCGACGGATACCCACCATGCTCGGGCATCCTTTTCTAGTTGATAAGTCCCTAATAGTACCTTCTCTTCATCGGTGCATTGCATTACTTTAAAGGTTCTCTCTATTTCGTGCACCCAATTCTCCGCTTCATCCAAGTCAGTAGATCCACTAAACTTCGGGGGATTCATCTTTTGGAATTTCTGATGCAAATCCCCGGCTTCATGCCATGCTCCACCTTGCGCAACTTGTTGCAAGGCTTGTGTTAATCCTTGGACAGTGCGTTGCATTTCGTGCCATTGCACTCTCTCGGTGGACATTTGCGAGATTTAGCCTGAAACCATAGTTACAGGGTTTAATAATTTTTCCTTGGTATTTATTTCTTGATAATTCATTCTTTTTAAAACTTAACCCGTGTCTCTACCCAATCTTATCGGGAAGGTTTAAATTTCTATCCAAGTTTCTATCAAGGGAAATCTAAGTTTTAAGAATCCAAGGTTTTATATAACCTAGGCTCTGATACCACTAAAACTGTCATGCCCCGACGCGGAAAATCGAGACGTGAACAGTTACGAGGCACTCATGTTGGTCAGAGCATGTACAAATTTAATTCTAAAGATAGACAGCTAAGATGAAATTGCTAATTTTATTCCATCAAAATGAAGTTTAGATAATCATTCATAAGCCTTAAAAAGGCATGATAAAATCTTCCAAATTCTCCAAATACATAAACCTTGTAAAAACACTTATGATCTACATAAATCCTAGGGAAAAGAAAAGCACGCATTCACTCTTGTCCAATCCCTTGTTCATTTTCATTTCCTGCAACAATTAACCAAAACGTAGGGTGTGCAAAAAGCTCAGTAGGATTTTATATCTCTAAAGCCAGGCAATCTTTAAGTATTTAGCAATTTAACAATTCGTGTCATGAAGTAATTGATCATGAATTTCAAGTAAGAAATTTTGTATAAGGAATTTTCAAGTAATTTCAAGATAACAAGATAATGTCAAGATCATGATAGTAGACAAGACGATGATCATTTTCAAAAATATATCAAGAACTTTTATGATGAGACGATGGGTACTATCATTAAGACAATTCAAGAACTTTCATGATGAACTTTTAAGCAATATCAAAGTAGAGCAATCAGTTGAACTTTAAACAATATAAAAGTAGAACAATCACTTCTACAAGGATATTTATGATGAATCTTTAAGCAAATCAATATAGAAGTAGAGCAATCACTTCTACCAACACTCAGTAGGATTGGCCCGAGCACTAAAGGGAGATCACGATGATATGACAGCCCCTTATGGAATATCACTATTTGGCTACACACTTAGGGGTTCTCATGACAGTATGATTGCCCCTAACTGTAATAGACCCTGTATTGGTGAATGCCAGCACCTGATCATTATAATACCGATTTATATTTGGACTTTGCCTTGCCCGTGGGATCAGATCAGAACCCCTTTATACACTAGCATTTAAATGTCATTTCATTGGGACCCATAGCCCCTGATATTTTTTTTTCTATATAATTCCACAATATGGCCAAAGAATTTCAAGAACAAGCTCATTTGTAAACAAGTATAGATCTGGCAAAAGTTGTGATAATTGCAAAGAAGAGTGGAAAACTCATTTTAGGCATCATGTTTAACGACATTAAGTCGTTGAATTCAAAATGAACGGTAAGTAGGAAGAAAATTTAAGATGGCAATTTTGTTAAGGTCATTTTAAATGTCTAAGCCTAAATCTCAGAATCATAAAACACCAATTTTAATAAAGAACAATTTTTAGTAAGGAATATATATATACTTATGAATTAAAATCATGCGTTTAGATATTATCCTTTAATAATACATTGATAACCCATATGATAAGAAAAATAGATTTTTTATGCTGAAAGTAGTTTTTATACATCAATATGATAGAAAATACCTTTTTACATTCTGAAATAATTTTCGTACATCACTATGATAGAGAATAGAATTGTTATAGGCTAAAAAGATGTTACTGTCTGTGAACGCGCTATACTTTAGGGTCGCGTTCATTACAGTGTATAAAAATATAGTATATATATTCAAAATAACATATTTTGATTATCAAAAAAATTTCAATAAAATTTTATGAATGCGCTATAGGTAGCTAGCGCGTTCTTCAAGAACGTGCTATAGGCGACTAGCGCGTTCAAGAACAGATGTATATATTGAAAAATTTTGAAAACTTAATTGAAATACATAGATTCTGTATAAACCATAATACATATAGACTCCTAATATATTATAAACACTTTAGGTATTCTATATATATATTAGAAATATTATACTTTTGATTTCTGGTCATCCGGGTCTAAAAGTATGAACGCGCTATACCTGACTAGCGCGTTCATTAAGAACGTGCTATAGGAGGCTAGCGCGTTCATGAAGAACGTGCTATACCAGGATAGCGCATTCATGATCAGATAAATACTTTATATTATTTTGAAAACTAGAGAAAAAGATGAGGTTCCAATGAATCATACTATATATATATCATCTTATATATATATAGAAACCTTATATACATTTATAAACATACTAGAAGTATTATTTTTTTGATCCCTGATCATCCGGGGTCAAAGTATGAACGTGTTATAGGAGGCTAGCGCGTTCATTATGAACGTGCTATAGGAGGCTAGCGCGTTCATGAACAGGTATAGATTTTATATTGTTTTGAAAACTAGATAACAATATGGGGTTCCAATGAATCATACTATATATATAACATCTTATATATATATAAACCTTATATACCTTTAAAAACATACTAGAGATATTATTTTTTGATCCCTGATCATAAGGGGTCAAAGGTATGAACGTGTTATAGGAGGCTAGCGCATTCATGATGAACGTGCTATAGGTGGCTAGCGCGTTCATGAACAGGTATATATTTTATATTATTTTAAAAACTAGATAACAATATGGGGTTCCAATGAATCATACTATATATATAACATCTTTTATATATATATATATATATATATATATATATATATATAAATCTTACATACCTTTAAAAACATACTAGAAATATTATTTTTTTTGATCCCTGATCATCCGGGGTCAAAGGTATGAACGTGCTATAGGAGGCTAGCGCGTTCATGATTAACGCGCCAGGGACATATTGCGCGATCATGAAAGTGTTTTATATTATTAAATGTTTAAATTTGAACATTTTTCGAAAGAGATGGGGTCTATATGAACGCGCTATATCGGGCTGGCGCGTTAAGAACGCGCTCCTGATGAGCAGCGCCTTAAGATTCCGAAAACAGAACTGAAATACCCTTTGGTAAAATGAGCATAACTTACTGATTTCTCAATGGAATTTTACAAATGAGCTACCAATGGAAAGTGGGCAGAAAAACTAACAAGATAGCATGCATTGATTTGAGTTTAGCCTGAGAGACACCTACCTTTTGTTGGATCTATAGATTATCCCCAAATATAAAGAAAACTATTGATCTTCCAAATCCTCCTTAAAATCTCCACAAATCTTTGCAACAACATAGACTTAACTTACATGGATGGTTTGAGGGTCGAATGGGGTTCTATTTATAGCCAAAACTTGGCCAAATGTGTCAAGATTCTTCACCTACATCTACCAACCCCATTAAGTCCGAATTAGAAGAAAAATGACATTTCTCCTCTTAATCTAGACCATCTTAGGTGTGAAAATAATGTAATTTCGGCTGGTCCAAAGTGAGCTGTTAGGTAAGGGTTGATTCTTGAGTCAATCTTCTAGAAATTGGGTTATTATAATCTTTTTCGAAAGACATTTAACATGTGTTACGAATTTAAGGTCTAATTATCCTTTATTAATCCTTTAACCACTAATCTAGCCCATTATGGATTATCCAATGGGCCAATTATGATCCTAGTCCATTACATGGACTTTTATTGGCCTTTCAATGATTTATCTAAGGGTTAAAGCATTTATTTTTCACTTTACCTTAAGAAAATTCAAGTAAATTCAATAATCCACTTTATTTCACTTAGTAAAAATGTAAATTAATCATTTCATGAAAAATTTAATTGTATAATTTATTTTAAAAAAATTATTTCTCATTCTAAATTATCGGGTTTCTACATCCTTCCCCACTTAAAAGAATTTGGTCCCCAAATTCACATGATTTTCTTTCCGTAATAGTAGGGTAAAATTATCATATCCAAACTATGCATTCTAACTAGGTCATTTTCATAACATGCTAAGTGCTAAGATCACCATATCAAATTTATGGACGAAATAGATTTATAAAGTTACCTTCCAATACTTGCGGCGCTTCTTTCTTTAAGAGTGGACAACATGCAATTTTATGACCCATGCTTCCGCAACGGATACACTTCTCAAGTTTATACCAACATTCATCTGGGTTGTGCCTTCCTTTCTTACAATGCTCACATTTTTCCTTAACTAGAACAATTTATTGATCATTATTCCGGGGGTTCTTGTCCTTACGGAAATCGTTACCTCCATTTAACCTCTTCTTGTCACTCACGGGTTCCTTGCTTTTGGATCCATCGACTAACTCTTTCTTGGCGACTTTCCCTTTGATTCGCTCCACCATATTCATAGCATCTTCTAGAATCTATGCTTTCCTAACCATTTCCGTATAAGTTTGAATCTCCAATGGAGCCAATCGAGGAATGAGTTCCACCTTTAATCCATTCATAAATCTTCTTGCTCCCATTTTCTCCGTACAAACTAGGTGTGGGGCATACCGAGCTAATCTAGAAAATGTTGCTTCATAATCTGCTACAGATAAGCTACGTTGTTTCAAAGCCTTCTTCTCGCGGATTCTTTCCGAGAAATACTTCTCATTAAAATGTTCTAAGAACTTGTCCCATGTAATTTGTTCATTAGGTAAGATTGCTTCGACAGATACCCACCATGCTCGGGCATCCTTTTCAAGTTGATAAGTCCCTAATAGTACCTTCTCTTCATCGGTGCATTGCATTACTTTAAAGGTTCTCTCTATTTCATGCACCCAATTCTCCGCTTCATCCGGGTCAGCAGATCCACTAAACTTCGGGGGATTCATCTTTTGGAATTTTCGATGCAAATCTCCGGCTTCATGCCGTGCTCCACCTTGCACAACTTGTTGCAACGCTTGTGTTAATCCTTGGATAGTGCGTTGCATTTCGCGCCATTGCGCTCTCTCGGCGGCCATTTGCGAGATTTAGCCTGAAACCATAGTTACAGGGTTTAATCATTTTTCCTTGGTATTTATTTCATGATAATTCATTCTTTTTAAAACTTAACCCGTGTCTCTACCCAATCTTATCGGGAAGGTTTAAATTTCTATCCAAGTTTCTATCAAAGTTTTAAGAATCCTAGGTTTTATGTAACCTAGGCTCTGATACGACTAAAACTGTCACGTCCCGACGCGGAAAATCGAGACGCGGACAGTTACGAGGCACTCGTGTCGGTCAGAGTATGTACATATTTAATTCTAAAGATAGAGATGTAGCAACCCTGATAAATAAAGGGTTAAAATAAATTAAAATTTCCCTAAATGAATCAAAGAATTAGTAAAGATAATGGGAAGAAACTTAAACGGATAAATTAAAACCCAAAACCAAATAACGCCTCTCAGTAGGGCGTTAATTTTAAAAGAAACGCCTCTATATAAGGCGTGCCTAAAGAAAGGACGCCCACACGTGCGGTCGTCAATTCTCACGCGACCAAATTGGGCAAGTAAAAGAAACGCCCCTTTCATGGGCGTGTTTTTAAACACGAAACGCCCTTATACAAGGCGCCTTTTAAGAAACGCCCTATGACAAGGCGTCAATTTAAAATGCGACGCCCTGACCTAGGTCGTTAATTACATTCCGGTTCCGTTCGAACCAAGAGCTTATCCTGGGAAGGATTAAGCTAATCTAGTAAGTATCTACTAGGGTAAGGACTCTATATTGGAAGCATTACTTCCACTAGAACTCTAACCCTAATAGGACCCCCAAAATCCTATAAATACCTTTGATTACCAAACCCTAAATCCATTTGATCGATCCCCTCTGCTACGGTAAGTAATAAACCGTGATTCTTCCTCCTGCTTTCCTCTCAATATGAAGAATTTTAAATGATTCTTCTTTTTGTAGGAAACCTGCAGGTCAATTGAAGAACGTAGGTTCTTCATCCGGGTGTAAGTTCTTCTTCCTTTGCCTCTAGATGATCATTGCAAAGGAGCCAATATTTTCCGTATATTCTATAGGGTCCTACGGCAGGTTGACAAGTGAAGAACGTGGATCTTCTTCAGTTCAACTCTTCCTCTGAGTCCTTCGCTTGACATCTCTGCTTCTGGTGCAAGTCGGTTCATGGGAGGAACATATATATATATATATACTAGAGCTGCTGTCCGATTCTTCAGAAAGTCTTCAATCAAAAACTCTCAGATCAACTAAAGGTAGGTTTTCTCAAGCAACGTAGCCCAAACAAGTGATTTAATATATATACCAGCATTACATGCATGTAGTATAGTTTTCTGCTGGCTTTAATATATTTTCTGTAATATTTTTTGAAAGAGACGCCCGTGTCTAGGGCGCTACTTTTAGAAACGACCTGCACTAGGTCGTCAATTTAAGATTTGACGCCCTGCCCTATAGGCGTTAATTTCATGAAAATCGCATGTAATTAATAATTGATCCTGTTTAAAATTCAATAAATATGAAATATCGATTCTAATATCTTGCATGACTCTACCTGTGAATTCCTGCTAATTTTTCCTGTCATGACCATGTCTCCTGTCTCTTGAAATTTTATTTCCTGAAATATTGTAAATTCCTTGAATTCACGACCTGTACTCGGCCGTCTCTCACGGTGATAACGCCCCTGTGTAGGGCGTGATTGTAAAAATTTACGACCCTTCCTAGGGCGCGTTCATGTTAAACTACAGAAATTGATATCTTGCAAAAATGAAAATTAAGAAATAGACGACCACTCTATATGTCGTCAAATTTATATAAAACGCCCCTGTCCAGGGCGTGTTTTTGATAAAACACAGAATTATGGAAATTTCTGCAAAATTGGAAATGCATGTAAACGCCCTTATTTAAGGCGTTATTTACTTAAGTAGTGACTTAATCAAAGTCGTTATTTTCTGTAAAAATGTTTTACCTGTTACTGCTAACCGAGGGTTTTCATTATATTTATATATATGTATATCGGCACTATATCTCTACTCCGTGAGTATAGTCCCACGTTTTCATGTTGTTCTATCGATCACCCTCAACTCTCATTGACATACAAGCTCTCCATTGGACATTCCGTTCCTTTAGACTAGCGAGTTAGTCATAGAGACCTCCGTAAGACTCCTCGAACCTTGGATTCCCTCAAGGTCGACTGAGCAGGTTGTACCCTAAAAACCCATTACACTATTGAATGCAATGTCACTCTAAAGAAACATGGTATACCGGCCCTTATGATATGCAAAGAGTATATCATGAGAATTCTTAATGGGATGATGATATCATGCCATTGGTTGATGTTCTTGTGGACCTCAATTCTATAATAAGAATGAGGGTATCTTGCCTTTGATGTACTGTTCATGTGGACCTCAATTCTATATAAAGAATGTCCATACTTGTTTGTAATGATACCCGAGTTTAGGGAACCTAATTCCACCTAGTTTCATCGATCGTCGTGATTGTACCGTTGTTATCGCCTATCTATGTCCAATGTCGTATTTTTGGACCCCATTCTCTCAAAGTTATCCTACGTGTCTACAAGCTTAAATTGTTGAAATTCTATATTGGCTATATATATATATACAAGAGTGGATGTCAAATATACATGATAAATGCCTGCGCATATAGGGCCCGATCTGCTCCTGGGAGGAGCACCCGAAAGTACTTGTGCCCATGGGAGTTTTAATGATAAGGTATCTGGCATTATACCGAGTGCATGACTAGCTTGATTGGACATTCCACACAAAATCTTGTACTTGAATCGTACTTGACTTGACATGACTTGCGTGACCCGAAAAAGGGTAATTACTTGCTTGCTTGATACATGATAGCCAAAGTTCTTGACATGATAAAAGTACTTGCTTGAATATCTTGTTATCCTTTCTTGAAAGTTCATGACTAGTTCAACTTGTTACCTTATTGATATTCTCTCTATCTTGTCGTTTCATGCGAGCATGCATAGCCATAGTACATTCATGAAAGATGTAATTACTTAAACCCCTTGCTAGTGCTTGAGATATAATTTCCTACTGAGCGTTCGCTCACTCCGTGTTTGTCCCTTACTTTTCAGGTAATTCCGACGACGAGGGAAGTCAATCGGATGGGAATGGTCAAGAGTGAAAGAGCTAGAGCTTTTCCAAGTGTCATCTAGTCTTTTTCTATTTTCTTGAGTCAACTATGTACTTTTCTTTTTATTAAACAGAGTATTGGATTTGTAATAGCCTATTAATAATAAGGATTGGGTTATCTTTCTATTTGCGCGTCTCTGTCTTTGTGTCGAATACACTACTACTCTGATTGGCATGATTGATATAAACTCGTCGTGCATATCCGAGTATCTTCCGCGCTCGGGGCGTGACAGTTTTTGTGGTATCAGAGCCTAGGGTATTCAATTCCTAGGAAAAATGTAGCGACCCGGATTCCGGATACCCGGTGCACCCGGTATAAATACCGAATACACGTGATACCACATGGGACCCGCGAGGCCTCCCAAGCGCGGGAAAGCGCCGAAGGGAAAAAGGAGTGTGTGGAATACATTGAAGCCAGCAGATATAACAGTAAGCAATTAAATTTCATTACAATGGATTGCTAAAGTAGCAGAAATAAAATTACCTTTTCATTAATATTCAAGTTTTCAATTATACACCAGAGTCTAGCCCAAGGAAAGACAACAAGTCTAGCACAGTACAGTACGACAGAAAGAAACGTACACAGAAGTCGGAAGAAGCCCGACCGCAGGTACAGCTGGCAGCTACAACAGCAAGCGAGCACTCCGCCAGGAACAGCAGAGGCAGACGGCGAAACCCACCTGAAAAGCAGCAGGGGTGAGTCTCAACAGAAACTCAGTAGGGGTCACGCGGATCCCCACTGGAAAACCGCACAAAGCGAAGGCAACGGAAGCAGCAACAAACGCAGCAAGAACAGCAACGTAGCAAAGCAGGAAGGCTACACTACAAAGCTGTAAAGGAACAGACGGGAAGTAGGAGTAGGGAACACGCAGGAGAGGGTGAGAACCCGCACCAAACAAGCGGCTACCGAACTAACCTCGGTATCCCAAACTACTCCAAACAAAGGCAACAGATGGATGACCCTAAACTCACACAGAAGGGTACACCAGTCTGTCAACCAGCCCCAAACAAAGGCGAAGGCGAACGCCGACACCGGGAAACAAACAAAACACGACAGGGAACGTCGTGCACAAAGCCCCACGCACGATCAGAACACCGTGCGGACAACAAAACACTGACCCCGAGCACGGCCACGAACGGGCAACTCGCAAAGGTCACAACGCGCAAGGAAACGCGAAGAGCTACGCATCACGTGACGGAAGCACCCCCTTAAAAAAAGCCAGCTGCGTCCACTGACGTCTGACGCCGCACCTCAAGTGTCTCACCTACAGTACTGCTGTAACAACAGCAGAGATGTAGACACAAGTTGAACCACACAGGAACAACAGAACAAGTAACTAGCCAGGGTCACGCCCGTCGACGTAAGTCCTAACCCCTGACCACGTGTGCACACACTGGCTATAGTCTAAGCCAGGTCCTCTAGCTAGTATTCTCCCTCGGCAGGACGCTACCGTTGACTAGGAGCCCGCGGAACTAACTAAAAACCGCTCACTGGGAAAAACCCTCCGCCATCCGCTAGCGGGTCGGCCCGCGGCCTTAGGCAAGAACAAGTGGAGGCTTCACACGACACAGAAGCTCAAAACACAAGTGCCGAAGTACTAACGGGCAACCACGCCCCTCAACACGCACTTCGAGGCACCAAGTGACAGTATCACCACTGCCGACAACTCAGGACAAGCACTAGACCTCCTACGTAACGATCCTGAGCCAAACGACTCAAAGGTAAGATCGTCACAACAGCGGAACAAGCCGCCAATCGGTCTAATCCTAAGCCAAAGAAACCACGCTCCGCAGAAAACGACACACGGAGACCTGAGGGAGACATCAAGAACCCTCAGCACACCTGGACACGCAAACCGAGGTAGAACAATACCTCGAAGCATCCAGAAGCAGTGTCTTAGGCAAGACAGAACCGCTAAGACACGCGCAAACAAGGTCACATGTCAACCATTGGGTCAGACCAGGTTGACCGAAACCCAAACAAGCACATGCAAAGGTAGGATAAGGAACCCTACCACAAGCAAGAAGACTCCTGGCTACCTTACAACGTAGTCTTAACCCTCATAGGACATCAAGAGACATCCACGGGACAACGGGCAGACCACAAGGACAAGCCAAGACACACAGAATCATCGGGCGGAAAACCAAGGCACAAGGAAAGTAACGCACCAGCTCTAGACCGCTACAAGCAAGCGACGGTCTAGGTTAGGGCCGTTATTTCCCAAACGACGGACGGACGCAAGGCCGTCACACACACCACCCTAACAACCTACAAAACACAAAAAAAGCCAAGTAACGCACGGGACTAGGGGCGTTACAAGCAAACGACGCACAGGGCACCCACCGTCACATTCAACGGTGCAGCAAACCCAAACCAAAGCGAAGTAACGCGCTAAGCCAGGCGCGTCACTCACGAAACAGCGCGGCAGGGGAGGGCCGTCAGAACCAAACGACGCACGGGGGACCCATCCGTTACTCACAGACGGCATGGCCACCCTCAACCCAACACCACAGCAAACAACGGTCGGAGGCATGCGCGTTACTCACAAACGACGCACGGGGTCCCCACCGTCACACCCAACGGTGCAGTCAACCCAACCTCGACCAAAAGAGAATGTAACGGCCAGGGGCGGGCACGTCACACTCAAACAACGCATAGGGGCACGACCGCTAGAGGCACCGCCTCAACGAGTCAACGTCAGTCAACAGGCAAGCAACGGCCTGGGCAAGGCGCGCCACTTCCATCTAACGCACTGGGTCAAGCGCGTTAGACCAACCGACTCAACCCCAACATAAAACGACGAAGGCGAAGTAACGCACTAACCTAGGCGCGTTACAAGGAAGCGACGCGCCACTCTAGGGCCGTCACTCACCTAGAAGCCAAAGCACTAAAACGATGCAGACCAAACGACGGTCAGTCATAGGGCCGCTAAAGACAAGTAACGGTCGCTGGCATGACCGCTACTTCGGTTACGGCGGGAAAACATAGGAATGGCCGGATCGGCCCGTTCCACGCCCCATTCACGCCGAAACGCAGGGGAAACACACCGCAACACCGAATAACAACATTCAAGGGCCAAAATGCCCACATGCAACACCAAAAACGCTCGATCCGGGCGATTTAGACAAATCCACCCTAAGTGGGTCACCGAGGTTCCCGGGCTTCTACCGGCCTCGAATGAACACCGAATCGCACGAAATCAACGTGGATGAGATTCTAACATCCCTGCGGTCATTTAGAAACTAACTGAACCGCAAACGGTCACCGTTTACCGGCCGACCCTAAAAACCATGAAAATCACGGTTTAGGCAAAACAAGCCCAAACACACTCGTTTCCTAGCCGAACGCCGTGCAATGGCAGGGAAAACGAAGGTGAAGAAGCAAGGATCCGTCACCCTACCTCCACCGAAGAAACCGTGCCCCGAAGGGACTAAACCACGCCGAAAACCACTCGCGAACCAATTTCGCCGGCTTTGAATCCACCGTTCGGGATCGCGCCAGAATCGATCCGATCCTCGCTCCATCGCGCACCAATCCAGCTCCACGTCCTCGCCAACTCACCCACGGTCGCTCCGTCTGCAGCCGGGGCCAAAGAGGGGGAGAAACGAGAGAGAACGGGAGAGAGAGAGGAGATCGCACGAATGAGGAGGAGAGAGAGGAAAAGAAAAGAAAAAGGAAAAGAAATTAGGAAATTTTCCTAATTTCCGAAAATTCTGAAAATGCGCCGAAAATACACAAATTCAGAAAAATACACAAAAATAGTCGAAACGACCGGCTCGACGAGTACATCGTCGCTGTAGCATTCACGAGTTCGAGAATTGACAAATAAACTCACCGTAGGGTTCCGTAACTAGTACGTGAGAAAAACCCACACGGCTCGTCAAACTCAACTCGGAAGCCACAAAAGCGAACCGAAACTCAACGAAACCAATCCGAAACAGATCCGAAAGATCCATTAAAGATCCTACGAGATCCAACGAGATCCAGGGCATTACATCCTCCCCCCCTTCAAAGAATTTCGCCCCCGAAATTCAGGACTAATAAAGGAGAAGCAGGGAAGAACAACCCAACAGCACAAAACTCGGAAAACACAGCTCAGAGGAACACCGTCAGATCACAATTACAGGTACACACTCAGCTTCCAAGACAGCAAGTCTACAGCACGAGTATGGCACCAAAGTGAATACATCTGACACCTCCAAAGCAAGGGCAACGTCGTTTACGTCTCACCAGAATTAGAGACACGACTGCCACAACCACAGACAACTGAGAAACACAACGACAACACGGCAAGCGGCAGCTTACACAAGGAACGCAGTCCCCACAGCTGACAGCTCGCAACATCATCGGCTCCAGTGCCAAAGGCAACAGGGAACACCTGGCACACAGGACACCAACGACAACAACAACGCTGCTGGACCCGAAACACAATCAAGTCAGTACTCACTCAGACATCACATCTGATCAAGTCGCAAGCTAACTCCACCAGGGAAAGAGAGCACAGCAAGCCAACTGACAAGACCATGGTCCAAGGCAGAGACACAAAATCATAAAGAAACAGCGCCAAAACAACACAACGGCAACACCTGCAGAATTCCGGCTCTACTTAACACGCAGAACCACGGAACACAACTGCAAGCAGGGTCACAACAAGGCACAAAAACAGCTGAACACACGACCACAAGAGACAGGTCACGCATCAGACTGCTCACCAAGAGAAAGACCCACAACAACGAAAAACAACAACAATGATCTCGGGGAATGCAACTCAAGGACTAGCAACACGCCTCAAGAGCACAACACCCAAGAAGAAAATACAGAGTAGAGGGTACTCAATCCGCAAAGATGCCGACAAATTCCCCAATACTCGCACAATGCCGATGCCAACACAAGAAAACCACGAACAACGGCACGGCAACAACCAAAGTCAAGGCACAAGAAGCCAAGACAAAGCCACATCGAGAAAGGAACAAGACCTCTCGACAAATGGGTAGCCAGCCCACACACTCCAGCTGTACTCTCAACAACGTGCACAGGCAACAGAACAACATCAGAAATCGCATCTCAGCACACATCAGGCGTCATCGCAATCAACAAAGATCGCAATTAACACGCCACGAGCACTGATCAGGCGAACAACCGATCACAAAGAGCCTAAGTGCAACAAAAGAAGAGCACCAGCTTCAGCGCAAAGCACAAGGAAAGCATCAATCTCAGCTCACCATCACGTCCTGACACGATAAATGAGCCTTCACAACACATCGGCCGTTAGACACAGCACGACAACTACGGTACACAACAGCTCTTAACACCATCATGGGGTCCAAAGCTAAGCAATCGTACAACAAGGAGCAGATCAGGCTCAAAACAAAGCTGTCTACACTTAAGCAGACACAGGACAAAGGCACAACCAAGACAGCAATTCCAAGGCAAACATCGGAAAGCTTCACCAAAGAGGGATGAGAAGCAACAAGCTCAACAACAACAGCTCACCAGGAAGGGAAAATCCAAGGCTCGCTCGAGCAACTTCTCAATCGAGGCAACACGACAATCGAAGCAACCAAAACAACGAAGCATCAGGAGCTACACAAACTCAAGCTGGGACAACCCAAGCAACGTAAGAACGTGTGTGGCCATCACACCAACGCTAAAAGTCATAAGCCACCTGAGCAAAATACAGAAAATAGCTCGAACAAGGCACTGCAGGTTCATGCCAACCGACAAACACTGCAAAGTGCACCACGATCGAGACCAACTTCAAAACCGAACGAAGCACATCGTCTCATCTAGACGAGAGCAAAACCATCTCGCACAGTGCCAACCAAGCACGTACAAGACCACACGCAAAAAGCACCGCGATAAACCATCGCAACACCTACGCCAGCAAGAGACTGTACTGGGCCTAAAGACTCTGGTAACTGTATATCTGGATTTCCATGTATCTCACACGACAATGATCTGATAGCTCAGAAAAGAACTCCGAACATCTCAGAACACTGCTCTGATACCACCTGTAGCGACCCGGATTCCGGATACCCGGTGCACCCGGTATAAATACCGAATACACGTGATACCACATGGGACCCGCGAGGCCTCCCAAGCGCGGGAAAGCGCCGAAGGGAAAAAGGAGTGTGTGGAATACATTGAAGCCAGCAGATATAACAGTAAGCAATTAAATTTCATTACAATGGATTGCTAAAGTAGCAGAAATAAAATTACCTTTTCATTAATATTCAAGTTTTCAATTATACACCAGAGTCTAGCCCAAGGAAAGACAACAAGTCTAGCACAGTACAGTACGACAGAAAGAAACGTACACAGAAGTCGGAAGAAGCCCGACCGCAGGTACAGCTGGCAGCTACAACAGCAAGCGAGCACTCCGCCAGGAACAGCAGAGGCAGACGGCGAAACCCACCTGAAAAGCAGCAGGGGTGAGTCTCAACAGAAACTCAGTAGGGGTCACGCGGATCCCCACTGGAAAACCGCACAAAGCGAAGGCAACGGAAGCAGCAACAAACGCAGCAAGAACAGCAACGTAGCAAAGCAGGAAGGCTACACTACAAAGCTGTAAAGGAACAGACGGGAAGTAGGAGTAGGGAACACGCAGGAGAGGGTGAGAACCCGCACCAAACAAGCGGCTACCGAACTAACCTCGGTATCCCAAACTACTCCAAACAAAGGCAACAGATGGATGACCCTAAACTCACACAGAAGGGTACACCAGTCTGTCAACCAGCCCCAAACAAAGGCGAAGGCGAACGCCGACACCGGGAAACAAACAAAACACGACAGGGAACGTCGTGCACAAAGCCCCACGCACGATCAGAACACCGTGCGGACAACAAAACACTGACCCCGAGCACGGCCACGAACGGGCAACTCGCAAAGGTTACAACGCGCAAGGAAACGCGAAGAGCTACGCATCACGTGACGGAAGCACCCCCTTAAAAAAAGCCAGCTGCGTCCACTGACGTCTGACGCCGCACCTCAAGTGTCTCACCTACAGTACTGCTGTAACAACAGCAGAGATGTAGACACAAGTTGAACCACACAGGAACAACAGAACAAGTAACTAGTCAGGGTCACGCCCGTCGACGTAAGTCCTAACCCCTGACCACGTGTGCACACACTGGCTATAGTCTAAGCCAGGTCCTCTAGCTAGTATTCTCCCTCGGCAGGACGCTACCGTTGACTAGGAGCCCGCGGAACTAACTAAAAACCGCTCATTGGGAAAAACCCTCCGCCATCCGCTAGCGGGTCGGCCCGCGGCCTTAGGCAAGAACAAGTGGAGGCTTCACACGACACAGAAGCTCAAAACACAAGTGCCGAAGTACTAACGGGCAACCACGCCCCTCAACACGCACTTCGAGGCACCAAGTGACAGTATCACCACTGCCGACAACTCAGGACAAGCACTAGACCTCCTACGTAACGATCCTGAGCCAAACGACTCAAAGGTAAGATCGTCACAACAGCGGAACAAGCCGCCAATCGGTCTAATCCTAAGCCAAAGAAACCACGCTCCGCAGAAAACGACACACGGAGACCTGAGGGAGACATCAAGAACCCTCAGCACACCTGGACACGCAAACCGAGGTAGAACAATACCTCGAAGCATCCAGAAGCAGTGTCTTAGGCAAGACAGAACCGCTAAGACACGCGCAAACAAGGTCACATGTCAACCATTGGGTCAGACCAGGTTGACCGAAACCCAAACAAGCACATGCAAAGGTAGGATAAGGAACCCTACCACAAGCAAGAAGACTCCTGGCTACCTTACAACGTAGTCTTAACCCTCATAGGACATCAAGAGACATCCACGGGACAACGGGCAGACCACAAGGACAAGCCAAGACACACAGAATCATCGGGCGGAAAACCAAGGCACAAGGAAAGTAACGCACCAGCTCTAGACCGCTACAAGCAAGCGACGGTCTAGGTTAGGGCCGTTATTTCCCAAACGACGGACGGACGCAAGGCCGTCACACACACCACCCTAACAACCTACAAAACACAAAAAAAGCCAAGTAACGCACGGGACTAGGGGCGTTACAAGCAAACGACGCACAGGGCACCCACCGTCACATTCAACGGTGCAGCAAACCCAAACCAAAGCGAAGTAACGCGCTAAGCCAGGCGCGTCACTCACGAAACAGCGCGGCAGGGGAGGGCCGTCAGAACCAAACGACGCACGGGGGACCCATTCGTTACTCACAGACGGCATGGCCACCCTCAACCCAACACCACAGCAAACAACGGTCGGAGGCATGCGCGTTACTCACAAACGACGCACGGGGTCCCCACCGTCACACCCAACGGTGCAGTCAACCCAACCTCGACCAAAAGAGAATGTAACGGCCAGGGGCGGGCACGTCACACTCAAACAACGCATAGGGGCACGACCGCTAGAGGCACCGCCTCAACGAGTCAACGTCAGTCAACAGGCAAGCAACGGCCTGGGCAAGGCGCGCCACTTCCATCTAACGCACTGGGTCAAGCGCGTTAGACCAACCGACTCAACCCCAACATAAAACGACGAAGGCGAAGTAACGCACTAACCTAGGCGCGTTACAAGGAAGCGACGCGCCACTCTAGGGCCGTCACTCACCTAGAAGCCAAAGCACTAAAACGATGCAGACCAAACGACGGTCAGTCATAGGGCCGCTAAAGACAAGTAACGGTCGCTGGCATGACCGCTACTTCGGTTACGGCGGGAAAACATAGGAATGGCCGGATCGGCCCGTTCCACGCCCCATTCACGCCGAAACGCAGGGGAAACACACCGCAACACCGAATAACAACATTCAAGGGCCAAAATGCCCACATGCAACACCAAAAACGCTCGATCCGGGCGATTTAGACAAATCCACCCTAAGTGGGTCACCGAGGTTCCCGGGCTTCTACCGGCCTCGAATGAACACCGAATCGCACGAAATCAACGTGGATGAGATTCTAACATCCCTGCGGTCATTTAGAAACTAACTGAACCGCAAACGGTCACCGTTTACCGGCCGACCCTAAAAACCATGAAAATCACGGTTTAGGCAAAACAAGCCCAAACACACTCGTTTCCTAGCCGAACGCCGTGCAATGGCAGGGAAAACGAAGGTGAAGAAGCAAGGATCCGTCACCCTACCTCCACCGAAGAAACCGTGCCCCGAAGGGACTAAACCACGCCGAAAACCACTCGCGAACCAATTTCGCCGGCTTTGAATCCACCGTTCGGGATCGCGCCAGAATCGATCCGATCCTCGCTCCATCGCGCACCAATCCAGCTCCACGTCCTCGCCAACTCACCCACGGTCGCTCCGTCTGCAGCCGGGGCCAAAGAGGGGGAGAAACGAGAGAGAACGGGAGAGAGAGAGGAGATCGCACGAATGAGGAGGAGAGAGAGGAAAAGAAAAGAAAAAGGAAAAGAAATTAGGAAATTTTCCTAATTTCCGAAAATTCCGAAAATGCGCCGAAAATACACAAATTCAGAAAAATACACAAAAATAGTCGAAACGACCGGCTCGACGAGTACATCGTCGCTGTAGCATTCACGAGTTCGAGAATTGACAAATAAACTCACCGTAGGGTTCCGTAACTAGTACGTGAGAAAAACCCACACGGCTCGTCAAACTCAACTCGGAAGCCACAAAAGCGAACCGAAACTCAACGAAACCAATCCGAAACAGATCCGAAAGATCCATTAAAGATCCTACGAGATCCAACGAGATCCAGGGCATTACAAAAAACCCAAGTCCAAGGATAAGTATAAATCTTTTACCAGTGAGATTGGGTAGAACCAAGGGTTAAAGTTAAAAATAGAGTACTGGTTTCTAAATGTAGTCACGTACTAATATAGTTATTGTAATTGTAGGATAATGGCTGCCGAACGTGCTCAATGGCGCAACATGCAGCGTACCCTTCAAGGAATGACTCAAGTGCTACAACAGGTAGCACAGGGTGGTGCTCCACGAGCTGGAAGCTTACACCAAGCCTTTAAGAGCATGAATCCCCCGAAGTTTATGGGATCGACCGATCCGGACGATGCCGAGCATTGGGTTCGGGAGACTGAACGTATATTCCGTGTTATGCAATCCACGGATCATGACAAAGTCTTATTAGCTACTTTCCAGTTAGAAAAGGATGCTAGATGCTAGTGGGAGTCTATTGAAGCAACCATCGATCCTAATCAAGTTACATGGGAAGAATTTGTAGAATATTTCAATGCTAAATACTTTTCAGACCGAGTCCAGAAGAAGAAAGCTGCTGAGTTTGCTGCATTAAAGCAACGATCCCTATCAGTAGCTGATTACGAGGCACAGTTCTCGAGATTGTCCAGATATGCCAAACACTTGATTAGCACGGAGAAAATGAAGGCTAAAAGGTTTCTTAATGGGCTCAGGCCCCAGTACATCACTCAGCTAGCGCCTATGGATATCCAAGTTTATTCTGAAATAGTACGTCGAGCTCAGCAAGTGTGAATTCTGACTTGAAGAAGTGACTTTTCTAGGACATGTGATTTCAAAAGATGGATTATCAGTAGATCCGTCAAAGGTCGAAGCTGTTAGAAACTGGGAAAAACCAACCAATGCTAGCGAGATCAGAAGTTTCTTAGGCCTTGCAGGCTATTATCGGCGATTCATCAAAGATTTCTCTAAGATCGCCGTACCACTTACAAGATTAACTCGTAAGGAGATCCATTATGAATGGAGCGAGGAATGTGAAAGAAGCTTCCAAACTCTTAAGGATCATCTCACTACAGCTCCGGTCTTAGTTCTACCAATAGAAGGAGAAAAATTCGAGGTTTACACTGATGCTTCTGGCATTGGCCTCGGATGTGTCCTAATGCAACAAGGGAAGGTTATAGCATACTCTTCACGTCAACTAAAGAAACACGAAGAAAACTACCCCGTCCATGACTTAGAACTGGCCGCGGTGGTATTTGCACTGAAGATCTGGAGACACTATCTTTATGGAGTACAGTTTACTGTATACTCCGATCACAAGAGTCTCAGATATCTCTTCTCCCAGAAAGAGCTAAACATGAGACAAAGACGTTGGCTGGAATATCTCAAGGACTTTGACTTCAATATACAATATCATCCCGGAAAGGGTAATTTTGTTGCTGATGCCCTTAGTCGAAAGCCGAGAGTAATGATAGCCAATTGTATGATACAAGAATGGAAGTTACTGGAACAATTCTCAAAGCTTAATATAAACATGGACACATATTGCAATAGTGTCACCTTATCTCATGTGAGTATACAGTCAGATTTATTATCTGAGATACAGGCACTTCAGGCTGATGACCCAGCATTGGTAGAAATAAAGGACAGATTAGAAGGACAATCCGATTTTCAAATAACTTCTGAAGGAAGATTGTTATTTAGGAACAGAACTTGTATACCGGACTGTCCCGAATTAAATAAGAAGATCTTAGACGAAGCTCATAGATCGAGGTACACGATTCATCCTGGATCAACCAAAATGTACCAAGATATGAAAAGGAATTTCTGGTGGCCCAACATGAAAAGGGAAATCGCGAGCTATGTATCGCGCTGTCTTACATGCCAACAGGTCAAGGCGGAACACCAAAAGGCTGCTGGAAAGCTACATCCGCTAGATATTCCCAAATGGAAGTGGGAGGAGATTGGTATGGATTTCATCATGGGTCTATCTAAATCAAAAGGAGGACATGATGGAATATGGGTTATTATTGATCGATTGACTAAATCGGCGCATTTCTTGCCAATCAAGAGTCGATGGTCAATTGATGTCTTAGCTGCATTATATATCAAAGAGATAGTCAGACTACATGGTATTCCTATCTCAATCGTGTCTGACAGAGATCCCCGATTTACTTCTCATTTTTGGAAGGGATTACAACATTCGTTGGGGACAAGACTAAATTTTAGTACAGCTTTTCATCCTCAAACGGATGGTCAGACCGAGAGAACTAACCAAGTTGTTGAAGATATGCTTAGAGCATGCATCATTGACTTTGGAGGAAGCTGGCACGATCACTTGCCTCTAGTTCAATTTGCATACAATAACAGCTACCAGGCAAGTATTCAAATGGCACCTTTCGAAGCCTTATACGGAAGGAGTTGCCGATCACCCTTATGCTGGAACGAAGTTGGAGAGAAACAACTGATAGGTCCAGACATGGTAAGGGATACAACTGAAAAGATACAAGTAATCAAAGAAAGATTGCAAGTTGCTCAGACCAGGCAAAAGGCTTATGCTGATACAAGAAGGAGAGATCTTGAATTCTAAGTCGGAGATCATGTATTTCTTAAGATATCACTTGGACGCGGAATACGAAGATTTGGTATTAAGGGCAAGCTTACGCCAAGATTTATCGGACCTTTTGAAGTTCTAGAAAGAGTTGGCGAGGTTGCTTATCGCATCGCATTGCCTCCCCAATTGTCCGAAGTACATAATGTGTTTCACATTTCTATGCTGAAGAAGTATGTGCACGATCCCTCGCATATTATTGAACATGGAGACCTGGTAATACAGAAGGATCTCACATATGAACAGAAGCCTATGAAGATCTTAGAACGTGAAATACGTGCTCTCAGGAATAAGGTTATTCCCATGCTTAAGGTGCAATGGAATAAGAACGCTGAACACGAAGCAACATGGGAGACCGAGGAGTCTATGAGGAAACGATTTCCCGAATTATTCTAAGTGGTATATACTCTATACTCTCCACATTTTATATATATACAGTCGAATTTGGGGATCAAATTCTTTTTTAGTGGGGGAGGGTGTAGCAACCCTGATAAATAAAGGGTTAAAATAAATTAAAATTTCCCTAAATGAATCAAAGAATTAGTAAAGATAATGGGAAGAAACTTAAACGGATAAATTAAAACCCAAAACCAAATAACGCCTCTCAGTAGGGCGTTAATTTTAAAAGAAACGCCTCTATATAAGGCGTGCCTAAAGAAAGGACGCCCACACGTGCGGTCGTCAATTCTCACGCGACCAAATTGGGCAAGTAAAAGAAACGCCCCTTTCATGGGCGTGTTTTTAAACACGAAACACCCTTATACAATGCGCCTTTTAAGAAACGCCCTATGACAAGGCGTCAATTTAAAATGCGACGCCCTGACCTAGGTCGTTAATTACATTCCGGTTCCATTCGAACCAAGAGCTTATCCTGGGAAGGATTAAGCTAATCTAGTAAGTATCTACTAGGGTAAGGACTCTATATTGGAAGCATTACTTCCACTAGAACTCTAACCCTAATAGGACCCCCAAAATCCTATAAATACCTTTGATTACCAAACCCTAAATCCATTTGATCGATCCCCTCTGCTACGGTAAGTAATAAACCGTGATTCTTCCTCCTGCTTTCCTCTCAATATGAAGAATTTTAAATGATTCTTCTTTTTGTAGGAAACCTGCAGGTCAATTGAAGAACGTAGGTTCTTCATCCGGGTGTAAGTTCTTCTTCCTTTGCCTCTAGATGATCATTGCAAAGGAGCTAATATCTTCCGTATATTCTATAGGGTCCTACGGCAGGTTGACAAGTGAAGAACGTGGATCTTCTTCAGTTCAACTCTTCCTCTGAGTCCTTCGCTTTGACATCTCTGCTTCTGGTGTAAGTCGGTTCATGGGAGGAACATATATATATATATATACTAGAGCTGCTGTCCGATTCTTCAGAAAGTCTTCAATCAAAAACTCTCAGATCAACTAAAGGTAGATTTTCTCAAGCAACGTAGCCCAAACAAGTGATTTAATATATATACCAGCATTACATGCATGTAGTATAGTTTTCTGCTGGCTTTAATATGTTTTCTGTAATATTTTTTGAAAGAGACGCCCGTGTCTAGGGCGCTACTTTTAGAAACGACCTGCACTAGGTCGTCAATTTAAGATTTGACGCCCTGCCCTATAGGCGTTAATTTCATGAAAATCGCATGTAATTAATAATTGATCATGTTTAAAATTCAATAAATATGAAATATCGATTCTAATATCTTGCATGACTCTACCTGTGAATTCCTGCTAATTTTTCCTGTCATGACCATGTCTCCTGTCTCTTGAAATTTTATTTCCTGAAATATTGTAAATTCCTTGAATTCACGACCTGAACTAGGCCGTCTCTCACGGTGATAACGCCCCTGTGTAGGGCGTGATTGTAAAAATTTACGACCCTTCCTAGGGCGCATTCATGTTAAACTACAGAAATTGATATCTTGCAAAAATGAAAATTAAGAAATAGACGACCACTCTATATGTCGTCAAATTTATATAAAACGCCCCTGTCCAGGGTGTGTTTTTGATAAAACACAGAATTATGGAAATTTCTGTAAAATTAGAAATGCATGTGAACGCCCTTATTTAAGGCGTTATTTACTTAAGTAGTGACTTAATCGAAGTCGTTATTTTCTGTAAAAATGTTTTACCTGTTACTGCTAACCGAGGGTTTTCATTATATTTATATATATGTATATCGGCACTATATCTCCACTCCGTGAGTATAGTCCCACGTTTTCATGTTGTTCTATCGATCACCCTCAACTCTCATTGACATACAAGCTCTCCATTGGACATTCCGTTCCTTTGGACTAGCGAGTTAGTCATAGAGACCTCCGTAAGACTCCTCGAACCTTGGATTCCCTCAAGGTCGACTGAGCAGGTTGTACCCTAAAAACCCATTACACTATTGAATGCCATGTCACTCTAAAGAAACATGGTATACCGACCCTTATGATATGCAAAGAGTATATCATGAGAATTCTTAATGGGATGATGATATCATGCCATTGGTTGATGTTCTTGTGGACCTCAATTCTATAATAAGAATGAGGGTATCTTACCTTTGATGTACTGTTCATGTGGACCTCAATTCTATATAAAGAATGTCCATACTTGTTTGTCATGGTACCCGAGTTAAGGGAACCTAATTCCACCTAGTTTCATCGATCGTCGTGATTGTACCGTTGTTATCGCCTATCTATGTCCAATGTCGTATTTTTGGACTCCATTCTCTCAAAGTTATCCTACGTGTCTACAAGCTTAAATTGTTGAAATTCCATATTGGCTATATATATATATACAAGAGTGGATGTCAAATATACATGATAAATGCCTGCGCATATAGGGCCCGATCTGGTCCTGGGAGGAGCACCCGAAAGTACTTGTGCCCATGGGAGTTTTAATGATAAGGTATCTGGCATTATACCGAGTGCATGACTAGCTTGATTGGACATTCCACACAAAATCTTGTACTTGAATCGTACTTGACTTGACATGACTTGCGTGACCCGAAAAAGGGTAATTACTTGCTTGCTTGATACATGATAGCCAAAGTTCTTGACATGATAAAAGTACTTGCTTGAATATCTTGTTATCCTTTCTTGAAAGTTCATGACTAGTTCAACTTGTTACCTTATTGATATTCTTCTCTCTATCTTGTTGTTTCATGCGAGCATGCATAGCCATAGTACATTTATGAAAGATGTAATTACTTAAACCCCTTGCTAGTGCTTGAGATATAATTTTCTACTGAGCGTTCGCTCACTCCGTGTTTGTCCCTTACTTTTCAGGTAATTCCGACGACGAGAGAAGTCAATCGGATGGGAATGGTCAAGAGTGAAAGAGCTAGAGCTTTTCCAAGTGTCATCTAGTCTTTTTCCTATTTTCTTGAGTCAACTATGTACTTTTCTTTTTATTAAACAGAGTATTGGATTTGTAATAACCTATTAATAATAAGGATTGGGTTATCTTTCTATTTACGCATCTCTGTCTTTGTGTCGAATACACTACTACTCTGATTGGCATGATTGATATAAACTCGTCGCGCATATCCGAGTATCTTCCGCGCTCGGGGCGTGACAAGAGAGCTAAGATGAAATTGCTAATTTTATTCCATCAAAATGAAGTTTACATAATCATTCATAAGCCTTAAAAAGGCATGATAAAATCTTCCAAATTTTTCAAATACATAAACCTTGTAAAAACACTTATGATCTACATAAATCCTAGGAAAAAGAAAAACACTCATTCACTCTTGTCCAATCCCTTGTTCATTTTCATTTCCTACAACAATTAACCCAAATGTAGGGTGAGCAAAAAGCTCAGTAGGATTTTTTATCTCTAAAGCCAGTCAATCTTTAAGTATTTAGCAATTTAACAATTCGTGTCATGAAGTAATTGATCATAAATTTCAAGTAAGAAATTTTGTATAAGGAATTTCCAAGTAATTTCAAGATAACAAGATAATGTCAAGATCATGATAGTAGACAAGACGATGATCATTTTCAGAAATATATCAAAAACTTTCATGATGAGACGATGGGTACTATCATTAAGACAATTCAAGAACTTTCATGATGAACTTTTAAGCAATATCGAAGTAGAGCAATCACTTGAACTTTAAACAATATAGAAGTAGAACAATCACTTCTACAAGGATATTTATGATGAATCTTTAAGCAAATCAATATAGAAGTAGAGTAATCACGTCTACCAACACTCAGTAGGATTGGCCAGAGCACTAAAGGCCGATCACGACGATATGACAGCCCCTTATGGAATATCACTATTTGGCTACACACTTAGGGGTTCTCACGACAGTATGATTACCCCTAACTGTAATAGACCCTGTATTGGTGAATATCAGCACCAGATCATTATAATACCAGTTTATATTTGGACTTTGCCTCGCCCGTGGGATCAGATCAGAACCCCTTTATACACTAGCATTTAAATGTCATTTCATTGGGACCCATAGCCCCTGACATTTTTTTTTCTATATAATTCCACAATATGGCCAAAGAATTTCAAGAACAAGCTCATTTGTAAACAAGTACAGATCTGGCAAAAGTTGTGATAATTGCAAAGAAGACTGGAAAACTCATTTTAGGCATCATGTTTAACGACATTAAGTCGTTGAATTCAAAATGAACGGTAAGTAGGAAGAAAATTTAAGATGGCAATTTTTTTAAGGTCATTTTAAATGTCTAAGCCTAAATCTCATAATCATAAACACCAATTTTAATAAAGAACAATTTTTAGTAAGGAATATACATATACTTATGAATTAAAATCATGCGTTTAGATATTATCCTTTAATAATACATTGATAACCCATATGATAAGAAAAATAGAATTTTCATGCTGAAAGTAGTTTTTATACATCAATATGATAGAAAATACCTTTTTACATTCTGAAATAATTTTCGTACATCACTATGATAGAGAATAGAATTGTTATAGGCTAAAAAGATGTTACTGTCTGTGAACGCGCTATACCTCAGGGTCGCGTTCATTATAGTGTATAAAAATACAGTATATATATTCAAAATAACATGTTTTGATTATCAAAAAAAAATTGGAAAAATGTTATGAACGCGCTATAGGTAGCTAGCGCGTTCTTCAAGAACGTGCTATAGGCGACTAGCGCGTTCAAGAACAGATGTATACATTGAAATATTTTAAAAACTTAATTGAAATACATAGATTTTGTATAAACCATAACACATATAGACTCCTAATATATATATAAACACTTTAGGTATTATATATATATATTAGAAATATTATACTGTTGATTTCTGGTCATCCGGGTTTAAAAGTATGAACGCGCTGTACCTGACTAGCGCGTTCATTAAGAACGTGCTATAGGAGGCTAGCGCGTTCATGAAGAACGTGCTATACCAGGATAGCGTGTTCATGATCAGATAAATACTTTATATTATTTTGAAAACTAGATAAAAAGATGAGGTTCCAAGGAATCATACTATATATATATCATCTTATATATATATATAAACCTTATATACATTTATAAACATACTAGAAGTATTATTTTTTTGATCCCTGATCATCCGGGGTCAAAGTATGAACGTGCTATAGGAGGCTAGCGTGTTCATTATGAACGTGCTATAGGAGGCTAGCGTGTCATGCCTTGGATCCTTGGTAGGTCTTGCTGGATCTTCATTGGGTCTTTCGGATTGGTTTCGTTGAGTTTCGGTTCACTTTTGTGACTTCCGAGTTGAGTTTGACGAGCCGTATGGGTTTTTATCACGTACTAGTTACGGAACCCTACGGTGAGTTTGTTTGTCAATTCTCGAACTCGTGGATGCTACAGCGACGATGTACTCTTCGAGCCGGTCGTTTCGACTATTTTTGCGTATTTTTTTGAATTTGTGCATTTTCGACACATTTTCGGAATTTTCTGAAATTAGGAAAATTTCCTAATTTCTTTCCTTTTTATTTCCTTTTCCTCTCTCCTCCCTTCTCATTCGCTGCCGCCGTCTCTCTCTCTTCCGTTCTCTCTCGTTTCGCCTCCTCGGCTCCAGCTGTAGACGGGGTGCCTAGAGGCGCGTGTTGGGGACGTGATGGAGCTGGCTAGGTGCACGTTGGGGCGAGGATCGGATCGATTCTGGCGTGATCCCGAATGGTGGATTCAAAGCCGGTGAAATCGGTTCGCGAGTGGTTTTCGGCGTGGTTTAGTCCCTTCGGGGCACGGTTTCTTCGGTGGAGGTAGGGTGACTGATCCTTACTTCCTCGTCTTCGTTTTCCCTACCATTGCACGTCGTTCGGCTAGGAAACGGTCGAGTTTGGGCTTGTTTTGCCTAAACCGTGATTTTCATGATTTATAGGGTTTGCCGAAAAACGGTGACCGTTTGCGGTGTAGTTAGTTTTAAACTGACCACTGGGATGTTAGGATCCCGTCCATGTTAGTTTCGTGCCGTTTGGTGTTCATTCGAGGCCGGTAGAAGCCCGAGAACCTCGGTGACCCATTTAGGGTCGATTTGTCTAAATCGCCCGGATCTTGAGTTTTTGAGCTTGCATGTGGGCTTTTTAGCCTTCTAATGTTGTTTTTCATCGTCTACGTGTGTTTCCCCTGCATTTCGGCGTGTATGGGGCGTGGAATGGGCCGATTTGGCCATTCCTATGTTTTCCCACCGTGATGGAAGTGGCGGTCGTTTCAGAGGCCGTTACTTGGCTCTGATGGCCCCACGACTGACCATCACTTGGCTGGGCATTTTTAAAGCTTTGGCTTCTGGGTGAGTGACGGCCCTGGGGTGGCGCGTCACACCCATATAACGAGCCTAGGTTAGTGCGTTACATTCGCTTCGTCGTCATTTTGTTTTGGGGTTAAGTCGGTTAGTCTAACGCGCTTGACCCAGCACATTACATTGATGTAACGCGCCCTGCCCTGGCTATTACATTCCGTTTGACCGACGTTGACCATTAGAGGTGGTGCCTCTGAAGGTGGTGCCCCTATGCATTGGGTGAATGTAACGCGCCTGCTGCCGGCCGTTACATTCTATTTTTGGCCGAGTTTGGGTGGTTGCATGCTGTTCTGTTTGTAACGGCCCCTACCCTGTGCGTTTGGCCTGTGTGACGCATCCTCTCTGGACCGTTACTTGCTATTTTGGCTGAGTGGAGTGGTTGTGCCGTTGGATGTAACGGTGGGGACCCTGTGCGTCAGGCGTTTGTAACGCGCCCTGTGCTGGCCGTTACATGCCTCTCAGTCGTGATTTGTGCTTTTGGTTGTGGGCATGTTGGCCCTGACGCGCCTGGTCTTGTGCGTCAGGGGGCTATAACGCGCTCGCTCCCATGCGTTAGTTCGTTGTAACGCTCCCCGTCTAGCGCGTTACTTGCTTCGTGTGTTTTCTGTTATGAGGGTTGTTGGCCCTGACGGCCCCGGTCTGGCGCGTCAGGTGTGTGTAACGCACCCAGTTCTAGCCGTTACATGTTGTTTTCTGTGTTTAGAGTTTTATGGGGCGGTGTGTGTGACGGCTTGTCGCCCGACCGTCACTTTGTGTGTAACGGCCTAGGTCTAGACCGTCATATGTTTGTAGCGGTCTAGGGGTGGTGCGTTACATGCCTTGTGCTTCGATTTTCGTGATTTTGATTTCGGCTTGTCTTGGCTTGTCCTTGTGATCTGCCCGTTGTCCCGTAGATGTCTCCCGACATCCTATGAGGGTTAAGACTACGTTGTAAGGTGGCCAGGAGTCTTCTTGCTTGAGGTAGGATTCTCTCTCCTACTTTTTGAGCATCATTGTTGGGTTCAGGTCAACCCGGTGTGACCCAGTGGTTGACGTGTGACCTTGTGTGTGCGTGTCTTGGCAGTTCTGTCCGGCCCGAGACACTGCTTCTGGATGAATCGAGGTGTTGTTTTACCTCAGTTTGCGTGTCCAGTCATGCTGAGGGTTTCTAGTATTCCCTCAGTTCTCCGTGTGTTATTTCCTGCGGAGCGTGGTTTCTTCTGGCTTAGGATTAGACCGATTGGCAGCTTGTTCCGCTGAGTGTGACGATCTTGCCCTTGAGTCGTTCGACTCAGGATCGTTACGTGGTAGGTCGAGTTGCCTAGTCCTGAGTCTGTCGCTAGAGGTTGTACTGCTAGTGGTGCTTCGTAGTACGTGTGACAGGGCTTCAGTAGACTGTCTGTACTTTAGCACTTGTGTTTTGGAGTCCGTGCCTTGTGAACCTCCACTAGTCGTGGCCTGTGACGTAGGCTTTTCTTAGTACATCACCCACCGGGAGTGGTGGACGGGCAGTTTCCCGTTACACGGTTTTTAAGCTAGTTCCGTGGGCCCCGGCCAACGGTAGTGTCCTACCGAGGGGAATACTAGCTAGAGGCCTGGCCTAGGTAGTGGTCAGTGTGTGCACACGTCGTCAGGGACTGGGGACTTGCGTCGACGGGCGTAGCCCTGACTAGTTACTTGCAGTTGTGGTGCTGCGGTCTTGTGTCTGTGAGGTGCCGTTTTTCCTTGGAACGTCGTTGTTCCTTGGACCTAGTTCTTGGTGTGTCTAGTCTCCCCCGTGCTGCACACGATCGGGTAGACATGACACTTGTGGCGTAGTGTAAGATGTCAGTGGACGCATCTGGCTGTTCTTCTAGTGTGATGGTACTCCTATCACTTGACCAGCGACTCTTGCATTTCTCGGAGCCGGTGTTCTCCTTTTCATGTCGGCTAGTCTTGGCCTTGTCCAAGATTTGCTACCCTGGCTGTGTGGTCTGTTCTTAGCTGTGTTCAAGATGAGCTTGGGGTTGCGTGCACGATGTTCCAATCGTGTAGGCCATCGTGATTGTTTTATCCGTCTTTGCAGGTCTCCGTCTTAGACCTAGTGTCGGGTTGGCAGATCGGTAACTTCTGACTTTGTTGGATCAGAGTTGCCCCTCTGTTGTTGTTTGGAGTAGTTTGGGGTGCCGAGGTTAGTTCGGCCGCCACTTTTCTGGCGTGGGTTCTTCCCCTTTCTTGCTTGTTCCCTACTCCTACCTCCCGTCTGTTTACTACTGCTTGTAGCGTAGTTTTACAGCTTTTTAGTGTAGCCTTTCCTACTTTGCTGCACTTGCTATTTCTGTTGTTGCTTCCGTTGCACTGTGCGATTTCCAGTGGGGATCCGTGTGACCCCTACTGAGTTTCTGTTTAGAGACTCACCCCTACTTTTCAGGTGGGCTTCGCCTTCTTCCTCTGCTGTTCCTGGTGGAGCGCGTTTGCTGTAGCTGCCAGCTGTACCTGCGTCGGGCTTCCCCCGACTTCAGTGTATGTTTCTTTTCTGTCAGACTGTACTTGTTGTCTTTCCTTTTGGACTGGACTCTGGTGTATATTTATAAAATTTGAATTATTAATGAAAAAGTAATTTTATTTCTGCTACTTTAGCAAACCGTTCTAATGAAATGTAATTGCTTGCTGTTATATCTGTCAGTTCAATGTACTACACGACATTCCTTTTTCCCTTCGGCGCTTTCCCGCGCTTGGGAGGCCTCACGGGTCCCATGCGGTACCATGTGTATCCGGTAGTCCTACCGGGTATATCTGGTATCCGGAATCTGGGTCGCCACAGTTGGTATCAGAGCATTGTTGTGTGAAGTACATGGGAATCTCAGATATACAGTTTCTAGAGTCGTGAAGGTCCAGTACAGTCTCTTGCTGGCTTAGGTGTTGCGATGGTTTATCGCGTTGTTTTCTATGTGTGGTCTTGTGCGTGCTCGGTTGGCACTGTGCGAGATGGTTTTGCTCTCGTCTGGATGTGACAAGGTGCTTCGTTCGGCTTTAGTGTCGATCTCGATCGTGTTGCACTTGGCAGTGTTTGTCAGATGGCATGAACCTGCTGTGCATTGTTCGTGATGTTTCTGTGTTTTGCTCAGGTTACTGTTGACCTTTAGCCTTGGTTTGATGACCATACATGTTCTTACGTTGTCTTGGTCATCCCGGCTTTAGTCTGTTCAGCGCCTGATGTGTTTCGCTTCTATTGAAGTGCTTGATTAGATTCCGTGTTAGAGAAGTTGCTCAGGCGAGCTAGGATTTTCCCTTCCTGGTGAGCTTTCGTGGTTGAGCTTCTTGCTTCTCATCCTTCCTGGTGGAATCTTTTCGAGGTTTGCCTTGGATTTGCTGTCTTAGTGATGCCTTTGTCCTGTGTCTGCTTAAGTGTGGACAGTCTTGTTTTGAGCCGGATCTATCACTTGTTGTACGGTTGCTTAGCTTTGGACTCCATGATGGTGTTAAGAGCTACTGTGTACCATAGTTGTCGTGCTGTGTCTAACGGCCGATGTATTGTGAAGGCTCATTTATCGTTTTAGGGACGTGAAGGTAAGCTGAGATTGATGTTTTCCTTGTGCTTTGTGCTGAAGCTGGTGCTCTTCTCCTGTTGCACTTCTTGTGATCGGTTGTTCACGGAATCGGTACTCGTGGCGTGTGGTTTGCGATCTTTGTTGATTGCGAAGGTGCTTGGTGTGTGCTGAGGTGCAACTACCGAGGTTGTTCTGTTGCTTGTGCATGTTGTTAAGAGCGCAGCGGAATTGCGTGGGTTGGCTACCCACTGGTCGAGAGATCTGTTTCTTCTCGATGTGACTTCGTCTTGGCTTCTTGTGCCTCGATGTTGTCTGTTGCCGTGCCATTGTTGGTGGTTTTCTAGTGCTGCCCTTGGCATCTTACGAGTATTGGGGAATTTGTCGGCATTTCTTGCTGATTGAGTACCCTCTGCTCTGCATTTCTTTCTTGGGTGTTGTGCTCTCGAGGTGTGTTTGTGATCCTTGAGATGTGTTCCCCGAGATTGTTGTCGTTTCTCGTTGTTGTGGGTCTCTTCTTAGTGAGCAGTCTAATGTGTGACCCGTCTCTTGAGGTCATGTGTTCAGCTGTTCGTGTACCTTGGTGTGACCCTACTTGCAGTTGTGTTCCATGGTTCTGTGTGCTATGCGGAGCCGGGATCCTGCAGGTGCTGTTTGTTGTCGTTTAGGCGCTATTTCTCTATGATTTTGTGTCTCTGTGTGGACCAAGTCTTGTCGGTTAGCCTTGCTATGCTCTTTTCCTAGAGTTAGCTTGCGACTCGATCAGATGTAATGTCTGAGTGAGCGCTGACTTGATAGTGGTTGTGGTCCAGTGTTGTCGATGGCGTCCTGTGTGCCAGGTGTTCTCTGTTGCCTTTGGCACTGGAGCCGATGATGTGGTCGAGCCGTCAGCTGTGAGGACTGTGTCTCCTTGTGCAAGCTGCCGCTTGTCGTGCTGTCATTGTGTTTTGCGGTGTTGGTTTTCGGTTGTTGTGGCAGTCGTGTCTCCGTTCCGGGTGAGAGGTGTAAACGGCGTTGCCTTGCTTCGGAGGTGTCAGACGTGTTCACTTTGGTGCCATGCTCGTGTCGTGGACTTGTTGTCTTGGAAACTGAGTGTGTACCTGTAATTGTGATCTGATAGTGTTCCTCTGAGCTGTGTTTCTTGAGATTTGTGTCGTTTCTGTGATTGTGTTTCTGGGTTGTTCTCCCTTGCTTCTCCTTTATTAGTCCTTAATTTCGAGGGTGAAATTTCTTAAAGGAGGGGAGGATGTAATGCCCTGGATCCTTGGTAGGTCTTGCTGGATCTTCATTGGGTCTTTCGGATTGGTTTCGTTGAGTTTCGGTTCGCTTTTATGACTTCCGAGTTGAGTTTGACGAGTCGTGTGGGTTTTTCTCACGTACTAGTTACGGAACCCTACGGTGAGTTTGTTTGTCAATTCTTGAACTCGTGGATGCTACAGCGACGATGTACTCTTCGAGCCGGTCGTTTCAACTATTTTTACATATTTTTCTGAATTTGTGCATTTTCGGCACATTTTCGAAATTTTCAGAAATTAGGAAAATTTCCTAATTTCTTTCCTTTTCCTCTCTCCTCCCTTCTCATTCACCGCCGTCGTCTCTCTCTCTCTTCCGTTCTCTCTCGTTTCGCCTCCTCGGCTCCGGTTGCAGACGGCCTAGAGGCGCGTGTCGGGGACGTGATGGAGCTGGCTAGGTGCGCGATGGGGCGAGGATCGGATCGATTCTGGCGCGATCCCGAATGGTGGATTCAAAGCCGGTGAAATCGGTTCGCGAGTGATTTTCGGCGTGGTTTAGTCCCTTCGGGGTACGGTTTCTTCGGTAGAGGTAGGGTGACTGATACTTACTTCCTCCTCTCCGTTTTCCCTACCATCGCACGTCGTTCGGCTAGGAAACGGTCAAGTTTGGGCTTGTTTTGCCTAAACAATGATTTTCGTGGTTTGTAGGGTTTGCCAGAAAACGGTGACCGTTTGCGGTGTAGTTAGTTTTAAACTGACCGCTGGGATGTTAGGATCTCATCCACGTTAGTTTCGTGCCGTTTGGTGTTCATTCGAGGCCGGTAGAAGCCCGGGAACCTGGGTGACCCATTTAGGGTCGATTTGTCTAAATCGCCCAGATCTTGAGTTTTTGAGCTTGCATGTGGGCTTTTTAGCCTTCTAATGTTATTTTTCATCGTCTACGTGTGTTTCCCCTGCGTTTCGGCGTGTATGGGGCGTGGAATGGGCCGATTTGGCTATTCCTATGTTTTCCTGCCGTGATGGAAGTGGTGGTCGTTTCAGAGGCCGTTACTTGGCTCTAACGGCCCCACGACTGACCGTCACTTGGCTGGGCATTTTTAAAGCTTTGGCTTCTGGGTGAGTGACGGCCCTGGGGTGGCGCGTCACACCCATGTAACGTGCCTAGGTTAGCGCGTTACATTCGCTTCGTCGTCGTTTTATTTTGGGGTTAAGTCGGTTAGTCTAACGCGCTAGACCCAGCACGTTACATTAATGTAACGCGCCCTGCCCTGGCCGTTACATTCCGTTTGACCGACGTTGACCATTAGAGGCGGTGCCTCTGAAGGTGGTGCCCCTATGCGTTGGGTGAATGTAACGCGCCTGCCGCTGGCCGTTACATTCTGTTTTTGGCCGAGTTCGGGTTGTTGCGTGCTGTTCTGTTTGTAACGGCCCCTACCTTGTGCGTTAGGCCTGTGTGACGCGTCCTCTTTGGACCGTTACTTGCTATTTTGGCTGAGTGGAGTGGTTGCACCGTTGGATGTAACGGTGGGGACCCTGTGCGTCAGGCGTTTGTAACGCGCCATGTGCTGGCCGTTACATGCCTCTCAGTCGTGATTTGTGCTTTTGGTTGTGGGCGTGTTGGCCCTGACGCGCCTGGTCTTGTGCGTCAGGTGGCTATAACGCGCTCGCTCCCATGCGTTAGTTCATTGTAACGCGCCCCGTCTAGTGCGTTACTTGCTTCGTGTGTTTTCTGTTATGAGGGTTGTTGGCCCTGACGACCCCGGTCTGGCGCGTCAGGTGTGTGTAACGCGCCCGGTTCTGGCCGTTACATGTTGTTTTCTGTGTTTAGAGTTATATGAGGCGGTGTGTGTGACAGCTTGTCGCTTGACCGTCACTTTGTGTGTAACGGCCCAGGTCTAGACCATCATATGTTTGTAGCGGTCTAGGGGTGGTGCGTTACATGCCTTGTGCTTCGATTTTCGTGATTTCGGTTTCGGCTTGTCTTGGCTTGTCCTTGTGGTCTGCCCGTTGTCCCGTGGATGTCTCCCGACGTCCTATGAGGGTTAAGACTACGTTGTAAGGTGGCCAGGAGTCTTCTTGCTTGAGGTAGGATTCTCTCTCCTACTTTTTGAGCATCGTTGTTGGGTTCAGGTCAACCCGGTGTAACCCAGTGGTTGACGTGTGACCTTGTGTGTGCATGTCTTGGTGGTTCTGTCCGGCCCAAGACACTGCTTCTGGATGCATCGAGGTGTTGTTTTACCTCGGTTTGCATGTCCAGTCGTGCTGAGGGTTTCTGGTATTCCCTCAGTTCTCCGTGTGTTGTTTCCTGCGGAGCGTGGTTTCTTCTGGCTTAGGATTAGACCGATTGGCGGCTTGTTCCGCTGAGTGTGACGATCTTGCCCTTGAGTCGTTCGACTCAAGATCGTTACGTGGTAGGTCTAGTTGCCTAGTCCTGAGTCTGTCGGTAGAGGTTGTACTGCCAGTGGTGCTTCGTAGTACGTGTGATAGGGTTTCAGTAGACTGTCTGTACTTTAGCACTTGTGTTTTGGAGTCCATGCCTTGTGAACCTCCACTAGTTGTAGCCTGTGACGTAGGCTTTTCTTAGTACGTCACCCACCGGGAGTGGTGGACGGGCAGTTTCCCGTTACACGATTTTTAAGCTAGTTCCGTGGGCCCCGGCCAACGGTAGCATCCTACCGAGGGGAATACTAGCTAGAGGCCTGGCCTAGGTAGTGGTCAGTGTGTGCACACGTCGTCAGGGACTGGGGACTTGCGTCGACGGGCGTAGCCCTGACTAGTTACTTGCAGTTGTGGTGCTGCGGTCTTGTATCCGTGAGGTGCCGTTTTTCCTTGGAACGTCGTTGTTCCTTGGACCTGGTTCTTGGTGTGTCTAGTCTCCCCCGTGCTGCACACGGTCAGGTAGACATGACACTTGTGGCGCAGTGTAAGACGTCAGTGGACGCATCTGGCTGTTCTTCTAGTGTGAGGGTACTCCTATCACTTGACCAGCGACTCTTGCATTTCTCGAAGCCGGTGTTCTCCTTTTCGTGTCGGCTAGTCTTGGCCTTGTCTAAGATTTGCTACCCTGGCTGTGTGGTCTGTTCTTGGCCGTGTTCAAAATGAGCCTGGGGTTGCGTGCACGATGTTCCAATCTTGTAGGCCGTCGTGATTGTTTTAGCCGTCTTTGCAGGTCTCCGTCTTAGACCTGGTGTCGGGTTGGCAGATCGGTAACTTCTGACTTTGTTGGATCAGAGTCGCCCCTCTGTTGTTAATTGGAGTAGTTTGGGGTGCCGAGGTTAGTTCGGCCGCCACTTGTCTGGCGCGGGTTCTTCCACTTTCTTGCTTGTTCCCTACTCCTACCTCCCGTCTGTTTACTACTGCCTGTAGCGTAGTTTTACAGCTTTTTAGTGTAGCCTTTCCTGCTTTGCTGCACTTGCTGTTTCTGTTGTTGCTTCCGTTGCACTGTGCGTTTTCCAGTGGGGATCCGTATGACCCCTACTAAGTTTCTGTTTAGAGACTCACCCCTGCTTTTCAGGTGGGTTTTGCCTTCTTCCTCTGCTGTTCCTGGTGGAGCGCGTTCGCTATAGCTGCCAGCTATACCTGCGTCGGGCTTCCCCCGACTTCAGTGTACGTTTCTTTTCTGTCAGACTGTACTTATTATCTTTCCTTTTGGACTGGACTCTGGTGTATATTTGTAAAATTTGAATTATTAATGAAAAAGTAATTTTATTTCTGCTACTTTAGCAAATCGTTCTACTGAAATTTAATTGCTTGATGTAATATCTGTCAGTTCAATGTACTACACGACAGTCCTTTTTCCCTTCGGTGCTTTCCCGCGCTTGGGAGGCCTCGCGGGACCCATGCGGTACCACGTGTATCCGGTAGTCCTACTGGGTATATCTGGTATCCGGAATCCGGGTCACCACATAGCGCGTTCCTGAACCGGTATAGATTTTATATTATTTTGAAAACTAGATAACAATATGGGATTCCAATGAATCATACTATATATATAACATCTTATATATATATATATATATATATATATATATATATAAACCTTATATACCTTTAAAAATATACTAGAAATATTATTTTTTGATCCCTGATCATCCGGGGTCAAAGGTATGAACGTGCTATAGGAGGCTAGCGCGTTCATGATGAACGTGCTATAGGTGGCTAGCGCGTTCATGAACAGGTATATATTTTATATTGTTTTAAAAACTAGATAACAATATGGGGTTCCAATGAATCATACTATATATATAACATCTTATATATATATATATATATATATATATATATATATATATATATATATATATATATATATATATATATATATATATAAACCTTATATACCTTTAAAAACATACTAGAAATATTATTTTTTTTGATCCCTGATCATCCGGGGTCAAAGGTATGAACGTGCTATAGAGGCTAGCGCGTTCATGATTAACGCGCTAGGGACATATAGCGCGATCATGAAAGTGTTTTATATTATTAAATATTTAAATTTGAATATTTTTCGAAAGAGATGGGGTCTATATGAACGCGCTATATCGGGCTGGCGCGTTAAGAATGCACTCCTGAAGAGCAGCGCCTTAAGATTCCGAAAACGGAACTGAAATACCCTTTGGTAAAATGATCATAACTTACTCATTTCTCAATGTAATTTAACAAATGAGCTACCAATGGAAAGAGGGTAGAAAAATGAACAAGATAGTATGCATTGATTTGAGTTTAGCCTGAGAGCCACCTACCTTTTGTTGGATCTAAAGATTATCCCTAAATATAAAGAAAACCCTTGATCTTCCAAATCCTCCTTCAAATCTCCACGAATCTTTGCAACAGCATAGACTTAACTTCCAGGGATGGTTTGAGGGTCGAATGAGGTTCTATTTATATCCAAAACTTGGCCAAATGTGTCAAGATTCTTCACCTACATCCACCAACCCCATTAAGTCCGAATTAGAAGAAAAATGCCATTTCTCCTCTTAATCTAGACCATCTTAGGTGTGAAAATAATGTAATTTCGGCTAGTCCAAAGTGGGCTGTTAGGTAAGGGTTGATTCTTGAGTCAATCTTCTAGAAATTGGGTTATTATAATCTTTTTCAAAAGACATTTAACATGTGTTACGAATTTAAGGTCTAATTATCCTTTATTAATCCTTTAACCACTAATCTAGCCCATTATAGATTATCCAATGGGCCAATTATGATCATAGTCCATTACATGGATTTTTATTGGGCTTTCTATGATTTATCTAAGGGTTAAAGCATTTATTTTTCACTTTACCTTAAGTAAATTCAAGTAAATTCAATAATCCACTTTATTTCACTTAGTAAAAATGTAAATTAATCATTTCATGAAAAATTTAATTGTATAATTTATTTAAAAAAAATATTTCTCATTCTAAAGTATCGGGTTTCTACATCCTCCCCCACTTAAAAGAATTTGGTCCCCAAATTCACATGATTTTCTTTCCGTAATAGTAGGGTAAAATTATCATATCCAAACTATGCATTCTAACTAGGTCATTTTCATAACATGCTAAGTGCTAAGATCACCATATCAAATTTATGGACAAAATATATTTATAAAGTTACATTCCAATACTTGCGGCGCTTCTTTCTTTAAGAGTGGACTACAGGCAATTTTATGACCCATGCTTCCACAACGGATACACTTCCCAAGTTTATACCAACATTCATCTGGGTTGTGCCTTCCTTTCTTACAATGCTCACATTTTTTCTTGACTAGAACAATTTGTTGATTATTATTCCGGGGCTTCTTGTCCTTACGGAAATCGTTACCTCCATTTAACCTCTTCTTGTCACTCACGGGTTCCTTGCTTTTGGATCCATCGACTAACTCTTTCTTGGCGACTTTCCCTTTGATTCGCTCCACCATATTCATAGCATCTTCTAGAATCACTGCTTTCCTAACTATTTCCGTATAAGTTTGAATCTCTAATGGAGCCAATCGAGGAATGAGTTCCACCTTTAATCCATTCATAAATCTTCTTGCTCTCATTTTCTCCGTACAAACTAGGTGTGGGGCATACCGAGCTAATCTAGAAAATGTTGCCTCATAATCTGCTACAGATAAGCTACGTTGTTTCAATACCGCAAACACCATGGCCTTCTTCTCGCGGATTCTTTCCGAGAAATACTTCTCATTAAAATGTTCTAAGAACTCGTCCCATGTAATTTGTTCATTAGGTAAGATCGCTTCGACAGATACCCACCATGCTCGGGCATCCTTTTCTAGTTGATAGGTCCCTAATAGTGCCTTCTCTTCATCGGTGCATTGCATTACTTTAAAGGTTCTCTCTATTTCGTGCACCCAATTCTCCGCTTCATCCGGGTCAGAAGATCCACTAAATTTCGGGGGATTCATCTTTTGGAATTTCCGATGCAAATCCCCGGCTTCATGCCGTGCTCCACCTTGCGCAACTTGTTGCAAGGCTTGTGTTAATCCTTGGACAGTGCGTTGCATTTCGCACCATTGCGCTCTCTCGGCGGCCATTTGCGAGATTTAGCCTGAAACCATAGTTACAAGGTTTAATCATTTCTCCTTAGTATTTATTTCTTGATAATTCATTCTTTTTAAAACTTAACCCGTGTCTCTACCCAATCTTATCGGGAAGGTTTAAATTTCTATCCAAGTTTCTATCAAGAGAAACCTAAGTTTTAACAATCCTAGGTTTTATGTAACCTAGGCTCTGATACAACTAAAACTGTCACGCCCCGACGCGGAAAATCGAGACGCGAACAGTTACGAGGCACTCGTGTCGGTCAGAGCATGTACAAATTTAATTCTAAAGATAGAGAGCTAAGATGAAATTGCTAATTTTATTCCATCAAAATGAAGTTTACATAATCATTCATAAGCCTTAAAAAGGCATGATAAAATCTTCCAAATTTTCCAAATACATAAACCTTGTAAAAACACTTATGATCTACATAAATCCTAGGGAAAAGAAAAACACTCATTCACTCTTATCCAATCCCTTGTTCATTTTCATTTCCTGCAACAATTAACTAAAACGTAGGGTGAGCAAAAAGCTCAGTAGGATTTTATATCTCTAAAGCCAGGCAATCTTTAAGTATTTAGCAATTTAACAATTCGTGTCATGAAGTAATTGATCATGAATTTCAAGTAAGAAATTTTGTATAAGGAATTTTCAAGTAATTTCAAGATAACAAGATAATGTCAAGATCATGATAGTAGACAAGACGATGATCATTTTCAGAAATATATCAAGAACTTTCATGATGAGACGATGGGTACTATCATTAAGATAATTCAAGAACTTTCATGATGAACTTTTAAGCAATATCGAAGTAGAGCAATCACTTGAACTTTAAACAATATAGAAGTAGAACAATCACTTCTACAAGGATATTTATGATGAATCTTTAAGCAAATCAATATAGAAGTAGAGCAATCACTTCTACCAACACTCAGTAGGATTGGCCAGAGCACTAAAGGGAGATCACGACGATATGACAGCCCCTTATGGAATATCACTATTTGGCTACACACTTAGGGGTTCTCACGATAGTATGATTGCCCCTAACTGTAATAGACCCTGTATTGGTGAATGCCAGCACCTGATCATTATAATACCGGTTTATATTTGGACTTTGCCTCGCCCGTGGGATCAGATCAGAACCCCTTTAGCCTCTGACATTTCATTGGGACCCATAGCCCCTGACATTTTTTTTTCTATATAATTCCACAATATGGCCAAAGAATTTCAAGAACAAGCTCATTTGTAAACAAGTACAGATCTGGCAAAAGTTGTGATAATTGCAAAGAAGAGTGGAAAACTCATTTTAGGCATCATGTTTAACGACATTAAGTCGTTGAATTCAAAATGAACGGTAAGTAGGAAGAAATTTTAAGATGGTAATTTTTTAAGGTCATTTTAAATATCTCAGCCTAAATCTCAGAATCATAAAACACCAATTTTAATAAAGAACAATTTTTAGTAAGGAATATACATATACTTATGAATTAAAATCATGTGTTTAGATATTATCCTTTAATAATACATTGATAACCCATATGATAAGAAAAATAGAATTTTCATGCTGAAAGTAGTTTTTATACATCAATATGATAGAAAATACCTTTTTACATTCTGAAATAATTTTTCGTACATCACTATGATAGAGAATAGAATTGTTATAGGCTAAAAAGATGTTACTGTCTGTGAACGCGCTATACCTCAGGGTCGCGTTCATTACAGTGTATAAAAATACAGTATATATATTCAAAATAACATATTTTGATAATCAAAAAATTTTGGGAAAATTTTATGAACGCGCTATAGGTAGCTGGCACGTTCTTCAAGAACGTGCTATAGGCGACTAGCGCGTTCAAGAACAGATGTATATATTGAAAAATTTTGAAAACTTAATTGAAATACAGAGACTCTGTATAAACCATAATACATATAGACTCCTAGTATATATATAAACACTTTAGTTATTATATATATATATTAGAAATATATACTTTTGATTTCTGGTCATCCGTGTTTAAAAGTATGAACGCGCTATACCTGACTAGCGCATTCATTAAGAACGTGCTATAGGAGGCTAGCGCGTTATTGAAGAACGTGCTATACCAGGATAGCGCGTTCATGATCAGATAAATACTTTTTATTGTTTTGAAAACTAAATAAAAAGATGAGGTTCCAGGAATCATACTATATATATATCATCTTATATATATATAGAAACCTTATATACATTTATAAACATACTAGAAGTATTATTTTGTTGATCCCTGATCATCCGGGGTCAAAGTATGAAAGTGCTATAGGACCCTAGCGTGTTCATTATGAACGTGCTATAGGAGGGTAGCTCGTTCATGAACAGGTATAGATTTTATATTGTTTTGAAAACTAGATAACAATATGGGGTTCCAATGAATCATACTATATATATAACATCTTATATGTATATAAATCTTATATACCTTTAAAAACATATGAGAAATATTATTTTTTGTTCCATGATCATCCGGGGTCAAAGGTATGAACGTGCTATAGGAGGCTAGCACGTTCATGATGAACGTGCTATAGGTGGCTAGCGCGTTCATGAACAGGTATAGAATTTATATTGTTTTGAAAACTAGATAACAATATGGGGTTCCAATGAATCATACTATATATATAACATCTTTTATACATATATATATATATATATATATATATATATATAAACCTTATATACCTTTAAAAACATACTAGAAATATTATTTTTTTTTATCCCTGATCATCCGGGGTCAAAGGTATGAACGTGCTATAGGAGGCTAGCGCGTTCATGATTAATGCGCTAGGGACATATAGCGCGATCATGAAAGTGCTTTATATTATTAAATGTTTAAATTTGAACATTTTTCGAAAGAGATGGGGTCTATATGAACGCGCTATATCGGGCTGGCGCGTTAAGAACGCGCTCCTGAAGAGCAGCGCCTTAAGATTCCGAAAACGAACTGAAATACCCTTTGGTAAAATGATCATAACTTACTCATTTCTCAATGGAATTTAACAAATGAGCTACCACTGGAAAGAGGGCAGAAAAACAAACAAGATAGTATGCATTGATTTGAGTTTAGCCTGAGAGACACCTACCTTTTGTTGGATCTAAAGATTATCCCAAATATAAAGAAAACCCTTGATCTTCCAAATCCTCCTTCAAATCTCCACGAATCTTTGCAACAGCATAGACTTAACTTCCAGGGATGGTTTGAGGGTCGAATGAGGTTCTATTTATAGCCAAAACTTTGCCAAATGTGTCAAGATTCTTCACCTACATCCACCAACCCCATTAAGTCCGAATTAGAAGAAAATGCCATTTCTCCTCTTAATCTAGACCATCTTAGGTGTGAAAACAATGTAATTTCGGCTGGTCCAAAGTGGGCTGTTAGGTAAGGGTTGATTCTTGAGTCAATCTTCTAGAAATTGGGTTATTATAATCTTTTTCAAAAGACATTTAACATGTGTTACGAATTTAAAGTCTAATTGTCCTTTATTAATCCTTTAACCACTAATCTAGCCCATTATGGATTATCCAATGGGCCAATTATGATCCTAGTCCATTACATGGACTTTTATTGGGCTTTCTATGATTTATCTAAGGGTTAAAGCATTTATTTTTCACTTTACCTTAAGTAAATTTAATAATCCACGTTATTTCACTTAGTAAAAATATAAATTAATCATTTCATGAAAAAATTAATTATATAATTTATTTAAAAAAATTATTTCTCATTCTAAAGTATCGGGTTTCTACATCCTCCCCCACTTAAAAAGATTTGGTCCCCAAATTCACATGATTTTCTTTCCGTAATAGTAGGGTAAAATTATCATATCCAAACTATGCATTCTAACTAGGTCATTTTCATAACATGCTAAGTGCTAAGATCACCATATCAAATTTATGGACGAAATAGATTTATAAAGTTACCTTCCAATACTTGCGGCGCTTCTTTCTTTAAGAGTGGACAACAGGCAATTTTATGACTCATGCTTCCGCAACGGATACACTTCCCAAGTTTATACCAACATCAGCCTTCCTTTCTTACAATGCTCACATTTTTCCTTGACTAGAACAATTTGTTGATCTTTATTCCGGGGCTTCTTGTCCTTACAGAAATCGTTACCTCATTTAACCTCTTCTTGTCACTCACGGGTTCCTTACTTTTGGATCCATCGACGAACTCTTTCTTGGCGACTTTCCCTTTGATTCGCTCCACCATATTCATAGCATCTTCTAGAATCTGTGCTTTCCTAACTATTTCCGTATAAGTTTGAATCTCCAATGGAGCCAATCGAGGAATGAGTTCCACCTTTAATCCATTCATAAATCTTCTTGCTCTCATTTTCTCCGTACAAACTAGGTGTGGGGCATACCGAGCTAATCTAGAAAATGTTGCTTCATAAGCTGCTACAGATAAGCTACGTTGTTTCAATGCCGCGAACTCCATGGCCTTCTTCTCGCGGATTCTTTCTGAGAAATACTTCTCATTAAAATGTTCTAAGAACTCGTCCCATGTAATTTGTTCATTAGGTAAGATCGCTTCGACGGATACCCACCATGCTCGGGCATCTTTTTCTAGTTGATAAGTCCCTAATAGTACATTCTCTTCATCGGTGCATTGCATTACTTTAAAGGTTCTCTCTATTTCGTGCACCCAATTCTCCGCTTCATCCGGGTCAGTAGATCCACTAAACTTCGGGGGATTTATCTTTTGGAATTTCGATGCAAATCCCCGACTTCATGCCGTGCTCCACCTTGCGCAACTTGTTACAAGGCTTGTGTTAATCCTTGGACAGTGCATTGCATTTCGCGCCATTGCGCTCTCTCGGCGGCCATTTGCGAGATTTAGCCTGAAACCATAGTTACAGGGTTTAATCATTTTTCCTTGGTATTTATTTCTTGATAATTCATTCTTTTTAAAACTTAACCCGTGTCTCTACCCAATCTTATCGGGAAGGTTTAAATTTCTATCCAAGTTTCTATCAAGAGAAACCTAAGTTTTAAGAATCTTAGGTTTTATGTAACCTAGGCTCTGATACCACTAAAACTGTCACGCCCCGATGCGGAAAATCGAGACGCGAATAGTTACGAGGCACTCGTGTCGGTCAGAGCATGTACAAATTTAATTCTAAAGATAGAGAGCTATGATGAAATTGCTAATTTTATTCCATCAAAATGAAGTTTACATAATCATTCATAAGCCTTAAAAAGGCATGATAAAATCTTCCAAATTTTCCAAATACATAAACCTTGTAAAAACACTTATGATCTACATAAATCCTAGGGAAAAGAAAAACACTCATTCACTCTTGTCCAATCCCTTGTTCATTTTCATTTCCTGCAACAATTAACCAAAACGTAGGGTGAGCAAAAAGCTCAGTAGGATTTTATATCTCTAAAGCCAGGCAATCTTTAAGTATTTAGCAATTTAACAATTCGTGTCATGAAGTAATTGATCATGAATTTCAAGTAAGAAATTGTGTATAAGGAATTTCCAAGTAATTTCAAGATAACAAGATAATGTCAAGATCATGATAGTAGACAAGACGATGATCATTTTCAGAAATATATCAAGAACTTTCATGATGAGACGATGGGTACTATCATTAAGACAATTCAAGAACTTTCATGATGACCTTTTAAGCAATATCGAAGTAGAGCAATCACTTTAACTTTAAACAATATAGAAGTAGAACAATCACTTCTACAAGGATATTTATGATGAATCTTTAAGCAAATCAATATAGAAGTAGAGCAATCACTTCTACCAACACTCAGTAGGATTGGCCAGAGCACTAAAGGGAGATCACGACGATATGACAGCCCCTTATGGAATATCACTATTTGGCTACACACTTAGGGGTTCTCACGACAGTATGATTGCCCCTAACTGTAATAGACCCAGTATTGGTGAATGCCAGCACTTGATCATTATAATACCGGTTTATATTTAGACTTTGCCTCGCACGTGGGATCAGATCAGAACCCCTTTATACACTAGCATTTAAATGTCATTTCATTGGGACCCATAGCCCCTGACATTTTTTTTCTATATAATTCCACAATATGGCCAAAGAATTTCAAGAACAAGCTCATTTGTAAATAAGTACAGATCTGGCAAAAGTTGTGATAATTGCAAAGAAGAGTGGAAAACTCATTTTAGGCATCATGTTTAACGACATTAAGTCGTTGAATTCAAAATGAACGGTAAGTAGGAAGAAAATTTAAGATGGCAATTTTGTTAAGGTCATTTTAAATGTCTAAGCCTAAATCTCATAGTCATAAAACACCAATTTTAATAAAGAACAATTTTTAGTAAGGAATATATATATACTTATGAATTAAAATCATGCGTTTAGATATTATCCTTTAATAATACATTGATAACCCATATGATAAGAAAAATAGAATTTTCATGCTGAAAGTAGTTTTTATACTTCAATATGATAGAAAATACTTTTTTACATTCTGAAATAATTTTCGTACATCACTATGATAGAGAATAGAATTGTTATAGGCTAAAAAGATGTTATTGTCTGTGAACGCGCTATAGCTCATGGTCGCGTTCATTACAGTGTATAAAAATAAAGTATATATATTCAAAATAACATATTTTGATTATCAAAAAAAATTTGGAAAACTTTTATGAATGCGCTATAGGTAGCTAGCGCGTTCTTCAAGAACGTGCTATAGGCGACTAGCGCGTTCATGAACAGATGTATACATTGAAAAATTTTGAAAACTTAATTGAAATACATAAATTCTGTATAAACCATAATACATATAGACTCCTAATATATATATATAAACACTTTAGGTATTATATATATATATATATTAGAAATATTATACTTTTGATTTCTGGTCATCCGGATTTAAAAGTATGAACGCGCTATACCTGACTAGCGCGTTCATTAAGAATGTGCTATAGGAGTCTAGCGCGTTCATGAAGAACGTGCTATACAAGGATAGCGCATTCATGATCAGATAAATACTTTATATTATTTTAAAAACTAGATAAAAAGATGAGGTTCCAAGGAATCATACTATGTATATATCATCTTATATATATAGAAACCTTATATACATTTATAAACATACTAGAAGTATTATTTTTTTGATCCCTGATCATCCGGGGTCAAAGTATGAACGTGCTATAGGAGGCTAGCGCGTTCATTATGAACGTGCTATAGGAGGCTAGCGCGTTCATGAATAGGTATAGATTTTATATTGTTTTGAAAACTAGATAACAATATGGGGTTCCAATGAATCATACTATATATATAACATCTTATATATATATACAAACCTTATATACCTTTAAAAACATACTAAAAATATTATTTTTTGATCCCTGATCATCCGGGGTCAAAGGTATGAACGTGCTATAGGAGGCTAGCGTGTTCATGATGAACGTGCTATAGGTGGCTAGCGCGTTCATGAACAGGTATAGATTTTATATTGTTTTGAAAACTAGATAATAATATGGGGTTCCAATAAATCATACTATATATATAACATCTTATATATATATATATAAACCTTATATACCTTTAAAAACATACTAGAAATATTATTTTTTTTTATCCCTGATCATCCGGGGTCAAAGGTATGAACGTGCTATAGGAGGCTAGCGCGTTCATGATTAACGCGCTAGGGACATATAGCGCGATCATGAAAGTGTTTTATATTATTAAATGTTTAAATTTGAATATTTTTTGAAAGAGATGGGTCTATATGAACGCGCTATATTGGGCTGGCGCGTTAAGAACGCGCTCCTGAAGAGCAGCGCCTTAAGATTCCGAAAACGGAACTGAAATACCCTTTGGTAAAATGATCATAACTTACTCATTTCTCAATGGAATTTAACAAATGAGCTACCAATGGAAAGAGGGCAGAAAAATGAACAAGATAGCATGCATTGATTTGAGTTTAGCCTGAGAGACACTCACCTTTTGTTGGATCTAAAGATTATCCCCAAATATAAAGAAAACCCTTGATCTTCCAAATCCTCCATCAAATCTCCACGAATCTTTGCAACAGCATAGACTTAACTTCCAGGGATGGTTTGAGGGTCGAATGGGGTTCTATTTATAGCCAAAACTTGGCCAAATGTGTCAAGATTTTTCACCTACATCCACCAACCCCATTAAGTCCGAATTAGAAGAAAAATGCCATTTCTCCTCTTAATCTAGACCATCTTAGGTGTGAAAACAATGTAATTTCGGCTGGTCCAAAGTGGGCTGTTAGGTAAGGGTTGATTCTTGAGTCAATCTTCTAGAAATTAGGTTATTATAATCTTTTTCAAAAGACATTTAACATGTGTTACGAATTTAAGGTCTAATTATCCTTTATTAATCCTTTAACCACTAATCTATCCCATTATGGATTATCCAATGGGCCAATTATGATCCTAGTCCATTACATGGACTTTTATTGGGCTTTCTATGATTTATCTAAGGGTTAAAGCATTTATTTTTCACTTTACCTTAAGTAAATTCAAGTAAATTCAATAATCCACTTTATCTCACTTAGTAAAAATGTAAATTAATCATTTCATGAAAAATTTAATTGTATAATTTATTTAAAAAAATTATTTCTCATTCTAAATTGTCGAGTTTCTACACCTTAACTGACTGTCTCATGTAAATTCATGCAAGACCTTCCTGAAATCTGAAAAGTTAAAACTATGGTCTACTTTGGTTGAGATACATAATGTAGGTATTGTTCTTAAACATTTAATATGTCTGAAATTATCTTAAAGAAAATTATGGGCAGAGCAATGACTATGACTACCGAGAAACCTATCCAGAGGAATGTGTCATGAAGTACCATAGTTAACTCTGCTGAAAATTATATGAAAATCTGACAGAGCAATGGCATGGTTGTATTGAGTAACTGGAGATTCCTGCATCTAACCAAAGTGTCTCCTCACGTAAAAAAGGTACTTCTAATGTTAACTTTGTTCTCTTAATTGATAAGCAATATAGTTATCATACTAAGTAACTGGATCATTTCACCTAAGACGTGTTGTGACTCATGTAAAAAGATGTTGATTAACCAAAATTGCTCATTAAAAAATATATTGATGTTCAAAAATAAAAACCAGATAAATCTTTGCAAGTAATGTCAAATTCGGATGGATTCATGTGTGTTTAATCTCAATACTACTTTGTGTAACTCCTAAGGAAATCATTGAAAATAATTGAGTAAGATGAAAGGAGGTTGGACTGGAAGGTTATATGAGCAATTGGTTCATCTTTATTAAAAGTTGTTTTAGATATGAGTATTGAATCTGATTGATAAACTTTGTATCCATCATTCTTTAACTATGCTTGTCAATTAAAGTCATTTCATAAGCTCTTATAATAGAAGAATCTGAAACTTAAACTTGGAATTATGGAAGTGATATCTCACTAAAAATCTCTTCTTCTCAATTATTTCTTTTGGAAATTTTGTGAACACATATCTGTCATTTCATTGGCTCAGATCCTGCTCACTGTGTTTGCTGCTTCTTGATCTCTATTTGAACAATCTTTGAAAGAACCTGTGTGTAGCTGCCACCTTCTGTCAACCTTCTGTCATGACATTTCTTCTGAATTTTCTTCTGACATACGCCTCACCGTATCTTTTATTGGGCTAAAGAAGAGGACATGTCTTGTTTAGACTGCATTTATTACTTTTCAAAGGGGGAGGATAGTTTGTGGCCTTATCTGATTAAGTCAGGGTGAAGATTAAGGTTGATTGATCTTTGTCCCATCTGCGTCATGTAGGCATCAGGTTCTACATGAATTACATTCATCTTTCAAAGGGAAAGAATGGGTTCCATTTTTGCTATCTTCATTTTGGTTCATTCCTGCTCTATTCCTTTCACTGTTTCATTCTATCTATGCATTCTGTCTATCCTCTTTTTGATGAAGTCAAAGGGGGAGAATGATTTGAGTCATCTGTAGGCTTGACTGGTTCATAGGCTGAGAATGTTTTGGTTGTCATATGGGTAGAATGAATTGATGAATTGTCATTGTGTTTGGGGAGAATGGAATAGTACATATCTGCGTCAACATAAGTTTTGGGTCTCATTCATACATGCATTTTGATTGAATGCTATCATAGTCTTATTGTCTGGTTTACATGATTCATATGACTCATAGTGTTGCCATCATCAAAAAGGGGGAGATTGTTAGAATCTTATGTTTTGATGATGACAAACACTATGACTCATATGTATGATGTCATAAGTGTTTGTATTGATGTCATATATGAGTTACATGGAATAACTGCTACACACATGTGTCTTGAGTCATATGTGTATGTCTGTGCATAATTAATGCATTATTAATATCATTACATATGCTACATACATGAAGGCCGATGCATATGTATTGCTCTGCTCAGTCGAGTCGATGCACATGGACATTTTCACTGCATAACAGTCCGAGCGTAACAGTCTGAGCACCTTCACTCAAGTTAGTGCATATACAGCTGAAGGTCCGAGCACCTTCACACAAGGTTTGTGCATTTGCATTGAAGGTCAGCGCACATCGAGCCAGCACAGAGTCAAAGTCGGTGCATCTCTCACTAGCTCAGATCGAGTTCAAGTCGATGCACATCATGATAGTCTGCATAGACAAAGTCAGTGCATAATTTGTTATGCGCACATATGAAGGTCAGTGCATTTTTTACTTTATGCATACCAAGGTCAGTGCATATATACCTTAGTCCCACTAAAGGTCGGTGCATAGTTTGTATGTTTGCATATAAGGTCAGTGCATGTTCTAGTTCATGCTGGACCAAGGTAAGTGCATATTTACTCAAGGTGCATATACACGGTCAGTGCACGTCTTTGTATCATGCATATTGAAAACCAAGGTCGGTGCACATCCTAACTGTGCAAGACCAAGGTCACTTAATTAGGCAAAACAGGTTGGTGCACATTCTTCCTTGTGCATGAACAGGTTGGTGCAAGTTTTGCATTTCGCATGCAATGGTATGTGCATGTTTCGTCTTTCACATGTAGAAGTCAGTGCAAGTTTTGTAATTCGCATAATAAGGTCGGTGCACATATCAGCCCTGGGCATATGAAGTTAGTGCACATCCTGTGCGATTGCACACAAGGTCTTGATTTCAAAGGCACAAGGTCGGTGCATGTTTCAAAGATCTGTATGAGTTCCAAGTCAGTGCACATAGCAGCACATGTGAAACAAGGTCGGTGCATACTAGTATTCGTGGCATCGAGTCTATGCACATATCATCCAAGGTCTGAGCATATAGCAACAAGGTCAGTCATATGGTCGAGCATCTTCTGAGTAACTTGCGAACTTACCTCACGTGGAATTAAAGTACCAGGTTATAGTGCACGTGATTCAAGAAGGAAAGTAGCCTGGAGCATCTGCCACGTGGAAAGTGAACCTTCTCCATTTGACACGTGGTCTTCCAATCATTGGCGGGAAGATTCCCTCCATTATTTTTCAGCAAACCTGTGGAGCTCCTGTTTGGTCTATAAATAGGGATCCTGCGCATTCATAGAGCGAGTGGAGAAGAGACTAAAGGCGGCCAGAGAATATCTTGAGAGAGGCTAGAGACGGAGAAAAAGAAAAGAAGAGAATCAGGGAGTAGTGGATTAGTGTGAGAGAGAGCCAGCTCGGTCGAAGAAAGAAATAGGGGTCTGAGAGAGAAAAGAAGACAAACTGAGTATTGTGAGAGGATTGAGAGTTAGAGAAGAGAAGGTGCAGCAGCAAGAATAAAGAAGGAAGAAAAAGAATAGGGATCCTGATCGAAGGATACCCGACAAGAATTGTCTGTGGCCTCTGGATCAGATCCATGCCACATTGCTCCTTAGTGAGCTACATTGTTGAGTTTAATTTCCAGCTTTCCAGTGCTGTAGTTTTTATTTCTTATTTTCCTTTAAACTCTTGTTCTAAGCTGTGTATCAGTGGTCGACAAGCTGTGAGGCCCAGTGGACGCAAGCTATGTTGCGCAGCGGTTAGCAAGCTGTGAGGCCCCGCGGATTCAAGCTGATAGGCAGCAGTAATCCACACTCAGGTTTGAGTGTGGGATGGATGTAGGTCTGGAGGACCGAACCACCTAAAATTTCCTATCTACTGTGGTTTGCTTGCTTATCTATTTTTCTTTAGATGAATGCCTAGGTGCGCTCCAATTGATAGTTCTGCGTGAGTGCCTCTAGAACTCATAGTGTGCTTAGTCTATTTCTGCAAACAGCTTAGAAGTTGCTGAGTAGTTCATTACATACCCTGACCATCTGTTTGACAGTGTGCCTCATCATAGCCCATAGTCAGCTATCATATGTTTGATCGTGTGTTTCATTATAGTTCACATTCAGTTAAGCTAATCAGTCTTTAATTCCACATAGCTTACTGATTGTAGCTTAAACTTTAAAATTGGACAAAATTTTCGAAGGGGATTCATGCACCCCCCTCTGAATCCTTGTCAGCACCATTGCACCAAGTCTTCACATACCAACAGAAGATATAGCCCCATAGGGCACAAATCGGTGGAAACCCACCTACAAAATTAGCAAAACGGGAATAGAGTATCACATTGGCTGCTTTCTGCACTCAAACTCTGGATGGAGGAGGGGCTCTTAGGGAGATCCTCTGCGAGAGGTGGCTGCTGTCTCTTGCGTCTCTCCTCTCTATATTTCCTCTATGTCTGGCTCTCTTCCTTTTTTTGTGTCTTCTATCTCTTGTGTCTATATCCCCCTCTGTGACGACCCGGACTCCGGATACCGGATATACCCGATAGGACTACCGAGTAGACCCGATACCACTTGGAACCCGTGAAGTCTCCCAAGAACTTTAAAGCTCGAAGGGATAAAAGGAATGTTTTTTTATATAACCGAGACCAAGGAAAACAATTGTGGGAATGCATAATTTGTGCTAATTCCACCAATGGTCTCTAGCCAAATCTTATTGATATCAATAAGGACATTTACAAATGAACCACGGGGCATACCCCTACATTTGAAACAAGAAAGAATCAAAAGAAAAATAGAAACAGTATGTGTGTTAACTCCTCCAGCTAGGTAGGCATGCAGCATTAACAGTGGCGCATCCACGGGCTTTCCTTGGGAGTTCTTTCCAGCTTCTGAAATCCTTGTTGGATCGGGTGGAACAAGCTAAAGATGCTAAAGCATCCGCAACAGTGTTCCCTACCCTATATATATGTTGAATGTTCCACCTGTTTCTATTAATAGTCTCAGTGATTTCATCCCACCATTTCCAAATTCTCCGAGGGGGGGCATTAGACTGAATCATAGTTACAATAGATTTAGAATCAGAGGAAATAATAGCAGTAGAGAGCCCGCTCTTCACCAATATTCTCAGCCCATCAAGTAATGCTCTAGCTTCAACTACCATGTTGCTTCCCACACCATAGTAGTAGGAGAAACCATAGATGACTTCACCTCTACTGTTCCTTATACAACCACCTCTGCCAGCATGACCCGGGTTATCTTTTGTAGCCCCATCCACATTTAAAGCGTACCCAGTAGAAGGACATAACCATCGGATGATCTTAGAAGGTTTCTCATTCATACAATAGATAAACCCGAATTGTTCCATTACACCCCTTTCCTTTACTGTAGGAGTCCTACTGAAACTGGCCTTATTCAAGGAGAACTCAATCTGCCTTAGAGTCCTCTGCTGCATCACTTTGACTGAAGTTCCCTTATCCTCAAACTTTAGTTTGCAACGAACCTTCCATATCTCCCATAATATGTGGATCATGGAAAGGATAGCTGCATATCCAAACGGGGATTTATTATCAGCTGTGCATATTACATCCCAGCAGAAGCCAGAGACAGAGTTAGGAAGTCTGCATCGGGAGTCAAAAAGAGTCCTGAAGAATTGCCACAATGGCTCTGCAATTTGACTTTCCAGAAATAAATGGTTAAGACTTTCCTCCTTATTGTTGTTGTTGCATCATACACATTTAGAGGGGAGGTGTATTCCACTGTGCTTTATGGCATAATCAACAGGAACAGCAAGATGGAGAATTCGCCAGCAAAACATTGAGGCACTTGGAGGAATATATGCTCCTCACAATTTCTTTAAGGGCAGTCTTCTATTCCCTTGTGGTCTGAGAACATTGTATGTGGATTTGCTGGAATAAGAACCATCAATATTGGTAGCTCACACACATTTATCTGCCTTCTGCTGCAGCTGCATAGCTCCCATGGTTCTTGCAATGTGTTGTGGAATACAATTCCTTACAGAGTAATTTGGATTAAGAACAGCTTCCCTTAAGGTGACCTTCGGCGTGCTGATATGAGGAGCCAGCTCAGTTCCACACCAGTTATCCTTCAAAACATCATTGGTGTTTCCATCCATAGGAATCTAGCGAGTATTGGATAGCATAATTTGTTTAGCAATACTATAAATATCCTTTCTAACACCTGCTGGGAAAGGCTTCTCTATAGAGCTGAGATGACCTTTTATATATTTTGAAGATGCAAACTTAGACCATAGAGAATTGCCGTTCATTATTCTCCATAATTGCTGGACCACCATGGACAGTTGGATGTGCTGCAAACTCTTAATTCCAAGACCACCTTCCTCTATTGATTTGGTGATCAATGGCGCTTCGGACCCTCTTTACCACTCCAGAAAAAGTTGGCACAAAACTTATTTATAAGACCAATAATAGTTGCTGGAAGACATGAAGCACTGGCAGTGTAGATGGGTATAGATTGAAGGACTGAATTTATCAAGAACCTCCTACGTGCTTGGGACAGATACTTTGATTGCCAGCTCTCAAGCTTGGCACATATTGTAATACCCCGGTTTTAAAAATATGAAATTTAATTGAAATAAATGAATTTAAATTGAAATGAATGAATTTCAGAATTTAATATTTAATTCCTTGGTAAATAGAACTAGTGAAATTTTGACTACCTTATAAAAATCTAGAAAAATGGTAAAATGGTAAAGGATGATTTATTTAACAACTTTATCTTCTGTGGTCGAGCCAACAAAAATCCGTAATTAGGTCTAATTAGTGGATTAAGCCCAAAGTTCACACTTACCTAACTCTTACCTAACCTTAATTAAACCATAAAATTAGAGCTTAATACTCCACCAAATGACCCCAAATCGGTGGAAAATGAAAGGCCACAATATAAGGATCATTTCCCCTCTGTTAATTCATCGAAACCCCAACCCTAAAACGTGGTGTCGGCCGAGCTTTGGTGTGGTCAACCAAGGTGGCGCCGTTTTGAAACACCCAACTTGCTTCGACGAATTCCCCCAGCTCTGAAGGCTCCAGAAGGTGTATGAGCTATAAAAATGAAGCTATGCAACCCTAGAATCCTTTGGTAGCAGCGGCGGTCGCAGTGGAGATCGATCTAGGGAGATCTCTGGTGTTTAGTGGTGACGTGTCGGCGTCTGTTATTCTTCCTCTCTTCTTTCTTTTCTTCCCTGATTGAGGTAGGTTCTCTCGGGCTCAAACCGCAAGTAATATATCAAAATGTTCAGCATCCAGTTCTCTTTCTTTTGGTATATGAAGCCCTAAATTCTATTAGGTATTCTGTGCGAATTTAATGGTTTAGTAGAGGCATGTCAGAATTAGGGCAGAACTTGTTCCCCTTTGATTTCAGTAGCGATTTCAGGCTGTAAATCTTAAATTGATCCATGCATCTTGTAGAGTTTTTCGTACTCTTTCCATTGATTATAAAAGCCCTAAATTTTATGGATCATGTTTAGAGAATTTCTGATTTGAGTAAGAGCATGTCTAGACTTGGTTTTTGAAGTATTCTTTTGAGTTAAATTGTGATTTCGTGTGATTTTGAGTTGTTAATCTTGATCCCCATATAGCATGTCATATATGGTTGGAATCAGCGTCGAGTAAGCTTTCTTTTGATATATAAAGCCCCAATTTTCGTTGTGTATATTGTGAGAATTTCACGTTTTAGTAACATCATGTCTAAATTAGGGTTTTTAATGTTCCTGCCATTATAAATCGTGATTTCAGAAAGTAATTATGAAATTGACCCTGCTGTTAGGTAGTGTTTTTCATAACCTTTCCAACGGTACCAAAAGCCCCTTGTTTGGAGTTCGTTTCCATGAGATATTAGTGTTTTAGTTCAACCCTATCAACCCTCAACCTCCGGCGTTCATCGGACGTGGAAGGGGTGACCGGAATACACCCAGAGATGGATGGTCTTACGATAGACCGCACAACTCAAGCCCAGACCCGACCCTGGCATATCCTGTAGTTAAACGGTTCCTGTCTGACCACACAACTGGTTGGACGGTACAAAACTGACCACATATCTAGATAAACGGTCCAGAAGTGACCACATATCCCCCTGGCAGGATAAACGGTCCCCAGAGGACCACACATCTGGCAGGGCCAGGGATGAGCGGTCCTTCCCTGACCGCCCAACACTTGGGCGGCCCCAGACTGACCGCCCAACCCCTTGGGCGGTCCAGACAGAGCCGCCCAACCCCCTGCAAGCCCCCTTCAGCCCGAATGCATTCCTGTTAAGCCCAGAAGATATAAAGTTCTTTCCGAACCATTTATCTATGCAGTAAACGACTTAATACTAGTTCTATATGATTCATATTAGCATCTTAATGGTTAATTAGTTAACTAGAAACACATCTAATGAGTGGTTAATTATGCAAGTAAATTTCTGTTAAATGCATGCTATTTCATTCCTACGCGATCTCGTTCATTATCCTATCATCCCGATTCATCTTTTTGGCAAATACATCAAATGTAAACTTAATCCATGATGATTTAACATGAAATTAGGTTTATAATGAACTTTAGTTGCTGGATAGTCATTCAATTCCAGTAGAATGTTTTGACCAGATTACGGACTTCTAGTAAGTCATTAGCCCCTTTAAGTTGCGTTAACTTTGAAATTATAACCGGAAACTCCATCCGATGAACTTACCATCATCTCGAGATTTCTTTATACCCTTGTTATGAACCTAATGAACCACGAGAACATCGATTTACGTGATTGAACCGCTGGTTTAAGTCTTGGATCGAATTGGGCAAAGAGAGGCATGTGCGGCCCGTAGTGGACCGTATATCCTCATAGGCGGCCCAATAGCGTCCGCATATCCGTGATACGGCCCAGTATGGACCGTATATCTTGTTCATGGGTCTTAATGTCTTCTGGACATGCGCGGCCCAGTGTTAACCGTTTATACTCTTGAGCGGCCCTTGTCTGACCGTTTATATGACAGTTTTCCGAAAAGTGATTATTTCATGAATTTCAAATTATGTGAGCTAACCAAGCCTATGTAGGCTATGGTATTTCATGATTTGACCTATTGTTAGATCCATTGATCATCAATTGTAGTCCTTTGGGACAATTATTCTTCTCGATTAATGAGCTTATTGTTTGGACTCTTAAAGAATCATTATTCTTATGTTCTTTACCTTGTCTACATAAACTTGACCTTGGAACTCTTAGCCATTAAATATTGTGGATGTCTAGTCTCGTGGGATCTATGATCCAAAAAGAAATCAATGCCAAGGAAAACAAATGAAGGGCCCAGTCTGGTCCTAGGAGGAGCACCCGAAAAGTACTTGATCCCCGGGGAGGTGAATGATTAGGTGTGGCATTTGGCACCGATACTATCTAGCGTGTTGGGTCTATGACATTCCTCATTCTCGTGAAACTTGCTATTCATGCTTAACGTATGAAGTACTTGCTTGCTTGCTTGACATGACTCGAATTGACTTGCAAATGGCCATTCACTAGAAAATCTTGTTAATCTTGCTTGATATCTCGATATGCAACTATTTCTTCCATTTAATTATCGTTACTCTTTCCATTTTAGTGATTATTTAGTTCTGCTTATTTTATTGAGTTAATCATGCATATTCATTAATTGGTTAATCACTTAAACTATGCCCGACGATAGAGTATAATTCCTACTGAGCTTCTTGCTCACCCCTACTTCTAATCCTTTTCAGGTAACGCGGTAAACGGTACGTTGCAAATGGGAATCGGATCAGTGTGATCGAGTGAACCTGGAACCTAGAGATCGGAGTCTGTCCTTTTTACCTTCTTGAGTCTAGTTAGTGTCGTGAGTATGGTTATATATTTTCCCCTTCCCTTGTTCTTTCTTCTCTTAATTTGAATCTAATATTGTAAGAGTGGGTCAAAATTATATTTTTAATAAGAGCTCATATTTTCAATATGTGTGTATGGCCTCCATGTGTTTAATTGTGGTTATTTACTTCCGCTCTTATTATCATGACTGTTAACTGCCACGTTCCGAGCATCGCTTCCCGCTCCTACCGGTTCGGGGCGTGACAGAGGTGGTATCAGAGCCTCTGTTGCCTAAGTCCTAGGATTTTGTCCAAGAGAATCGGTTTCCCTAAGTCTTAAGACCCGTGTCATCCCTTGTAACCTGGTGAGATTAGGTAATATCTTGGGTTAAGTAATAAAATATATGCAAGATTGCGTTGTGTTACGCGTAAGGGTAATGAAAAATGTTAACCATATAACTATTTTGCAGGTCTCTAAGTCATTATTAAAAATGAAAGCGAGTGGGTCCATGGGTAAGCTAAGATTCGGTTCCGTTAGAGGCTGGCGAGTCCGTCGTAAGGAAACCCGACGTAATAAGAAAAAGAAGAGTAATATTACGCAAATGAAATGTTTATACTGTCACAAACTTGGTCATCTCGCAAAAGAGTAATGGCGAAGGAGTGGAGCGTGTCTGCGTCGCGGAATCAGGATCATAAAATGGCTAACTGTCCTAAGTTACTTCCACAAGCAAAACTACAAGAAGAATCGGAACCAACTTGTATCGAATGAAGAATTATATATGGTATTACTATCTTTTATCCCTAACTATAGCTAATTTCTTTCTTCATTAGTTGTATAATTAACATGTTATTTTCATAGATAAGATCATCTTAGTTCAAATATTTAAATAATTAGTAATGTCCGACGAATTTAGGGACAAAATTCCTTAAAGTGGGGGAGGGTGTAATACCCCAGTTTTAAAAATCTGAAATTTAATTGAAATAAATGAATTTTTAATTGAAATGAATGAATTTCAGAATTTAATATTTAATTCCTTGGTAAATAGAACTAGTGAAATTTTGACTACCTTATAAAAATCTAGAAAAATGGTAAAATGGTAAAGGATGATTTATTTAACAACTTTATCTTCTGTGGTCGACCCAACAAAAATCCATAATTTGGTCTAATTAGTGGATTAAGCCCAAAGTTCACACTTACCTAACTCTTACCTAACCTTAACTTAAACCGTAAAATTAGAGTTTAATACTCCACCAAATGACCCCAAATCGGTGGAAAATGAAAGGCCACGATCTAAGGATCATTTCCCCTCTGTTAATTCATCGAAACCCCAGCCCTAAAACGTGGTGTCGGCCGAGCTTTGGTGAGGTCAACCATGGCTGCGCCGTTTTGAAACACCCAACTTGCTTCGACGAATTCTCCCAGCTCGAAGGCTCCAGAAGGTGTATGAGCTATAAAAATGAAGCTATGTAACCCTAGAATCCTTTGGTAGCAGCGGCGGTCGCAGTGGAGATCGATCTAGGGAGATCTCTGGGGTTTAGTGGTGACGTGTCGGCGTCCGTTATTCTTCCTCTCTTCTTCCCTTTCTTCCCTGATTGAGGTAGGTTCTCTCGGGCTCAAACCGCAAGTAATATATCAAAATGTTCAGCATCCAGTTCTCTTTCTTTTGGTATATGAAGCCCTAAATTCTATTAGGTATTCTGTGCGAATTTAATGGTTTAGTGGAGGCATGTCAGAATTAGGGCAGAACCTGTTCCCCTTTGATTTCAGTAGCGATTTCAGGCTGTAAATCTTAAATTGATCCATGCATCTTGTAGAGTTTTTTGTACTCTTTCCATTGATTATAAAAGCCCTAAATTTTATGGATCATGTTTAGAGAATTTCTGATTTGAGTAAGAGCATGTCTAAACTTGGTTTTTGAAGTATTCTTTTGAGTTAAATTGTGATTTCGTGTAATTTCAAGTTGTTAATCTTGATCCCCATATAGCATGTCATATATGGTTGGAATCAGCGTCGAGTAAGCTTTCTTTTGATATATAAAGCCCTAATTTTCGTTGTATATATTGTGAGAATTTCACGTTTTAGTAACATCATGTCTAAATTAGGGTTTTTAATGTTCCTTGCCATTATAAGTCATGATTTCAGAAAGTAATTATGAAATTGACCCTGCTGTTAGGTAGTGCTTTTCATAACCTTTCCAACGGTACCAAAAGCCCCTTGTTTGGAGTTCGTTTCCATGAGATATTAGTGTTTTAGTTCAACCCTATCAACCCTCAACCTCCCGGCGTTCATCGGACGTGGAAGGGGTGACCGGAATACACCCAGAGATGGATGGTCTTATGATAGACCGCACAACTCAAGCCCAAAACTGACCACATATCTAGATAAACGGTCCAAAAGTGACCACATATCCCCCTGGCAGGATAAACGGTCCCCAGAGGACCACACATCTGGCAGGGCCAGGGATGGACGGTCCTTCCCTGATCGCCCAACACTTGGGCGGTCCCAGACTGACCGCCCAACCCCTTGGGCGGTCTAGACAGAGCCGCCCAACCCCCTGCAAGCCCCCTTCAGCCCGAATGCATATCTGTTAAGCCCAGAAGATATAAGGTTCTTTCCGAACCGTTTATCTATGCAGTAAATGACTTAATACTAGTTCTATATGATTCATATTAGCATCTTAATGGTTAATTAGTTAACTAGAAACACATCTAATGAGTGGTTAATTAGGCAAGTAAATTTCTGTTAAATGCATGCTATTTCATTCCTACGCGATCTCGTTCATTATCCTATCATCCCGATTCATCTTTTTGGCAAATACATCAAATGTAAACTTAATCCTTGATGATTTAACATGAAATTAGGTTTATAATAAACTTTAGTTGCTGGATAGTCATTCTATTCCAGTAGAATGTTTTGACCAGATTACGGACTTCTAGTAAGTCATTAGCCCCTTTAAGTTGCGTTAACTTTGAACTTATCACCGGAAACTCCATCCGACGAACTTACCATCATCTCGAGATTTCTTTATACCCTTGTTATGAACCTAATGAACCACCAGAACATCGATTTACGTGATTGAACCGCTGGTTTAAGTCTTGGATCGAATTGGGCTAATAGAGGCTTGTGCGGCCCGTAGTGGACCGTATATCCTCATAGGCGGCCCAATAGCCATCGCATATCCATGATACGGCCCAGTATGGACCGTATATCTTGTTCATGGGTCTTAATGTCTTCTGGACATGCGCGGCCCAGTGTTAACCGTTTATACTCTTGAGCGGCCCTTGTCTGACCGTTTATATGACAGTTTTTCGAAAAGTGATTATTTCATGAATTTCGAATTGTGTGAGCTAACCAAGCCTATGTAGGCTATGGTATTTCATGATTTGACCTATTGTTAGATCCATTGATCATCAATTGTAGTCATTTGGGATAATTATTCTTCTCGATTAATGAGCTTATTGTTTGGACTCTTAAAGAATCATTATTCTTATGTTCTTTACCTTAACTACACAAACTTGACCTTGGAACTCTTGGCCATTAAATATTGTGGATGTCTAGTCTCGTGGGATCTATGATCCAAAAAGAAATCAATGCCAAGGCAAACAAATGAAGGGCCCAGTCTGGTCCTAGGAGGAGCACCCGAAAAGTACTTGATCCCCGGGGAGGTGAATGATTAGGTGTGGCATTTGGCACCGGTACTATCTAGCGTGTTGGGTCTATGACATTCCTCATTCTCGTGAAACTTGCTATTCATGCTTAATGTATGAAGTACTTGCTTGCTTACTTGACATGACTCGAATTGACTTGTAAATGGCCATTCACTAGAAAATCTTGTTAATCTTGCTTGATATCTCGACATGCAACTATTTCTTCCATTTAATTATCGTTACTCTTTCCATTTTAGTGATTATTTAGTTCTGCTTATTTTATCATGTTAATCATGCATATTCATTAATTGGTTAATCACTTAAACTATGTCTGACGATAGAGTATAATTCCTACTGAGCTTCTTGCTCACCCCTACTTCCAATCCTTTTCAGGTAACGCGGTAAACGATACGTTGCAAATGGGAATCGGATCAGTGTGATCGAGTGAACCTGGAACCTAGAGATCGTAGTCTGTCCTTTTTACCTTCTTGAGTCTAGTTAGTGTCGTGAGTCTGGTTATATCTTTTTCCCTTCCCTTGTTCTTTCTTCTCTTAATTTGAATCTAATATTGTAAGAGTGGGTCGAAAATATATTTTTAATAAGAGCGCGTATTTTCAATATGTGTGTATGGCCTCCATGTGTTTAATTGTGGTTATTTACTTCCGCTCTTGTTATCATGACTGTTAACTGCCACGTTCCGAGCATCGCTTTCCGTTGCTACCGGTTCGGGGCGTGACAGAGGTGGTATCAGAGCCTCCGTTGCCTGAGTCCTTGGATTTTATCCAAGAGTATAGGTTTCCCTAAGTCTTAAGACCCGTGTCATCCCTTGAAACCTAGTGAGATTGGGTAATATCTTGGGTTAAGTAATAAAATATATGCAAGATTGCGTTGTGTTACGCGTAAGGGTAATGAAAAATGTTAACCATATAACTATTTTGCAGGTCTCTAAGTCATTATTAAAAATGAAAGCGAGTGGGTCCATGGGTAAGCTAAGATTCGGTTCCGCTAGAGGCTGGCGAGTCTGCCGTAAGGAAACCCGACGTAATAAGAAAAAGAAGAGCAATATTACGCAAATGAAATGTTTATACTGTCACAAACTTGGTCATCTCGCAAAAGAGTGATGGCGAAGGAGTAGAGTGTGTCTGCGTTGCGGGAATCAGGATCATAAAATGGCTAACTGTCCTAAGTTACTTCCACAAGCAAAACTACAAGAAGAATCGAACCAACTTGTATCGAATGAAGAATTATATATGGTATTACTTTCTTTTATCCCTAACTATAGCTAATTTCTTTCTTCATTAGTTGTATAATTAACATGTTATTTTCATAGATAAGATCATCTTAGTTCAAATATTTAAATAATTAGTAATGTCCGACGAATTTGGGGACCAAATTCCTTAAAGTGGGGGAGGGTGTAATACCCAGTTTTAAAAATATGAAATTTAATTGAAATAAATGAATTTTTAATTGAAATGAATGAATTTCGGATTTTAATATTTAATTCCTTGGTAAATAGAACTAGTGAAATTTTGACTACCATATAAAAATCAAGAAAAATGGTAAAATGGTAAAGGATAATTTATTTAACAACTTTATCTTCTGTGGTCGACCCAACAAAAATCCGTAATTAGGTCTAACTAGTGGATTAAGCCCAAAGTTCACACTTACCTAACTCTTACCTAACCTTAACTTAAACCGTAAAATTAGAGCTTAATACTCTACCAAATGTCCCCAAATCAGTGGAAAATGAAAGGCCACGATCTAAGGATCATTTCTTCTCTGTTAATACATCGAAACCCCAGCCCTAAAACGTGGTGTCGGCCGAGCTTTGGTGAGGTCAACCATGGCGGCGCCGTTTTCAAACACCCAACTTGCTTCGACGAATTCTCCCAGCTCTGAAGGCTCCAGAAGGTGTGTGAGCTATAAAAATGAAGCTATGTAACCCTAGAATCCTTTGGTAGCAGCGGTGGTCACAGTGGAGATCGATCTAGGGAGATCTCTGGGGTTTAGTGGTGACGTGTCGGCGTCCGTTATTCTTCCTCTCTTCTTCCTTTTCTTCCCTGATTGAGGTAGGTTCTCTCGGGCTCAAACCGCAAGTAATATATCAAAATGTTCAGCATCCAGTTCTCTTCTTTTGGTATATGAAGCCCTAAATTCTATTAGGTATTCTGTGTGAATTTAATGGTTTAGTAGAGGCATGTCAGAATTAGGGCAGAACATGTTCACCTTTGATTTCAGTAGCGATTTCAGGCTGTAAATCTTAAATTGATCTATGCATCTTGTAGAGTTTTTCGTACTCTTTCCATTGATTATAAAAGCCCTAAATTTTATGGATCATGTTTAGAGAATTTTTGATTTGAGTAAGAGCATGTCTAGACCTGATTTTTGAAGTATTCGTTTGAGTTAAATTGTGATTTCATGTAATTTCGAGTTGTTAATCTTGATCCCCATAGAGCATGTCATATATGGTTGGAACCAGCGTCGAGTAAGCTTTCTTTTGATATATAAAGCCCCAATTTTCGTTGTGTATATTGTGAGAATTTCACGTTTTAGTAACATCATGTCTAAATTAGGGTTTCTAATGTTCCTGCCATTATAAATCGTGATTTCAGAAAGTAATTATGAAATTGACCCTGCTGTTAGGTAGTGTTTTTCATAACCTTTCCAACGATACCAAAAGCCCCATGTTTGGAGCTCGTTTCCATGAGATATTAGTGTTTTAGTTCAACCATATCAACCCTCAACCTCCCGGCGTTCATCGGACGTGGAAGGGGTGACCGGAATACACCCAGAGATGGACGGTCTTATGATAGACCGCACAACTAAAGCCCAGAACTGACCACATATCTAGATAAACGGTCCAGAAGTGACTACATATCCCCCTGGCAGGATAAACGGTCCCCAGAGGACCACACATCTGGCAGGGCTAGGGATGGGCGGTCCTTCCCTAACCGCCCAACACTTGGGCGGCCCTAGATTGACGGCCCAACCCCTTGCGCGGTCCAGATAGAGCCGCCCAACCCCTTTCAAGCCCCCTTCAGCCCGAATGCATTCCTATTAAGCCCAGAAGATATAAGGTTCTTTCCGAACCGTTTATCTATGCAGTAAACGACTTAATACTAGTTCTATATGATTCATATTAGCATCTTAATGGTTAATTAGTTAACTAGAAACACATCTAATGAGTGGTTAATTATGCAAGTAAATTTCTGTTAAATGCATGCTATTTCATTCCTACGCGATCTCGTTCATTATCCTATCATCCCGATTCATCTTTTTGGAAAATACATCAAATGTAAACTTAATCCTTGATGATTTAACATGAAATTAGGTTTATAATAAACTTTAGTTGCTGGATAGTCATTCTATTCTAGTAGAATGTTTTGACCAGATTACGGACTTCTAGTAAGTCATTAGCCCCTTTAAGTTGCGTTAACTTTGAACTTATCACCGGAAACTCCATCTGACGAACTTACCATCATCTCGAGATTTCTTTATACCCTTGTTATGAACCTAATGAACCACCAGAACATCGATTTACGTGATTGAACCGCTGGTTTAAGTCTTGGATCGAATTGGGCTAAGAGAGGCATGTGCAGCCCGTAGTGGACCGTATATCCTCATAGGCGGCCCAATAGCGACCGTATATCTTGTTCATGGGTCTTAATGTCTTCTGGACATGCGCGGCCCAGTGTTAACCGTTTATACTCTTGAGCGGCCCTTGTCTGACCGTTTATAGGACAGTTTGCCAAAAAGTGATTATTTCATGAATTTCGAATTGTGTGAGCTAACCAAGCCTATGTAGGCTATGGTATTTCATGATTTGACCTATTTTTAGATCCATTGATCATCAATTGTAGTCCTTTGGGACAATTATTCTTCTCGATTAATGAGCTTGTTGTTTGGACTCTTAAAGAATCATTATTCTTATGTTCTTTACCTTAACTACATAAACTTGACCTTGGAACTCTTGGCCATTAAATATTGTGGATGTCTAGTCTCGTGGGATCTATGATCCAAAAAGAAATCAATGCCAAGGCAAACAAATGAAGGGCCCAGTCTTGTCCTGGGAGGAGCACCCGAAAAGTACTTGATCCCCGGGGAGGTGAATGATTAGGTGTGGCATTTGGCACCGGTACTATCTAGCGTGTTGGGTCTATGACATTCCTCATTCTCGTAAAACTTGCTATTCATGCTTAACGTATGAAGTACTTGCTTGCTTGCTTGACATGACTCGAATTGACTTGAAAATGGCCATTCACTAGAAAATCTTGTTAATCTTGCTTGATATCTCGACATGCAACTATTTCTTCCATTTAATTATCGTTACTCTTTCCATTTTAGTGATTATTTAGTTCTGCTTATTTTATTGCGTTAATCATGCATATTCATTAATTGGTTAATCACTTAAACTATGCCTGATGATAGAGTATAATTCCTACTGAGCTTCTTGCTCACCCCTACTTCCAATCCTTTTCAAGTAACGCGGTAAACGGTACATTGCAAATGGGAATCGGATCAGTGTAATCGAGTGAACCTGGAACCTAGAGATCAGAGTCTGTCTTTTTTACCTTCTTGAGTCTAGTTAGTGTCGTGAGTCTGGTTATATCTTTTTCCCTTCCCTTGTTCTTTCTTCTCTTAATTTGAATCTAATATTGTAAGAGTGGGTCAAAATTATATTTTTAATAAGAGCTCGTATTTTCAATATGTGTATATGGCCTCCATGTGTTTAATTGTGGTTATTTACTTCCGCTCTTGTTATCATGACTGTTAACTGTCACGTTCCGAGCATCGCTTCCCGCTGCTACCGGTTCAGGGCGTGACACATATTTTGTCCAATAGATACTTGTAATGTGAGACTCTTTTCCTACCTTCAAAAGTTGGAACTCCAAGATATGAATGCAAACCACTTCTATATTGAAAGCCAGTTGTGTCTGAGATTCTTTTAATGACTGCTGCTGAGGCTTTGTGAGAGACTATAAAACTGCTCTTGGTGCTTTTAACTTTCTGCCCCGAGGACTCCTCATAGTCCCCAATAAATTCCATCAACCTTTTGATATTCTTGGCCATCCCACTTAGAAAAATCAGGGTATCATCAACATATAGTAAATGAGAGACTTGTTGACATCCTCTTGGAACCTGATAGAACTGCACCTGTCCAGTGTCGAAGAGCCTTGAAATGCCCCTACTAAGAGCTTCTTCAGCAATAATAAATAGAGCTGGGGCCAGGGGGTCACCCTATCTGACCCCTCTGGTAGATTTGAAAAAACCAGTGGGGGATCCATTGTATAAAACTGAGAACCAGCAATTGCTTAACAACATAGATATCAGGGAGCAAAATCTATTAGAAAATCCAAATGCTTTCATAACAGCTAGCAAGAAATCCCATTCTAGCCTGTCATAGGCTTTGGCCATGTCAAGTTTTAGAATGATATTGTTACCTCTGATTTTCCTACCCAAATCTTTCATCAGTTCCGAAGCTAAAGAAATGGTATCAGCTATATTCCTTCCTTTAATAAAGGCAGCTTGGTTTTCAAATATGACAAGTGGTAGAATATCAACCAACCTATTACTTATGATTCTGGATATAATTTTATATGAGAAGTTACAGAGACTTATGGGCCTCATATCAGTATAAGAGGTAGGAGAAGCCACTTTGGGAATCATTGCAATCAGTGAGGAAGTGGTACCTTTTGGTAGGGGCAGACCTCTGAAAAAACCCTGAACAGCTAGAATAACATCTTTTGATATAATATCCCAACAGGCAACAAAGAACTTCCCTGTGTACCCATCAGGTCCAGGGGCACTATCAGGTGCCAGGGAATGAACAGCATCTTTGATTTCCCCTTCATCAGGAACAACTGTGAGGGCATTATTATCCTCATCAGAAATAACACATGGGATATGCTCCAAAATTTCAGGCTTTATTTGATTGTCTGCAGAAGTAAATTACTTTTGGAAGAATTCCATAGCTTTGACTTTCAACAATGATTCATCCTCACACCATTCACCACTGTCAAGTTTAAGCTTGTGAATAGTCATTCTAGATCTCCTTTGCTTTACATGGGCATGGTATAACTTGGTGTTACGATCCCCCATCTGTAACCAGTTGGCTCTGACTTTCTGACCCCAATACACTTCCTCCGGATGAGCACTTTGTAATGATATTCTGTTATCCTCTTTAGGGTCATCATCAAAAATAGATTCTGCCAAAAGACTAGCCTCCTCTGATTTTGCTTTCCTTTCAAAGATATTGCCAAATTGCTCCTTATTCCACTACTTAATCAGAGGTTTAATGGCTTTGAGCTTGTGCTGAAGAATATAGAAGGCATTGTGATGATCCGAAGAAGCAACTCCCATGCATTTTTAACAATGGTTTTGAAGTTCTCATCTTCGAGCCACATATGTTGAAAAACAAACCTGCTAGGCCCAGAATTCAGTTGAGGATGATATATTAGCAAAGGAGAATTATCCGAAGGTTCCCTCATCAGGTGCTTGACAGTAATAGCAGGGGCTTTCTCCACCCAAATGTCATTGAAAAGTACTCTATCCAGTCTAGCCCTAATATTACTTAAGCCAATCTGATTATTTGACCAGGTGTAAGGACTGCCTACATATCCAGCATCTAATAATCCTGCCAATGCAACAAAACCTTGAAAGTTTGTCATAGAGTTTAGGAAGCCCATAGTACCTCCCTTTTTCTCTTAAGGTGACAGGACAACATTAAAATCACCACCCAGAAACCATGGTTGATTTATTCCACCTCCAAATTGTATTAGATCTTCATACAAATCTCTTCTGCCAGCCACATTACAGGAGGCATAAATGAAAGTAGCCATGCTGCACAGTGATGAATTGAGGATGTCTTTGTACAACCAAAATAGAAACAGAATGTTGCCAAAGCAACCAGATTTTAGAGTTATCATCCTGATTCACACAGGCATAGTCAAATTTAAGTCTTAGCCTGACATAATATAGTCTATCAGCAGAAATTTTTGGTTCAATCATGCAGACCATCTGTACATCATTCCTAATAATATGGTTTTTGATGCTTCTCATAGATTTTACATTACCAATGCCACAAATATTCCAAATTAAGATAGGACCAATCATTGAGAAAGGGAGGAAGGTTGAGTACCACCAGCTAAATGCTTAGCTTTAGCCCTTGTCAGGGGTTGTTGCATTTTATTCCCTGGATGTTTCATTCTTCGATCTGTATTCTCTGAACTGGAATGCCCTTGATCATTCTCCAATAAAGCATCCTACATGAATATATTCTCTGAACTGGATTGCTCTACCACAGACAAATCTCCAATTTCCTAAATAAAAGAGGAAAGAATTTTATTGACAGTGAGAATATTGGTATTACCGAAAACAATATGATTCTGTTGGCTTTCACCCTGTCCAGTATCTATAATTCTGCCCACAGCATCTTCATTATTAGCCACCTGAGCAGTATCAGCAACTACCTTAACCAAATCCATCGATTGTTTTAATGTGTCTGTCACATTATCTACTCCAGATCCAATTTCCAAACAATTAATGGCCTTCCCCTTAGACAACTATTCATCAAGAGATCCATGAGAAATGGAATGAATTACCTGTCCCTGATCACTATGTTTCTTTTTAGAATCAAACTTGTCAGACAAATTTTGGGATGAAGGGAGCTCTATAGCTTGAGCCTGCTGTAGATCCACAAGATCACTATCATTCATAGGCATAACATTTTCCGATAGAGCAGTGGAATTCAATTGAACCACATCGGAGTTCTGATATGAGTAACTAAATCCTCTGACTCCCTCGGCTCTGAATAGTCTTTGCCTTGTAGAATATCAAACCTATTTTTCATGGAGGCATCTTGTCGAGCAGCTTGATGACTAACTGCCCTGGCCAAGAACACCTTCCTTCCTAGCATTTTATCAGCACCTTTCAGAGGTTGCTTGGTCACCAGATTACCCAATTTCCTTTTGCATTCATCCTCAGGTGGCCAAGTTTGTGACACAACATACATAAATGCGGAACTCTATGATAATTCACTGACTGCCAAAATCCTATCCCATCCAAATCTATCCACATTCTTTCTTTTCTTGGAGCAGAAAGATCAAGCTCGACACAAGCAAGGGCTTCTGACGTATCAGTCATAGCTATGGTTTTATCATGTATCCTCAGCACCTGACCAAAGTTACCTGCAATGGATTTCATACAATCCTCATGAAAAAGATTAGCAGGTAGCCCCGGGAAGCCTAGCCAGACTAGAGCAGACGTAGGGTCTGCATCAAAATCAAAATCCAGCTTCCATCTGAAAAATCTAAACAGATAACCCTTTATATACAGATTCTTCTGCAACGGAAGCTTTAGAAAATCATCTTCGCAGCAAAGCCTAATGAGTAAATGTCTTTGGTTTAGCCAGCTGATAACAAAGTCTGAGGATAAAGACATTCTCTGTGTTAAACAGGATTTGATCTCGGGGAATGCTGGTCTGTCGTATGAACACTTAGCTATAATGGCATGGCACAGGCTTTGAATGGAAGCTTGGACGTCGGCCTTGGAGAAGAAAACTGCCGGCTCAACTTGTCCTATGAAGCCCGGTGACTTCAACGGAATCTTCACCTTTGCTTTCAGAGGCGAAGCCAACAGCATTTGGGCGTACGTCCTTCGAGAGCCCGTGGGCAGCGAAGAAAAAGAAGCACCTTCATAGATACCTCTAGAATAGGAGGGGGGGCTCGCCCCCCTCGCCGTTCATGGTCGGTGAAGTTCAAGAACCAAGCAACCAGCTTCGTTTCCTCTATCTCCTTAAAGGAATGTTGTGTAGTACATTGAAGTCGCAGATATAACAGTAAGCAATTAAATTTCATTCATCAGGTTTGCTAAAGTAGCAGAAATAAAATTACTTTTTAATTAACAGTTAAAATTAATAATTATACCAGAGTCCAGTCCAAAGGAAATATAAGTACAGTCCAACAGAAAGGAAAAACGTACACTGAGGTCAGGGGAAGCACGACACAGGTACCGCTGGCAACTACGAACATGCCACACCAGGAATCGCAAGGAAGCAGAGACGACCACACCTGAAAAGTAGGGGTGAGCCTCGTGTCACTGGCTCAGTAGGGGTCACGTGGATCCCCACTGAAAAACACGCAGTAACACGGAACAACAACTAAAACAGTAGTAGTAGTAAAGTAGGAAAAGCTAAACTACAACTAGAAAACTGTAAAAGAAAGCCGTAAAGGCAGGAGTAGTATAGCTAAAAGAAAGGGAAGAGGAAAGAGAAAGTGGAAGAGGCCGTACCTGATAAAGCACGGCTGCCTAAAGAAGTACGGCTCTCTAAGCTACTCCAAACAAGGATAGAAGGGTGAACCTTGATCTCACAAAGTCAGGAGTTACCGATCCGTCAGCTAAACATGAGCCCAAAGGCTAAAGCCCATGAAACTAGGCAAAAGCCCTAGAAAAGACCTAGACAGACAACAGACACTAACGCATACATGACTAGATCGTCATGCACGCAATAGAAAGATATCATCAGGCAAGGCCAAGAATAGACCAACTCGGAAGGGGAAGTTGAACTTGGACGAAGCCAAGAACAGACTAACTCAGAAGGGGAATACAGACTCTGAGAAACACGAGAGTCACCTGTCAAGTGACGGAAGCACCTCCTCACAAGAAGAATAGCCAGATGCGTCCACTGACGTCTTACACTGCGTCACAGGTATCTCGCTGCGGACACCGAGAACGACAGAGACTGAGATACTCACAGAACCAGAACAGGAACTATAGTAACGAGTGACTAGTCAGGGTCACGCCCATTAGTGTTCGTCCAAAATGCCCCTGACCACGTGTGCACACACCGACTCTTGCCTAGAGCCAGGCCTCCAGCTAGTTTTCCCCCCCAGCAGGATACTACCGTAAAGCAGGGGCCCACGGAAACTAGCTTAAAAACCATATCTCAGGAACTGCCCCACCACCTACTCCTAGGTGGGCCGACACTCGAGGTCATAAGGCTATGACTAGTGGAGGCTCACTAGACACAGAGACTCTGAAACACGAGTGCTGAAGTACAGACAGGCGGAGAAAGCGCTATCGCACGTACTGTGAAGCACCAAGCAGTATACCAACTGCCAACAGACTCAGGACAAGACAACTAGACCTGCTAATACAACGATCCTTGAGTCTCATGACTCGGAGTGAAGATCATCGTACAAAGCGGAACAAGTCGCCAATCAGTCTAAACCTAAGTCAAAGGAAACAATCGTATAAAGTGAACTACGGAGACTTGAGGAGTCACCAAGACCCTCAACGCAATTGGACACGTAGATCAAGATAAGACAGTACCTCAAGACGTCCAAAATCATGTCTCGAGATGGACATAAAAACTGAGACACCCACCAGGTTACTTGTCAAGCACTGGGTCTCACCGAGTTGACTAGAACCTAATGACGACTCAGAAGCAGTACAGAAACTTAAGCAATAATAGGGTACACCTGGCTATTAGATAACATGGTTATAGCCCTCATATGACATCAAAAGACGTCTACGAGATAGTGGGCAAACCACGAGGTCAAGCCGAGGCACCTGGAAACCAACATATTGGGAAACAACTCTCAGGAATCAAACAGGGGAACAAACTCTGGCAGTCAAAGAATGGACCGCTAGGGGACTGTGGCCGTCAAGGATTAGGCCGCTAAACCCAGTCAACCCTGAACCGACCTATTCAAACAAACCACCATAGCGGTCTAATATAGACACGCTACACGGACTAAGGTAGTCTAAACATGAGCCGCCACACTAACCGCCCTAAGACATTGACCTAAGACAAACGGACTGTAGCGGCCTAAGAAGGGCGCGCTACAAGGAAGAAACGCACAGAGGTTGGGCTTCCAAGGCCAACCGACTTAAAATCTTGACCCGGTCAAATGAACTGTAGTGGTCGAAGGAAGGTGCACTGCAGCACTCTTGGCGGTCGGAGCTACAGCCGCTAGCTCGAACCGACTTATGCTAATACCGAGAAATGACTGAGCTTGGCGCACCACTATAGGGCCGCCAGAAACAAGAGACGGTCAAAGGTTTGTCCGCCAACCTAAACTGACCTAGAACTAACTGACACACTATGGAGTATGGCGGTCTATCGTTGGGCCGCCAGAGACATGAAATGGTCTCTGAAACGACTGCGAACACGTTACGGCGGGAAAACCAGGGGAATGGCCGAATCCGACCGTTCAACGCCCCATTCGCGTCTGAATGCATGGGAAACAATCCTAGATGCCATAAAAGCCTTTCACAGACCGGAAGGGATCAAACCGACATCTAAATCACAAGAAACATGTGATTTTGACGAATCGACCCTAATTGGGTCACCGGGGTTCCCGGACTTGTACCGGCCCCAAATGATGACAAATAGCGATAAAAATAGCAGATCTGGAACGCTAACATGCTAGGGGTCACAATGAAACTAACTAGATGAAAAATTGTCGCCATTTTCTTGCGAACCCGATGCACACCCCCCGATCATGTTTTTCCCGAAACTGAGTAGAAGCCACTCGTATGCTCACCGTTCGACGTGAAACTATGAGGGAACATAGCAGAGGAGTAGGCGATCCGTCTCCCTACCACCACCAAAGATTCTGTGCACCGGAGTGACTAAAGCACGCCAAAAACCACGTCATGAGCTCAACCGTCGGCTTTGAATCCACCATTTGGGATCGCGCCAGAAACGGTCCGATCCTCGCCCCTTCGCGCTCCGGACCACTCCCACGGCATCTCCTCTACCTGCCCGAGCCTCCTCCGTCTGTAGCCAGAGCAGAGGGTGAGAGAAGAGAGAAAACGGGAGAGAGAGAGGGTCACGGTGGCGAATGAGAAGGGAAAGAAGAAAAGGAAAGAAAAAAGAAAAGAAATTAGGAATTTTCCTAATTTTCAAAAATTCTGATTTTTGAGCCGAAAATGGACTAATTCAGAAAAATACACAAAAATAGTCGAAATGATCCTCTCAAGGAGTACATCGCAACTATAGCATCCTCAAGTCGATGAACTGAGAAATAAACTCATCTCAGGGTTCCGTAACTTGTACGAGAGAAAAACTCACGTGGATCGTAAAACTCAACTCATGACCTAAAAGGCGATCTGAAACTCTTCGAAAAGGATCCGAAAAATCCGATAAGAATCCAGGATATTATAGCCTCCCCTCCTTCAAGAAATTTCATCCTTAAATTTTAAGGAACGAACAAGAAGAAGCAGGGACGAACAAACCCCAAGACACAACTTGAAACAGCACGAATCTCGAAAAACACAATTTAGAGGGACACCATCACACCATCATCACAAGCACACGCTTTGGATTTCAAGGTAAATCGATCCACAGAATGAGCAAGGTACACTAGTGAACACAAGTCTGACACCTCCGAAACAAGGTAACGTCGCTTACGTCTCACAGGAAAGGAGACACGACCCATGCCACGACAACAACTATCGAGAAAACAAAATGACAGACACAGCAAGCATCAGCTTAAACCAGGAAGCATAGTCCTCTCAGCTAACAACTCGACACATCGACTCCAGTGCCAAAGGCAACAACGAAACCTGGTACATAGGACGCCAACGACAGCACCGGACCACAAGCACAATCAAGTCAGTCCTCACTCAGACATTACATCTGATCGAGTCACACGCCAACTCTACCAGGAGAGATGAATACAGCACAACTAACTGACAAGACTTCGGTCCACACAGCGCCAAGACAGATTCACAGGGAAACAACGATAAAATGACAACAACAGCAGTAGCAACACTTGTAGGATTCCGGCTCCGTACTGAACACAGAACCACGGAGCACAACTATAAGCTAGGTCACGTCAAGGCATTGTAACAGCTGAACATACGACTATAATGGACTAGTCATGCAACGAGCAGCTTACCAAGCAAAGACCCACAACAACGAGAACAACAATCTTGGGAAAATGCATCTCGAGGACCACGATCACGTCCCGAGAGCACAATATCCAAGAAAGAATTGCATAGTAGAGGGTACTCAATCAGCAGAAATGCTGATAGATTGCTCAATACTTACAAATGCCGATGCTAACACCAGAATACCTCCAAGAACAACGGCACAGCAACAGACAACATCAAGGCACAGGAAGACAAGACAAAATATATTCGAGGAAGATAATTCTCTCGACTGGCTAGAATCTTACGACCAACGATCCTCAACCTGTGGGTGATCAGCCCACACGCTTCCACTGCGCACTCATACGACGCATACAGGCATCAGAAATATCCCGATATACGCATCTCATGTAGCACCCCCGACAAAAACCATTGAGTAAATTTAAAACTTCTTCCTAAAAGAAATCATACATGAAGGCCTTACATAAAGAATCAACCTCACAAGGACTATAATGAAAATATACAAGCCAACCCTACTTTATAACATAAAGAATCCTGAGGGCTTTGTGTAAAGAGCCAAACCTTAGGGGGGCTAGTATATAAAACTGCAAATCATCACTTTATGTATACGTAATCTACTATTCTTAATAGCATTCTAGGTTTTGTTTAAAGAACTAAACTATAGGAGGACTAGCATACAAATGTGTAATCTAACTTTATGCACATGGGGAAAGAATCTTACATGGGAGGTCTTGTACAAATTAAGAAACAAAACCATGGGAGGGTTATTCTATAAATGTACAAGACAAACTTTAACACATGGGCCATGGGTTGTACGTAAGTGCTTTCCAACTTTTCCACTTACCAAATTGAAGACCCTTCACATAGACATCAATTTCCAAATTGAAGACATGCATGAAGGCGCCATTTTCAATAGGACTCCATCCCATTTAAATATTAATATATATATATATGAACATCATGAATGCAAACACGTGAATGGGGTCTCATGAATAATGTCACCTAAACAAATGATGCCCTCATGTAAGGCGTCAGTTACGTGAATAGAACCACCTAGATTAAATGAACGACCCCTTACAAAGGTGTCATTTAAACCTATGTTCCTAGAAGATTGAGACACGAGCAACGCATTTTAGCTGGCAAAGATAATGCCCACTCAGCAAGTCCCACAAGACATTAAACCAATGTCTTATGCTCCCTATATCTAATCCCCTCCGTAGCACTGACATAGGCTACTGCCGCGTTAGTGCTGAAGGAGCGTCTTCTTCCCGAGTCTACGTCCTGCTGCGATCCTGCTGCAATTTTTGAACCTCATATCACACGTCAAAACGTAGGTGTTCTCAAATCCTTGCCTAACTAGTAGCTAAATAGGTTAAATGATGCATGCTTAGAGTTCGAATAACTAGTCAACCATGCTATATATATACATATTACCCGGCTTTACCATGATCAAGAATAATACCATGTTATACATATTTTAATAGCTTGTTACACTTGATTCTATACATACTGTTACCATGATCTTTATGAGTTTAACTTAGTTATTAACATGAGTTCATGAGTTTTTGAATGTATTTTATCACACTAGTTTTATAGTCTTAATAACCATATTTTAAACCTTAATATATAGCCTTTGTTAGACATTCAGCTATGTGGTAAATGGCGCCCCTAACAAGGGCGTCAATCACAAAATCAAAGACTGCGCAAGCAGTCGTCATTTAAATGAGACACCCTAGTGTTGTCAATTCGATTTCTAAAATTTTCATTAATTGATAATTCAACACATTCAAAAATCCATAACTATCGAACTAAAGCATGAAATTTTTGCATGAACATGTTTCTGGAGTCCTGACATTTTTCTCAACATATTCGTGACATTACTTCCTGATTCAGAGATTTTTTACACTGATGAATAGTGGACACCTCTCTGTAATTGGCGCCCCTGACCAGGGCGCCAATTTTAGAATTGAAGACTACCTGCGAGGGCGTCAATTAATTGAAGACATGCATCATGTCGTCAATTCAATTTTCTATAAATTCCATAAATCAGTAAATCAACGGATTCAAAAATCTATAACTGATAAACATGACCTTAAAAAATTTTGACAGAATATACTTCTGTGACCCTGAGATTTTTCTCCACCTGACCATGTGTTCGGATTCTGATTCGGAGAAAGTCTAGAGAAATGAATAGTGACTTGTGCCACAGAACTTACAGTTCTGATGCGAAGCACAACTCACTTGGAAAAACAACTCAATTGGTTTGTCGTCAATTCGAGTTGAGCCTGTACTTAAATTGAAGACACCTTGGAAGTCTTCAATTAAATGAAGACTGCTCACAGGGGCGTCAATTTCGTTTTTGAGGAATTAAAGTTATAACATTAGAAAATTCATATATGTGAAACCAAAACTCAGTAATTATATCTGAACATGTTTCTGGACTCCCGAGGAATTATACTAAATATTCATGTCCTTACTTTCAAATTTTGAGAAACTTTTTCGAAATAAATAGTGATTTGAGTCATAAAATGCATCGACTGGGTGAAAATCAAGAATTGAAGATGGCCCTCAAGTCTTCAATTACTGAATTGAAGACGGCCCTTAAGTCTTCAATTACTGAATTGAAGACGGCCCTCAAGTCTTCAATTACTGAATTGAAGATGACCCTCAAGTCTTCAATTACTGAATTGAAGACGGCCCTCAAGTCTTCAATTACTGAATTGAAGATGGCCCTCAAGTCTTCACTTACTGAATTGAAGACGGCCCTCGAGTCTTCAATTACTGAATTGAAGACGGCCCTCAAGTCTTCAATTAATTGAAGACTTCATGAGGGGCGCCAATTTCAATATATATATATACATACATATATATATATATATATATATATATATATATATATATATATATATTAAAAAATCATAATTTTAAAAGGTTGGGCAACCCCCAGGCGTCAATTGTTTAAATGACGGCAGCCAGCAATTCTTCAATTAATTGAAGACTGTATACAGGGGCGTCAATTCTTTATATACTTATATATATTCAAATAAATAGCCCCTGTAATTGGCGCCCCAAGCCAGGGCGCCAATTACTGAATTGACGACTTCCAGGACGTCTTCAATTAAATGAAGACATCCTGGGGGCGCCAATTGGATAAATGCTTATATAAATTTCCAAAAATTAAAAATTTCAAAGATTAGCAAACCCCCAGATGCCAACTCAGTAATTGTAACTTCTAATCTTGATCTGTCTCGAGAATTGTGCAAACATAACCCTAATCCAGACTCATGCGTGTGATGAATTCTTGAATTCCATTCCATGAAAAATCTACTCGTGTATACCCTACATGGTCAAACCTTAAACCTCTTAAACTATCATTTGGGAGTGTAGGAGCTAAGTGCCATGCAGGGTAAAGTGCTATGTTGTGGGAGCCACCTCTTAAGGCCGTACGGCGCAAAGTGCTACACGACGGGAGCCACCTCTTGAGCCTGTAGGGGCCACCTCTAGAGTCCTCCATAACCAAATGACTAGTTAATCTCGTCTGTAATACTACGTTTCTAAATTCTTGAAATCCATATTGGCTATAAATGAGAGTGGATGTCAAAGGTAACACATGAAATGCTGTGCATATAGGGCCCGGTCTGGCCCTGGGAGGAGCTCCCGAAGGTAATTGTGCCCATGGGAGTTTATTGACCACGGTGTTTAGCATTGCACCGTAGTACTTGCTTGACTTGAGACACTCCACACTTACTCTTTTTACTTGCTTGACTTGATTTGCGTGGCCCAGAACGGGCAATACTTGACTTGTGGCTCGAGAAAGGGCAAAATACTTGCTTCATAATAGCCAATTCTACTGATACATACTTGACATTACTTGCTTGAATTGAATTTTTACTTGCTCGTACCTGAGATATACTTGTACATGAGATCCTTCTTGCACTTGAGTTCATACTTATACATGAATCCATGCTTGCCCAAAGTGGCATTTACATCTGTAAACTCTTCAAATACTGCTTGTCAAATACTTGAAATCTTGATATACTCTCTTTATACAGTTCTTGATCTTTTATTGTTCATCATGTCTTGATTTACCTGTATATCTGATTCTTTTGTACGTACGTCATGCATAGCCACACTGATAATATATGTAATTTGTAATTCACGTAAAGATTGCTTGAATTTGAGATGTAATTCCTACTGAGCGATTCGCTCATCCAGTTACTTCCTAACATTTTCAGGTGATTCGACAAGAATGGGGTTGAAATTGAGTGAAGAGTGCTAGAATGCCAGTCACCTATCATTAGCTAGTCGCATCCTGGAATTTTATTTGAGTCCTACTTTGTATTCCAGTATGTCAGTTTACTTGTCCGAACCATGTTAAGGCACTTAGCCTAGTGTTGTCTTGTTAAATTTGGAATTTGTCATGGACTATCTTTAATTCCTTTGGTTAATCAAATAAACATCACTTGGACTATTGTGATTATTAGATTTTATTAGACTTTTGCGCACTCCATAATTATGTATGTTAAAAAATTTATCGCTCTAATGACACGATCTATATAGACGCGTCACGCAACCGAGTATCTTCCGCGCTCGGGACGTGACAGTCTTCGTGGTATCAGAGCCTAGGTTTTCAAACCTAGAGAACTAGAAGAAATAAAAGGTTAGAAATTGAAATCTAAGTAAAAACTTGAGTCCAAGGATAGGTAAAACCCGAGTCCAAGGATAGATACACCTTACCCGGTGAGATGGATAGAGCCATGGGTTAAGTTCTATAATGACTTTTGACCTTACAAGTAAACCCGATCTTTATCATACTTTAACTCTTTTATAAGATCATGGCTGCAGAAAGAGCACAATGGCACGAGATGCAGCGCACCATGCAAGGCCTTGCACTGGCACTACAGCAAGTGGCCCAAGGTGGAGCAAACCGTGGAGCGGGTGATCTTCACAGGAGTTTCCGTAACATGAACCCACCGAGGTTCACGGGTTCGTCCGACCCCGAGGATGCCGAGAATTGGCTAAAAGAGATGGAATGAATCTTCCGTGTAATGCAATGCGCGGACAAGGAGAAGGTTTTACTGGCCGTATTCCAACTGGAGGGGGATGCTCGATGCTGGTGGGAATCCATAGAAGCAACACTGCTAGAATACCATGTCACATGGGATGAATTCACGGAGCATTTCAACAACAAGTACTTCTCCAACCATATCCAGCAGAAGAAAGCCGTAGAATTCGTCGTTCTAAAACAACGGGGCTTGAAAGTGGCCGAGTATGAGGCCCAGTTTTCCAGATTATCAAGGTATGCACCCCACTTGGTGTGTATAGAAAAGATGAAGGCGAGAAGGTTCCTCAACGGGCTTCGGCCTAACTATATTACACAACTTGCACCGATGGACATCCAAGTCTATTCGGAGATGGTTCGGCGTGCTCAATTGCTAGAAGACGCCACCGAATTATTCAAGAGAATCCGAGGAAGAGACAAGAAGGAACCCGTCACAAGCCCGGGAAAATTCAAACAAGAATTCAACAAGAAGCAATTCTTCATGGGAGGGGATCCCTCCAAGGCAAAGAGATTCCAGAAGACTGACAGGCCGTTCTCCACTGCCACACCCTCAAAGTGTAAGGATCTGGATGGGACTAGATAATAATGAGTGATCAGAAAACGCAGCGGAATTTAAAATTTTTCTCCTCTCAGATCCCCGTGACCCTTGATCCGTTTCTACAAACCTAAACGATAGAAGATCATATCTTCACCTTGCGCGGAATCAGATCCGCGACCGAGGGTTGATTCCTTCCGAGCGACGCCGCTAGCCGCGCAGGTGCCTGGCCTCCAGCGGTATCCACGCGGTTCTCAGGTTGAGGGATCATCCTCGTCTCGTCTCTCACCGGCTGATCTCTCGCTCGACTCCTCGTCAAGGGCACTCGGGGAGGCATGCGACCTTGTGCTCCTGTAGGAGAGAGAAAGGGCGACCAGAGAGAAGAGATGGAGGAGGGGCGGCTGCCACAACGTGGGAATACCCTAGAGCTTGGCTAGGGTTTCTCTTTGGCACATATATATATATATATCAATCCATTCCACTTTTCATAAAAGTCCCTGGATTAATATGAACACCCACTTAATATCCCCTAACTAAAGAACCTATATGCGTGTGACCCTCTAGGCCCAAGTGCCAGTCCAATTTTCAGCCCAATAGCCCAATAACCCCTTTATTGGTAAAATGAGTCTATTTAATATCTCATATTAAATAAACACTTCATCTAATTATCATCTCATGATAATTGATTGGGCTTCTGATCATGTTGGGTGCCAAGCAACACCGCATGACCCTAGAAGGCAATGGGGTTCAGCAACCCGCTCAAGGAACCCTTCCGTCAACAGTTACCACGTGACTATAGTCCTTCACTCATACAATGCTCTCGAGTATGCTTGTGGGTATGGTTAACTGTCAAACCCAAGAACACATACTCACTTGGATTAGATGCCATAAAAGCATTACCAGAAAACTCCTTTTCTGATATGTTGTCTTGCCCTGGCCAGGGACTCCTAGGCATCACTCCCTAGAGCATTCTCTCTCAATTACCGAGAGCGAATGATCCCGTATTGATCATACAATCACCTTCGAAGGTATTCCACTGGATCCGATCACATAACTGATTGAGACCTCATGTGTAGAGATCTATAAGCTAAGGTCAAAACCCAGAAGTCTACCGACAAGATGTCCTTGGTGTCTCAGGTCAAAGAACCAATCACGCCACTGTGACGATGAATCTAACTGGTTGACAGTCAGGTAATATTACCATCCAGTGATTCATGTCGGATCAATTCAGTGAACTCATTCATCAATGAGCACCTACAGGTTCACCTTAGTGTCTCCACACAAGTGTCTATGAGACCATCCACCCTCATCATATGAGCAGGTGCAACCTGTACTAGTTTCACTGGATATCTGATGTCCTTCTCAGATATCCCCAACTAGGAACAATTAAGAATATGCGTTTAAAGGATACTAATCTCATTGTTATGATCTCATCATAATTAATATCCATTGCGCATATTCATGGACTTCATTATGAAACGATAAATGAATCATACATAATGAATGTTAAAAGCCTTTATCATTATTAATGAACAAGATTGTATATGTTATGATTGGCTTGAGGACATACATAACCAACAATCTCCCACTTGGACTAAAGCCAATCACCATTATGTCGTATTCCCATAGACTCTAGGTGACGTTCAAACACAATTTGAGTCAAAGGCTTCGTCAGTGGATCTGCTATGTTATCAGTGGAAGGAACTCTTTCCACCAATACATCTCCTCTATGAATAATCTCCCTGATCAGATGAAATCGCCTCAGAATGTGCTTCGACTTCTGATGAGACCGCGGCTCTTTCGCCTGTGCAATAGCCCCATTGTTGTCACATAACAATGGGATAGGATCAGAGATACTTGGCACCACTCCAAGGTCGGTGATGAACTTCTTCATCCACACTGCTTCCTTGGCGGATTCAGCTGCAGCTATATACTCAGCTTCTGTCGTCGAATCTGCAGTGGTTTCTTGCTTGGAACTCTTCCAGCTCACTGCACCACCATTCAATATGAACACAAATCCAGAAGTAGATTTACTATCATCCGGATCAGACTGGAAACTCGAGTCAGTGTATGCTCGTAGTTTCAAGTCTCCTCCTCCATAAATTAGAAACATATCCTTAGTCCTTCTCAAGTACTTAAGGATGCATTTCACAGCGTTCCAGTGTGCATCACCTGGATTTGCTTGATATCTGCTCGTAACACTTAGAGCAAATGCCACATCAGGTCTCGTACATATCATGGCATACATGATAGACCCTATCGCAGAGGCATAGGGAACTCTATCCATGTATGCCCTCTCTTCAAGAGTGTTGGGAGATTGGTCCTTAGAGAGAATAATTCCATGTCTCATTGGTATGAGACCTCTCTTGGAATTCTCCATGCCAAACCTTTTGACAATGGAATCTATGTACATGGATTGGGTCAAGCCAAGCATCCTCTTAGATCTATCTCTATAGATCCGTATTCCCAATACGTAGGATGCTTCTCCCAAATCCTTCATGGAGAAGTTCTTTGATAACCATACTTTTACTGATGATAACATTCCCACGTCATTCCCAATGAGTAGGATGTCATCAACGTAAAGTACAAGGAAAGTGACTGCACTCCCACTAGTTTTCTTATACACACATGGTTCATCATCATTCTTAATGAAGTCATAAGATTTGATAGCCTCATCAAACCTCATGTTCCAACTCCGGGAGGCTTGCTTCAATCCATAAATGGATTTTTGAAGCTTACATACTTTGTTTGGAAATTCTTTGGATGTGAAGCCTTCGGGCTGTATCATATACACTTCTTCCTCAAGGTTTCCATTGAGGAATGCAGTCTTCACATCCATCTGCCAAATTTCATAATCAAAGTGTGCCGCAATGGCAAGAAGAATTCTGATCGACTTTATCATGGCAACTGGTGAGAAAGTTTCATCATAGTCAATCCCTTGCCTTTGACGATAACCCTTTGCCACCAACCTTGCCTTATAAGTGTCGATCTGTCCATCTGCACCAATCTTTCTCTTAAAGATCCACTTACACCCAATAGGTACAATACCTTCGGGTAAGTCTACCAAGTTCCAAACTTGGTTGGTGTACATGGACTCCATCTCAGAATTCATGGCTTCTTGCCATTTCCCAGAGTGTGGGCTCTCAATGGCCTTTATGTAGGTCTGAGGATCACCATCCTCAGTATAACATGCACTTTCATCGATATGTCCAACATATCTTTCAGGTTGTTTTGGTACTCTACCAGACCTACGAGGTACTAATGTGTGTTCCTGAATGGGCTTCAGAACCGATGGCTCATCTGATGAAGCTTGCATGGTTTGTTGATCTAGAACCTCTTCCAGATCTACTTTACTCCCACTATCATCTTGGATAAGGTATTCCTCTTCCAAGAAGACAGCTCTCCTGGCAACAAACACCTTTTGTTCATTAGGGTGATAAAAGTAATACCCAAATGTTTCTTTTGGGTATCCAACAAACCTGCACTTATCGGTTCTGGATTCCAATTTATCCGCGTCATGTCTCTTCACATGGGCTGGACAGCCCCAAACTTTAATGTGTTTAAAGTTAGGCTTTCTACCCTTCCATATCTCATATGGAGTAGAAGACACGGATTTATTGGGAACCCTGTTCAAAAGATATGCTGCTGACTCTAGCGCATACCCCCATAAGAATACTGGTAATTTTGAAAAACTCATCATGGATCGCACCATGTCCAACAAGGTGCGATTTCTCCTTTCTGATACACCATTCATCTGTGGTGTGTAAGGAGGAGTCCATTGAGAAAGGATACCATTATCCTTCAAGAATTGTATGAACTCTGTACTCAAGTATTCACCTCCTCGATCTGATCGGAGAGTTTTAATACTCTTTCCAGTTTGCTTCTCAACTTCATTCTTGAATTCTTTGAACTTTTCAAAGGCTTCTGACTTGTACTTCATCAAGTACACATATCCATATCTGGAGAAGTCATCAGTGAATGTAATGAAGTATGAGTAGGCACCTTTGGCTTGGGTAGACATTGGACCACATACATCTGAATGTATTAGTTCCAATATGTTTTTGGCCCTCTCTCCATGTCCACTAAATGGAGATTTGGTCAACTTACCCATCAAACAAGATTCACAAGTTGCATATGATTCATAATCAAATGGATCTAAGTATCCATTCTTATGCAACTTATGAAGCCTATTCTCGCTAATGTGGCCAAGCCTACAATGCCACAAGTAGGTAAAGTTCACACTATTTCTACTTCTCTTAGGAGAAACATCAAGGTGGAGATTATCGTAAGAAACATCAAGCAGATACAAACCATTCACCAAATGTGCTAAAGCAACAAGTCTATTTCTAAAATAAACTGAACAACTATTGTTCGCAATGGTAAATTTGTACCCAATTCTGTCTAAGCAGGAAACAGAAATAATATTCTTAATGATGCTAGGAACAAAATAGCAGTCATCTAATATGATCATATCTCCTGAAGGTAACTTGAGCTTTATAGTCCCAACAATAACCGCCGCAACGCTTGCGCCATTTCCAAGCCTCAAGTTGACCTCGCCCTTGCTCAGCTTTCTTCTACTTGTCAGTACCTGCACATCATTGCAGATATGAGCAGCACATCCAGTATCTAATACCCATGATGTTGAATCTTTAATAGACAAGTGAAGATCTATCATATAGATACCTGAAGCTTCACCTAGCTTCTTTTTCTCTTGAGCCTTCAATGCAAGATATTCCTTGCAGTTCCTTTTCCAGTGACCCTTCTGGTTACAGTGGAAGCATTCACCCTTTTCCACTCCTTTGCCTTTGTCCTTCTTTTGAGTTTGTTTCTGCTTGGTATGCTGCTTTGCTTTGCCTTTCTTAAAGGCTTGGACTGCTTTTCTCTTCTTGTTGGACTTTCCAATCATAAGAGTAGTGGGCTTTTCCTTCTGAAGGTTGCCCTCAGCAGTTTTAAGCATGTTAAGCAACTCATCCAAGCTAACCTGAATCTTATTCATTGTAAAGTTAACAATGAACTGGGAGTATGAATTTGGTAGTGACTGAAGGACTAAGTCGGTACTCAACTCCTTGTCAAGAGGAAAACCCAGTCCCTCGAGCCTTTCAGTCCATTCTATCATCTTCAGCACATGGGTCTGCACTGAAGTGCCCTCTGCCATCCTAGCTCTAAACAGGGACTTAGATATCTCATATCTCTCGACCCTGCTTTGCTCCTCAAAAAGCTCCTGCAAGTGGCGCATGATGGATCTAGCATCCATTTTCTCATGTTGCCTTTGCAGTTCATTGCTCATTGAGGCAAGCATGTAGCATTGGGCTAGAATGGAATCCTCCTTCCATTTCACATACGCGATCAACTCCCCTTCTGGTGCATCGAGGGGTGGTTCAGAGGGAATCTGACCCTCCAGGACATAGGCAATCTGTTCAGACCTGAGGACAATCTTCAAGTTTTTGAGCCAGTCAGAGTAGTTAGGGCCAGTCAATTTGTTGGCATCCAATATGCCACGAAGTGGGTTACCTGACGACATTTTTGCCTACAAAGAAAATGTAAGATTATTAAGCAGATGTTCTTAATAGTGATTAAATCTAGATTAGAACTTTAATCAAGATTATCTCCCGCTATTTTTAACGGACTGTATAACCCTCAAATATACAGAATGAGAGACGCCGACGGTCTCCTAGCGGGGATCAGAATCTCACTGACTCATAGTATGATCTTGTGGATAGCACAACAAACCACACCATGATCAAAAAGTAGTCAACTCTTGACACTTGCAACTCTTGAAATATCTGATCATATTTCGGCCCCCGGATCGTTAATAGCCTTGTGGATAGCACAACAAGCCATTAAAATCCAGTTTGAGCAATACCATCATTACTTAACAGGCATAGATTTGGATGCAGCCCTTGTGGATAGCACAACAAAGCTACACCGTTCCTCTATCCCATTTAAGGTATCATTATATCATAGTTTTAGTTTGTCCTCGAATTTGACAAGCTTGTGGATAGCACAACAAACCTGTCTAATCTGATTTCAATCCTAAAACTATAATGATGGAGGGCCACGTAGCTCATTCTTAATGATTGCGCTACAGCTTAAAATTTGAACGAGGAGGGATTTTGACAAATTTTATCTTGGTCTCATCCGAGGTGATAGTAAATAAATATATCTAATATATTTGCATATTTACTATACCTAGAATATAACATTTGATTCATAATCAAATAAAGGAAGCATGCACTACCCATACATGGTATAAGTGGTGGTCATGAATAGCACGATGACCAATTGGAGCCACACAATTAGTCACCATATTAATTAATATAACAATTATATTAACCTGCAGCATACACAAACTCAATAGATCTCATCTTCCGAAGTTTTCCTAGCTGCAGTTGTGGATCATCCTTGCTCCTTCTCAACAGGCAGGTTCGATTACAAAGTAAATAATACAATAGAATTCACTATCATAATAAGAACTTGCCTTATGGCGAGTACATAAGTGGAGGGAGGTAGAATTACATCGGAGTGGTGATATAGAGGGAGGCTCGCAGGCCTCAACATATAACACATCCATCAAACCGACATACATCTTCACATCCACACACATATCATCACATGACATCACATATTTTAAGTGCATATCCATGACCACCGAGGATTAACATTTAATCACACCACACATGATAAGGCACATCAAGTGAAGTTGAATTTTCAAAAATAAATAGCTTTGGTTTTCATAAAAACCAGGGATCCAATCAAAATTGGGTGCATGGATAATTTTCAAAAATTACAGATTCTATCATGCCTTTAAATAAAATCCAGTAGATGTTGGCCCTAGGTTCACACTGTGGTTCTTGTGTTATTTGGACTTACCTTCTTGTGGAAACTGGTGCCTAAGGCAAGACGGTCGAACAGCAAACGCCTTAAGCGGGCTAGTGGTTTGTAATTAGGTCCCTACGAAAGTAGGGGGAGCCTCCCACTACCCCACCCCTTACCTGGCCGGTGAAAATATTGAGGGTGAACTTAAGTTGCACTTTAGTCATTTTGTGAAACCCAATTCGTAGGTCTAGGTCACATCTAGGTCATTAGGTAATTTGTGTGACAACTTACTTGTGTTTGCATTAAAAAAATAAAAATAATAACAAAAATAATAACAATAAAAATTTCTTCTCTTCTCTCCCTTCGTCGTTGTTAGTGTTAAAAAAAAAGCACAAAAAATATAAAGAAAAAAACAAAAAATCATCTCCATGGATTGGATTCTTAATCAAAGTAATTGTTTGACCCAAAACCAATTCACTCCTATGGTCCAAGCTCTCATACACCACCTACCTTTCAAGATGATCACACATGGGCCCGGTCGACCCATTATGTAGGTGATATCTAACCCAATATCCATCTTTCACCCAACTCAATGAAAGATCATATCCCCGACAACGGCGCCAAAAATTGATAACGCGAAAGTTCATCGTTTAAAACACGCATATCAATCTTAAAATTTCCAACTCGCACTAGATGAAAGTAAGACGTAATAAGGTGGCGAGAAGGGTCGAATCCACAGAGAAGAATAGATTTTTAGACTTAAAAATTTTCGAGTCCTTTAGAAAACACTTGTGATTTTACTTTGCTTAACGAAAATAGTGAAATGAAGAACAAACATAACACTTAATTAAAAACACCTATGATTATGCACCTATGCTATAGAAATTAATTGCATGAAGTGAAAAGTAGAGATAGAAGAAGGGGGTACAGAGGGAAGAAGATCAAGAACTAGATCAAAAGAATAACTCTCTTCATTAACTTAAAAGAAAGAGTATATGAAGTGCAAGACAAGCTTACAACAAAGAGATGACAAGATTACAATGAAGTAAAATAACACAAAAGTAATAACAACAAGAGGAGCCTGAGATGTCAAGATGGTAGCATCAATGGTGATGACGGTGCCGTCCTCTCTTGGCCTTAGATCACGAACCACCTTGCGGAAGATATCGTCTACGCCGGGAGGAAGTCACCTTCGTCGTTGAATCCGCCCTTGGAGGAGAATGACTTTAAAACCAAGATGAATTAGGGGATGCCAAAGAAGAAGAAGTTGAAGAGGAGGGAGAGGGGAAGAACTTTGATGAAGAATTCGGATAGCAAAGAAGAGCAGAAGGGCTTTAAAATGGAGGAATAACAAAAGTTAGCATCTCAGATGAATAGTAAAATCACAGGACAATAAGTTGAAAAATGGGAAATAACTTCAAAATCAGAAAGAATTAGAAGATGATGTAGAATAAGAAATTTTAGAACACCTAAAAACAAAGAACTTTTATGAAGTTAATAAGAGAATAAAATAACTATAAGATAGAGAAATAAGGGGAAGAACATAGAGAAAATAGTGGTTCACAGATGAACATGATAGCACAGTAAAAAACACGAAATAGCATGAAAACCAGAAGGAATTGGAAGATGATGCAGAAGAAGAAGTTGTAGGGGACTTAAAAAAAAAGAACTTTTATGAAGACAACAAGAGTAGAAGAGGGTTGGAAGAGGGCAAAATCGGCGACCTAAGATGTGAGAGGAAGAGGGTGAAAATTGCCAAAAGAAGAACTCCTTTTCTCCTCCTTGTCATGGGCTATTTATAGGGAAAGTTGGGTAGATGAAGGGTGGATATTGTATCAAAAGGAGATGGATGGCTAGAATTTAAGTGGAATATGATGTATGGGGAAGATGAAAAGTAGGTGGGCACCCCCTTTCTTAGACTTTGGGCACCCCCTTTCCCAAGGCTCCTTATGTCTCTCCTTTATTTCAAACTTTGAATTCAATTTTCCCTCCAACCAAAAAATATGTTTCTTGGAAGGATCTGGATGGGACTAGATAATAATGAGTGATCAGAAAACGCAGCGGAATTTAAAATTTTTCTCCTCTCAGATCCCAGTGACCCTTGATCCGTTTCTACAAACCTAAACGATAGAAGATCAGATCTTCACCTTGCGCGGAGTCAGATCCGCGACCGAGGGTTGATTCCTTCCGAGCGACGCCGCTAGCCGCGCAGGTGCCCGGCCTCCAGTGGTATCCACGCGGTTCTCAGGTTGAGGGATCGTCCTCATCTCGTCTCTCACCGGCTGATCTCTCGCTCGACTCCTCGTCAAGGGCACTCGGGGAGGCATGCGACCTTGTGCTCCTGTAGGAGAGAGAAAGGGCGACCAAAGAGAAGAGATGGAGGAGGGGCGGCTGCCACAACATGGGAATACCCTAGAGCTTGGCTAGGGTTTCTCTTTGGCACATATATATATATATATCAATCCATTCCACTTTTCATAAAAGTCCCTGGATTAATATGAACACCCACTTAATATCCCCTAACTAAAGAACCTATATGCGTGTGACCCTCTAGGCCCAAGTGCCAGTCCAATATTCAGCCCAATAGCCCAATAACCCCTTTACTGGTAAAATGAGTCTATTTAATATCTCATATTAAATAAACACTTCATCTAATTATCATCTCATGATAATTGATTGGGCTTCTGATCATGTTGGCTGCCAAGCAACACCGCATGACCCTAGAAGGCAATGGGGTTCAGCAACCCGCTCAAGGAACCCTTCCGTCAACAGTTACCACGTGACTATAGTCCTTCACTCATACAATGCTCTCGAGTATGCTTGTGGGTATGGTTAACTGTCAAACCCAAGAACACATACTCACTTGGATTAGATGCCATAAAAGCATTACCAGAAAACTCCTTTTCTGATATGTTGTCTTGCCCTGGCCAGGGACTCCTAGGCATCACTCCCTAGAGCATTCTCTCTCAATTACCGAGAGCGAATGATCCCGTATTGATCATACAATCACCTTCGAAGGTATTCCACTGGATCTGATCACATAACTGATTGAGACCTCATGTGCAGAGATCTATAAGCTAAGGTCAAAACCCAGAAGTCTACCGACAAGATGTCCTTGGTGTCTCAGGTCAAAGAACCAATCACGTCACTGTGACGATGAATCTAACTGGTTGACAGTCGGGTAATATTACCATCCAGTGATTCATGTCGGATCAATTCAGTGAACTCATTCATCAATGAGCACCTACAGGTTCACCTTAGTGTCTCCACACAAGTGTCTATGAGACCATCCACCCTCATCATATGAGCAGGTGCAACATGTACTAGTTTCACTGGATATCTGATGTCCTTCTCAGATATCCCCAACTAGGAACAATTAAGAATATGCGTTTAAAGGATACTAATCTCATTGTTATGATCTCATCATAATTAATATCCATTGCGCATATTCATGGACTTCATTATGAAATGATAAATGAATCATACATAATGAATGTTAAAAGCCTTTATCATTATTAATGAACAAGATTGTATATGTTATGATTGGCTTGAGGACATACATAACTAACACAAAGGAGATTTGTAAATATTGTGATAAAGTTGGTCATAAGACCGAGGAATGCAGAAGGAAGTTAGGAGCTTGTCTTTGATGCAGGAGTCGAGAACATCGAATCCCAGACTGCCCACTGATGAAGGAGCAAGACATCAAAGATGAGAAGCGTCCGGTAAAAAAAACAAGGCCGTCTGTAATCTCTCCGAGAGATGAAATCCACTGAAGGCAGAATTGTGGAAGGTACTCTCACTATTTGTTCAAAAACTGCTCAAGTTTTATTTGATACCAGAGCAACTCATTCATTCGTTTCCAAGAACTTTGCTGCTTCATTTTCTAAGAAACATGAACTGTTAGATTTGGTCATATCTACACCTCTTGGGAATGAGTCTGATATCACTTATCACTATCTAAATTGTGAAGTGATGATTAAGGAAAGCAATTTACATGCTGACCTGATATGCCTAGGTATGAAGGGTTATGATGTCATACTAGGTGCCGACTGGTTATCCACATACCAAGCAACTGTAGATTGCCGGCATGGCAAACTCTCGTGGATTTCCCAGGGCTAGTTTACAATAGCCCTCGGAGTAAATCACTTCTTATATCAGCACTCCGAGCTAGAAAGCTTATGGATAAGGGATGCATGGCTTTCATAGCATTCGTGACTGTCACGGAAGTCGAGAAGGTTAAACTTGAAGACATCCGTGTAATTCGGGATTTTCCTGATATTTTTCTAGAAGATTTACCCGGCTTACCCCTGGAAAGGGAAGTGCCGTTCACAATCGACCTTGTCCCTGGTGCTGGTCCTATTTCCAAGGCACTGTACAGAATGTCCCCTATCGAGCTGAAGGAACTAAAAGAGCAGCTAATGGAGTTACAGAAAAGGGGTTTCATCAGGCCGAGTACTTCCCCATGGGGAGCACCCGTGTTATTCGTCAAAGAGAAGGACGGATCGATGAGATTATGCATCGATTATCGACAGCTAAATCATCTTACAATTAAGAACAAATACCAACTACCAAGGATTGACGAGCTGTTCGATCAGTTATCTGGAGCTACATATTTCTCTAAGATTGATCTTCGTTCTAGTTACCACCAATTGAAGATCAAAGAAGAAGACATTCATAAAACTGCATTCCGAAGCAGGTATGTGCATTACGAATTTACTGTTATGCCTTTCGGACTAACGAATGTCCCCGCAGCTTTTATGCAGTTAATGAACAACATATTCAGGCCCTACTTATACCAATTTATTGTGGTCTTTATTGATGATATTCTGATCCATTCAAAGACCGAAGAGGATCATGAAGAACATCTCAAGAAGGCATTGCAGATATTGAGGGAGAACAAACTATATGCCAAGTTCAGCAAGTGCGAGCTCTGGCTCGAGGAAGTATCTTTCTTAGGCCATATCATTTCAAAGAACGGAATTGCTGTTGACCCATCAACGGTCGAAGCCATAAAGAACTGGGAACGACCCATAAATGCAACGGAGATTCGAAGCTTCTTGGGTCTAGCTGGTTACTACCGACGTTTTATCAAGAGCTTCTCCAAGATTGCTATTCCTCTGACTAGGTTAACCCGCAAGGAAGTGCCTTATAAGTGGAATGAAGACTGTGAGAAGAGTTTCCAAACTTTGAAGGATCTCTTGACCACTGCTCCAGTCTTATCATTATCAATTGAAAGAGAAAAATATGAGGTATATATCGATGCTTAGGGTATTGGCCTCAGATGTGTATTGATGCAGAATGGGAGAGTCATTGCATACTCTTCCCGACAATTGAAAAAACATGAAGAGAACTACTCAGTTCATGACTTAGAACTGGCCGCGGTAGTATTTGCCTTGAAGATATGGAGGCACTATCTTTACAGAGAATAATTCACTGTGTACTCCGATCATAAAAGCCTCAAGTACTTATTCTCCCAAAAGGAGTTGAACATGCGGCAAAGGCGTTGGCTCGAGTATCTCAAGGATTTCGACTTCACTATACATTACCATCCTGGTAAGGGTAATTCCATAGCTGATGCCCTTAGTCGAAAGCCGAGAACGATATTGGCCAACTATATGATACAAGAATGGAAGCTGCTGGAGAAATTCTCTGAGCTTGATATCAGCACAGATGAGAAGAACATGTGTATTATTCTATCTCATATGAGCCTACATCCAGATTTGTTACCTGAAATCAAGGAGCTACAGGAAGAAGATCCCTCACTAGTGGAGATAAAGAGCAAGCTGGACGAGAGACTTGATTTCAAGTTGGCACCTGATGGTAGATTGCTATTTCATGAACGGACATGTGTGCCCGACTATCCCGAGTTGAAGAAGAAGATTCTTGAAGAAGCTCATCGATCGAGCTACATGATCCACCCTGGAGCCACTAAGATGTACCAAGACTTGAAAAGAACCTTCTGGTGGCCTAACATGAAAAGGGAGGTGGCAGATTTTGTATCTCGTTGCCTCACATGCCAACAAGTGAAGGCGGGACATCAAAAAGTCACCGGAAAGCTACATCCGCTAGATATTCCCAAGTGGAAGTGGGAAGACATTGGCATGGACTTTATTATGGGTTTGCCCAAGTCAAGGGGCGGATATGATTGAATTTGGGTGATTATCGACCAGCTAACTAAATCGGCCCATTTCTTACCCATCAAAAGCCGATGGTCAGTCAACGTACTTGCTGCCCTATATATCAAGGAGATGGTTAGATTGCATGGAGTTCCCGTCTCGATCATATCTGACCGAGACCCGCGCTTCACCTCTCATTTCTGGAAGAGTCTACAACACTCTTTGGGGACAAAACTCAACTACAGTACTACTTTCCATCCCCAGATAGATGGACAGACCGAGAGGACTAATCAAGTTGTTGAAGATATGTTGAGAGCATACATTATAGACTTCGGCGGAAGCTGGAATGACCACTTACCACTAGCCAAATTTACATATAACAGCAGCTATCAAGCCAGTATACAAATGACACCTTTTGAGGCATTATATGGTAGGAGTTGCCAATCTCCTATATGATGGGATGAAGTCGGTGAAAAACAAATGCTAGGCCCAGACATGGTACGAGATTCTACCGAGAAGATAAACCTCATTAGAGAAAGGTTAAGGATAGCATAGTCCAGTCATAAATCTTATGCCGATAACAGAAGGCGAGACCTAGAATTTCAAGTCGGAGATCATGTTTTCCTCAAGGTATCTCCCGGCCGAGGCATTAAAAGATTTGGTGTTAAGGGTAAACTAACACCAAGGTTTATCGGTCCATTCGAAGTACTAGAAAGAGTAGGCGAGGTGGCTTATCGCGTCGCCCTACCTCCGCAACTGTCAGAAATGCACAACGTGTTTCATGTTTCTATGCTAAAGAAATACGTGCACGATCCCCTCCATGTCATTGACCACAATGATTTAGTGGTACAGAAGGACCTTACCTACGAGCAGAAGCCAATGAAGATCCTCGACCGAGAAGTTCGAGTTCTAAGGAACAAGACAGTCCCTATGGTGAAAATCCAATGGAATCGATGCTTAAAACAAGAAGCTACATGGGAAAGTGAAGAATCCATGAAGAGGAGATTTTCAGAGTTATTCTAATTGTAAGTACACTCCACCTTTCCTATTCCCGTATAATGCAGTTGAATTTGGGGACCAAATTCTTTTAAGTGGGGGAGGGTGTAGCACCCCCGATAAAAATCATTGAGTAAATTTAAAACTTCTTCCTAAAAGAAATCATACATGAAGGCCTTACATAAAGAATCCAACCTCACAAGGACTATAATGAAAATATACAAGCCAACCCTACTTTATAACATAAAGAATCCTGAGGGCTTTGTGTAAAGAGTCAAACCTTAGGGGGGCTAGTATATAAAATTACAAATCATCACTTTATGTATACATAATCTACTATTCTTAATAGAATTCTATGTTTTATTTAAAGAACTAAACTATAGGAGGACTAGCATACAAATGTGCAATCCAACTTTATGCACGTGGGTAAAGAATCTTACATGGGAGGTCTTGTACAAAGAAACAAAACCATGGGAGGGTTATTCTATAAATGTACAAGACAAACTTTAACACATGGGCCATGGGTTGTACGTAAGTGCTTTCCAACTTTTCCACTTACCAAATTGAAGACCCTTCACATAGACGTCAATTTCCAAATTAAAGACATGCATGAAGGCGCCATTTTCAATAGGACCCCATCACATTTAAATATTAATATATATATGAACATCCTGAATGCTAACACGTGAATGGGGTCTCATGAATAATGTCAACTAAACAAATGATGCCCTCATGCAAGGCGTCAGTTACGTGAATAGAACCACCTAGATTAAATGAACGACCCCTTACAAAGGTGTCATTTAAACCTATGTTTCTAGAAGATTGAGACACGAGCAATGCATTTTAGTTGGCAAAGATAATGCCCACTCAACAAGACCCACAAGACATTAAACCAATGTCTTACGATCCCTATATCTAATCCCCTCCGTAGCACTGACATAGGCTACTGCCGCGTTAGTGCTGAAGGAGCGTCTTCTTCCCGAGTCTACGTCCTGCTACGATCCTACTGCAGCTTCTGAACCTCGTATCAGACGTCAAAGGGTAGGTGTTCTCAAATCCTTGCCTAACTAGTAGCTAAATAGGTTAAATGATGCATGCTTTGAGTTTCAATAACTAGTCAACCATGCTATATATATATATATATATATATATATATATATATATATTATCAGGCTTTACCATGATCAAGAATAATACCATGTTATACATATATTAATAGCTTGTTACACTTGATTCTATACATACTGTTACCATGATCTTTATGAGTTTAACTTAGTTATTAGCATGCTTTCATGAGTTTTTGAACGTATTTTATCACACTAGTTTTGTAGTCTTAATAACCATATTATAAATCTTAATATATAGCCTCTGTTAGACATTCAACTATGTGGTAAATGTTGATGCTGACCCATCTGATGAAAATAGAGAAACCCTGCAGTATTTTCAGGCTGAGCTCAGAAGGTGTCTTCATCTGCAAGAAGTATGCTGGGGTCAGAAAGCCAGAGTAAATTGGCTAAAGCTAGGTGATCGAAACACAAAATTCTATCATCTTTACACCAAGCAAAGAAGAGCTAAAATGACTATCCACATACTGAAACTTGAGAATGGTGACTGGTGTGAGGAGGAGGCCACTTTGAAAGCTAAAGCAGTGGAGTTTTTCCAAAAGCAATTTACTTCAGTCGACCATCAAATTAAGCCTGAAGTTATTGAGCATATTCCTTGTCTTATTTCTGCTGAGGAAAATCAGAAGCTCATTGCTATACCAGATGAGGCAGAGATCAAAAATGCAGTCCACTCCCTCTCCTCGGATAGTGCCCCAGGACCGGATGGTTACACTGGTAAATTCTTTACTTCGTGCTGGGATATACTTGCAGCGGATGTTATTCAAGCTGTGCAAGGGTTTTTCAGAGGCTGCCCCCTGCCAAGAGGTATTACTTCCTCCCTTATCGCAATGATTCCTAAGGTGGCTTCTCCTACAAACTTCACTAACATGAGGCCCATTAGCCTCTGTAACTTCTCTTATAAAATTCTCTCCAAAATCATAAGTGGAAGGTTGGAAGATCTTCTGCCACAGATTATATCTGGAAATCAAGGGGCCTTTGTAAAAGGGAGAAACATTGCCGACACCATATCTCTTGCAGCTGATATGATGACTCAGTTGGGAAGGAAAGTCAGAGGTAATAATGTCATTCTTAAGTTAGATATGGCAAAATCATATGACAGATTGGAGTGGGACTTCTTGCTATCTGTTTTGAAAGTATTTGGTTTCTGCAACAGTTTTACCTCCATGATATATAGAATGTTGTGCAATTGTTGGTTCTCTATCCTCTATAATGGCTCCCCTACTGGCTATTTTAAGTCCACCAGGGGTGTCAGACAGGGGGATCCGCTGGCCCCTGCACTCTTTATTATAGCAGAAGAAGCCTTGAGCAGAGGGATAGCTACCCTGTTTCAAAGTGGACGGGTCCAATATTACCATGTGCCTCGAGGTTGTGTTAATATTTCTCACCTCCTCTATGCTGATGACACTTTAATTTTCGCAAATGGCAGTTCCAAGAATATTCGAGGTCTGTTGGATTTCATAAAAGAATATGAGCTCTCCTCGGGGCAAATGGTGAACCAAAGTAAAAGCAGCTTCATTGTCTCGCACAAAGCCCATCCTGCTGTTATCCGAAGGCTCACTGATATCACTAGCTTTCAACATAAGAGTGGTCTCCAGTCCTACTTGGGAGTTCCTTTATTTGAGGGGAGGAAAAGAATCTCCCACTACAAATACCTGCTGGATAAAATTTGCACAAGACTAGAGGGTTGGCAGTGAAAGTTTCTCTCTCAAGCAGGCAGAAGATGTTTGATAAACTCTGTTCTGCATTCAATTCCAGTCTACACTGCAAGTGTTTCAAGCTTACCAGCATCTATCATTCGAAACATCAACAAAATGTGTGCTAATTTTTTCTGGAATGGCAAAGATGGAAACAAACGGCACTGGGTGTCATGGTCTAATATCTCAAAACCAATTGAAGAAGGGGGCATTGGTATTAGAAGTCTTCATCATTTGCAGATTTCTCTGGTGGCTAAACAGATCTGGAGAGTTATCTATGGCTCCACTCTCTGGTCTCAATATGCCTCTTCCAAATACATCAAGGGACACCTCAGCCTCATTGATAGACCTTTTCCTGCTGGTGTCAGGAAGGAGGTCTTTAGGGAGGCTAAACAAATTATTCTATCCAACACTCAATGGATTCCGATGGATGGAAACCGGATTGATTTTTTGAAGGATAATTGGTGTGTCTCTCCCTTAGCTCTTTATGCTAATCTCCCCAAGATAACCTTGAGGGAGGCGGTGTCCAACTGGAACCACCCTGTCTGGGACCACATCCCTGAACATTTAGCTATCCAAATCAGGGGTATGCAGCTGCAACAGAAAAATGACAAATGTGTGTGGGCTTTAAACATGGATGGTTCTTTTTCAGTTAAATCAGCTTATAACTGTATACGCCCAAAAGGTTTTAGTAGACAGCCTTTGAGGAAAATTTGGGGAGCTCATATTCCCCCTAGGGCATCTCTTTTCTGTTGGAAGTTACTGCACCTTGCTGTCCCGGCTGACTGCATCATCAAAAACAGTGGGGTTAATCTGCCTTCAAAGTGTGTCTACTGCGTCAAGGATAATCAGGAAGAAAACCTCAATCACCTTTTCCTGGAAAGTCAACTGGCAAAACCACTTTGGAGATATTTCAGATCCTTACTTGACTCTCGGTGCTGCCCCTCCAATTCTATCACTAGTTTCTGTTGGGCAGTGATCTGCTCTGCTGATATCAATTCCCCATATGGCTTTTCTGCACTAAGCACTATGCTTCTTATATTGTGGGAAATCTGGAAGGCTCGCTGCAAGCTCAAGTTTGAGGGCAAGGGTGTTTCAAGTTCAATTCTGCAACAGCATATATTGTGGCAGGTTGAGAACTCTTTAAGACAGATTAGTTTTAAGAAGTCCCCCACTGTCTCTGAAAGGGATGTTTTAACTCACTACCAGCTCACATTCAGCTGTAAGGTGCAATCACCTAAGATCGTTAGATGGACTTGCCCTGTCTCAGGATTTGTTTTGCATGTGGACGGGGATGCCAAGGGAAACCCCGACCATGCTGGTGGTGGAGGGTGCATTAGGGGCAGCAGTGGGGAAATCATCCATGCCTTTTCTTACTACTATGAAGTGGGAAATAACATGGTGGCAGAGGCAAGAGCCCTCCTAGATGGTATGAGAATTCTTGAAAGGAGTGGCCTCCCTGTTGAAGCCGTATACTCTGATTCCAAGGCTCTTGTTCTTTTAATTAATCAAGGCAATCATCATCCTTGGAGGATAAGTAAATGGTAGGATGAAATTCTGGACATCATCAAGAGAAATGGATGGAAGCTACATCATACTTACAGGGAGGGAAATACTGTAGCGGATGCCCTCGCATCCCTAGCTTGCCACACTCGGAGAAACCAAGATTTCTACTGCTGGAGAGTCCTTCCTACCAAGGCTTGTGGGTGTGCTACCATCGATGCAGCTGGTTTACCAAGTTGGAGAATGTGAGCCTTCCGGTTGCCGGCGTTGACGGCTTTTTTCCTTTTTGGTTTTCTGTGCAGGTCCTACACATTTGTATATCCTTTTCCAATTTTTTGGGTCTTTTGCAGGGGTATGCCCCGAAATTCATGTATTATTTCAAGGTATTAATAAAATTTTGGGCCACAGAATCACACTGGGGGAGTGAGACCATGTCTTCCTGCTGGGGAGATGTGCACTTGACCAGCCTTTGATTCTGAGGGTCGATGTTTATTAAAAAAAACTATGTGGTAAATGGCGCCCCTGACAAGGGCGCCAATTAAAAAATCGAAGACTACGCAAGCAGTCGTCATTTAAATGAAGACACCCCCAGTGTCGTCAATTCGATTTCTGAAATTTTTAGTAATTGATAATTCAACACATTCAAAAATCCATAACTATCGAACTAAAGTATGAAATTTTTGCATGAACATGTTTCTGGAATCCTGACATTTTTCTCAACATATTCATGCCATTACTTCCCGATTCAGAGATTTTTCACACTAATGAATAGTGGACACCTCTCTCTAATTGGCGCCCCTGACCAGGGCGCCAATTTCAGAATTGAAGACTGCCTGCGAGGGCGTCAATTAATTGAAGACATGCACCATGTCGTCAATTCAATTTTCTGTAAATTCATAAATCAGTAAATCAGCGGATTCAAAAATCTATAACTGATAAACGGGACCTTGAAAAATTTTGACAGAATATACTTCTGTGACCCTGAGATTTTTCTCCACCAGACCATGTCTTCGGATTCTGATTCGGACAAACTTTGGAGAAATAAATAGTGACTTGTGTCACAGAACTTACAGTTCTGATGTGAAGCACAACTCACTTGGAAAAAACAACTCAATTGGTGTGTCGTCAATTCGAGTTGAACATGTACTTAAATTGAAGACACCCTGGAAGTCTTCAATTAAATGAAGACTGCTCACAGGGGCGTCAATTTCATTTTTGAGGAATTAAAGTTATAACATTAGAAAATTCATATCTGTGAAACCAAAACTCAGTAATTATATCTGAACATGTTTCTGGACTCCCGAGAAATTATACTAAATATTCATGTCCTCACTTTCGAATTTGGAGAAACTTTTTCGAAATGAACAGTGATTTGAGTCACAAAACGCATCGACTGGGTGAAAATCAAGAATTGAAGACGGCCCTCAAGTCTTCAATTACTGAATTGAAGATGGCCCTCAAGTCTTCAATTACTGAATTGAAGATAGCCCTCAAGTCTTCAATTAATTGAAGACTTCATGAGGGGCGCCAATTTCAATATATATATATATATATATATTTTAAAAAATCATAATTTTGAAAGGTTGGGCAACCCCCAGGCGTCAATTCTTTAAATGACGGCAGCCAGCAAGTCTTCAATTAATTGAAGACTGCATACAGGGGTGCCAATTCTTTATATACTTATATATATTCAAATAAATAGCCCCTGTAATTGGCGCCCCAAGCCAGGGCGCCAATTACTGAATTGACGACTTCCAGGACGTCTTCAATTAAATGAAGACATCCTCGGGGGTGCCAATTTGATAAATGCTTATATAAATTTTCAAAAATTAAAAATTTGAAAGATTAGCAAACCCACAGATGCCAACTCAGTAATTACAACTTCTGATCCCGATCTGTCTTGAGAATTGTGCAAACATAACCCTAATCCAGACTCCTGCGTGTGATGAATTCTTGAATTCCATTCCATGAAAAATCTACTCGTGTATACCCTACATGGTCAAACCTTGAACATCTTAAACTATCATTTGGGAGTGTAGGAGCTAAGTGCCATACAGGGCAAAGTGCTACGTTGTGGGAGCCACCTCTTGAGGCCATGCGGCGCAAAGTGCTACACGACGGGAGCCACCTCTTGAGCCTGTAGGGGCCACCTTTAGAGTCCTCCATAACCAAATGACTAGTTAATCTCGTCTGTAATACTACGTTTCTAAATTCTTGAAATTCCATATTGGCTATAAATGAGAGTGGATGTCAAAGGTAACACATGAAATACTGTGCATATAGGGCCCAGTCTGGTCCTGGGAGGAGCACCCGAAGGTAATTGTGCTCATGGGAGTTTATTGACCACTGTGTTTAGCATTGCACCGGAGTACTTGCTTGACTTGAGACACTCCACACTTACTCTTTTTACTTGCTTGACTTGACTTGCGTGGCCCGGAACGGACAATACTTGACTTGTGGCCGAGAAAGGGCAAAATACTTGCTGATAATAGCCAATTCTACTGATACATACTTGACATTACTTGCTTGAATTGAATTTTTACTTGCTCGTACCTGAGATATACTTGTACATGAGATCCTTCTTGCACTTGAGTTCATACTTATACACGAATCCCTGCTTGCTCGAAGTGGGATTTACATCTATAAACTCTTGAAATACTACTTGTCAAATACTTGAAATCTTGATATACTCTCTTTATACAGTTCTTGATCTTTTATTGTTCATCATGTCTTGATTTACCTGTATATCTGATTCTTTTGTATGTACGTCATGCATAGCCATACTGATAATATATGCAAGTTGTAATTCACGTAAAGATTGCTCGAATTTCAGATGTAATTCCTACTGAGCGATTCGCTCATCCAATTGCTTCCTAACATTTTTAGGTGATTCGATAGCAACAAGAATGTGGTTGAAACCGAGTGAAGAGTGCTAGAACGCCAGTCACCTATCATTAGCTAGTCACGTCCTTGAATTTTATTTGAGTCCTACTTTGTATTCCAGTATGTCAGTTTACTTGTCCGAACCATGTTAAGGCACTTATCCTAGTGTTGTCTTGTTAAATTTGGAATTTGTCATGGACTATCTTTAATTCCTTTGGTTAATCAAATAAACATCACTTGGACTATTGGGATTATTATATTTTATTAGTCTTTTGCGCACTCCGTAATTATGTATGGTAAAAATTTTATCGCTCTAATGACACGATCTATATAGACGCGTCACGCAACCGAGTATCTTCCGCGCTCGGGACGTGACATCTCAGAACACACTCGATGCCATCGCAATTCATGAAAATTGCAACGTATCACGCCACGAGTACTCATCCTACTAACAACCGATCACAATTCGCCTAAGTTCAAACCAAGAAGAGTACCAGCTTCAGCACAAAGCACAAAGAAAGGCTAATCTCAGCTTACCATTATGTCCTGAAAGAATAAATGAGGCTTCACAACACATCGGCCGCTAGACATGGCACGACAAACACGGTGCACAACGGCTCATAACACAAGGATTAGGTCCAAACCCAAGCAACCGTAGAATAAAGAGCAGATCAGGCTCAGAATAAATGATGTCCGCACTTAAGTAGACACAGGACAAAGGTCTCACTAAGACAGCACTTCCAAGGCTTACCTCGTAAAGACTCCACCAAACAGGATGAGAAGCATCAAGCTCAACTAACAGTAGCTCACCAGGAAGGGAAATTCTATGTTCGCTTGAGCATCTTCTCAATCGAGGCAATAAAGCAACCACTTCAACCGAAGTGAAACACCTCAGGAGCTGCACAGACTTAAGCTGGGATGACCAAAACAACGTAAGAACATGTACGGCCATCACACCAACTCGAAAAGTCACCAGCTACCTAAACAAGCCACGAAAAAATCTCGAATAATGCACTAAAGATTCACGCCTACCGGCGAACTCTGCCAAGTACAACATGATCGAAACAAGCATCACAATGAAAAGGAACGTCCCGTCACATCCTGACGAGAGCGAAACCCATCTCGCACAGTGCTACTACAGCACACACAAGACCACATACGGAAACAAAGCGACAAAGAATCTCGAAACCTAAGCCAGCGAAAGACTGTACTGGACTTTCAGGACTCTGGACACTGTATATCTCGGATTCCCATGTACTTCACACAACAACCGCTCTGATACCACCTGAGATGACCCGGACTCCGGATACCGGATATACCCGATAGGACTACCAAGTAGACCCAATACCGCTTGGAACCCGTGAAGCCTCCCAAGAGCTATAAAGCTCCGAAGGGATAAAAGGAATGTCGTGTAGTACATTGAAGTCGCAGATATAACAATAAGTAATTAAAATTTATTAATCAGGTTTGCTAAAGTAGCATAAATAAAATTACTTTTTAATTAATAGTTAAAATTAACAATTATACAAGAGTCCAGTCCAAAGGAAAGATAAGTACAGTCCAACAGAAATGAAAAACGTACACTGAGGTCGGGGGAAGCCCGATGCGGGTACCGCTGGCAACTACAAACACGCCACACCAGGAACCGCAAGGAAGCAGAGACGAGCACACCTAAAAAGTAGGGGTGAGCCTCGTGTCACTGACTCAGTAGCGGTCACGCGGATCTCCACTGAAAAACACACAGTAACATGGAACAACAACTAAAACAGCAGTAGCAGTAAAGCAGGAAAAGCTAAACTACAACTAGAAAGCTATAAAAGAAAGCCGTAAAGGCAGGAGTAGTACATCTAAAAGGAAGGGAAGAGGAAAGAGAAAGAGGAAGAAGTCGTACCTGATAAAACATGGTTGCCTAAGGAAGTATGGCTCCCTAAGCTACTCCAAACAATGATAGAAGGGCAAACCCTGATCTCACAAAGTCAGGAGTAACCGATCCGTCAGCTAAACATGGGCCCAAAGGCTAAAGCCCACGAAACCAGGCAAAAGCCCTATAAAAGACCTAGACAGACAACAGACACTAACGCATACATGACTATATCGTCATGCACGCAATAGAATGCTATCCTCGGGCAAGGCCGAGAATAGACCAACTCAGAAGGGGAAGCTGAACTTGGATGAAGCCAAGAACAGACTAACCCGGAAGGGGAATACAGACTCCGAGAAACACGAGAGTCACATGTCAAGTGACGGAAGCACCTTCTCACTAGAAGAACAGCCAGATGCGTCCACTGACGTCTTACACTGCGCCACAGGTATCTCGCTGCGGACGCCGAGAACGACGGAGACTGAGATACATACAGAACCAGAATAGGAACTATAGTAATGAATGACTACTCTGGGTCACGTCCATCAGCATTCGTCCAAAATGCCCCTGACCACGTGTGCACACACCGACTCTTGCCTAGAGCTAGGCCTCCAGCTAGTTTCCCCCCCAGCAGGATACTATCGTAAAGCAGGGGCCCACGGAAACTAGCTTAAAAACCATATCTCAGGAACTGCCCCACCACCTACTCCTAGGTGGGCCGACACTCGAGGTCATAAGGCTATGACTAGTGGAGGCTCACTAGACACAGAGACTCTGAAACATAAGTGCTGAAGTATAGACAGGCGGAGAAAGCACTATCGCACGTACTGTGAAGCACCAAGCAGTATATCAACTGCCAACAGACTCAGGACATGACAACTATACCTACTAATACAATGATCCTTGAGTCTCATGACTCGGAGTCAAGATCGTCGTACAAAGTGAAACAGGCCGCCAATCAGTCTAAACCTAAGTCAAAGGAAACAATCGAATAAAGCGAACTACGGAGACCTAAGGAGTCACCAAGACCCTCAATGCAACTGAACCCATCGACCGAGGTAAGACAGTACCTCAAGACGTCCAGAACCATGTCTCGAGCTGGACAGAAAAGCCGAGACACTCACCAAGTTACTTGTCAAGCACTGGGTCTCACCGGGTTGACCAGAACCTAATGATGACTCAGAAGCAGTACAGAAACTTAAGCAATAATTGGGTACATCTGGCTAGCAGATAACATGGTTATAGCCATCATAGGACATCAAAAGATGTCCACGGGATAGTGGGCAAACCACGAGGTCAAGCCGAGGCACCTGGAAACCAACATATCCAGAAATAACCCTCAGGAATCAAACAGGGGAATAAACTCTGGCGGTCAAAGAATGGACTGCTAGGGGACTGTGGTGGTCAACGATTATAATGGGGACATTGAGGCAAGACCATCCGCATTTTGTTTACATTTATTTCCTTTCATATTTGTATGTATACCCTTGTGTTATATGGGTACGCAATTGTAAGTCTTAGTGGGTTTATATGTAAAATTCCAGTAGGCCCAAGCAAGGGGGCCCTCACCCCTTTCCCATTGGTCCACCTAGACCAAGTGGGGCTGGTCAACCATCCTAGATGGCCATCTAGAAGGTTGGAATTGTTGTGACCCCTCTATGTTGATGATGTTGACACTTTCTTTATTTCATTGGCAACACCATTGTTTTGATTGATTGGCAACTATTTTTGATTTGATGAAATTGCTCTATCAGATTGAGCCAATGGCTGTCTGCATTTCTTACTGTCATGAGTCTATACATCGTCCTTTTTGGATAAGGTACACACACTGCATTTCAATTGAGTTGGTTTAGTGTGTACAGCGTCAACGCACTTCATTGGATGTGTGTACAGCATCAACTCGTTAAGTCTGTACAGCGTTCTATGTCTAGAGCTTCATCAAGTCTGTACAGCCAGTCACTTGACAAAGTCTGTACAGTGTCTCATATTGGCAAAGTCTGTACATCGTCGGGTCTATGGATGCTTTGTTCTTTGAAGTCTATACACTCGATTGTTAGGTCTTCAACTCTATACATTCGAGTGTTAACCTCTAAGTCCATACATTGTCGCATGAAGAGTCTATACAGTGTGCATGGTTCAACAAGTCTGTACAGCCATTGTCTTCATATAGGAAGTCTGTACATCAGACGCGCATGCTCGCCTGTCCCTCCGGATGCTCACCTGGGACCGAGTATGTTCTCCAGTGACTGTTAATGCTCCGATTGGCCAGCGTCTCTCTTGATCAAGTCTATACACTCATTCACTATTCATGCATTCACAGTGAAGTCTGTACATCCGTTTGGCCATGCATCACTATCCACCAAGTCTATACATTGGTAGAGTCTGTACATCAGACGTGCATGCTCGCCTGTCCCCCCGGATGCTCTCCTGGGATCGAGTATGCCCTCCAGTGACTGCTAATGCTTCCCTAACTTTGAGGATGCTCCCCTGGAGCAGCGATTGCTCCCCAGAGACAGCATGTGCTCCACATGCTCCCCTGACGCTGGAGATGCTGTCCAGAGGCCATAGATGCTCCCCTAAGACTTCATATGCTCCCGTGCGAGAACGCACTAGTCTCTGGGTATTTAAAAGAATTGTATTACATGCATTCTCTTTCACTAAGTCTGTACAATGCATGCTGCTTATAAAGTCTATACAATGCATTTCATCTTCAAAGTGTGTACAGAGTTTACACTTGAACTGATACGCTTATTTCGACTGACTGACAGGGATTTGGTACTGGAATTGCTGACATGGCTCGTGATCCAAGGAAGGATGAGGCTCTCTGATCGTGACGTGTGGAAGCACTGTGCTGAGATGCTGCCACGTGGTCCAAATTGATGGGCGGGAAATGTGGAGAGCACACGCCTGCTGCTGTTGTTGCTATATAAACAAGCCTTCTTCCACAGAAGAAGACTGATTGAAAGAAAAGAAGAGAAAGTCTATACAGCAGTGAGCCTTCGAACCACAGAGAGAAAAGAGAGAAGAAGAAGATACAGAGAAGAAGAAGAAGAAGAAGAGAAGAAGGAGAAAAAGAGAGAGGAAGAGATTGAGAGAGATTGAGTTGAGAGAGAGCTGACCGAGAGTGAGAGTGAGAGTGGTTGTATCTGGAGAAAAAGAGAGAGGAAGAGATTGAGAGAGATTGAGTTGAGAGAGAGCTGATCGAGAGTGAGAGTGAGAGTGGTTGTATCTCAGTCTCGTGGTTCAAAACCAGAGCTGAGCTTTGCTCTTAGAGCTACATTGTTTGTTTTTGAGCTTTTCTATTTTCGTTTTGATTCTGTCTTTCATTTCTGAATGCTGTTTCTTCAAGCTGTGTGTCAGCGGTCTTGCAGTGGTGATTTCCACTGGACGGGTTAAGCTGTATTTCCCCAGCGGTTGCAGAGGATTAGATCCTCTGGTCGGCAAGCTGTAGTGCCCAGCGAAGCTGTGTATCAGCGGGTTGTTTGGCCAAGCTGTAAAGCCCAGCAGACGCAAGCTGTGCTGCGCAGCAGGAAGCCATACTCGGTTGAGTGTGGGGTGGACGTAGGTCGTTGACCGAACCACCTAAAAATTGTGTGTGCAGTGTGTTTGTGTTTTTGTGTGATCTGTGTGCGATGGGAAATTCTTGCTTAGCTTATTTGATTGCATCGCTTATGCTCATGTCTAGCTTTCGACCTTTTGTTTAGCATCCTTTGTTTAGCTTAACTGACGTTCGCCTAAATTCCGCTTTAGAACTTACAATAGTTTTAAATTAGGCAAGTTGATCTATTCACCCCCCTCTAGATCCACAATCTGTGGAGATAGACTGCGTCCATCTAACCCAACACTTGGTATCAGAGCCTAACTCTTCTGCAGGGACTCATCGCTCGAAGAGAATAGGCAGAGATGGATGTTCGAGGGATGACTGCCGAAGGTCACTCAACAACGAAGCCCCCATTCTTTGACGGATCAAACTACGCATACTGGAAGAACCGTATGCAAGTGTTCCTCAGGGCTAAGGATTAGGAGATTTGGAAGATTGTCAGCAAGGGACCTTATGAGCTATCCCCGAATGAAGATGTATGGACCAAGGAGGAGATCAGAAGGTCCACGCTAAATTGGAGTGCTATTAATGCTATCCAGTGCGCTCTACATCCTACAGAATTCTCCCGTGTATCTGCTTGCAAATCAGCTAAGGAGATGTGGGATGCGCTGGAAGTAATTCATGAAGTCACATCTCAAGTAAGAGAGCAGAAGGCCAATCTTCTTGTATCTGAGTATGAAGCCTTCAAGATGAAGCAGAACGAGTCCATCAGTGAAATGTACGCTCGGCTAACTGTCATAACCAATGGCCTCAGAGGTTTTGGGAAACCTCAGGCAGAGTATGATGTAGTAAGGAAAATTCTGCGCTCCCTGACTCCCAATTGGCACACCAAAGCAACTGTGATGGAGGAGTCAAGGGACCTGCATAATACAAAATCTGATGAGCTGATTGGCTCACTTATGGCATATGAGATAAACATGCCAAGGACAGATGAAGCCGAGAGGAAGAAGAAGCCGATAGCGCTGAAGGCTAGTTCCAGCAAAACAACAAAATCCAGCTCCAGCAGCTCTTCATCATCAGAGGAAAGCCTAAACGAAGAAGAAGATGTGACTCGATCTGAAATAGCCATGATGACTAGAGAGTTCAGGCGATTTCTCAGAAAGGGAGCAGGACGGTTCGGTCAGAAGAAATACAGTAATGGCCTAAAGGATAAAAGGTATAAATCTACACCTGCAAAGAAAAATGAAGCTAATGTCTGTTATCAATGCAGGAAACCAGGGCATCTGAAAATTGACTGTCCAGATAATCAGAAACATAAGGACAAGTCAAAGAAGAAAACCAAGAAGGGAAGAGCTATGATCACCACATGGAGTGATGAAGATGAAGGCTCTTTCAGCAGCAGCTCAGATAGTGAAGCCGAATCTGAACAGCCCATTTGTCTTATGGCAACAAGCTCCGAAGATAGAGAGGAGGATACAGATGAGGTAATCACTAGATTTGAAAATTTCACAATTGCTGATTGGGTAGATGCTTATCATGAAATTGCTGATAGAGCTGATGATATTAGAAAAGAGAATAGGCATCTTAGAAGAAAAATCAATTCCATGTAAAATGATAAAACACTGACTCATAAAATTGCATGTTTGGAATCTGAGATTGATGAATTGAAACTCACATGTTCTGAAGAAGATAAAATCAAAAATGAGTTAAAAGCTTCTAAGGAAGAGAATCTAAGGCTTGAAGATGAAATTGATGAATGGAAGCTGAAGATTCAGAAATGTGAAAGTGAAGTCAAAATTATCTCTGAAAAATATGAAGCTGTCCTCAATGTCAACAACGAGCTGAAAAAGGCTATTGATGAACTTCAGAAAGATAATGAGGATAAAATGAAGACCATTGAGAAAATGACCCAAGGAACAGATAACTTAAATGCTTTGTTAGGGTCAAAGGTTAATTTCAGAAAAGAGGGCCTAGGTTTTAATTCTAGTGCAACAAAAACATTCGGAATGAAAACAATTTCATTTGTTGCTCAAAAGGAAAAGGGACCTCTAATTAGCATGAACTCAACAAATTTGATGAACAAAACTGCTAATCTGAAAAAGCCCAGTGCTGAGGAGAAGGGCAAACGAAAGGTTAATGAGCCTAGTAGAGCTAGCACATCTAAGCAGAATCCTAGGGCTCAGACTCAGGTTAGGGGTCAACCTACACAGTCTGGTAAACCCCAGGTCAAGATAACCCAGTCTCCACCAACACCTCCACCTCTTAAGAAGACCCAATACAAACCTGTGTATAGGTCAGCAGGGTCCAAAGTACAGGGGAGACAAAGTGCTGCTAGGAGTCAACCCAATTATTTTTATCAATCCAGAGCTCGGACCCACTACAATGCACAGCCAACCTACTTCTATAGGTCAAATTGGTCTAGAACTCAGGGTAAGTTTACAGGTCTTGCACACCAGGGTGCTCAATATCAAAGACCTTACAGTAAAAATTGGGTAAATGGGTATGGTTACTGGACATCTAAAAATCAATATTTTCATAGCCAGCCCAGGAACAACTATGACCAAAACTTTGTGAACACACCCTGGCCAAGGCAATGGCACAGAAATAACAACATTGTCAATAATCATGCTGCTGCCAATAAGGAAAAGAACAATAAGAAGAAGAGGAACAACAACAGAAGAAAATCTGTAGGATCCACTGAACAAAACACATTTAAACAAATGTGGATTCCGAAACACTTGCTTTCCTGTTTTGCTTCTAGTTCATTTACATTGGAGCCCAATCAGTCTTGGGTTCCAAACTTCTCTACCTAATTGTGTATGCAGGTATGCCTGGCAGCCAAGAACAACTTGTGGTACATGGATAGCGGCTGCTCCAGGCATATGACAGGAGATAAGGCCAAATTTTGCATACTGACTGAGAAAGTAGAAGGCCTTGTCACCTTTGGAAGCAACACAAAGGGTAGGATTATCGGATCAGGTAAGGTAGGTAAGTGTTCTACCTGCTGCATTGATGATGTTATGCTGGTTGAAGGGTTAGCCTATAATCTACTTAGCATCAGCCAGTTATGTGATAAAGGTTACAATGTTCTATTTAATTCTCAATGCTGCAAGGTTTTTGAACCTGATTCTGATATTGTCAAATTTACTAGAAAAAGAATAAATAATACTTACATGATAAATTTAGATGACATCCAACACACTAACCTTTGCCTTACTGCCAGTAGAGAAGACATAGCATTTTTATGGCATCGTAGGTTAGGTCATGCTAGCTACACTGTTTTGCACAAATTAAATAAGCATGACATGGTTAGAGGACTTCCTGAAGTCTCATTCAAGAAAGAAAACAAAATCTATGATGCATGCACCCAATCAAAGATAACTAGAAAATCATTTAAGTCTAGAACTGAAAATCTGTCTTCCAAACCCTATGAGCTGATACATATGGACCTTTTTGGGCCAACTAGAGCTGTCAGCCTATCAGGGAGGAGGTATGGGTTTGTCATGGTAGATGACTTTTCTAGGTATACTTGGGTTTATTTCTTATCTAATAAGAGTGATACTTTCTCAGAATTTCAGGAGTTCTATGTTAAAACAACTCAAAAAATTGAAAACATATTATCTGATCATAGAGGTGAGTTTGAAAACTCACAATTTGATGAATTCTGCAGGTCGAATGGAATCAACCACAGGTACTCCTCACCAAGGACACCTGAGCAAAATGGAGTTGTGGAAAGAAGGAACAGAACCCTAGTGGAAATGGGTCGTACACTTCTTGTTGAAAGTGGTCTACCAAGGAAATTTTGGACTGAAGCAGTGAACACTGCCTGTTATGTAATTAACAGAGCCATGACAAATCCGAGGATGAAGAAGAACATAAAGAGTTTAATGAAGAGGAACCTACAGTTCAGGGGGAGGTAAATCAAGTTCATGATAGTCCAATTACAAATATTAGATATCTCAAGGATCATCTTGTAGATAATGTCATTGGAAATCTGAATGATCCCCCTAGGACTAGAGGCCACTTAAGAATTCAACATGAACTGAATGCTTATGCTTTTGTTTCAAACATAGAACCCAAGTCCATTGACTGTGCTCTCCAAGATGTGCATTGGATTAATGCCATGCATGAGGAGCTCAATCAGTTTGACAGGAATAAGGTGTGGCATTTGGTTCCACCTCCTGATCATGAAACAGTCATAGGGACTAAATGGGTATTTAGAAACAAAACTGATGAAGCGGGGAATGTTATTAAAAATAAAGCCAGACTTGTAGCTCAGGGGTACAATCAGGAATTTGGAATAGACTTTGAAGAGTCTTTTACCCCTGTAGCTAGGTTAGAAGCAATAAGAATTCTATTGGCTTATGCATGTTCCCTAGGAATAAATCTTCAGCAGATGGATGTGAAATCTACTTTTCTAAATGGGGAAATTAATGAGGATGTCTATGTGAGACAGCCTCCTATGTTTGAATGTTTAGATTTCCCTAATCATGTTTATAAGCTCAATAAAGCTCTCTATGGTTTAAAGCAAGCTCCTAGAGCTTGGTATGACAGGTTGAGCAAATTCCTCACCGACAAGAACTTCACAAGAGGTATAGTTGATCAAATATTGTTTACCAAGGTAAGCCATCCAGATATTCTTATCATTCAGATTTATGTGGATGACATTGTGTTTGGGTGAACTAACCCCAAATTGTGTGAGGAATTTTCTCAAATTATGACTGATGAATTCGAAATGAGCTCAATGGGTGAGCTCAAACTATTTCTTGGATTGCAGGTTACACAAACAGAAGATGGCATCTTCATCTCTTAGTCCAAGTATGTAAAGAACTTATTGAAGAAGTACAAAATGGACAACATCAAGGAAATAGCCACTCCAATGGGTACATCAACCAGTTTGGATGAAGATTCTAAAGGTAAACCTGTGGACCAAAGGCTATACAGAGGTATGATCGGATCTCTTCTCTATCTTACAGCCTCTAGGCCTGATATACAATTTGATGTGTGTTTATGCTCAAGATTTCAGGCCAGTCCTAAAGAAACTCACTTTAAAGCTATGAAAAGGATTTTTAGGTATTTACTAGGCACCCAAGAACTAGGTCTCTGGTATACTGCTAAGTGTGAGTTAGAGCTTCTAGCCTACACTGATGCAGACTATGCTGGGTGTCGAGTAGATAGAAAAAGTACTAGTGGTTACTGTCAGATCCTTGGTGGCTGTCTAGTGTCTTGGGCATCTAAGAAGTAACACACTGTAGCATTATCCACAGCTGAAGTTGAGTATGTTGCAGCATGTAATTGTGCAGCCCAAGTACTTTGGATTAAGCACCAACTGGCGGATTATCAGATAAATCTGGGATGCATTCCACTTTTATGTGATAATACTAGTGCTATATGCCTTGCTAAAAATCCTGTTCACCATTCTAGGACTAAGCATATAGAGATAAAACATCATTTTCTTAGAGATGCTGTAAATAAAAAGGAGATTGAAATGAACTTCATAGAAACTGAAAAACAAATTGCTGATATTTTTACTAAGCCTCTTGCGAATGAAAAATTTAAGCTTCTTAGAAGAGAACTTGGCTTATGTAAATTTCAGCATGATGAATGACTGTTTAATTGCTGTGAATAAAATCTCTGATGTGGACTTGTTTTTTGATTGCTTGGATAAATCATGTGAATATGAATGTAGAACTGTCCTGTATTGCATATATTCAGGGGGAGCTTGTGGAGTCTTTGCATGTCTTTGCAAAACATTCATTCATGACCTATGCATAAGCTCTCTCTCAATTAATTCTTGCCATGTTGCATGCATACAGACATGGGGAGTATTGCTAGAAATTCAGAGTGGTTTCAACCTTCTTGAAGTCATTCAACCTTTAATTCTGAATATTTGTCTCTGACATTATGGCAATCTGTTGGTCAGTTCTGATTTCTAAGCAGTAGAAAATGGACTTCTTCATTTATAAGAATTTGAAATGTTCAAAGACTGATGTAATGGTTTAAATCTTATAATGGTTGGAGTTTAAAGATTGCAATCAGTATATAAGAAAGTTAAAAATTGATAAAACTCTCAACCTCTTTCTTATTTCATGTTAGACAAAGCTAATCATATCTGAAATCTGAAAACTCATCTGAAATCATGATAGAGAGATTAAGTATGTGTATTGTTCTTGAACAAGTCATTCTGAAACATAAAAAGGACAGCTAAGAAAGCTATTGAAAATATTGAAAAATCATTGAAAATTAATATTGGCAGAGCAATGACTGATAAATCACTGAGAAACTGAGTGATCCATCAAAGAAGTGGACAACACTCATGTCATGAAGTGTATCAGCTATCTCTGTTTAAAATGTTCAAAACAGCAGGCTGGTTTCACTGAGTACCTGGGGGTAACTGGCGTCTGATAAACGTGTACCCTCACACAAAAAGGTGTAACTCAGTTCTGTTAAATTTGATCATATGCAGAATGGTCCATCTTGTTGAGTATCTAGGGGTATTGGTGTCTTATAAATGTATACCCTTACGCAGAAAGACTTGTGGTACCTGAATGCTCAATATATTCTAATATTGATAATGCTGCTCCTTCAAAAGAAAAGTTCATGAGTGTCAATTTGTTTACCTTCAATACATGACTTGATTTCTCTCAATATTTTTATGAGATTATGAAAGTAAGATATTATGCAACTGAATCTTTCATGCAAATATGATTCTGGTTTATGTTTATGTTTTATCATGCACAGTGACCTTATCTATTGCTTGTAGTGCATGAACTCCAAATTTTATCATCTTTAAACCAGAACTCTTTCTGACAGCAGTCTCTAATTTCATATGACTGAAGACTCTATGCTTTAGAATGCTTATTCATGAACTACCTGTTCAGAATGCCAGTCAGCTCTTCTCTTGATTCCTCTATTGTATTTAACTTTTCCCTCCTCTTTGTTGATGGCAAAGGGGGAGAATATTGTCTAGGGGATGTCTAGGGGGAGAATACATATCTGTTTCAATTCTGAATTCATTCCAAGGGAGAGTTTGAGGCAGTTAGTTGCATGCCTTCATAGCATCTGCATGTCAATCTGCATAACACATCATGTCTTTCATCAAACATATATCTATATGACAGGATGTTGCTCTTCTACTTCATATGGGGTTGCCATCATCAAAAAGGGGGAGATTGTTGTGACCCCTCTATGTTGATGATGTTGACACTTGCTTTATTTCATTGACAACACCATTGTTTTGATTGATTGGCAACTATTTTTGATTTGATGAAATTGCTCTATCAGATTGAGCCAATGGCTGTCTGCATTTCTTACTATCATGAGTCTATACATCGTCCTTTTTGGATAAGGTACACACACTGCATTTCAATTGAGTTGGTTAAGTGTGTACAGCGTCAACGCACTTCATTGGATGTGTGTACAGCATCAACTCGTTAAGTCTGTACAGCGTTCTATGTCTAGAGCTTCATCAAGTCTGTACAGCCAGTCACTTGACAAAGTCTGTACAGTGTCTCATATTGGCAAAGTCTGTACATCGTCGGGTCTGTGGATGCTTTGTTCTTTGAAGTCTATACACTCGATTGTTAGGTCTTCAACTCTATACATTCGAGTGTTAACCTCTAAGTCCATACATTGTCGCATGAAGAGTCTATACAGTGTGCATGGTTCAACAAGTCTGTACAGCCATTGTCTTCATATAGGAAGTCTGTACATCAGACGCGCATGCTCGCCTGTCCCTCCGGATGCTCACCTGGGACCGAGTATGTTCTCCAGTGACTGTTAATGCTCCGATTGGCCAGCGTCTCTCTTGATCAAGTCTATACACTCATTCACTATTCATGCATTCACAGTGAAGTCTGTACATCCGTTTGGCCATGCATCACTATCCACCAAGTCTATACATTGGTAGAGTCTGTACATCAGACGTGCATGCTCGCCTGTCCCCCCGGATGCTCTCCTGGGATCGAGTATGCCCTCCAGTGACTGCTAATGCTTCCCTAACTTTGAGGATGCTCCCCTGGAGCAACGATTGCTCCCCAGAGACAGCATATGCTCCACATGCTCCCCTGACGCTGGAGATGCTGTCCAGAGGCCATAGATGCTCCCCTAAGACTTCATATGCTCCCGTGCGAGAACGCACTAGTCTCTGGGTATTTAAAAGAATTGTATTACATGCATTCTCCTTAACTAAGTCTGTACAATGCATACTGCTTATAAAGTCTATACAATGCATTTCATCTTCAAAGTGTGTACAGAGTTTACACTTGAACTGATACGCTTATTTCGACTGACTGACAGGGATTTGGTACTGGAATTGCTGACATGGCTCGTGATCCAAGGAAGGACGAGGCTCTCTGATCGTGACATGTGGAAGCACTGTGCTGAGATGCTGCCACGTGGTCCAAATTGCTGGGCGGGAAACGTGGAGAGCACAAGCCTGCTGCTGTTGTTGCTATATAAACAAGCCTTCTTCCACAGAAGAAGACTGATCGAAAGAAAAGAAGAGAAAGTCTATACAGCAGTGAGCCTTCGATCCACAGAGAGAAAAGAGAGAAGAAGAAGATACAGAGAAGAAGAAGAAGAAGAAGAGAAGAAGGAGAAAAAGAGAGAGGAAGAGATTGAGAGAGATTGAGTTGAGAGAGAGCTGATCGAGAGTGAGAGTGAGAGTGGTTGTATCTGGAGAAAAAGAGAGAGGAAGAGATTGAGAGAGATTGAGTTGAGAGAGAGCTGATCGAGAGTGAGAGTGAGAGTGGTTGTATCTCAGTCTCGTGGTTCAAAACCAGAGCTGAGCTTTGCTCTTAGAGCTACATTGTTTGTTTTTGAGCTTTTCTATTTTCGTTTTGAGTCTGTCTTTCATTTCTGAATACTGTTTCTTCAAGCTGTGTGTCAGCGGTCTTGCAGTGGTGGTTTCCACTGGACGAGTTAAGCTGTATTTTCCCAGCGGTTGCAGAGGATTAGATCCTCTGGTCGGCAAGCTGTAGTGCCCAGCGAAGCTGTGTATCAGCGGGTTGTTTGGCCAAGCTGTAAAGCCCAGCGGACGCAAGCTGTGCTGCGCAGCAGGAAGCCATACTCGGTTGAGTGTGGGGTGGACGTAGGTCGTTGACCGAACCACCTAAAAATTGTGTGTGCAGTGTGTTTGTGTTTTTGTGTGATCTGTGTGCGATGGGAAATTCTTGCTTAGCTTATTTGATTGCATCGCTTATGCTCATGTCTAGCTTTCGACCTTTTGTTTAGCATCCTTTGTTTAGCTTAACTGACGTTCACCTAAATTCCGCTTTAGAACTTACAATAGTTTTAAATTAGGCAAGTTGATCTATTCACCCCCCTCTAGATCCACAATCTATTTTGTCTCTGTCTACAATGACAACAGCTCTGAGTTTCCCATCTCCGACCTCCTTTTTGAATTTTTCAAACCCTCCCAATTTTACTGGGAGTTCTGTCCATCATCCCCTACATCCACCATGTTTCTTGATTTTTGATTCGCCCTCTATCCATTTTTCAAAATTCATGTTCTATCTCAGCTACAGTGCTTTCAGCCCATTTTCAGATCCGACCCACTTCCAGTTCAAAACTCCCATCAATTCGTAGACACATCCAAACTTGTCCAAACTAGTTTTGCCATTTTCCTATCTTGATTTCCTACAACTTTGCTGAAAACCACCACTTCAGATTCGGACGTTCACATATCGGTCAAAGGTAGTTCTCAGAGAATAGCCCTACAGATCTGAGTGTTCGGCTACTGTACAATAGGAAGTTAAAAATTCATTAAAGCCCAGATCCGTGCAGATCCAAGCTAGATATTTAGGCCTAGATTGAAGGATTTGAAGTTAGCTTTTCAATGGTTCCAGTCTCGTATTGATCCGACATCAGGGCTGATCGCAGCGCCCGTTCTCGCCGGAGCGCGCGCCGAAAAATAGAACCGGCAAATCCGTGGCCGGTCATTTCGACCGGTGCCGAACGGAGCCGCCTGGCCTCCGGCCAGCGAACCAGCGTGCCGCCAGCCTAGGGAACACTTCCACAAGTGTCCCCACCACAGTGGTGACACCGGGTCCCGCACGGACCCTCCGGACAGCACGTGGGCCCCACCGTCACGTGTTCAGGTGCTGCCGAAGCTACAAGAGAAGCCGCCCGTCAACCTGAAATCGGTCCTCCCGGACCCCATGGTGTCGCCCTTTACCTCCCTGCGTGCAGTGGGCTGTAACTCATTGCTATAATCTTTATGTATTAACTGTCCCGGGAGTACGAGATCGGCCGGGTCCGTCTTCCCCACGCCCGGTAGCGTGGAGGTATCATTTTCGCTCCCTTCTCGGCATTTGCTTTCTTTCATATATATATCTTTATGCCGCTGCTAGAGAGCATGTGTAGGGATATCTAGCTCGCTATATGATGTTTATTACCGCTGCTGCGAGAGAGTGCGAGACCGTCCCGTGACCTGATCCGGGCACACGAGAGAGCCGATCACCCTAGCTCATTGCCGGTTTCTCAACCGCGCACGTCCGACGCTTCCCTCATTAAGGGACAATCACGAGCTTGTCGTGTCCGTGGTCTCATCCCGCATCAGATTAGGCCGCTAAACCCAGTCACCCCTGAACCGACCTATTCAAACAAACCACCATAGTGGTCTAATATAGACGCGCTACATGGACTAAGGTGGTCTAAACATGAGCTGCCACACTAACCGCCCTAAGACATTGACCTATGACAAACGGACTGTAGCGGCCTAAGAAGGGCGCGCTACAATGAAGAAACGCACAGAGGTTGGGCCGCCGAGGCCAACCGACTTAAAATCTTGACCCAGTCAAACGAACCGTAGCGGCCGAAGGAAGGCGCACTACAACACTCCTGGCGGTCGGAGCTAGAGTCGCTGGCTCGAACTGACTTACGCTAATACCGAGAAACGACTGAGCTTGGTGCACCACTATAGGGCCGCCAGAAATAAGAGACGGTCAAAAGTTTGGCAGCCAACCTAAACTGACCTAGAACTAACCGACACACTATGGAGTGTGGCGGTCTATCGTTGGGCCGTCAGAGACATGAAACGGTCTCTAAAACGACCGCGAACACGTTACGGCGGGAAAACCAGGGGAATGACCGAATCCGACCATTCCACGCCCCATTCGCGTCTGAACGCAGGGGAAACAATCCTAGATGCCATAAAAGCCTTCCACAAACTGGAAGGGGATCAAATCGACATCTAAATCACAAGAAACAGGCGATTCTAACTAATCGACCCTAATTGGGTCATCGGGGTTCCCGGACTTGTACCGGCCCCAAATGACGACCAATAGCGATAAAAATAGCGGATCTAGAATGCTAACCTGCTGGGGGTCACAATGAAACTAAATAGATGAAAAATCGTCACCATTTTCTGGCAAACCCGATGCACACCCCCCGAGCATGATTTTCTCGAAACTGAGTAGAACCCACTCGTATGCTCACCGTTCGACGTGAAACTATGAGGGAACGTTGCAGAGGAGTAGGCGATCCATCTCCCTACCTCCACCGAAGATTCCGTGCACCGGAGTGACTAAACCACGTCGAAAACCACGTTGCGAGCTTGACCGTCGGCTTTGAATCCACCATTTGGGATCGCGCCAGAAACGGTCCGATCCTCGCCCCTTCGCGCTTCGGACCACTCCCACGGCATCTCCTCTACCTGCCCGAGCCTCGTTCGTCTGCAGCTGGAGCAGAGGGCGAGAGAAGAGAGAAAATGGGAGAGAGTGAGGGTCAGAGCGGCAAATGAGAAGGGAAAGCAGAAAAGAAAAGAAAAGGAAAAGAAATTAGGAATTTTCCTAATTTTTGAAAATTTTGATTTTTGAGCCAAAAATGGACTAATTTAGAAAAATACGTAAAAATCGTCGAAACGATCCTCTCAAGGAGTACATCACAGCTGTTGCATCCTCGAGTCGATGAATTGAGAAATAAACTCACCACGGGGTTCCATAACTTGTACGAGAGAAAAATCCACGTGGATCGTAATACTCAACCCATGACCTATAAAAGCGATCCGAAACTCTCCGAAAGATCCGATAAGAATCCTGGGTATTACACCCTCTCTCCCTCCTTCGTGTTGATCAAGCAGGTTGGGTTTTATAGGGATATTTGGCCTTGATACGGCGGTTGAAGGCGGAGGGACTTGATACGGCTGCTGGAGGCGGAGGTGGTGATCCGGCAGGGCCAGGCACGCTCCCCTGGCCTCTGAATCTACACCTGACCGCCGGATCACTCCTTTTGGCCGCCGGATCACTCCTTTGGCCCATTTAACCTCCTCCAGGCCCAATTGAGTTGCTCAAGACCCATTGGGTGGCTATCTTCATTGCTTGAGAATTTTTGTTCATGTTTTGAGCTAAGCCTAAGGAAACCTAGTGCTGTAGGGGGGCTTTTTGAGTTTTAGTATTTGTCCATGTGGCCACATCCTGTGGTCGGTAGCTCACTTGCAATAGTTTTATCGGGTGGATGATTGCGTGGGAGTTCTTTTTTCTTGGGGGATTGTTCTTTGGCTTTGCTCAGCTCAATCACTTCTACGGTAGACGTCGATTCCCCCGGGCATTGGCTTTGCCGGAAAGGCACGGCCAGACAAGTTTATTCATGATGTAGTGAGCTCCTTCCGCTGGTGAGGCTGGGACTTTTTGATAATTGCTTCAGAGATCGTGCAGCAGCTCGGGTAACTTCTTCGAGACTCGACTTGGTCGCTGTTGTGCCTTCAGAGCGCTCTCAACGCATTTGTGTAATTTTTTGAGTGTCAACAGTACTTCTTCTTAAAATTCTTATACAGGTGTCGAACATATGTTCTATGTTCACAAGTGGGATGATGATATCTGATGGCCTCTTCGAGGCCTTTTTGACGATCAGACATCAAAACTACTCCCTACGAGTCCCCTACACCATGCTTCAAGTTGTTTAAAAACCATGACCAGCTCTCCACATTCTCAAATTCCACCATAGCAAAGGCAATTGAAAATAGTCCATCATTGCCATCTAGGACCACTGCATTGAGCATAGTACCTAGATATCTCCCTTTGAGATGGCAACCATCTATCCCTATTAGTGGCATGCTGCCCTTCATAAACCCTTCTGTGCAACTTTTAAAAGCTATAAAAAATCTAAGAAACATGTGATGCTCATTTCTCACATAGTCAATCACACTTCTAGGGTTACTTCTAAGTAACTTCTCTTTAAGATCCGCTATCCTACCATATAACTCCTCCCATGAGCCATGAATAGCCCTTAATGCTAGCTCTTTTTCCCTCCAACGTTTGTGGTATGGCAAGTTGATGTCCCTTTGAGATGGCAACCATCCATCCCTATTAGTGGCCTGCAGCCCTTCAAAAACTCTTCTGTGCAACTTTTGAAAGCTTCAAAAAATCTAAGAAATCTGTGGTGCTCATTTGTCACACAGTCAATCACACTTCTAGGGTTGCTTCTAAGTAACTCCTCTTTAAGATCCCCTATCCTACCATATAACTCCTCCCATGAGCCATGCATAGCCCTTAATGCTAGCTCTTTTCCCCTCCAAAGCTTGTTGTATGGAAAGTTGATGTGGTATCTATCTTTTAACCTTTTGAGCAACTCTATAGGAGAAATGTTTCCTTCCACCTTGAGCCAACCTTTTACCCTTACTGCCACCCATGCTTGTGTTGCCATTTTGTTCCACGCCATATTGTCACCTGGACAGGTGTGTTCACCTCTGATCTTTTTGATCTCAAATGTTACCCCATCAGGTAACCGATTGGCATGCATTCTCCATGGACATTTTTTTCCCACACTCAAGTATGAGTCTTGTGGGATCACTTCTATAGGTCTTTAAATAACACTCTATCTTGACAGAATATTGTTGTTTGGCCAACTTCAGTGCCTCTCTGTTAGCAAACCTCACCCCCTCCTCAATGTTGGGGCAATCATCAGTTTTCTCTAGTATTTCCTAATCATAATCCTTGCTCTCATCTACATAGAAGTCATCATCATCACTAGATGGAAGACTGTGGTAGCTATCCTTCAATTCAACAACATAATCCTCATCAGAATCTTGATCATCACCTCCTTCATGTGTTTGTCCAGACAGAAAAACCTCATTTTCCTTCTAAGGAACCTCTGACTGAAAACTATTTTGAAAACCTTTGTCTGAACCTCCTTCATGTGTCTGCCCAGACAGAAAAGTCTCATTTTCTTGCTCAGGAACCTCTGTCTAAACACTAGTTTAAAAACCTATGTCTGAACCTCTTGCATGTGTCTATCTAGACTGAAAACCCTCACCCTCTTGCTCAGGAACATCTGTGTGCATAGTAGTTTAAAAACTATTGTTTAAACCTCCTTCGTGTGTCTGTCATTCCTGCCTTGCAGATTCAGGGTGAACTGATATGAACTCTCTAATGTCATAGGGAGAGTCACCACATTCCACATCCACAAATTCTGGATCATCGTTCTGTGGAGCACTGCTCCGTTTTCTTCTACTTTTCAGTTTCCTCCTTTTGCTGCCAGATGCCTCACCTAGAGACTCTACTAGACAAGTCATGGATTGAATTATGATAACTACTTCTATAGTGTCTCTGGACTCACATTGGTCAAACATCATCAGTACATTAACATTAGTAAGAATAGCTCAGTACCTCCTAGGTTTTGAATTTGGTACCCTCCACATGATGTTGGCAAGATCATCATCACCCATCTTTATGAAGTTGCAAACTAGTTGTAGCAAATCCTTCAAATTAGCATAGTCTCTATAAATTCTGTAACTTTTCCTCTTGATGAGCCGGTGGCATAATCTACCAGGATTGTAGCACCCCCAATATAGCAATAGAGAAATCAAACTTCTTTCTAAAAGAATCCTACCTAAAGGCCTTACATAAAGAACCCAACCTCATGAGGGCTATAATATAAATATACAAGCCAACATCACTTTATGCCATAAAGAATCATGAAGGCCTTATGTAAAAGAACCAAATCTTATGAGGACTAGTATATAAATGCACAACCCACCACTTTATGCATAGTACATAGTGAACTTTTCCTAAAGAATCTTACATGAAAGGTCTTGTATAAAGAACTAAACCATAGGAGGACTAGTATATAAATGTACAAGACAACTTTAACACATGGGCACATGGGTAGTACGTAAGTGGGTTTTCACCTTTTCCAACCAAGGGAATGGACGCCCCTTACCAGGGCGCCATTCAACAAATTGAAGGCTATATGAAGAGGTGCCATTTGACCCTTGGGGGGCACCATTCCACTACATTATTTCACATATCTAAAGCCAAGAATGGACGCTGTCATACAGAAACGTCAATTACATGAATAGTACCACCTAGATTAATGGACGACCCCTTACAAAGGCGTCATTTAATCTATGCTTCTAGAAGGTTGAGGCACGAACAACCTATTTTAGCTGGCAAAGCACATCTTGTCACTAACCGGACCCGCAAGGCATTAAACCCATCCTATAACTAATCCCCTCCCTAGCACTGGCAGAGGCTACTACCGTCATCAGTGCTGAAGGAGCGTCTTCTTCTCGACGTCTACGTCCTACTGCGATCCCGAAACAGTTTCTTTATTCTATATCTCGTAATCACACGTCAAAAGGTAGGTGTTCTCAAGTCCTTGCCTAACTAGTAGCTAAATAGGGTAACGAAACGTGCATGCTTAGAATTAGAATAACTCATCTTCCATGCGATATTACCTGGCTTTATCATGATTAGAAATGACCAAGTATATACCATGTTACACAGATTTCTAATAGCATGTTACACCTGATAGATATATATAGTGGTACACAATCTGTTACACTGATTTTCATGAGTTTTGAACATATCTTATTACACTAGTTTTACAGTCTTAATAACCATGTTTTAAACCTTAGTATATAACCTCTGTTACACAAGATACTTACCTATTTTAAAAACCCGAAAATCCCAGCCCTCAGGTGAATAGCGCCCCTGACCAGGGCACCAATTCCCTAAGGGGCGCCCCCAGCAAGGACGCCAATTAAATGAAGACACTTCACAGTGTCTTCATTTCCATTTTCATAATTTTCAGTAATTATTAATTCAACACATTCAAAAATCCATAACTATTGAACTAAACCATAAAAATTTTGCATGAATATAGTTCTGTGATCCTGAGATTTTTCTCTACCTGGCCATGTCCTCGATTTCTGATTCAGAGAAACTTTAGAAAAATGAATAGTAATTTATATCACAGAATGTATCATTCTGATACGAAGCATAACCCACTTGAAAAATAACTCAATTGGTGACCCTACGCAGTGTCGTCAATTAGTTGAGCCATGTATATCAATTAGTGACACCCCGAGGAGTCTTCAATTAAATGAAGACTACTCAGAAGGACGCCAATTGTATTTTTGAGAAATTAACAACACAGCATTAGAAAATTCATTTATGTAAAACCAAAACCTAACAATTATACATGAACATGTTTCTGAACTCCCGAGAATTTTCACTACCTGTTCATGTCCTTACTTCCTATTTTTGAGAAACTTTTTCGGAATAAACAGTGCTTTGAGTCACAAAACATACACATTGAGTGAAAATCACCCTATGTAATTGGCGCCCTGGCTATTACTTGAATAGCGACAGCCATGTCATCTTCAATTAAATGAAGACTCCCTATGCAGGCGCCAATTCCATGTATATATTAAATTCTGAAATTTTAAAATTTGAAAGATTGGCCAACCCCCAAGCGCCATTTTACGGAAAAACCCCCTATACCCCAGGCGCCATTTTACTGAAAAACCCCCTGACCCCAGGACGCTAATTCTCTGAAAGAGGGGCTGACCCTAGGCCGCCAATTGCCTGAAATACTAGGTAACCCCCAGTCGCCAATTGAATGAAAACATGCTCAACCCCAAGGTGCCAATTTAATGATTGCATGTTCTGATTCTCATCTGTCTCGTGCTTTGTACAGACACAACTCTAATCCATTTTCCTGCATATTATGAGTCCTTGAATTCCATTCAATAAAAATATACCTTATGTATATCCTACATGGTTAAACCATGAATCTCTTAAACTACCATTTGGGAGTGTGGGAGCTAAGTGCCATACAGGACAAAGTGCTACGTTGTGAGAGCCACCTCTTGAGGCCGTACGACGTAAAGTGCTACATGATGGTGTTAACATGTTTTCCCACCTCTTTTTCCTTCCCTTACCTTCCTTTCCAAAAATATAAAAATATGGTGACAAGCCAAACGAAGGAAAGAAAATAAAGAGAGGGTAAAGGAGTGTATGATCGTGATCACCACCAAGGCTCCGAATGTAAAGAAATACACCGTACCTTGAAAAAAAAAAGGAGACACTCGCCTCAAAAATAGCACTACGAAGATGAACGGTTCTGGAAGAGCCGCTCTGTGAACTGCACGGTCGCTCGATAGACCACTCACCGGTGTTGAAGGAACGCGGGATGAAACCTGGCTTGACAATAGAACGGTCCAGTGGAGGCCGCAGAGGGATGAAGAACGGCTCTGTGAAGACCGCTCTCGTACTCGAACGGACAGGAGGACGAGCACCCAATGCCACCAGATTTTAAGTTGTAGGATCTAAACCTCCACCCCTTCCTGCCGGCTAGAAGGAATGGGCCTCGTGCTAGTACGATGCTGACCTGCAAAACACAATGGAAAACACAAAGGAAAATCCAAGATCAGAACTGTGAAGTGTAGTAACTATAAGAACAAACACATATAAATATAATAAGTTGGAATGGGGGTGTAGTGCCCCAGAATTTTTTCTAGAATTTATAAAGGCCTAAATATATTAATAAATGGATTCTGAGACTAATAAATCATTATAAGGCCCAATTAGGTTAAATAATTAACCAAGCCTATTTACACATCATCTAAAAGGTTTAAGGACCAAGCCCATTAAGTTTGGCCCATATTCTAGAAGGTTATTTAGCTTATTTATGGATTTTAAGGATAAAGACTAATTATCTAAGATAATTATATGGATAAATGAATAAATGAGTTTTATTAATTTAGAATTCTCCATACGTTGACTGTAACGGTCTATCGCGAGACCATCACATTCACCTAACGCGTTTGCGTTCGACCGTTACACTCTACAGATTCCGTAAGAGGAAGAAGTTATAAAAGATGAAAACTTGATGATCTTATCCACTAGGGATCAACTTGGGAAGAGTTATAACATTACTAAGGACTCTTAGAGATCAGGTTTTAGCAGATTAAGGACTCTAGAATCGATCTAACCTTCAAACCCTAGTCAAAAACCCTATAAATATGACCTAGTTCTGAACGGCGCGACCCTTACTTTTGCTCGCGTGGAATCAAGGTAAGGAGTCATAATCTCGGGTAAGTTCTTTAGAAGTATTTGTTTATAAAACTTTAGACTAACTCCTCTCCAAATTTCACATCTTTAGGTCAAGAGGTCGTGGAGTTAGAGCCCAAGGAAGTTGCTGAAAAGTCACATGAAAAGGAGAGCTAGGGCACATTTTTCAAACCCTAAATTGGAAGTTTAAAGTCAAGCTAAGAGGTAGGTCATCTCATGAACGGCAAAAACATCTTAATAGAACTAAAAGCCCTCTGATTTGACTGAATTTCATGCATCATAGATCATCAATTTCATGTTTTCATAGTTCCATGCATGTCATACATCTCTTAGCCTTAAATAGAAATAAAAGAAGTTATCTTATCTATTCACTGGAACCCATGCATATAGATAGCCTATACTTCGTTATCATGCCTAGAATAGACATGGTATTTGATTTAGACATGATGTGAGTTGATCTCTTATGTTTCATATCATTTTCTATAAGTAGATACTGTAACGCACCATAGTAGGACCGTCACACTCAAGTAATGGCCATACGATGGACCGTCACAGTCCCTGATTGCCTATTGATTTCTCTGTTGACTCTAACGCATCTATGCAGGAGTGTTACATTCTGTAACGGTTGCTCGATAGACCGTCACACTCCTTGTGACGCACCTTGGCTAGACCGTCAGGTTCCTGTGTACTGTCAACTCAAGACATATTGAAAACTTGCCAGATTTACTTATTATTATGCCAAGTTACCTAAGTGTTAACCTGATTACGTGACTTTGAGATTATTTAATCATTCATGAAAGGTATTGCATGTTTCGGTATCTCACTATTACTTTAAGTTATGTTAATTTCATGAGCCCAAACTCTATAGTTTTGTAATTAGAAACATGATTTTTGAATGATGTATTGATAGACTTTTTATCATGATTTCACATCGATATATATCTATATATATTCTTCCTCTATCAATAGAGTCATTTCTATAAGTACATGGCACATACTCCGGTATGTTGACCATTAGTTCACATTTTTCACTATAGGAACATATTCTTGGACATGAGGACCTCTCTATTGGATATTCCTTCCAATGGACTAGGAAATCTTGTTTCAAGGCCTCCGTAATTCTCCGCGAGCCTAGGATTCCCACTAGGACACCGAGTTGGTTGTACCATTAAAGCCCATTAACTAGAATACATTATCATTGTTTTCTGGATCTAGTAATGTAACGGCCTTACATTGGACCTTCAGAATCACGTAACGGCCCATTGCATGACCGTCACATTTCTCTGAGTCTATTTTGATAGTTCTGGACTCTGATCATTTTAACGGCCCTCTACTGGAGTGTTACATGATGTAACGGCCCTCTACTGGAGTGTTACATGATGTAACGGCCCAGAGAACGACCGTCACATTGCTTAAGTACTTAACCCAAGGTTTGACCCAAGGGTTGATATTCCCAAGGTTCTAGATGAATTAATGATAGTCTAGAACTTATAATATTAATCAAGAAACTTAATATAAGGATTGGAAAGAGAAAAGAATGTACCGTTATGCTGTCAATTTATTTTATGAGCATAACCTTATTTAATGTCATTCTTGAATTCCTCATATTCAATTGAAGCGTTCATACATTGATTTTCATTATTTGATATTGATATATTCTTGGCCATACTTTATTATCATGCGTGGTAAGAGTTTGATTTATACTTGAAGATGCGATCGAGCACTGATTGTGTTCAAGGGCTCTATACTAGTCCCCTCGGTTGATTGTTAGAAACATATTATTTTATAAATCATGGGGTATGATGCTACTGGCGTCGCATTGCGTTGGGAGTACTTTCTTTATAAATAAGTGAATTATCCATGGCTCGTGAAGTGAACAATCACAACGCGATGCAGCATGATCAAGTTCTTGTACATGACTTTCTTGCTCGATATTCCACAGAAATTCACGAAGCACTTGCTCATAAGCATAAGATGCTGGATTGTTGATTATGTGGCTTGATAGTGCATTCTCGTTACATTCTTGTTCATGAAAAGGCCAATATCATGTTCTTATTATATTCGTGATAAGTTCATTCTTGCTCACTCTATCTTACATGATTATCTCGCTACTATGGTTTAATCATGTGATCATCGCATTACATGATTTTACCTTATTTCTTTAGAGCAAAAATATTAATCACTTTAATAGTGCTTTCATGTTGATGCGAAGATACCGATTGGGCAAGTGTGCTCATTACCTATTTTCTAACATTTTTCAGGAGATGGAAGTAGTTCAGATTCGGATTCGGGCTATACTAGTGGCGGGTCCGGAAGTGAGTGAAAGTCATGTAAAGCTACAACCGAAGACTTAGGAAGTCTATAATGTTTAGATTGAGTCAATGTAATTTTCTTATTTCTTGAGTCTAGTAGAATGAAAGGTGATTATTGTAAAGGAATACTTTGATCATTTATGAAATAAAGTTGGAGTTTGATTAAATTCTGTGCAATTACATTTATGTGTTGTAGATCGGATTACAAATCCTCACTTTTGGGAGTGAAAAATAAATAACAATGATGACAACATGTATAAGATGTGATAAAGAATATAGCACGAGGTGCTAAAGGGGAGTTGTGATCGCCAGAGACGCGAGGGTCTCAAAGAGGAGACAACATGGGAAGATGATCGCAAAATACCTCAAAACGCGGGATGATGTGAGTGCTCCTTTTCTCTTCAAAATCGGCCGGCCGATGAAGAGAGTCTTTCAACTTTGGTTACCCTTGCAAAAAAAAAAAAACAAACACCAACGAAGAAATTGCATTAGAACATGGTGAGTGTAGCATCAATCCTTAAAAGATATGAGCATGTAAACATATGTGAGAACACACCTTAAGGATGGTTGCCCCTTAAACCCCTATGCAAAAAGGGTATGGGAGATGATATGAATGATATGAAAAATATGAATAAAAATAGGGGGAAAGAGTGCAAGAGTGCACTAAAGGGGAGATACTCAACGTGGTTGAGAATAATGAAAAAAAAACAATCAATAGGAGATGGGCATGCATGCACAAAAACAAAGCAATAAACAAAAGAAATAAAAGTAAAGAGGAGGAGCCTGTGCGTTGGCTCTGATGCTCAAGGGGGAGGAAGCTTCAAATAGGATGAAGATGAACCGTGGCTTCTCCTTTAGCCAACCGCAACAGCACCTGTGAAGAAAAGAAAACAGAAGAAGAGAGGAAGAAGAGAGGAAGAAGAGAGGAGGGAGAAGAAGAGAACAGAAGAAACAAAAAAACACAGAAGAAGAAGAAGAAGAAAAAACGGAAGAAGAAAAACAACAACAAAAAAAACGAAGAAGGAGAACGGGGACCGAAGCAGGAGAATAAGAACCACCACTTAACAGAGCTACAGAAGTTCTATTAAGGATAGAAGAAGAGATAAGAAGGAAAGAGTCCAATGGAAGAAAAGATAAGAAGGGGCAAGAGCCCAAAGAGGGGAGGATTAAGCTGGGCAAGAACCCAAACGAAGTAGGGACTCTCTGGGGAAAGGCTGCGTTCGTTCGGAACACAAAAGTGAAACACGACTTGGCTCAGGGCCTCAATTGTTGAATTGACGACCTACCCAGAGGGCGTTTCTTAAAAACACGCCTTAGACTAAGGCGTCTCTTCCTGGATCAATTTTGGAAATAAGTCTTTCTTTTATTTGAAAATTCTGAAACACGCCTTAGGAAGAGGCTTTATTTAAAACACGCCTTAGGAGAAGGCGTTATTTAAAACACGCCTTAGGTGAAGGCGTTATTTATTTGAAACACGCCTTAGGTGAAGGCGTTATTTAAAACACGCCTTAGGAGAAGGCGTTAATTCTGAAAAATTAGAGAAAATATCTAAAAAAAATCTAGAAAAATCCAGAAAATAGAGAAAAATAGGAAAAGAGGAGGAAAAGTGAGAAATCCAAGAAAAGTGGAAAAAAACACTCAAACGAAGCTAATTTGAGGGTCAAATTGGGGCATTACAAGGCAATATGAGATGTACTCACAGTAACGTCAATTTTGGCGTGTCTACAGCTGCCCCGCCTTGGCGTCTGCTTTGCAAGGGAGCGTAGCAAACCGAAAAGTAGATGCCAAGGTGTGATGAGACACGCAATCAACATCACTTGATAAGAAATGAAATCAAAAGCTCGAGATGAAGCAAATCTCGGGAAATCCAACGAAATCAACAATGTTTGGATAAAAGGGGAGATGTGCACGAGGTGCACGAAGGAGATAAGATAATGATCAACTTCCAGCGCGGTGGAAGTACCCCAGGTCACAAACCTGTAGGTTTCACCATTGGGGAGCGGTTACCAGCCAGTGGACGTGCTGCAGCCAAGGTGGATCAAAGGAAAGGAGATAAAATAAGATGATAAAAATCCAAACAAGGAGCTTTCGAGAAAAGACCCAAAACAGCGATAAAACGAACTGAGGATCCAATTCGGCAATGAAAATCTCATATCGAGAAAGATTAAGATCAATTCAACTCTCAATATCAGCTTATCAGAATGATTTTTCAACAATTGTTTCAAATTCCTACATGAATGCATGCTGGGTTTAAAGGGAAAATTAAATCAAACGAAAATATAGAATAATCAAGGATAATATTGTTAAACTGCCAAGACTGGGTCAAGAAACCGATTTCGCGAGCTGATACTAAGCCGAAGTCCGTTTATCCACGCACCAATTCGCAAAAGGGAACCATCATCCCCAATCTTGGACGGCTCAACGGCCTATCCGTGTGACTAAGACTCCTCTGGAATCATCATTGTTTTTGATGAAGGGGAACTCAAATCCCAGATTTACCAAAGTCACAAGGTCCTTGATATAATCTAGTAACATATGTAACATATAGTAGAATGCATACAGGGAGATGGTGATATCAATAAGCATGGGAACTGAGAAATGAGCTGCAAGCACCGTGGGACTTTGAGTGATGATGCCCTGCCGGCGGGACCAAGAGCCTCTTCCTGCTCTCAAAAATTCATTAGCCAAGATATAACAAGCAATGAATAAGGCATTTAATCATAGCATGCATAGCATGAATCAAAGCAACCAATCATAGCATATATCATGAACAGCATAAGTCAAATCATGGCATAGCAAAGCATCATTATTTGTTGTTTGTCATGAGGATGATAATCTGGCTAATCAAGTTTTAGAGTTAAATAATCAGGATCTGATAATGCCCATCGGCGGAGTAATCAGATGAAACGAGCAGGCGTTGATTGAAAGATTTGGAGATGAATAATCATGAGATATGATAATCAGAATGATATAGGGAGATGATGCCTCTGGGTGGCATGTCATGAGAATATTGGGAAGAATCAATAGATTGATAACAATAAGTAGAGAGAGGACCCATCCCGTGGTTTTGGTCTCTACAAAGCTGTTCCTGCAAAACACCATCAGAAAATACAATGCAAATTTTTAGATTTTGGAAATATGCAAATTTTTATGAGTTTTGGAATATGCAAATTTTTATGAGTTTTGAAAAAGATATTCAAATTTTTTATGAGTTTTGATCAATATGCAAATTTTTGTGAAGTTTTGTAAAAGATATTCAATTTTTTGTGAAGTTTTGAGAAAGGTATTCAAATTTTTATGGATTTTGGACAAGAAATATTCAATTTTTTGTTTGATTTTGGTTAGACATTGCTAAAGCAGCATCAAAGGGTTTTTTAAACCATTAATTGGGGGTCCGCATTCCTTCCCTTTTCGCTAAAAATTACCCAAAGCCGGCGTGCATTGAAAGTGGCGTCCTATAACCAACCGTCTCTGATCAACGGTGCCCCTACCAAGGCCATACCCGAGAAACATTCGGTCTTGGAGGGAGAAGAGAAGAATAATTGGAGATAAGCTTAATGCAGGATGGGAAATGTCAAGACTTGAATTCCTTCCAAGGTGCTTCCCCTCAAAGAGGTAGTCTGTTGTGCCGGGGCTTTGTGCCTTTGATTTTTAGACCCTTGACATGCATACGACCAGGATTTTCCCTGCGGGGACTTTGCCACTCTTGACATGCCTTAATTCATACTTTTGCTTTTATCGAAATTCTGACTTGATTTTCATAATAGCCCTTTTGGCTAGATGTATATCATGAAAGCTCATATGAAAACTCATATTGATGTTGATTTTGGGTCAAGACTGCCCCTATTTGAGACTCCTCTCGTATTGGGGATTACCTAGGTTAGTCATCTCATCCGTCAACCTCTTGCCCCTGCATGTGGCCGAATAAAGAAGAGAAAAAGACTTTCAGGAATTCTCATGGCATGGCCAAGGTAGCAACGGTGTTTAACCAAAGGAGCCGGCTAAGGACGCCGTGAAGTGTGTGAGGTGCCCAGCTAAGGGTTGATCTTAACAAGCAGGGAGAGAATGTTGAATTCCCAGCGCGGGGTTTTTATTAACCAAGGTGCTGCATAAGCAAGCCTAAAGACTCTTTTTAATAATGATTTAATTTAACAAAAGCCTAAGATAAAGATCTAAAACACCACTCTTAATCTTGTTAGGAAGCACTTCATTTTGAAAATCATGCGTGAAGTAATGAGAAAATGATATCATTAAAATGCATACTTACGCCAATATGTTACCTTGCAACCTTTGTAGAAGCAGCTGCTGCGAGGCGATGTTGATCATCGTGGGATAGTCCTCTTTGGCAGTCCATAGGATTGGAAGCAAAGGATTGAAAGTGGCTTAACAAGAAGGAGTGGTGCCAAGACCAGACTCAGATGAATAAGGAGAAAAGGAAGAGAGGCGAGGGCTAGAACTCCCTTGCTAAGGTGTGGAAACCCTGATCACATGGAACAATCTACAGAAGGAGAGGAGAATTAGAAGGAGGAGTGAGGACTAAAGCCTCGAAAGCAGTGGGAGAAAGGGCAGATGCCCAAGGCAGTGGATGTGGAAGAAGTTGGGTCAGACCCAGAATTAGGAGGAATCAGAAGAAGAAATTGGTAGATAGAAAGAGGTGGATCTGGAGGGTCCGGAGGCGGAGGAGAATCATGATAAGAGGAATCATCCGGAGGCTCCGGAGGGATAAAATATCGAGGGACGCGGTGCCCTTGGAAGAAGTAGGGAAAAAGATGATGGAAAAGGAAGAAGAGGACACATGATGCGATATCATGAAGGAATAGAAAGATGAATTGGCAGAAAGATGGAGGGTCCGGAGGTTCCGGAGGAATGAAATCAAGAGGGTCACGATACCCTGAAAGAAGATAGAGAGAATAAGACGGAGAATCCGGAGGTTCCGGAGGAAGCAAATCAGGAAGGAGAAGATGGAAAGGGGCGTCGTGCCCGAAGAAAAAGTCCGGAGGTTCCGGAGGGAGAAAATGCCGAGGGACGCGATGCCCTGGGAAGAAGGGAGAGAAATCTGGGAGATGAAAAGGTTGGAAAGGGGCGCGATGCCCGAGTAATGAAGATGAATATGAATAAGATGGGAAATGCGGAGGATCCGGCGGTGCCGGAAGGCGGGGAAGATACGGGTTTGGAAACCCGGGAAGCAGGAGGTGCAAATGCATGCAATGGGATGGATGCGATGAATGCATGAAATGCAAAGAATATGAAGAATGTGAAGGGCGAGAGGATGAGATCCTCCTCCTAACCCTGGGAATGGCCCATGAAGAAAAAGTGATAGAGATGAATGAATAGGAAGTGGAACAAATAAGGGATGGCCCCTTAGCATTAAGATAACTGCCCCTCCACGGCAGTGAACATGTACGGTCAATTGGCCCAATAAAAGAAGCTTCAATAGTAAAAGACAACTCCCTTGGAAAGCAAAGATCAATAATGTGGGGGAGTTGTAGAGTTGGAACGGGAAGCATTGAGTTGCCCATTGAATGTGGTGTATATGGAATGTTGAGCAAAATGGGCATTCGCCCCTTGTAAGGAATAATGAATTCTGGATTGGAAAGTTTGAACAAGGGGTGCCCTGCCTGGCCCTTGGATGGCATCAATTCTTGGCATTCTTCCCTGAGCAATGGCGGTGACTTGGCCTCTGCGACCATGCTCGGCACAATAATCCGGATTGGCATCCGGTAAATGACTTCTTGAATCTTGAATCGCATAACCGTGGCCACATCTGTCTTGCCCGGCTCTTGATCACCTTCGGCACAAGTACTTGCAGAAGCACTCCCATTCCGAGTAGTAAGGGGAGGTGAAGCGGAGGCGGAAGGCTCCATGAATGGTGGAGGCATGATGGAAAGCGTAGGCAAATGGGTGAGCATAAGCGGAGGTTCAAACACGTCGAGTTTCTCCCTTTGCTCGGAAGCAGTTAGGATTGGCTCGGGTTCAAAAAGGGGTGGATCCTGCTCAGGATTAGCCACGGGTAAGGGTAAAGGGTTAAATGGTGGAATAGGCAAAGTGGGTTTTAAAGGGATAATGGAAGGCCGAGGTGGCGGTAATGGGAGGGTAATTGGGGAAGGTTTAATGGTGTAATTAATGGAGGCCGATGGTGTGGAGGTAGATGGCTTAACGGGTGGAGGTTTAATAGTGGAAGGCTTGGGGGAGGCCAGTGTTGCGGAGGTTAATGGTGTAACTGGAGGAGGTGTAATGTATGCGGTGTCAAGAATAGGAGGAGACTTACAATGTGCCGGTGTGGGTGATTGAAGTATCGACCCATCATCGTAACACCAATTAGTCTCATAAATAGGGGTTGGATCAGGGATGGTTTCATCCTGAGCAGGAGGTTCATCAAATGACAGTGGAGGGAGCGGGAAATTAAGAAAACTCGGAAGGGGTGCCTGCGCAGCTTCATCATCATCGTACACTGCCTTGGATTCTTCAATTGCCGGCTCTTGATTGCTTGAAATGCCGAAGTCATAATCATCTCTCTTATCTTTCCATTCATTCTCCATCTTTGTAATCTCGTCCAAAGCGGCATGGAGAGGATTGACTGGAGTAGGAGGAGCCGTGACCCTCTTTATTTGTTCCTCCATCAAAGTAATCTTATCAAGCAGAGATTGTTGGAGGGGTGTGACTTGAACAACCGAGGGCTGGCAGGGCTTTGAAGGAGGAAGGGCCGCATAAAAAGGCCGTGGAGGGGAATTAATGGGCCGGCCCATGGAAGAACCCGGATGGGCCGGATTACAAGGAATAAATGGGCCTTGGGGCCGTGAGGGAGGAGGAATAGAAGGAGGCGGGTGATGGGCCACCCGAGTAGAATGAACAGGAGGAGATGGGTAATGGGCTACCCGATCAGGATTGGAAGGAGGAGGGGGGTGATGGGCCACCCGTGTAGAATTGGAGGGAGATGGGTGATGGGCCACCCGAATAGAATTGGAAGGAGGTGGGTGATGGGCCACCCGTATAGAATTGGAAGGAGGGAGAGATGCATGAGATGTACCCTCAACGGCAGCCTTAAGGGCTTGGATCTGTTGAGGGGTAAGATGATCTAATGCATGAATGATCTGGGAGACCTTCTCATCATTGGGACGAGAGGATCCCGAGGGAGTAGTGGCTCGAAATTGAGTTGAAGGACCATTGGATTGGACATTGCCCATGGGTCGGGCATGACCATAAGAATGAGGACGTGGCCCTTTGAAAGAATGGTGAGAATTTTGATGAACATGTTGAAATTGAGGATCATAAGATGTGCATGGACGATCATCCTCATGAGCATTATTTGAATTGAACATGTTGTTTTGTCTATCAAAGTAAGCCATTATGCAATCCAAGTAATGTGCAAACAATTTGCAAAGAAACACACAAGTTGGAATGGTTACCTTGATTTTTATTTATTTAAACCTTGGTGAATTAATGATTTTTAACAAAGTTTGGAATGATTCACACAAGGGGGGGGAAACCTAGTTTCAAATGATATGAACTCCAATGTCAACTAGGAACCCTTCTCACCACGTATATGGCCAACTAATCTGGGACTTCAAAAGGGTACAACCTGCCCGGCGTCCGTGAGGGAATCCACGGGTGCGGGGACTTACGGAGGCTTGGAAAAGGGATTTCCGATCCAAAGAGACGGAATGCTCAATGGAGGGTCGTCCCGATTCCAAGAGGGTGTGTGGAATCCTAATGAAGAGATAGGAGGTCTCCCAAACCAAAATGCAAATATGAATGCAGCAGGGAAAATCAAGTTAATCACAGCAAATGATCAATCAATAAAGATAAGCATGAATCATGATGAAAAATCACAGCCGGGAGGGTCTGTAAACCCACAGTAAAAACACGCCCTGGCAGGGGGCGCTACTAAAAAAGGACACGACGGTGTGACCGTCGTGAATCAAAGCGAGGGGCCCAGGGCAGGGTGAAACACGCCTTAGAGTGAGGCGCTACCAATAAAAGGACGCCCTTTCCAGCGGGCGTCAAATCAAAAGAAACGCCTGAATGGGAGGCGCTAATCAACAAAGAAACGCCCTGTGGTAGGGCGTTAACTCACAGAGCAGGTAAATAACGCAGGGCAATGTGATAAAGATGCCCGCGGAGGAGGCGTTAATCAAAGATAACACGCCCTTCGTGAAGGCGTTATAAATAAAAGACGCCCCTGACAGGGGCGTGAATTCTTTCAAACCTCCACGGCCAGCAACCAATGAAAACACTCACAGTCACATAAATAAGGCAATCAACAGGATATAAGCATGCTCATCAAAAAATTTAAATAAGTGGAAATTTTTAAAGAAAAATCAACAAACTGACAAATCACTTAGGGAAGAGTGCAAAACCAATGGAGGGTGCCCGAGGGGCACAAAAGGGAGACGCACCGAGGGTGCAATAGGGGAGACGGCACACGCGGGTGCCTAAGGGGAAAGGGGTAATAACCAAAGAACACAAAAGTGTCCCACCGTGATCGCCAATTTGTAGATCGGATTAAAAATCCTCACTTTTGGGAGTGAAAAATAAATAACAATGATGACAACATGTATAAGATGTGATAAAGAATATAGCACGAGGTGCTAAAGGGGAGTTGTGATCGCCAGAGACGCGAGGGTCTCAAAGAGGAGACAACATGGGGAGATGATCGCAAAATACCTCAAAACGCGGGATGATGTGAGTGCTCCTTTTCTCTTCAAAATCGGCCGGCCGATGAAGAGAGTCTTTCAACTTTGGTTACCCATGCAAAAAAAAAAAAAACAAACACCAACGAAGAAATTGCATTAGAACATGGTGAGTGTAGCATCAATCCTTAAAAGATATGAGCATGTAAACATATGTGAGAACACACCTTAAGGATGGTTGCCCCTTAAACCCCTATGCAAAAAGGGTATGGGAGATGATATGAATGATATGAAAAATATGAATAAAAATAGGGGGAAAGAGTGCAAGAGTGCACTAAAGGGGAGATACTCAACGTGGTTGAGAATAATGAAAAAAAAACAATCAATAGGAGATGGGCATGCATGCACAAAAACAAAGCAATAAACAAAAGAAATAAAAGTAAAGAGGAGGAGCCTGTGCGTTGGCTCTGATGCTCAAGGGGGAGGAAGCTTCAAATAGGATGAAGATGAACCGTGGCTTCTCCTTTAGCCAACCGCAACAGCACCTGTGAAGAAAAGAAAACAGAAGAAGAGAGGAAGAAGAGAGGAAGAAGATAGGAGGGAGAAGAAGAGAACAGAAGAAACAAAAAAACACAGAAGAAGAAGAAGAAGAAAAAACGGAAGAAGAAAAACAACAACAAAAAAAACGAAGAAGGAGAACGGGGACCGAAGCAGGAGAATAAGAACCACCACTTAACAGAGCTACAGAAGTTCTATTAAGGATAGAAGAAGAGATAAGAAGGAAAGAGTCCAATGGAAGAAAAGATAAGAAGGGGCAAGAGCCCAAAGAGGGGAGGATTAAGCTGGGCAAGAACCCAAACGAAGTAGGGACTCTCTGGGGAAAGGCTGCGTTCGTTCGGAACACAAAAGTGAAACACGACTTGGCTCAGGGCGTCAATTGTTGAATTGACGACCTACCCAGAGGGCGTTTCTTAAAAACACGCCTTAGACTAAGGCGTCTCTTCCTGGATCAATTTTGGAAATAAGTCTTTCTTTTATTTGAAAATTCTGAAACACACCTTAGGAAGAGGCTTTATTTAAAACACGCCTTAGGAGAAGGCGTTATTTAAAACACGCCTTAGGTGAAGGCGTTATTTATTTGAAACACGCCTTAGGTGAAGGCGTTATTTAAAACACGCCTTAGGAGAAGGCGTTAATTCTGAAAAATTAGAGAAAATATCTAAAAAAATCTAGAAAAATCCAGAAAATAGAGAAAAATAGGAAAAGAGGAGGAAAAGTGAGAAATCCAAGAAAAGTGGAAAAAAACACTCAAACGAAGCTAATTTGAGGGTCAAATTGGGGCATTACAAGGCAATATGAGATGTACTCACAGTAACGTCAATTTTGGCGTGTCTACATGTGTGTGATTGTCTCGCGCTCTGGTCCTTCTTGCTTGCAAGAGGCTTACCATGCTGGTTGTTCACGTTTCTCGAGCGAGTCTTCTGCTGTAATAAAGGCTCGGGACGTGACAGGGGGATACCTGGGAGTTTTTAAATCCCTAGGGGTGTGGAAAACAACAGGAGGGTGTGTGTAATGAAGTGCAAGAGTGAAAAAATGTGGGAAAAGAGTAGAGAAATGAAGCATACAATGACGAAAGAGATGGTGGGACTGTTAAAATGAAGACTCAAAACAATGAAGACTCCCTAAACTGGAGGCTTATGTGGACGTAGGATGCCTCCCTCCCTGACTATAGGTCGCTCAAAAATTTGGCAGAGCTTCGCCGTCGACCTTAAAATCTCCCCCCCTTTCAAAGCCTGGCCTTAGGGTCTATTTATAGAGCCCACAAAGCCAACCCTGAAATTAGGGTTTTAAGTGAATTTTAGGTCGAGATAATAAAAGATAATCCGTAGATAAATGAATTATCTTCCAACCAGTTCAAACGGCACCCCATTTGGTGGAGTATCCGCGGAGAAATAGGTGGAATAAGTTGAGGATAAAACCACAGATGGAGAGAGAAAAACCCTAAATTCTTTAGAAGTCGGGCCATTGCACGGTCGTGTGATAGGCCATCCAGACCACTGCACGGTCTGATGCCAGACCGTTCAACCCTATCGGTGGAAAATAAATAAACCAAGAAATAATCCAATTATCCAACGAACTGACTGAATATTTCACTGTTGAAGTCTTATGGATTAAACGGTCTAATGATAGACCACTCAATTAATGGCGCAGTCCAAGGTCAACCGTTCAGAGCCTGTCGGTGATAAATCCAAATAAATAGATAAATAAATAATTATCTGAAAGATCCAATGAGATTAGGACTCTGGGAATTGGACGGTTAAGTACATACCGTACAATGAGCTTCAACGGCTATACATGGACCGTGTTACAGCTTGTCGGTGGAAATTCAAAAAATCACCTAAATATCTGATAAATATATGAACGGCTCCATATCAACCGCTCATTGACTGAACGGCTAGACGATTGACCATGCAAAGGCTGGACGCTTGAAATTGACAAAATGTGATAAATTAAGTAAAATCAAGGCCCATTAAGCCCTGAATTGAAGCAGACGGAGTCAGGGAGGGAGGTACCCATAAAATAGGCCCAAGGTCATGCCTGAAAATAGCCCAATGATTAATGGCCAACTTGAGGCATCAACGAATGATAGTAAGTGAAATGACTCAACTTATTGGTAAAAAATGGGTGTCAACAGATGCCCCTCCTTAACGTCCTCTTTGTAGGGGAGCGAGCGGAGGTAAAGAGAAAGTTAAATGAAACATGAAGATGAAGCGGAGATGAAACAAAGCGGACCAAAAAAGGGGGTGTTAAGGTAAAAAGACACCCATTTTGCCAACGAGCGATAGGAATCTTCTGGAAAACTGTAAACCAAACACAAGGAACAATCGAACCAAAACGACACCAGTCTGGAGCAACTAACTAAATGAAAAGAAAACACACGATCATCCTCATGGGGGACACAATCCCTCGGACCAATGAAGAGACCGGAATAAGTAGCAAAAAGTAAAGAAATGGACTAAAACTCCAGACAGGGACCTTCAGTCAATCAAACCAAGTGAATAGATCAAAGAAAACCTTCCATCTCTGAGTGGAATAGTTCCCTCTTACGCAAGACCATGGACGTATAGTCATCCATCACAAAATGAGACACTTTCAGATAAATCATGGGTCATGAATGCTCAAAAGACGCGTATGATGCATGCTGGGCTAAAATAAAGAAATCATTAAATCGAATACCAAGAAAGCCACAAAATAGAAAATACTCGAGAATAATATTGCTAGACCGGGGCAATTAGGGTCTGTTGTGTCCCTATGGTCATTTGAGTCATCCTGTGGTCACTTGGGTCATTCGACATCATCCTATGGTCATATGAGTTCTGTGGTATTCTTGGTTTTGATAATGGCTAAACACTATTAGTCATTGATACTTTCCACTCTCATGTGACTGACACACGCGATATTTTGTTCATGATAGATACGAAGGAATTCAGTGGAAATGGCAAAGGTGAAAGCTCAATGTTGCGCCCTCGCACGCGGATCGACCTGCGCGGTCAGGTCGCGGGGATCGACCTGCCCGGTCAGGTCACGGGGGTCAAGGGGGCAGCGCCCCTTGTGGTGGTTTCCGGGGGTGGAGCCCCCGGAACAAAATTTAGAAATGCTCAAAGCATATTCTAAGTTGATTTCAATCCCAAAATACATGAAATTGATGAGGACATGAATATCTTGACTTATGAACATGTTTCATTGGTCTAACACTTCATTTTTACAGGTATAGGTGTTTCTGGTCGACCTACACACCTTGGCCGGTCGACCAGATTTACCAGAGCCTAAGAATTCCACATTTTACAGGTTTCGGTCGACCGCCCCTGCCTTTCCGGTCGACCGGTTCTCCCAGAACCGACAAGTTGGAGATGTTGCAGGTTCCGGTCGACCGCCCCATGAATTCTGGTCGACCGCCAGCCCCGATGCAGCCATGTTTGACTTCGAATTCCACCTCGTGGCCAGCCCCTTTCCATGTATTTGTTTAATCAAAACTCACCTAATCTCCCATGATTTGTGGATCTGGTCTGGGGGGTGTCCAAGGACCATTCCAAGGGTTATAAAACCAACACATGAGGGGTTAGAAAGCCTAATGCTTCAAGGCTTCAAGGGAGATCAAGGGAGGCTATTTTCGAGGTACTGTAGCACCTCCGTGAACAGTGTTTCAGGAAGGAGTTCTTCATCCATTCCAAAGCATTCAAGTCCAGATCTGAAGCCATCTCAACCTCCAAGGAAGAAGAAGCAATCAAGGGGTTCAAAGGTGATTCAAGTTCATATCTCAATCCAGCAACCTCCAAAGAAGAGTAGAAGCAAGAGAGGCTAATAAGGGAGATCAAAGGAGGCTGCAAGAGTGTGTTCAAGGGAGAAGAGTTCGAGTACTGTAGCTGTGAACAGTACTCCGGGAAGAAGTTCTTCATCATATCTCCAAGTGATTCAAGCTACTTCAAGAGGAGATTAACTCCAAGCCAAGTGAAGTATCAGATTCAAGCTCCAGCAAACTCAGACAAGATCTTTTCTCTTTGAACATATTTCATATCTTGTTTGAGTGTTTTCATATCTTGCTCTTTTCCATTTCATTCAAACATTTGGAATTGAAGATCGTCCCTACCGGTGGTTAGTAGGAAGGCAATCGGAAGTTGTCCGATCTGCGGTGTTGACGTCCCTACCGGTGGTTAGTAGGAAGCCAATCGGTGGTTTTTCCGATTTGCAGTTTAGTGCGTGTCACTAGTGGAGCCTCACCGGATTTGGTGAGTGGTGGACGTAAGACGAGGGATTCAGTCCGAACCACCTTAAAATCTCGTGTGTTGTGGTTTGTTTGTGTGATTGTTTCATTCTAAATGCATGCTTAGGTTTGAATCGATATATTAGTAATCATCTTGCTAAGCAAATCGTTGTGTCCTTCGTTTAGCTAGTTATATTCCGCTGCAATTTATCTCATCTAGCTATATAGAGGATTACATTGCGATAAGAGGGGCAGATCTATTCACCCCTCCCCTCTAGATCCGCTATCAACTACACAACAAGGTCAAGACACTATCTGCAACCATGGCGTGCGAGATAGAACCATCGTCCCCTATTTTTCCCAATCTAACGGCCTATCCGTTGATTAAACACGTGAACATGGATTATCATCATTTTTGTTAAAGGGGAACATCAGATCCTAGGACACGTAGATAACCAGCTGGTTCTCGAGATAATATAGCATAATACCATATAGTAATGCAATAAGGGGTACCAAGATAGAAAGCCATACCTGAATTACCTATGCAGGCGGAACGGCAAACTGAAGTGATACTGCAAAGAATTCATAAACAGAGATTTTGTAATATTTCATCATGAAACAACTATTAAGCCAAAAAAAAGAATTCAGCCACTTAATCACGCAATGCAGCAAAGTACATTTCTCAGCATCAATTTAGCACATGCACGGTCCAACCATAGACCGCTCCACAACTACAACGGTCCACATGGGGCCGTTCAAACATTATTATTTTGAATATGATCGTAATTCTACACAGCCCATTATGAGGCCGTTCACCAAACTGGATGGCCATCCTCCAGCCATTCAAGGAAGAGCACCGTTAGAAGTAAAATGGTCAAATTGGAGACCACTCAACGGCATAGTTAAGAACCGGGACTTTATGAGAGATGAACGGCCTATCGCAGGACCATGGAAGGGATAAAATGGTCACAAGTTCACCGTTGTGGCTTTTGAACAGTCTTAGTAAAGATCGTTGGTTCATGAATGTGCTAGAGAATGAAATGGTCTTCACGAGGCCATGCGGGGGATTGAATGGTCTTACGTTGGCCATTGGAAGGAATAAAACGGTCGCCAAAGGACCGTTCAGAGATAGAAATACTGCATCTTACCTTCAACCTGCCCCTGCACACACACAAACAAAGAAACAAGTTAAATTTTATTTTAGGCTTAACCCCTTGCCCGTAGCACGTTAGGAAATGACCAGTTCTTGATTTTTGGTCAAGGAGGTAAGCCTTATTAAATAGGCAAATAACATGAAAGAAAAATGAATACAATGCATGCCATGAATGCAAATCATGAGGATGAAAATATTTTTGTGGTTTTTGAAAAATATTTGATTTTTTTAGATTTTGAAATATTTGATTTTTTGGGTTTGAAATATTTGATTTTTTTGGATTTTGAAATATTTGACTTTTTAGGATTTTGAAATATTTGATTTTTTTTGTTTTGAAATATTTGATTTTTTTTTGGAAAAAATTTGATTTTTTTAGATTTTAAAATATCTAATTTTTTTGGGTTTTGAAATATTTGATTTTTGGGGTTTTGAAATATCTGATTTTTTTGGGTTTTGGAACCAGCTCGAGCTTGACGACGGGCGACCTTCCTATCTCATTAGGGGTTTCCTGGATTCAACATGCGTTATAGGTGACCACCCATGGCCGGGGCCCAATTCTGCTTAACGGTGCCTTTACTGAGGCCATACCCGGGGTACGATCCACTCCTTGGAAAATAAAAAGAATTTGATAGGAAAGTCGGCAACATGTATAGAGGTTTTTAGGGCTTGAGTTCTTCTCACGACACCCCCTTTTCAAAGAATTTTGGTCTGTTGTGCCGGGACTTTGTGTCCATCATCGAACCTACCTCCGCTCTAGGGATGCGTACGACCGGGCTTATAACGTCCCGTGGAGAAACTGTATTGCCACTTTTGCCATGCCTTTTTTTTTAATAGAAAAACCTAACCTAGGGGTCAGTGGGAGAGTGCACCCCTTACCAGAGGTAAGGAGAAAGTCACTCCACCATCAAACCACTAGGAGGCAAATTATATTCCATTGATGAAGAATAAAGAATTACATCAGTCTGATACTAGGCAAGCCTAGTGAGTCCAGCCGAGCAGCACCTTTTATAATAGAAGGGAGCTCACTTGAAGAATAGAAAGAATTACATTTATTGGTGCAAGCTAAAGAGGCAAGTAAATCTACTACTGTGTTGCCTTCTCTGAATATATGAGAAATAGAATCAAGCTGAGATAAGAGGCTCCAGATATCCCTGACATAGCTGAGAATGAAACCAGGGACAATGAGTTTCCTTCTTGATAATCCGGACAAGGGTGAGGGAATCACATTCAATGAGAGCTGGTTTGTTGTCCACTGTCTTCAAATATTTGATGCCATCAAGTAATGCACGAGCTTCCGCAATTAAACTGTTAGATTGACCATAGAAGTGAGAGAAGGCCAGGACGACCTTACCTCTTGAATCCCTGATAATTCCACCTCCTCCAGTGTCTCTAGATTGTTTGCATGCACCATCAGAATTTAATTTTAGAGAAGGCCAAGGAGGGCAAAGCCATTTCACAATCTTCAGCTGTTGTCTGCAGGGATCTTGAATTCTGATTCCTAATTGTTCCAAGATTTTCCGATTGGTGCATTTCGGTTCCTTTAGAGCAGCAATCGAGCAGATCATCTTCACTTGGGATATAATATGATGGGTGATATTGGAACTAGTGAAAGATTTATCATCATATTTGATGGAGTTTCTGGCCTTCCATATATCCCACATTCCAAAACCAACAGAGGCAAGAGAGAAAAGACCATAAGCCGAACCTGGCTGAAAGTGGCAGATGGAGTTCAGGATTAATTCCCTAGCAGTGCGGCCTTCAAAGTGTAATCCTACAGCTGTTAAAGCAGTCCAGACATGCCTTGCTGTTTCACTGTACAGAAACAAATGATTAAGGTCTTCCACCTGCGGTTGCCTGCAGCAAGAGCATTTGGAGCAAAGGACAACACCCACTCTTTGAATATTATCATCAGTCGGTAAACAGTTGTACATAATCTTCCATAAGTGGACTGATATTTTAGTCGGGACCCAATTAGACCACAATCGGCTCCAAGGGATATCAGACTGAATATGACTGTTTGCCATAGACTTGTAAATTGAAGCTACTGTACACTGACCAGAGGGAGATAAACTCCAAACATCCAAATCCGTTTCCTGATTCAAATTCACAGATCTGATAGCTTGCTGTATACTATTTGGAATCATTGTATTCAGCAGGACAGCTTCTTCAGAAGAAGGGTTAAGAAGGACATCTCGAACTGATGCTTTTGGGTTAGGAATGAGAGCATCAGGGACATAAGTATCTAAGCATTGATGGCCCAGCCAATTATCATGCCAAAAATTGGTATTTAAACCATTACCAATAATAACCTTCTTAAATTGAAGAATATACTCCTTGGCCTTCAACCAGCTTCTTCTAGCAAAACCCTTCATGTTTCTAAAGTTGGCGTCTCTGATGTGACAGTGGCACAAATACTTGGCTCTAAAGTAAGTAGCCCATAAAGAATTAGAGTGAATAGCATGCCACAACATTTTTACCCGAAGTGCAATTTCCATGAGCCTAAGGGAATTGATACCAAGGCCACCCTTGGATTGAGGCTTACATAGTGCCTGCCAAGATTTCCAATGTCTCTTTTTGCCAAGAGGGGAAGACCCCCAAAAGAAGTTAGCAAATTCCTGCTCAATCAGATTGTGAATGCCACTGTGCAATGGAGTTGAAGAAAGTGAATAAATAGGCAAGGAAGACAGAACATGCCTTATAAGAACTAATCTGGCACCTTGGGACAACAAGTTAGCTTTCCACCCAGCAATCCTTTTTTGTATAGAACTGATAACACCTACAAAATATACCTTTTTTGTTCTGCCAATCACCAAAGGAATACCAAGATATTTGTAAGGGAAATACAGTCTGGAAAAACCAGTGAGGTTTTGAATTCGCTGTGCAACAGAACAAGGCTGTTTTGGGTGGATTAAAAATCCACTCTTGCTAACATTTATCAATTGACCAGAGGCTTCCTCATAAGAGTGAAAAACGTCAAAAAGATTTTTGATAGAGGCTGCGGTGGCCTTACTGAAAATCAAGGTATCATCTGCAAATAATAAGTGAGATATGTTTGGACATCTCTGAAAGCCTCTGAACCATTCAATCCGGCCACTGATGAATGCTTCTCTTAAAGACCTGCTCAAAGCTTCTTCAGCAATAACAAATAAGGAAGGAGCTATCGGGTCACCTTGACAGATACCTCTTGTAGATTTAAAGAAACCAGCAGTGTCTCCATTCAACATAATAGAAAACCAACAGTTACTAATCAGCTTATCAACAAGATTGATGAAGTTATTGCTGAAACCAAATCTGAGCATAACAGAGTAAAGAAAATCCCATTCTAGTCTATCATAAGCTTTAGCCATATCGAGCTTAAACATAACATTGGAACCTCTGGTTTTTCTACCCAATTCAAGAGAGAGCTCCTGAGCAAGTGCAATATTTTCAATAATCTGTCTTCCCTTTACAAAAGCAGATTGCTCAAGTGAAATGATCTTGGGAAGAATAGAGGCCAGTCTTTTATTAATAATTGAGGAAATAATCTTGTAGAAGAAGTTACATAAACTGATCGGCCTATAATCTGTAATCTCTACAGCATTAGGTTTTTTTGGTATTAGAGCAATCAAGGTGGATGTAACACTTCTTGGCAGAGGATTCCCGGATGAAAAAGCTTCTTGCACAGCACTGACAACCAAAGGGGCTATGATACTCCAAACTTTCTGGAAGAAAGCTCCAGAGAAACCATCAGGGCCAGGGGCACTATCAGCTGATAGATTGAAAACAGCATCATGAATTTCACTTTCAGTAGGAATAGCAGAAAGACAGTCATCATCATCCTGATTTACTAAGTGGGGAATACAGTTCAAGAATTCATTGTGAATATGATGTTCTTGAGTGGAAAAAGCATTCAGGAAATGGGAAGTAGCTACTCTTTTCATATCCTCATGGTTAGAAGAAAGGTTCCCAGTAGGAGTTCTCAATTGAGTGATGTTATGTTTGCGTCTGTTAGCTAAAGTGGACATGTGGAAAAATTTTGTATTTCTGTCTCCCTCAAGAAGCCATCGAACTCCAGACTTTTGTCTCCAAAAATATTCTTGTTGAAGAATCCTATCTGATTGTATATTTTTAGCTTCTTCCAAAGCAGCCAGATTTGCAACAGAAGGTTGCAAGTCATAAAAATGCTCAGCTTGAAGGACAGCATCCTCAGCAGCAGCCAGATTTAGATGAACATTGCCAAAAGTTTGATTGTTCCAATCCCGAAGCATTCTTTTCAATGCTTTAAGTTTTAGATACAGGCAAGTCATGGGAGAAGAAGCTATAGGGCTAGAATGCCAGCAAGCCTGTACAACTTCAAAAAACTGCTCATGCAAAATCCACATTTTCCGAAAGCAGAATCTACTAAATCTTCAATCTTGGGAGAGCAATTTAACAAGAAGAGGAGCATGGTCAGATGCCTCCCTGGATAGATGCTCAATAGAAACAGGAAGAATATTGAGCCAAGTTGTATTAAGGAGAACTCTGTCCAATCGAGCCCAAATTCCTCTGCCACCAGACTGATTATTATGCCAAGTAAATTTGGACCCAGTGAATCCACCATCAAATAAGGCACAGTCAGAAATGCAGTTATTAAAATCTGTCATAGCAGTTAAATTAGGGGAATTGCCACCAAGCTTCTCATCCGCGCATGTAATGCAATTGAAGTCACCCGCTACCATCCAAGGACCATTAATTTGAGAATGAATATTAAGCAAAGATGCCCACAGAGAATGCCTATCTATAGCATTACATTTTGCATAAACAAAAGTTGTATGAAGGTCTGGTAAAACAGCATTAGACTGAAGAAGAGTAATCTGCTGTTCATCTCTACAGACAACTGAGAACTTCAGAGGGTCTTTCCAAAGAATCCAGATGTGAGCCAGCCCATCATGGTTCGCAACAGCATTGTCCATGCCCAATCTTCTGCAGATATTCTCCATTCTGCTAAAGTTTATTTTAGGTCCAAAATCACAATGCATTCAATGTTATGAGATCTAATCAGGAATTTCAATCTGCCAATAGAGACATCATTCCCAATACCTCTAATATTCCAGATGATGAACTTCATGATAAATGTTTAATATCAGGGATGTTTCCCATGGACCTTGTCCTCAACATAGATCTAGTTGTGACCCCTGGGCAGTACCATAACATTTTGAGCTGTAGCAAGGTTAGCTATTTCCAATCTTCTAGTAGTGGCCTCAACAATCGAAGGAGTATCATGATCTTGTAAAGCAATACCATCTGCAGGAGAATCAATCCCATTAATGATAGCCTGATCACACTTTTGCCATGCCTAGTTTCATTCTTTTGGGGGGCATTGAGCCTCGAGCTTCTGAATGAGCTTTTTGGCTTTTGCCTTTGACTTTGCCCCTTTTCTTTCATTTCATTTCTTTCTTTGCTTTTTCTATGAAATGCGGAGTAAGGTCATAACGGACTGCCCTATTTGAGACCATCCTTTCATGTTGGGGTGTCTAGATCAGTTCTCGCCCCCTTATTCACCACTTGCCCTTATTTTCAGTCGAAAGAGGGGAAAAACAAGGATTTTCACTTTCCCCTAAGCATGGCCAAGGGAGAAACGTTGTTGCGCAAGAAAGGCAAACTGAACCACAGGGGTCGTGTAGTGTGTGAATGCTGAACCAGGGATCTCCCTTCATGATCAAGTGGAGGAAACTTACCTCCACCGGGCCGTTGCTGGCTCGACTCTATGGATAAAAACGTTTTAAATACAACTCATTCCACAGATTAGGCAATTCTACACCCCTCCGCATTAACAAGACGGTACGCGTTCCTAGGATATATTTCTTTAATTACAAACGGCCCTTCTCAATTGGGTTGCAGCTTAGACCTAGGACCTGCTGATCTGATAAATTTACGTTTCAAAACCATGTTACCCGCTTAAAATTTTCTTTTTAATAACTTTCTTTTGAAAATGCCGCGAGACACATTTTTGATAAACCGAGACGTGATTGGCCGCGTTAAGCCTCTTCTCATCTAAGAGTTCCAGTTGGACTAACAACGCCTCTCGACGTTCATCGAGATTAAGTTCTTTGTCCAGCTGCACTCTTAGGGAAGGGATCAAGATCTCGTACGGGAATACCACCTCCATCCCATAGGTGAGAGCAAAAGGAGTTTTCCTTGTGGGAGTACGAACGGAGGTGCGATAAGCCCATAGAGCTTCTATCAATTTATCGACCCAATCAGCAAATTTGTGTGACTCGCATATTTTCTTAATGATTTTAAGAAGGGTTTTATTTGTGGCCTCTGCTTGGCCATTACCTTGAGGGTAGTATGGTGATGAATGATGCAATGAAATATTAAATTTCTTACAGAGGTCCTGGAGTTCTTGAGACACAAATTGGGGCCCGTTGTCGGTGACGATATCACTTGGCACTCCAAACAGCGAGATGATGTTCTTGAGAATAAAGCGGCATACCGTGGTGGCTTTGATTTTTGCATAAGCTTCAGCTTCTGCCCACTTGGTGAAATACTCGGTTGCTATGAGGATGAATGATTTTTGTTTAACCTGAGCATTAGGGTCGCCAAGTGGTCCAACGATATCAAAGGCCCACATCAAAAATGGCCAAGGAGCAGAGAGAGGATGGAGAGAAGAAGTAGGAGCATGATTTTTTCAGCATGAAGCTGACATTGAAGGCACCTACGGACATAGGTGGAACAATCTTTGGAGAGGGGGATTTTTGTAGCCCATCTAAGAGCAGCCGAACTAGGTCCGTCAAGACCCAACGAGGCCCAGCTCACCTAAGTGACAGCCCCGCAGGGCCCACTTAGGATAAAAAGCCCAATAAGATTACTCGAAATCAAACCCTTCCTCGGTGGCCCTTAGGCTCGGAAGGCCCGAACGTCGGTCAGAACGGAGAAAGATCCATGCCCGAGTTATCCCCTCACCGGGATAGAGACAAGCACTCAGCGCCCACTCCGACCTATCTTCATCCGAGCTATGTCTATCACCCGGATAGGGTTTGCACCCTTCATGCTTGGGTTTAACCGACGATTTCTTATCCACGCTGCCATTGAGAGCCCTTCATGAGTAGGAGTTTCTGAGGACATAAAGAGCCCATGATGAGGACGTAAATCCTGCCTGAAACTCCTCAACTTACGAGACTCATGAGGCTTGCGCACTATTTAAACCTGGGACTCCTTCTCGCGGAAGGTAAGAGCTAACACACGCCTAAAATTCCCTGAGCATAAACCACTTCACCACCTTGGTGTAGAGGGATCTTGCGCCTCTCTTTTCCTCCTCCCTTCATAGCTTCCACCATTGCTCTACTGACTTAGGCATCAGAGGGTTTACCCCAGAGAACCATCCCTGGGCCCCCTGATCCGTTTCCCTTCCTTGGAGTTCACTATTCGGTGATCATCCCCCCAGTTCAGGTCCAGCGTGAGACCACGCCTCTTCATCTGGTGCCGTCTATGGGAAACGACCAACGAGCCAGTATGGTGCGAAGAAGTTCAGGGAGGAGGTCCACCGACGACAGGGGAAAGACCTTGGTGGTGGCGAGTGAAGGCCCCTCTCCGGCCTCACAAAACCCTCCCTCCAATGCCAACACCCCAGCCAACGAACCACCCCCTCCTCCCGCGGTGGTAGGGCTACCACTCAACGGTGGCGCTGACGCTTTCCAAGCCCTCAACGTAAAACTGGACATCCTCGTGGAACTCATGAGGACCCAGGTGGCCAGGGATGGAAGGTCACGCGCCCCTCCGGAGAGCCCTCCCCACGAGAACACGTACCAGCACACTATCGGAGGTCGCTTCACCCTCCGAGGCCGACAGATTATCAGTAACAGGCCAGGGGGACCTTCGCAAGCCCCTGCCCCGGAGGAAGAGGCCTCCTCCACCCCAAAAAGGGAAAGACCTGCGGCACACCGTCCAAACCCAGAGACCGAAGCTTTCGGAGAGCGTCGAGGAAGTCCTCCTAGCCCCACAACGCGGTGACAGCGGGAGTTATCCCTCCGACTGTGAGAATTCGAGAGACGTTTCGCAGAGCAGGAGCGAGCCCCACGTGCCTTGCAAAATGTCTCTCCGGCAAAGGACGAGGAGAAATCTCCGTTCTCCAATTACATCTTGAAGGCAGAGGTATCTCCCAGAACCTCCATTCCGACCTTCAAGTCCTATGACGGCCAAGGCGACCCGGTCGACCACTTCGACAGCTTCGACGCCCTGATGACCCTTCACGGAGCGTCCGATGCCATCAAGTGCTGAGCCTTTGCGACCACCCTGGTCCAAGGTGCCCAAGCATGGTTCCGGGTCCTCGCCCTCGAATCCATCCGGGATTTCAAGCAATTCGGGCGAGTATTCAAGGAGAGTTTTGCCGGTAGCGGCCCCCCGAGGTCGGTAGCGGGGCTATTGGCTCTAAAATAGGCGTAAGGGGAGAAACTCCAGGCTTACATCAACCGATTCAAGTCGGAAGCCCTAAGAATCCCCCGCCTGGATGTAGCCTCAGCCATAACTGCGCTGACCGGGGGCACCCGGGACGAGAACCTCCGCCACGAACTTGTCCTCCACCCTCCCTTGACCTTTGCCGAGCTAGTGACTCTGGCTTTGCGCCACGCCAAGTGCGAAGAAGTACTCAGTGCATGCCGAGGCGCAACTGGCTCAGGTCGGGAGGGGGACAAGAAGCGGGCACCCGAGTCAAGCTCGGGCCAAGGAAAAAGGTGGAACCGAGACGGAGAGCACAAGGAGCCATCCCGGAAGTACAAGTGGTACACTCCCTTAATCGCTTCGGTGTACGAGATATATGAAGATATCAAAGGCTCGGGCCTTCTCTGCCAACCCGAGCTAATGAGGTTCAAAAACTACAATCGTAGCAAGCATTGCATGTTCCACAGCGACCACGGGCATCATACTGGCGATTGCCACCAGCTCCAGGACGAGATCGAGCGCCACATCTGCCAGGGACATCTGTCCCGGTTCGTGGCTGGAAGTGAGGAAGAAGGAGGTGCCCCAGAGGAAATCGACAACGCCCCTCGCGGGGTCCACATCAACGTCATCGCTAGAGGAGCCGCATCAGGAGGGGATAGTAGCTGAGGAAGGAAGCGTCATGCTGAGCGGGCGAGCCGAGCCGTTGAGCCTCCCAAGGCCCCGCCAAGTGAGCCCCAGGTCATAGTCTTCTCCGACCAAGATCTGGAAGGGCTGACCACCCCACATGACGACGCCCTAGTCATATCGGCCACAATAAACCATTGTAACGTAGACAGAATTCTAGTTGACAATGGAAGCACCCCTGATGTATTATCTTACGAATGTTTCCTTAAGATGGGTGAGAGTCCGTCCAAACTCTGCCCGATCCGAACCCCCCTTTGCGGGTTCAATGGTCAGGTCACTTATCCCGAGGGAGCCCTAAGCCTGCCAGTTACTCTCGGCACCCCACCCAAAACCGTTACAGTCTTGGTGAACTTCATAGAGATCAAGGGTATGATAGCATACAACGCAATCTTCGGCCGAGGAATCCTTAGCCGAACGAAAGCGGTGCCCTCTACCTATCACCAAAAGATGAAGTTCCCCACCAAAAATGGGGTGGGGGAAGTCCAAGGTAACCAGGCGACGGCCAGAAGGTGCTATAATATCTCGGTTGAAGCCACAAGGCCGGACGGGAAGAACAAGGGTCCCCGGAAAGTCGAGGAAAAACCCACAACCTCTGAGCCTGAGGGTGAGCTGTTAACGGTTTTCCTAAACGACGACCCGACCCTAGGAGTAAAGATTGGAGCCGACCTACCATCTGATGTTCAGCAGCAATACAAAGAGTTTCTTTCCTCGTATACCCGAGTCTTTGCATGGTCTGATGATCAACTCCCCGGAATACCGGAAGAGACGGTAATGCATAAGCTCAACCTCGACCCGACCGTGAAGCCCGTACAATAACGCAGAAGGAAGCACACGCCAGAGAAGCAGGCGATCATCAAGGAGCAGGTCACCAAGGGATAAAAGACTGGTCTTTTTAGACCGGTCATGTACCTGACGTGGTTGGCTAACGTCGTCCTAGTGCCAAAATCTTCAGAAAAGTGGCGAATGTGCGTGGACTTCACCGACTTGAACAAGGCCACACCAAAGGACTGCTATCCATTACCGAGCATCGACCAACTGGTTGATTCAACCTCGGGCAATGAAACACTCAGTTTCCTAGATGCCTATTCAGGTTACCACCAGATCAGAATGGATCCACGAGATGTCGAGAAGACCGCCTTTATTACCGAGTTCGGCGTATACTGCTACACCCGGATGCCTTTCGGGTTGAAGAACGCTGGAGCCACGTACCAGAGGCTGGTAAATTATATGTTCGAAGGACAGCTTGACCGGAACGTCGAGGCCTATATTCACGACATGCTCGTCAAGACCCCCAAGGCCGAGGATCACTTCGCCGACCTAGCTGAGACCTTCAGCACCCTCATGAGGTACAATATGAAGCTCAATCCCACCAAGTGTGCCTTCAGAGTAAGATCCGGGAAGTTCTTAGGTTTCTTAGTCACCCAACGTGGGATCGAGGCCAACCTTGACAAGGTCCAGGCCATCCTGGACATGCACCCACCCACCTGCATCAAAGACATCCAACGCCTCACTGGGCACATTGCTGCACTCAGCAGATTCCTGTCCCACGCGGCCGAACGATGCCTACCCTTCTTCAAGCTATTGAGGGGGTCCAAAATGGAATCTGCTACGTTCGTATGGGAAAAGGAATGCCAAAGGGTGTTTGCCGAGCTTAAGGAGTTCCTGGCTTCACCCCCGGTACTTTCTAAGCCCGCCCTAGGTGAAGCCTTGTATCTCTATCTCTCGGCGACTCCGTCTACAGTTATCTCAGTCCTGGTCAGAAATGACTCGGGAGTCAAGAGACCAGTCTACTACACCAGTAAGGTGCTCAACGAGGCGGAAAGAAGGTACCCCGCAACTGAGAAACTCGTGCCAGTGTTGGTTACCTCGACCAAGCGCCTTCGACCCTATTGTCAAGGGCACTCCATCACCGTGTTGACCGGCGAACCTTTGAAGAGGATCCTCGCCCACCCTGAAGCCTCGGGACTCCTCGTTAGGTGGGCCATCATGCTCGGGGCCTATGATATATCATATCGGCCTCGCTTGGCTATCAAAGGACAGGCGCTCGCTGACTTCATCGCCGAGAGTACTATCCCGATCGAAGAAAAATGTCCGTCTGCGCCCGGGCCAACCTGGGAACTATTCATCGACGGATCCTCCAACTCAGTCGGAAGCAGCGCTGGAATCCTCCTGAAGTCCCCCGAAGGGGCAGAGCTACAATAAGCCTTGAAGTTCAACTTCCAGGCATCCAACAACGCCTCTGAGTACGAAGCCCTTATCTTGGGAGCCTGCATGGCCCGGCGGCTGGGGGCTGAGCGAGTCAGAATTCACACTGACTCCCAACTAGTCGCTAGCTAGGTCAACGGTGATTACGAAGCTCGAGAAGCACCGATGGTCAAATACCTCCAGCTAGTTAGAGCCATGGCACAGCAGTTCGAGAGCTTTAAGGTAGTCCGAATAGCTCGGGAAGAAAACTACTCCCGAGCGGATGCCCTCTCTCGTCTGGCCTCCTCTCTTGACCCCGAGGGTACTCGATCGGTCCTTCTCGAAGAGCTAGAGCGACCGATCATCGATTCGGAGCTCCTGGCTGTTGACCAGGCCTCCCCAAGCGACTGGCGCACCCCCTACTTATTGTGGCTCCAAGACTCTCAAGAGCCTCCCGACCCCCGGGAAGCCCGATGATTGAAGTACCAAGCTCGGCGGTTCGTCATTCTGGACAACACTCTCTACCGAAGATCCTTCTCCGGTCCTCTCCTGAAATGCCTCAGTACTGATGAAGCCAACCGAGCGATTCAAGAAGTTCATGAAGGCCTGTGCGGAGCGCATTTGGGAGGAAGGTCACTTGCCAGGATCTTGCTACGCCAAGGTTATTGGTGGCCTACTCTGCAGCGCGACTACTTGACCTACGTACGGCACTGCAACCGATGCCAGCGATTTGACCACTTGGTCCATCAGCCGACAACGGAGCTCATTACCCTAGCCGAGCCATACCCTTTTGCTCGCTGGGGAATCGACATCCTCAGGCCGTTCCCCACGACTCAAGCCCAGAAGAAGTTCATCATCGTCGCCATCTACTACTTCACCAAATGGATCGAGACCAAAGCCACAGCGAGAATCACCGAGACAGTCGTCTAGAGTTTCGTCTGGAAATTGATCATCTGTCGCTACGGCATCCCCCAAGTGATAGTGAGCGATAATGGTCAGTAATTTGATTCTCGTTATTTCTGAGACAGATGCGCCTACCTAAACATTCGCAATCACTTCACCTCGGTCGCCCACCCTCAGGCTAACAAACTGGTCAAAAATGCCAACAATACTATCTTAAAAGGCATCAAAACTAGGCTCGGCAATGCCAAGGGTAGCTGGCTTGAGGAATTACCGAACGTACTCTGGTCACACAGAACGACTCCCAGAACGGCAACCGATGAAAGTCCCTTTCAGTTGGTGTACGGTGCCAAGGCCGTTATCCCATTGGAGATTGCCAATCCCTCCCTCCGAGTCATCTGTTTCTCGCACGAGGCAAACGACCAGAAATTACTCGAAAACCTCGACCTAGCAGATGAGCTCCGAGAGATTGCCAGCATCCGAGCAACGGAATATCAATGCCACCTCACTCGATACTACAACGCCAAAGTCTGAGATAGACACTTTCAACCGAGAGATTTTGTGCTCAGGAAAGCTGAAGCCTCTCGACCACTTGAGGCGGCGGACAAGCTATCCCCTAATTGGGAAGTCCCCTACCGAGTGGTCGAGACGCTCGGGAAAGGAGCATACCGACTAGCTACGATGGAAGGAGAGCCCATCCCTCAGACCTGGAACACAACTACACTACGCAAGTTCTACTTCTGAATACTGAGCATTGTGTAAAACGACATGAAATAAAACAAAAGCCTCCTTTCCTTTATTCAAACAACTCGCTTGTACATCAGAAAGGCCGAAGCCAAGAAAATACATGTCAAAAAAGTAAAAAATCCACCTGGCACCGCCGTATGAGCCCATCACTCGGTTGACTCGGTTGACCTTCCTGCGTCCAGTCACTGACTCTGCCTTGTGCAGAAACTGGCTCAGATAAAGGGTAGTCGACCCTGTTGGCTCGGGTAGCTCGGAACAAAGGTGACAGAGGGATTAGGAAGGAGAAGGCTACCTTCCAAGTTAACACAGATGGAGGAAGGAGAAGAGGGAATGCATATGAAGGCATCCTCCCCGCCAATCTGCCAACTCTTTGGAAGGAAGAGAGTGCAGACACCCTCCGAAGAGTGAAAGAAATGATGAGAAGAGCAGAAGAGGGAAAAAGAAACCAGCAGAGCTGGACGAGGAGGCAGGGGAAAGCTCGGAAAGGAGGGAGCTTAATTGGCTTCCTCCTCCCCTCCACGGAGCGAGCAGGAAGGGACGGGCAGCAGGGATGCCTGATGCCCCCATCCATCCACCATCTCGCCCCCCTTGCAAGCACCGCCGGAACTGATAAAAAGAAGACGACGTACCTCCGCACGTTGAACCTTCTTTAAACATGTCCGCCGGCCATCGAACCTCCTTTAAACCCGAAGCAGCAAGGACTCTCTGCCCTCCATCATCGACAGCTTCATCTTCCGGAGCGTCTTCCATGCTTCAAATATAACGGCACAATGCTACGTGAAGAAAGAATGAGGAAAGACTGTCGGGGAAAACCCTAAGCGATGGAGAGGAAGGGACGCCCTTCAGACCTTTTATAGGCGAATGGAGGCTATTTGCCTTAAATGATTCTCCCCTCGAAAACACGCCAAAGGGACCTCTCCCAATGAATGGTCACCTCAAACTTCTCGTTTTCGCCCCAGCGGGACACACGAAGCGGCCAAGCATTCAAAGCATGAGAAAATAGAAAGACACCCTGTCAGACGCTCACCCAACCTTCAGGCGAGATCCACGCAGAAAGTATCGGCACTTTCCAACCACTGCAGATACGCTGAACAAAATACGGCAATGGCGATATGAAACAGTTAAGTCTTCATCATAATGCTATTGCCTTACTTTTTTTCCTACACAACAAGGAAAGTTTTCCTTCGGAAAAGGAAGAGACATGCAAAAAAAGAAAGTAAAGCAGATACATTAGGCCTCTGGCCAACCCTGAAGCTCAGAAGTGGAAGGCTCAGACGGTCTGCCCCCGGCACCCTCGGCGATGGCCGACCCTGGCACTGACCCCACCGGCGTGGGAACTGCCTCGGTTGCACGCCCTCCCGAGGCATCCGGAGTTGGCGACCCTTCAGACAAAGAACCCCCTGATCTTCTTCCTCCGACGCAGAGGAATCGGAGGATGACAAGTCCGAGTCATAGCATTGCCCGGACGGGAAATCGAGTTTCTCGGACGCCTGCTCCTCGACATAAGAGACGGCCCGGATCGAGCCGCGGCTTCGTTCGCCCCTCGTGCCTTGGTCGGTCGGGGCTGCGTCGCCTTTTCTTGTGACCCCCCAGCCTGGACCGATTTGACACCTGCACCGCCACCTAGAGCGTCGCCCGCCTCAGTCAACGCCCCAATCTCAGCCATGGTCCCAGCGTCACCTGCCTCTTCTATGGCCCCCTCAGCTCCTACCGAGGGGAGAGCCGGGCCAGCACTACTGCCAATTGCAGAAGCAGCCTCGGCCCCCTCGGCTCCGGCCGAAGGGAGAGCCGAGCCAGCATCGTCACCAACTGTAGGGGCAGCCCCAACCTCCTCGGCCCCCTCTTGCTCGTCGGGTGGGAGAGCTCGCCCAGTAAGGTCGGCCCCATCGTGCTCGGCGGAGGGGTTAGCTACGACAAGGTCGCCTTCGACTGCGAGAATGACCCCAGCCTTCTTGGCCCGCTTCCTGGCCTTCACGGCGGCCCGGATCATGCCCTCCATGGGATCCTTGCGCTTGGACCCCCGCGACCCGGAAGATTCACCCTGGGCCGCCCCCTTGCCCTTATCTCTGGCTAGGGAGCGACCCATGGGAGCAGCCGACTCATCGGCAGCCGAGTCATCGCCGAGATCGATCACCTCTACGGCCTCCTCCAAGGCCGGTCGCCTGATTTCTGCACAAAAGAAAGATATGATCAGGAAAGGGAGATGGTCTCAACATTTAAAGAAGAAACTGATTCGAGGCAACCGAACCTGACGACTGCAGCCACGCAAGAAGACATCGCTCGATGTTCTCCGGAGTGACCAGTTCCTCCGTGGACTGGCGACGCTTCAGCAAAATGATCGCGTACTCCTCCATGTCTAGAGAAAACTCATTCTGCCTCAGAGGAATGTTCGGATGAAAATTGGGGATTACGGGACATCTCCAAGTCTCCTCCACCGAGAGGATCCCCACCCAGAAGAACTGAGTTTTCCACCCCTTGTGCGAAGAATCCTTCGTGGCCAAGGAAATACAGCTCCTATTCCGCCTCACCTGGATGAAATAGAAGCCCTTCCCGACCGAGGGATGCACCTTCAACATAAAAAAATAGTGAAAGAGATCCAAGGAAGGAGGAACTCCGCATTGATGGCAGAGGATGCGAAAGGCGGAAAGAAGAAGATAAGAGTTGGCTACCAACTGTACGGGCGCCAACTGAAAGAAATTGAGAAGTTTGAGAACAAAGGGCTCGAAGGGAAGGCAGAACCCACCCTTCCACGATAGTAGGAAGGTGCAGATGTGGCCCGTACGAGAATCCAAGCTCGACTCATGCGGGGCAGCCGCAGTGAAGAAAAACTTGTGGGGCAGACGAAACAGGTTCTCCTGCCTTTTCACCTCTGCCTTCCCCAGTTCGCTGCAGTTTGGAGCCGCCGCCCTCACCGTAGGCTCGCCCTCCCACTCTTCGATATCCAGACACTGATTCGCCATGGAATCCGGAGAGGAACTCGAAGAAAGATACTCTCGGGACCCCGAAGACTCTAGAGGAAGAGGAAGCTGTCAGACTGCCTCTACAGTTATCTCCGCCAACTCCACAAACGCCGCTGCAAGCCTCTGCTCTTCTGTCGTGTCTTCACGACGCATCAAAAAGCCCCAAAAGCAAACATGAAGGAGAACTAAACCCTAAAAATGGGGGGAGTCTGGAGCAACGGCAAAGCACACAACGCCTATATTCCCACGCAGAAGGCGGCGCGTCGTTCTGACCTCCGAGAAAAGGGGGCCCCTTCGGTTCAAATCCATCAGGATCATCATTATTAAGGGCCCAGATGACCATGACACGTGGCTTATAACACCACCAGATTTCCACCCACCTGAGCCACGCTGGTCTAAAACCCTAAATAGTTACTCTTCCGAGCTTACTAAAGCTCGGGAGTAGGAGGGGGAAAAGTGAAGAGGGGGATTTCTGTAGCCCATCTAAGAGCAGCCGAACTAGGTCCGTTAGGACCCAACGAGGCCCAGCTCACCCAAGTGACAGCCCCAAAGGGCCCACTTAGGATAAAAAGCCCAATAAGATTACTCGAGATCAAACCCTTCCTCGGCGGCCCTTAGGCTCGGAAGGCCCGACTGTCGGTCAGAATGGAGGAAGATCCATGTCTGAGTTATCCCCTCACCGGGATAGAGGCAAGCGCTTAGCGCCCACTCTGACCTATCTTCATCCGAGCTATGCCTATCACCCGGATAGGGTTGGCACCCTTCATGCTTGGGTTTAACCGACGATTGCTTATCCATGCTGCCGTTAAGAGCCCTTCATGAGCAGGAGGTTCTGAGGACGTAAAGAGCCCATGATGAGGACATAACTCCCGCCTGAAACTCCTCAGCTTACAGGACTCATGAGGCTTGAGCACTATTTAAACCTGGGACTCCCTCCCGCGGAAGGTAAGAGCCAACACAAGCCTAAAATTCTCTGAGCAAGAACCACTTCACCACCTTGGTGTAGAGGGATCTCGCGCCTCTCTTTTCCTCCTCCCTTCATAGCTTCCACCATTGCTCTACTGACTTAGGCATTGGAGAGTTTACCCCAGGGAACCATCCCTGGGCCCCCTGATCCATTTCCCTTCCTTACAGTTCACTATTCAGTGATCATCCCCCCAACTCAGGTCCAGCGCGAGACCACGCCTCTTTAATCTTCTTCTAGGGTTGGCTAGTAATAACCCTGCCTAGGAATCTTCTTCGCCAACACCTGTCCATTAACGTGCCCTCCGCACTCACTTGCATGAGCTGCTTCTACTACCTTCCAAGCCTCATCGTCATCCAAACACCGCATCAGAACTCCATTAAGAGCCTGCCTATACAATTCTCCTGCAACAATCGTGTATCTGGCGGCGACTCTTCTAATGGCCTTACGCTACTCAGCATTGGCCGTCTCTGGGAAGGATCCATCCTTACAATATTGCTCTATTTCACAATACCACGGCAATTCCTCCTCTTCTATGATTTCCTCGAGCTCAGTCAATGATACTTCCTTTAAATCTTCCTTTTTGGCTTTCCTCTCCACAGATTTCCTAAGGTTGTCAAACCAGGGATCCTGAAGAGAAGGAGCGTCTAACCATTGGACAACAATGGTCTCAGTGGCGTGACTGAGGGGGAAGGAAAGAGAAGAAGCAAGCGATGCACTCGGCCAGGATGTTCTGAGAACGATGAGTGTGAATATAGATTAACTTGTAGAATTGCCTAGCCAAAAGCGTGACCAAATCTTGATAGGGCTTGAGTTTAGGGTCACAGGTGCAGTACGTTGAAAGAACTTGACATAGCACAAATTGAGAATCTCCTATGATGTTAAGGTATCGCACACCCAAGAGGTAGGCATGCTTCATATCGGCAAGAAGAGCCTCATACTCGGCTATATTATTTGTGGCAGGAAAAGAGAGCTGATAAGCGATAGGGATGGTTACTCCTTCTGGAGTGAGGAGAACGGCGCCGATTCCACGGCCCTGAGAATTGAGAGCACCATCAAAATGAAGGGACCAAAAGGGAAGATGAGTGATTACAGCAAGATGTTCATCAGGGAATTCGTCCTGGATTGAATCGGTGCAAGGGATAGGAGAATGAGCAAGATGTTCAGCAATAGTGTATCCCTTGATCGCTCTCTGGACAACGAAGGTGATATCAAATTCAAAAAGAAAGCTCTGCCAGCGAGCTAATCTGTTAGAAAGGATAGGTTTCTCTAAGAGGTAACGAAGTGGGTCCATTCTGGAGATCAGCTTAACTTCATGGGCAAGAAAATAGTGCTTGAGTTTCTGAGTTATCCATACTAATGTTGCGCAGGTCTTCTCCAAGGCAGTATACCTAGATTCAGCAGGATTGAACAACCTAGAGATGTAGTATGCTGCCCTTTCTCTTCCTTCGCCATCCACTTAAGCCAGGACAGCTCCTAGGGAGTCCTCAATAACAGAAATGTACAAGATCAGGGGTTTACCAGGGAAGGGAGGTTACAGAACCGGGGGATTAGATAAATAAACCTTAAGCTCCTCGTAGGCCTTTTAACACTGTTCATTCCATTCAAATTTGGCCCCCGCTTTCAACCATTCATAGAATGGGCGGCATCTTTGTGAATGTTAAGATATGAATCTCCTGATGAATTGCAAACGCCCACTCAAACCTCGCAGCTCAGTGACATTCTTTGGCGGGGGCATATTCATTACGGCCTTTGCCTTATTCAGATCGATTTGAATCCCCCGTTTACTAATTATGAACCCTAGTAGTTTCCCTGATGCAACTCCGAACACGCATTTCTTTGGATTCATTTTTAATCTGTACTCCCTAGCCCTTTATAACACCTTAGCTAGAATGGCGGGGTGTTCTTCTTTGGACCTTGAATTCACCAAAATATCATCCACATAGGCTTCCATGTATACATGCATCATATCATGGAAGATAGCCATCATCGCCCGCTGATACGTGGCACCTGCATTCTTTAATCCGAATGGCATGATAACATAGCAGTACGTGCCCCAGGGCGTGGTGAAAGAGGTCTTCTCTTGGTCCTCGGGAGCAAGTCGGATTTGGTTATAACCAGAATATCCATCCATAAATAAGAGGGCTTCATACCCATCCGTGTTGTCTACCAATACATCAATGTGAGGAAGCGGTAAATCATCTTTCGGACATGCCTTATTTAAGTCCCTGAAATCAATACAGATCCGAATCTTTCCATCCTTCGTCATCACAGGGACTATGTTCGCCACCCATTGCGGATATAACACAACTCTAATAAACTTGGCCTTGTGCAATTTGTCAACTTCCTCCTTTATTCTTAAGGCCATTTGAGGGTGGAATCTTCTCGATTTTTGTTTAACGGGTGTTGCCCCTGGTTTAAGGATAAGTCTATGTTCAACCAAAGCGGGGTCATGACCTGACATGTCCTCATAGGACCAGGCAAAGGAATCGCTATACTCCCTTAATACTTTGATTAGCTCCTCTTCGACCTGAGGAGGAAGATTAGCGGAAATGATTATGGGCCTGGGGTCCTGTTCAGTTCTAAGATTGATCTCTTTAGTGGGTTCATCTACTACTGATGAAGGTTCATCAAATCTCCTCAGCCCTTGCGCATACTGGTCAGCGGTGTCATCCACATCGCTTTCCTTATCATCGGCTGGGTCCTTCTCATCAACAATCTCATAAACGCCCAAACCGTCATTTCTCCACACCCCTTCTACTTCCTCATCATCCTCTAAAATAATTGCGGTCTCTACAAACTCAGGACATTTGAGGAGGGCATGACATCTCTGGGCTAAATCTTGAAGAAACCTATCTGGAATGGATTTAGAATGACGCATCACAGGGTGCGCCGCAGACGTGGATGGGCTGACAACACTAGAGCTAGCCTCTATCCCAACTGACTCTACCAACCTAGGGGACTCTGCACACTGTACATCTATCCTAGGAGGTAAGAAATCTACAGGGAAAGAAGCAGGGGTTTCATGCCCCTGGGAAGATGGATAGAACATAGCGTAATCCTCTAGCAAAACCTCCGTTTTAAAATTGGCATTTTTTTTGGAGGTTGGAGGAAATCATGAAGCAAGAGGGACTAGAGGAGGAAGGAGGAGGAGGAAGTTGCATAGGAAATAGAGAGGGGAAGAGACAATCGAAAAATGGGTCAGAAAAAGAAAACCACATTTCGTGGAGTTCGGCAGTGGGGGGGAGGAGTAAACAGAGTTGATAAATCAATGGGTGGGCAGTGCCCACATGCACATGGACCAAATAGCATTTCAAATGGTCTTTCCGTAAGGTACGGGTCGACCATAATCGGAGGGGAACGGGGAATAAACCCCAATTGCTGAAACAAGGAGGCAAGGTGGGATGGGGACAAAGAAAAAGTAGTGATGGATCTCCCCACTTCCTGCGGCCTCCGGTGAACTAGCTCAGTCGGAGAATGCTTCACCAGTGGCATCTCCACCTTCTTCGGACAAACATCTTCTTCACGGAACATCCCTCAAAACAGCTGTAAAAATCATCCATGTCACCCACCAGCCCCTTCTGCGGCGGCGGTGGGTCAGCAACAACATAAGTGGCATCGGTCTTCTTATCAACACAGGGCGGCGGCTTCTTTAAAGTACCAAGCTGCAGCGGGCCTTTCACAAAATGTTAACGGTAATCCCACATCAGTGGCCCAGAATCTCCCAGTATAGATAGTGCCGATTCTCAGTAGCCAAGGCCTCTTCGGCTCATCTTTCTGCCCCTAGGGACGGGATTAGTCCGCCCCTGCAATTGTGCGCCGAGGCCCATGCCCGGCTGATAGCCTAACTTCAAAATCATGTGCCACCCCCTTAGAGTCTCTAATCTTGGACTTGATTTTAACATTGGTTCACGCTTGCATGATGCATATGCCCATGGAAAGTTCAAGTCCATAACAGACAAAACTGGCTTATTACTCGGTGAAAGTGTAGGAAGAATCTTATTGGCAATCGCATCGACAGTCTGGACTGTAGAAACACTCTTTACCTTGACTACCCGCCCCTGAAATGGGAACTTGAGGCATTGGTGGGCAGTCAAGGGTACTGCATTCAAACTATCAATCCATGGACGACCCAGAATAGCCTTAAACATCGGGTCTATGTCCAACACGTAGAATTCCATGTCCATTTTTAAAGGCCCTATCTCGGCCTAAACTATCACGACCCCGTGACAAGCCCTCTTGGAGTTATCGTATGCTGCAATGGTTGTTGGTGTCGGGCGTAGCATGTCTTCAGATATGTTGCAGGCATGCAACGTGCTCAAGGGACACACATTAATAGAAGCCCATGTGTCCACTAGAGCCGCTTCAACAGCCACCTTATTCAAAGAGATTGTAATGCATAGTGGCATCTGGCGTGCCTCTGGGGGTGCTAGCTTTGAGTCTAAAAATGAAATAGATGGCCCCTTTGTGATGGTGTCCAACACCGATGGTAAACTGTCCACCGCCACGTCCTCGCTAACCATAACTTTTTTGCAGGAAAGCCCTCAGGGCATCTTGGTGTAGCATGGACCTTTTAATTAACTCTAGGACTAAAATCTTGGACGGCATCCGGTCCAAGTGTTGTAACAGATCATACTTCATGCCAGGCACGGGGTCTACTTCTTCTGCTTCAACTGTTGAAGAAGGAACTTGAGGGTTGGGTGCAGGTGCACCAGTGGAGGGGTAACTTCTATGGAACAAACGCCCGCTCCGGAGGGCGCAGTGTCGTGCCGACACGGCCTCAGATGGACCCCTAATTGGCCCAGTGGGATGAGTGGAAGGGGTAGAAATGAGGGTGAGGATGGCGGAGGCTGGTCTGGCGGGCCCCGGTGGAATGGTGATTGGTGAAGGGTTGAGTGGAGGGATAACGATGGAGGGTATGGCGGGTGATGGTGGAAGGACTGGCGGGATGGTGGGGAATGTGGAGGGTGCAATAGGTGATCGGGATGGGATAGTGGGTGGAGCGGTAGTCAAGGTGGTGGGCCAGAGGATGGAAGGAACAGAAGGCGCGGGGGAGTTGGCGTATGCGTGGTGGAAGGCCAAAAGATGAGTGGGGGTCTCATCGTCAAAGAACCACCCAACATTAGGGGCTGGGTGGTGAACAACATTTACTTGAGCCGGTGCCAGCGGCTGCTGCTGCTGTTAAGGAGCGGGCGGATGTTCTGGCATGGGATTCTGATGAATATTGAGGTCTTGCTGTTGCTGCTGCTGCTAAGGTTGTTGTTGGAGAGGTTGCTGGAATTGCTGCTACTGAGGTGCCGCCTGCTGCGGCATTGCTTGTCTTCTCCTTTCTTTTATGTCCTCAATTAACTTGTGCATTTGGGCCCAATCAATCCTCTGGCCCTCATGCAAATCATAAACTAGATCCCTGAACTGATAACACCCCTCTATCGTGTGCCCGGGTTACCGATGGTATATGCAATACCTTGACTGGTCGGCTGCCAGGTTCCAATTCTGACATTCTGGAGGTAACTGTATGTCACCAGTGTACATTAGGGCGGAGAAGATATCCAGCAAAGTCTCAGGGAGTGGGGGATAATGGGCTCTCTTCGGACTCGGTCGGGCAGGCCCATAACCAACAGGAGGAGGAACATTGTGGTACTGGGGTGGCTGCTAAGGCTGTTGTGGTGGTGGTGGTGGTGGTTGTTGTGGGTGTTGAGGAGCTTGGAAGGGGGGTCGGGGAGCTTGTGGAGTGGAGAACTGGGAGTTTCGTGGAGGTTGCTAGTAACGGGGTGGAGCGGACTGGTTAGGGAATTGAACAGCCTGGACCTGCTCATTGGTTTGAACTCCCTCAGTAACTGGGCCCTGGGACTTTCTTGTGGTTTTGGATTTCTGGGCCTCGAAAAGGGAATGGATAGGGGAGTCTTTGAATTGGGTCTGGATGAACCGGGCCCTACTATACAACTGGTGCATGTTTGAGATATCGTTCATTGCCAAGATGTTCTGGAACGTAGGGGTTGCATTTGAAATCAACAACTTTACTTTTTCTTCTTCCGGGATCTGCCCGGGCACACGGGAGGTCATCTGCCTCCATATGTCTGCATATGTTGTAAAACCCTCATCTGGCTTCATCTTCTCTGCTACCAAGTCGGTGAAGTAATACTCCGGGCCCACTCGATCTTGGAATCTTGTTATGAACTTCTCCTTGACAATCTTAAAGCTTTCTGCCTCCCTCAAAGGCAATGTGTAAAACCATTCAAGCGCCACTCCATCCAATGACCGTCGAAAGAGATACGCCATCAGGCAGTCATCATGTTGGAACTGTGCTGATTTATACAGAAACTCCCTTATATGCATGAAAGGGTTGCCGTTCCCATCGTACTTACGATATGTAGGGAGCTCCGACTGAGGTGGGAAGCGAATGTCCCGAAAATTAGGAACGGGGACATCGGCGAGAGACTGTTGGCCGACCTGCTTATGGAGGAGTCAATCTGCTGCTGCATGGTGTTAGCGCAGCAAGAGTGATATAGAAGGGGGGGGATGAATAGATCACTCCCAATTTGTAGAAACTCAGGCGGAAAATAGATTCTGCTGCTAACGCACCTCCTTAACCCGTACACAGAGAAAAGTAGATGAGAGTGAAGAACTGATCACTTGAAGGCAAAGAGACAAGCAGATGAAGAGCACAGAAATCAATAGCAAACCACAGAGGAGGCACTCGGTTTTTTAGGTGGTTCGATTGCAGTCCGCAATCTACATCCACCCCTCACTCCAACTAGAGTGAGGATTCCACTAGACGATGCTAGATCAATGCAGACTCAGTCTGCGAACAACATGCTACCACACAGCTTGAACACCAAGGGAAATAAATCCCTCAACCAAGTTCTACTACCCACAGAACTTGAAACCTGTTCTAGCTCCCAGCTAGAACACAACAGAAAAATCCTCTCCCTTCCTCCACACACCGGAGGAGAACAGTTAATGACAACCTGTCACTAACACCACCAGAGATCACCGATCTCTCTTCCTCTGCAATTCAGAGGGAAACTGGAGTAGTACTCCCTTCCTCCACACACCGGAGGGAAAACAATTCAAATCAGAATGGAAGAACGAAAATAAACGAAAGCAAAGTAGAAAAAAAAATAATGAAGAAGAAATCGGTTCTGAAACCCAATACAAATGTAGCTTCAAATGAAGTAATTCATCAACCCACACACACTCTCTCTCTCGAACAATCTCCTCTCAGATATGGAACTCTCTACTCTTTTTCTTTTCTGGATCGTGCAGACTCTCACCAATGGCTTCTGCTTTTTCTTTTCACGATCGAGCTTCTACTGAAGGATGAAGCTCTATATTTATAGCAGATAATGGCGTGTGGCTGCCAGGTTCCCGCCTTAAGAATTCGGACCACGTGGTAGCATCCAGCAGGCTATCAGAACACGTGTCCTCATCTGGGCACTCTCCTTATCCTCGGATCACGTGCCCAGCACCAGTACGCTCAGCAACTGGAGTTAGATGGCGTCAACTCACTTGCTCCAAAGGGTTGACGCAGCCATCATAGATCTTCAACCTTTTTAACCGCTGCGTCGACTCCATCAGCCTGCTGTGTTGACGCAACGGTATCGGCAGTCCAGTGATCAAGCCTTCAACATATGGGCGTGCTGCGTCGACGTTATCAGCATGTTGAGTTGACGCATTGAAGACATGTACATTTATATACTGGCGTCTCTTAAGCCGCTGCGTCGACGCTGCCTGTTGATGGTGTTGACGCAGTGGAAGATATCGTGAAAGCTTCGTCGCTTGTAAGAGTCTCTGCTTCTTTAACTGCTGCGTCGACGTTGCTTGCTTGTGGCGTTAACGCAATAGAAGACATCGTGAAAGCTTCGTCTACTGATGCGTGGACGCTTTAAGCTTCAGGCGTCGACCCTGTTCCCTTCAGCAATAATAATGTAGTGTATAGACTTAGTGTTAACGTGAAGCATTGTATAGACTTCAGAGATCAATATAGCAAGTGTGTACATAGTGAGGGAGTGTATAGACTTAGCAGTCTAGGTCTCTAACAACGAGTGTATAGACTTGCAACTCTTCATGAGATCTCAGTGTAAAGACTCAACCAATGTATATAGTTGAAGATCTAACAATCGAGTGTATAGAGTTAGTTATGTGAGCATGCATTGTATAGACTTCACACAAGAAGACAAACAGGCTGTACAGACTTGGAGAGTTGAACCCAATGTACAGACTTGTTGATATCAAATGAAGAGCTTCCAGTGTATGGACTTTGCAGTGCAGACAATAATGTATAGACTTAGAGAAATGAAGTCTATTGTGTAGACTTGGAGAACTGTTCAATGTGTTGGGTTGGCATTGTATAGACTTGGCTTTGAGCACTTGGGCTGAAGGCAATGGGCAGACTAGGCGATGTGTAGACTTTGCCCAAGGAACCGAATGTAGAGACTTTATGAGATGCAAACGGCTGAACAGACTTGAATGAGTATAGGGTGTATAGACTTGAAAGTCTGAAGGCGAAGTGCAAACATGCTGAGTTGACACTGCAGCCCAATGAGTTGACGCTGCAACGTATTATTTTTACGTTCAACTGATGATGTATAGACTTAATCAAATGAAGAACCTGAACAGAAGAGTCTACGCATCAGCACACTGAGTTGACGCACTGGTGTGAGAACAGAGACATACAATGACTGAAGGGTCGACGCATCAGCACACTGAGTTGACGCACTGGTGTGAAGACTGTGCAGACAAAGTGTAGGCAGAATTAAGGTAAAGCATGATATCTGACAGCCATTGAACTGTACTCACTCACATGATGAAACATCATTACTCTAGAGATAGAAGATTGATTTATAGTGTGGGACATCATCAAAACCATAGGGATGTAACAATCTCCCCCTTTTTGATGATGACAACACTATGAATCAAGCAATATCAAGTTTCAACAAAAAGTTAATACCAGCTGCAACAAGCAGAATAAATTCAACATGCTCATGCAAATGAATTAAACATTCCCTACAGCATTCCCTACAGCACACTCTCATCTCCCCCACAACTCATAACCATTTCTTCCACGAAGCAACATGACTCCCCTCAAAGCTCAAGACAAAACCAATACTCACTGATATTGCAAACTTCTCACTGAAATTGCAGACATTGCAAGCTTCTCTCCCCCTTTGACATCAGCAAAAAGAACTACAGAATGTGTGACAGTGCTGGAAACATGAGGACTAAGGGCAATTACTTCTTAGTGCAGAAAGCCACGAGTAGGTCTTAAGAGAATAAGTGAGTTTCTAATCTCAAGAGAGAATTCTTTAGACTTCAGTACACAATAGAGAAGTAGAATGATAGACAAGTTTATCAGCATACATAGTGGATGATTGAGAGCAGGAGTTCACAAGTATGGCCAGATATAGCTGATCATTCAACTATTCCACAAGACAGCAAGAGACTAAATCTGAGAGGTGTTTTCAAGGTATTGAAGACAAGCAATCCATTAGTTGCATAACAACAAGGAATTTTTGTTGGAAATGATTTTCAAGAAGATCAATGAGTAAGTTGGTAGTTCACTTCCTTTGACATTAGGGAGACACCTTGATTAGAGGCCTGAATCCCCAGTTACTCAGAGTGAGTACCTCATTACTTCCTGTTATATATCTATCTCAGTGTTTTTGATGATAATAAAACCAAGGACCCTTGGTGGCTCTCCTGTTTGGAATCCTTGACCCAAGTGTTTTTCACACGTTTTTCAAGGCCGGATTTTTTCATGCTTTTGCTTAAGGCTTTAGCCTTCCGAATGGGCTTTCTTAGATCTCAAATGAACTTGACATTTCCCATATACATGCATCCAATTCATGTCTCGATCTTGTGGATATGGTTCTCAGGGCTAAACTCTTATTTTACAGGTTTTTTGATAGTCCGGTCGACCTCCAGCATGACCCCGGTCGGCCTGAAATAACAGAATACAATTCTCTACAGACTGTCACAGTGGCGGTCGACCGCCCCTCAAATCCCGATCGATCGGATTTCCCAGGGACCGCCCACTTGCAGGTTTCTCAGTGGCGGTCGACCGCCAGCCCCTGCAGGTCGACCGCCAGCCCCGAGCTGCCAACAATTGTTGACTTTTTCACCTTTCGAGATTAGCCATTCTCATGGGAATTGTTTAATCCCTAAGCTACCAAACTCTCCAGATATTGTGGATCTGGTCTGGGGGAGGCCTTGGACCATTCAAGAACCTATATAACTTATACAAGAGGGTTTGGAAAACCCTAACGCTCAAGGAAGATCAAAGGGAGGCTGCCAAGAGGAAGAGAAGGGATTTGGCACTGTAGACGTGAACAGTGCTCCGAGAGAAGTTCTTCATCCTTCTTCATCAAGTCAAGTGAAGATCAGCCCAAGGATTCAAGCTGCATCCAAAGCATCCAACCATCCATTAAGGGGGAGCAAATCAAGATTCTTCTATTGTGTTCTAAATTCTTTTTGCCTTCTTAAGCTTCATATGTGGATCTTGTAGTTGTTAAAATATTTCGGTGTGTGTGGATCTTCCTAGATCCGTGTGTGTGTGTTTGTGTGTGTCCTCCCGTGTAGCTGTGTGCGTATTAAGGTGTTCTTGCATCGTCGCGGGAACTCCTCTTCCCAGTGTGTAAGTGTTGTGTGTGGTTGATCTTGTAACCCTTTACAAGATAGTGTGTGGATCCTCACAGTCCGTGAGGGGTGGACGTAGGTTGCCTTTGTGGCATCCGAACCACCTAAAAATCATTGTCGCCGTGTGGTTTGTTCCTTTTCTTCTATCCCCATTCTGTGCTAATTGCATGTGTGATTTCCAGTTCAGTTTTATTCTCAATAATCCATTTATCACCTTTTAGATCTTGCATTGTTTTTTGGTCTCTGTTTACCTTGTCTCTCTTATAGCATTCTATCACATATTTTATACAAAAAGAAAATAATCTTCATTAATTTTTAACACCCAATTCACCCCCCTCTTGGGTGCCATTTAAACTCGGGACTTCAATTGGTATCAGAGCGAGGGCTCTTTCCTTCACAGATCTAACGATCTAGAGCAAGATCCGATTAAATGGCAAACAAGGGTATGATACCTGAGGGTCACTCCATCAACCGTCCTCCTTTTTTTGATGGCTCAAACTACTCTTACTGGAAAAATAGAATGCATGTTTTTCTGAGGGCGCAAGAGTACGAAGTTTGGAGAGTTGTGAACAAGGGTCCTCATAAACTCGGGGCTGATGAAGAAAAATGGACGCCCGAGGAAATTAAGAAATGCACTGCTAATTTTAATGCCATGAACATTATGCAATGTGCAATACACCCTAGTGAATTCTCTCGTGTCTCTATGTGCAGTTCAGCCAAAGAAATGTGGGACAAGCTGCGACTCATATACGAGGGAACTTCAGAGGTCAAAGAAACCAAGGCAAATCTCCTAGTCACGAACTATGAGCTATTCAAAATGAAACCTGAAGAAACCATCTCTGAGATGTTCGCAAGGTTAACAGAGATCACAAATGGTCTCAAAGGTCTCGGGAAGGAATACTCAAATTCTAAGCTTGTGAGGAAGGTGTTAAGGTCCCTACCGTCAGCTTGGCACACCAAGGCCACGGTAATTGAAGACTCAAAGAACTTGCCAACTCTCACCTTGGATGAACTCATAGGATCACTCATGACCTATGAGATAAATATAAAGAGAACAGCTGACGAAGACATCAAAAAGAAAAAGGTCATTGGACTGAAAGCTCACCAATCCGATGACGAATCTCAAGAAGGTGAATCAAGTGACGGAAGCAATGAAGAGGAAGAATTGGCGATGATAACTCGCCAAGTGAGGAAATTTCTAAGGAAGAAGAGAAACTTTCAGGGAAGCTTTAGAAAGGGGCCAAGAAGGCCCATGCAAGCCAAAGGCGAATCGAGCAAGCCAAGTAGCATCATATGCTACGAATGCAAGAAGCCTGGGCATATGAGAGGTGAATGTCCAGATCTAAAAAGGAAATTCAAGAAGGATAATTTCAAGAAACCCAAAGCCATGGTCGCCACTTGGAGCGACGAAGAAGATGAACCATCTGATGAAGAGATTCAAGAACTTGTGGAAAGCTTGTGCCTCATGGCACATGAAGATGAATCCACGGAGGTAAATTCTGACCATGAATTCATTTCCAATGAACAATGAGAATCTGAATATGAAAAGTTGTACACTAAGTACAAGAAAACCAGATCTGAAAATAAAACTCTCAAAAAGAAACTTGATGACTTGTCACGCGAAGATATCTTTACTAAATTTGAGAAACTGGAACAGGAATGATTTGAGGCTACGGAAGAAAAAGAAAATCTACTGCAAACAATTATAGAATGTGATAAGACCAAAAAGGAACTATCATGCAAGATAACTGAAATGGAGGAAGCATGTGAAAGGATCAAAATTCAAGAACAAATTTTGAAATCCACCAATTCAGAACTCGAAAGGAGAAATGGGTCTTTGACTGAAAAAGTTGCTGAACTTCAGCTCACCTTGACTAGGTTTGTTAAGGGGAAACAAAACCTGGATAACCTACTGGGAGTTAAAGTCAACTTCCAAAAGGAAGGCTTGGGGTACACACCTCAAAACAAAAAATCCTTTGAGCATAAGATCACCACATCCTTCATTCATGAAAAGGACTATAATCATGCTTCATGTTCTGATTCTCAATCCCAACATGTTCAGCCTAAATCACACAAGAATCAAAGAACCTTTTCACATGCAAATTGCTTTCATTGTGGTAGATTTGGTCACGTGATGTCCAACTGCTGGTTCAGACAAAGCACACCTAAATATCATGTTCCATGGACCAAGAAAACATCCACAAGAAGTTGGACTAACTCCTATGGACCCAAACTTGTTTGGGTACCAAAAATAATTGCATGAGAAGTTTTTTTCTTGCAGATATGTCTTGAAGCCAGGGGGAGCAAATGGTACTTGGATAGCGGGTGTTCAAGGCATATGACAGGGGACAAGGAATTGTTCTCTACACTGCAAGATAAGGATGGAGGGTCAGTTGTCTTTGGAGGTCAAGATAAAGGTAAAATCATTGGAACTGGCAACATTGGCAAGAATTCTGAAATCCTTATTGAAGATGTGCTTTTGGTGAAAGGTTTAAATCATAACTTGCTAAGCATTAGCCAATTGTGCGATAAGGGTTTTAAAGTTATTTTTGATGAAACTCACTGCATTGTCTTAAACAAAAATTCAAATGAGATCAAATTTCTTGGAAAAAGGAATAACAATATCTACACTGTTGATATTGATAATGCTTCTTGCGATAAGTTCTGCTTGGTTGCGAACAATCATGAAAATACATGGTTATGGCACCGAAGATTAGGTCATGCTAGTTTTGGAGTAATCTCCAAGCTGTCTAGACATGACTTGGTGAATGGACTGCCAAAATTAAAATTTGAAAGTGATAGGATATGTGAGGCTTGTACTAAAGGCAAGCAAACACGAACCTCTTTCAAAAATAAAAACATTGTTTCATCTGCTAGGCTTTTGGAACTGTTGCATCTTGATCTTTTTGGTCCCACTAGAACATCTAGCCTAGGAGGAAAATCCTACGGCTTTGTGATTGTTGATGACTTCTCCAGATTCACATGGGTGTTATTTTTAGCTAATAAAAGTGATGCTCTGATGGAGTTTTAAGTGTTTTGCAGAAAAATTCAAAATGAAAAAGGTTACCTCATCACCACCATCCAGAGTGATCATGGTGGTGAATCTGAAAATCATGATTTCAGCATCTTCTGTGAAGAGCAGGGGTATACACACAATTTTTCATCACCAAGGACGCCCCAGCAAAATGGAGTAGTGGAAAGGAAGAACAGAACATTAATAGACATGGCCCGGACCATGCTAAGTGAGAATTCCCTGCCTAAGTATTTTTGGGCTGAGGCGGTGAGTACAGCTTGCTACATCACCAACAGGGCAATGGTAAGGCCCATTCTGATGAAAACTCCTTATGAGCTCTACAAGGGTAAGAAACCCAACATCTCTTATCTTAAACCTTTTGGATGCTCCTGCTATATTTTGAACAATGGTAAGTCCAACTTGGGTAAGTTTGATGAAAAGAGTGATAAAGGAATCTTCCTAGGTTATGCACTCAACTCTAGAGCTTACCGTCTATTTAATAAAAGGACTTTAGTTGTTGAAGAAAGTCCTCATGTCATCTTTGATGAATCCGAATCAAAACAGATAGACCAAACTTCTTCTACCTTGGATGCAGATGAAGATCCTAAGAACTCAATAAGTGTCAAGGCTAAGGATGAATCGTTGGAAGCAACCTCTAGCAACAGTGAAAAAGATGAAGATCCTATACTCGAGACTCTACAAGAACCACAAGTGCAGCATCCTGATCTACCCAGCTCCTCCACCCGTCTAAAGATCATCCAGCTGTGAACATCATAGGCAATTTGGAGGATGGGGTAAGAACTAGGTCCTCTCTAAGGCAAGTTGAAGAGGAAGACTTGATAGCCTTGCTATCACAAGAAGAACCCAAGGACTTTCGTGAAGCTCTTCAAAATGAATCCTGGATTCAGGCTATGCATGATGAACTGCACCAGTTTGAAAGAAACGAGGTGTGGACTCTCATGCCACATCCTAAGAACCATCCCACTATTGGAACTCGTTGGGTCTTCAGAAACAAGTTAAATGATGCGGGATTGGTGGTTAGGAATAAGGCCCGGCTTGTGGCCAAGGGGTACAGCCAGGAAATGGGCATTGATTTTGATGAGTCTTTTGCACCAGTTGCCAGACTTGAAGCTGTTCGAATCTTATTGTCCTATGCTTGCTCTTTGAACTTTAAGTTATTTCAAATGGATGTTAAATCTGCATTTCTTAACGGCTATATCAAGGAGGATGTCTTTGTAGAACAGCCTCCAGGTTTTGAAGATTCCAAACATCCACAACATGTGTACAAACTCCAAAAGGCCCTATATGGACTAAAGCAAGCACCAAGGGCGTGGTATGAACGGCTTACCTCATTTTTGGTTGAAAATGGTTTCAAGAGAGGTAATGTTGACCAAACACTTTTCACCAAGAGATCAGGTAAAGACATTTTGGTGGTTCAAGTGTATGTAGATGACATCATCTTTGGGGCCACTAACAATGTCTTATGCAATGAATTTGCAAAAATCATGCAGGGAGAATTCGAGATGAGTTTAATGGGGGAGCTAACCTTCTTTCTTGGATTACAGGTGAAACAAACTTTAGAAGGAATCTTCATCAATCAAACCAAATATACTATTGAACTGTTGAAGAAATATGGGATGGCGGAAGCAAAACCCATATCAACTCCCATGGCTACCACCACAAAGCTGGATAAAGATGAAAATGGTAAAACAGTAGATCCTACACTGTTTCGAGGTATGATCGGATCGCTACTGTACCTTACAGCATGTCGCCCTGACATTCAATTCAGTGTATGTCTCTGTGCCCATTTTCAGTCATGCCCCAAGGAATCTCATTTATCCGCCGTGAAACGCATTTTCAGATATCTCATTGGATCCTTAAACCTTGGCTTGTGGTTTCCTATCGGTGGTTCCTTTGATTTAATTGCTTATACCGATGCGGATTATGCTGGGTGCATTGTAGATCGTAAAAGTACAAGTGGATACTGTCAGTTTCTTGGTGGTTGCCTAGTCTCATGGGCCTCCAAGAAACAACATTCAGTAGCTCTCTCAACGGCCGAGGCTGAATATGTAGCCGCTGGAAGTTGTGGAGCCCAAGTACTTTGGATCAAAAATCAACTGCTTGATTTAGATGTTGAAATGAAAACTGTTCCAATTCTGTGTGACAATACCAGTGCGATAAATTTGTCTAAAAACCCTGTTCAGCACTCCAGGACCAAACATATAGATATTCGTCATCATTTTTTGAGGGATCATGTAGGAAAAGGGGTCTTTGAATTGAACTTCATTGACACACACAATCAGCTAGCTGACATTTTCACCAAACCTCTAAATCAGGATCAGTTTAATAAGATAAGAAGAGAACTTGGGATGTGCAAGGGTGAGAGCATACATGCATAAGTTTGCATCTAAGGTATAGGGTTGCATTTGTAGAAAAATCATGTGCACCGAGGGTAGAAACCATGCATTTTGCCTCTTCTCTTTCTTATGTGTTGTTTCTCACGTTGTTACTCACCTTGCATGCTTGTTTGTTACTACTTATATCCAACCCTTCTTGAATAATTCTTCTATGGCTTAATATTCCTTGCTCAAACATCTGTGGACTCAGTGTGCTGGTACTAAAGGAACTTACTAGGGAAAATCAGAACCTCCTCTCAGTTATGCATCTTGCTCTTTTCACTTCCCTTGTCCTGATTAGTGGCCCCTCTCAGGCAGTCCGTTGCCTATCCCCCAATAGAAAAAGAAAAAAAAATAGAAGGAAAATCAAAAAGGAAAAAGAAAGAAACAAAAAAAAGGGAAATATCTATTTTTGGGGATTTTGGTCCTGGCGGTCGACCGCCAGGCCCGCGCCGGTCGACCGCCGGCGGCGGACCGGCCCGACTTAGGGGTCCACCGACCCTTCTTATATGGGTCCTTTTTCTTCTTTTCTCTCTCTCCTTCACTTCCACTCACTCTCTACCACCAAACCCTAACCCCAACACTCCTCATCTCCACCATCCAAGCCTCCACAACCCTTCTTCCTCCATCCGCACATTGATTCGGTCGTCCCGGCATCACTTCGGGACCTCTCCCTTATTGTCGGGTGTGCGTTCGTGGAGATCTCTCTCAACTTCTTCTCTGTGGAAAAGTTCCTCCAAGCTGTAGAAGTGTCCCTTGTGCTTCATCCACGTTCCCGGGGTTGAGATCGTTTCCCCAAGAGTTTCCCGGTGGGTTTTTCAAGTTCGGAATGCCGCCAAGACGGAGTTCTCGGCGTTCTGCCCAAGGTGAAGCTAGCCGCCAACGGCCAGCAGCCCCGGCTCTGCCATCTCAGCAAGCTCCTCCTCTGCCTCGAGCACCCTTACCTCCACGTCCTATTATCGACCCTCGCTTGGTTGACTTTGATGAGGTGAATGCGCTCTTCCCGGATTTGTGCGCTCTTTTTGAGGTTCAGGACGGTTGGATGGATTTTGTTACCCGGTACAATAAGTATTATCCTCGGTTGGTGCAGCAGTTCTATGGCTTTTTAGCTGTGAGAAATGACCGGTTATACACCACGGTTGAGGGTGTGGAGCTTCATATCACTCCGGAGTTATTTCAGCAGGCCCTAGGAGTATCCGCCATAGGTGCAGATAGGGCATTTGGTTTTGGTGAAGTTCCAGCAACATTTACTGCTATGACAGGCTGTGAATATGTACACGGTGTGAGCAATTTGATCAAGCTAAATGCCAATCATTTTCCTTCACTACAGCGAGTCCTGCACCACATGTTTACATCATTGATTTATCCCAAAGTGGGCGGTCGGGATAAGGTTACAGAGGTTCAGCGTTTTCTATTCTATCATGTTATGAACGGTATTCAAATCAATATGGGTCGGCTCATGACTGGTCTGATTGGAACCTGTCGTACCTACCTCCGGCGGTCTCTTCCATATGCTTCGCAGTTGACTGGAGTCTTTATTCATGCCGGAATTAATGTGGCAAATGAGCAGTTCATCTATGTTCGGCCGGATGATGTGTACAATAAGCATAAAATTTTCACAGTTTTTGGCTACTACTTTGGTCCCGACGGCGAGCTTGTGCGGGACATTCCAGTTTATGGGGAAGATGAGCTCCGTGAGGAAGATGATGCGCCAGCGCAGCCGCAAGGCGACGGGGATGTCCCCCCTCCAGTTACCGCTAAGGAGCAGCCGCCTCCCTCGTCCCCGTTTCACCCGGATCTTGAGATGTTGCCTCCACCCCAGTTTCACCATGGGGAATCTTCCACTCAGGGGGCCGGACAGCGCCCTTCGGTGGATTACGAGGCTCTTGACGGGCGGCTTACCGGCTTGGAGACTCGTGTGGATAACCTTGGGGATCGTCTCTCTACCCTTGGCGACAATATGGGTGGACACCTTCTCTACTGCTTTTGAGACTCTCTCTACTCAGATGGCCACTCTCACCACCCACATGACTTCTCTCCGTGCAGATTTCGCTGAGTCTGGCCAATCCTTTACCCTCTTGCAGCTCTCCCTTATTGGCATGCGGCGCTAGGATGCGGCTCGTGATGTATCCATTGGTCATGTTCTTGATCTTCTTCACAGTCATGGCCACCAACTTAGCGCCATTCATCAGCACCTTGGCCTTCCACCTACACCTCCCGCCGATCAGTCCCCTCCTACAGATGCTCCATGAGGCTTTGTTTTGCTTTCACCTCTAGCATGTTCTCTTTTGATCCAGTGCAGTTTGAGTCCCTCCTTCGTCTATCCCATCCCTTTTTGATGTTGACAAAGGGGGAGAAGTAGTAGGGCAGGCTTATTATTTACTTATGTATGTCGTTGTGTGGTTGTGTTGTGTATGTCGTTGTGTGGTTGTGTTGCTTTCTTGCATGTCATGTGAGGGCTGTCTGTAGTGTTAGTCTTTTGCTTAGACTTTGGTTTTAGAGTCGTGCATCCACTTGCACTAATGTATCTTGTAATGAAACTATGATGAATTGAAAGCACTGGTGTTTGAATTCATTTGTTGGCTTTGGTGTCTCATTTCATATTCTTATTGCCTTTCTAGTGATCTGTGCTACATCATGTTGATTGGTTTGTTTTGGTGAATGACATTTCTAGCACAACGTTCAATCTGAATTTTTACAGCATAAACCTTGGTGTGTTAGCCTAGCGTTTTGTCATCATCAAAAAGGGGGAGATTGTTGTATATCTATCTCAGTGTTTTTGATGATAACAAAACCAAGGACCCTTGGTGGCTCTCCTGTTTGGAATCCTTGACCCAAGTGTTTTTCACACGTTTTTCAAGGTCGGATTTTTTCATGCTTTTGCTTAAGGCTTTAGCCTTCCGAATGGGCTTTCTCAGATCTCAAATGAACTTGACATTTCCCATATACATGCATCCAATTCATGTCTCGATCTTATGGATATGGTTCTCTGGGCTAAACTCTTATTTTTCAGGTTTTTTGATAGTCCGGTCGACCTCCAGCATGACCTCGGTCGACCTGAAATAACAGAATACAATTCTCTACAGACTGTCACAGTGGCGGTCGACCGCCCCTCAAATCCCGATCGATCGGATTTCCCAGGGACCGGCCACTTGCAGGTTTCTCAGTGGCGGTCGACCGCCAGCCCCTGCAGGTCGACCGCCAGCCCCGAGCTGCCAACAATTGTTGACTTTTTCACCTTTCGAGATTAGCCATTCTCATGGGAATTGTTTAATCCCTAAGCTACCAAACTCTCCAGATATTGTGGATCTGGTCTGGGGGAGGCCTTGGACCATTCAAGAACCTATATAACTTATACAAGAGGGTTTGTAAAACCCTAATGCTCAAGGAAGATCAAAGGGAGGCTGCCAAGAGGAAGAGAAGGGATTTGGCACTGTAGACGTGAACAGTGCTCCGAGAGAAGTTCTTCATCCTTCTTCATCAAGTCAAGTGAAGATCAGCCCAAGGATTCAAGCTGCATCCAAAGCATCCAACCATCCATTAAGGGGGAGCAAATCAAGATTCTTCTATTGTGTTCTAAATTCTTTTTGCCTTCTTAAGCTTCATATGTGGATCTTGTAGTTGTTAAAATATTTCGATGTGTGTGGATCTTCCTAGATCCGTGTGTGTGTGTTTGTGTGTGTCCTCCCGTGTAGCTGTGTGCGTATTAAGGTGTTCTTGCATCTTCGCGGGAACTCCTCTTCCCAGTGTGTAAGTGTTGTGTGTGGTTGATCTTGTAACCCTTTACAAGATAGTGTGTGGATCCTCACAGTCCGTAAGGGGTGGACGTAGGTTGCCTTTGTGGCATCCGAACCACCTAAAAATCGTTGTCGCCGTGTGGTTTGTTCCTTTTCTTCTATCCCCATTCTGTGCTAATTGCATGTGTGATTTCCAGTTCAGTTTTATTCTCAATAATCCATTTATCACCTTTTAGATCTTGCATTGTTTTTTGGTCTCTGTTTACCTTGTCTCTCTTATAGTATTCTATCACATATTTTATACAAAAAGAAAATAATCTTCATTAATTTTTAACACCCAATTCACCCCCCTCTTGGGTGCCATTTAAACTCGGGACTTCACTTCCTTCCTTTTTTTTATTAAGGAACAGAGTTAGTAACTGTGACTTTTGACATGAGGAAACACCTTGATTAGAGGCCAGAGTCCCCAGTTACTCACCAGCAAGCCACCATTGCTCTGTCATGACTTTTCATTTATTTTAAGCATTTGACACCTCATGACTTGGGAGAAATATTCATTTCATTGATGAAGCTCCCAGTTTCTCAGTGATCAAAACAGAACATGTTTGTTCAGTTAAGCCCTTGAGTTAAAGAGATAGAATGATTGAAGACAATACCAAAAAAAGGACTTTTCTTGAATTGAGTCTTGAAGTCTAGATTTCAAGTTGATTGGGTCAGATATCAAGACATACAAGTTTTTGGCCTGAACCATAATCAATGACAATGTAGGAAGATATACTTTATGCAATTAGTCCAGATCTCTGAAGTAGTACCAAAGGAAAGATTCTAATTTGGAGATTAGAGTCACTGACTTATAGACTTAAGAGATAAGTGACACTCTACTTTCTGAGAGAACCACACTAAATCAGTCATGCAAGACCAGCAAAGGTACACATCTGGACAGCCCTTTTGAATCTGTCAAAGAACTTCTCTTCTCACATTACAACTCAGCTCCCCCTAAGACATAGCATTCCTCAATGAAATATTCCAGCAAAAACTCAAGGCTTCCCCTTTATTTAGAGCATTCCTGACAGCTAACCAGTAAGCATTCTGAACTCCCCCTTAAACAGCATGCAAGAAGGCTAAACATCAGATAGACACAACTCCCCCTCACACCAAGAACAGGCTTCATAATTAAGATAATTTGTATAAGCCTAATTCTCTTCTCAATGTGGAAAAGTTTTCATTATCCAGAGGCTTTGTGAATATGTCAGCAATCTGATTATCTGTGCCTACATGAATCAGTTTAAAATTATTCTTAGACACCTCATCTCTTATAAAATGATGTCTTATCTCTATGTGTTTGGTTCGTGAATGCAAAACAGGATTTTTAGCAAGATTGATGGCACTAGTATTACAGTAAATAGGTGTGCACCCCAGGTCTACTTGGTAGTCCTGAAGCTGGTGTTTAATCCATATGACTTGTGTTCCACAACTCCCTGCAGCCACATATTCAGCTTCTGCAGTGGAGAGGGCCACAGAATGTTGTTTCTTGGAGCCCCAAGACACTAAACACCCACCCAAGAATTCACAATGGCCACTTGTGCTTTTCCTGTCTAGTTTACAGCCTGCATAGTCAGCATCTGTGTATGCTACTAGGTTAAGTGTGTGAGATGCAGGAAACCATAAACCAAGAGAGTGACTAGCTGACAAATATCTGAAGATTCTTTTAACTGCAGCTAAGTGTAGTTCAGTAGGTCTAGACTGATACCTTGCACACATTCCTACACTGAATTGTATATCAGGTCTAGAGGCTGTCAAGTAAAGTAGTGATCCAATCATACCTCTATAAAGTTTGGCATTTACTTCTTTACCTGTCTCATCTGCATCCAATGAAGTATTGGTGCCCATGGGTGTAGTAATGTGCTTTAAGTTTTCCATGCCAAACCTTTTGAACAGTTCCATTGTGTATTTGGTTTGGTTGATGAAGCACCCATCTTCTAGCTGCTGTACCTGCAATCCAAGAAAATATTTTAGTTCACCAACCAAGCTCATTTCAAATTCAGCAGACATCATGGTAGAAAATTCATCACATAGTTCATGCTTAGTTGATCCAAATACAATGTCATCTACATATACCTGAACTATGATGAGATCTTTATTCATGCCCTTGGTAAATAAAGTCTGATCAACTTTACCTCTTTTGTAGCCCTTGCTGATCAGAAATTCAGATAATCTTTCATACCAAGCTCTTGGAGCCTGCTTTAGACCATACAAGGCTTTGTTTAACCTGAAAACTTGGTTAGGTTGAGGAGAATATTGAAATCCAGGAGGTTGTTCAACAAAAACTTCTTCTTTAATGACTCCATTTAAAAAGGCACTTTTAACATCCATTTGTTGGAGTTTTATGTTCTTTGAGCATGCAAAGGCAAGCAACAGTCTTATAGCTTCCATCCTAGCAACAGGTGCATAGGATTCATCAAAGTCTACACCGAATTCCTGACAGTAGCCTTTGGCTACTAGTCTGGCTTTATTCCTCGAGATAATTCCATCTTCATTCATCTTATTTTTGAACACCCACTTGGTTCCTATGACATTAATACCATCTGGTCTTGGGACAAGCTCCCAGACATTATTCCTTTCAAACTGACCTAATTCCTCACTCATAGCATTGACCCAAGCTTGATCAGCTAAGGCCTCTTCTACTGTTTTGGGTTCAATTTGTGAGACTAAAGCAATTAAGTCATCATTATTCACATTTCTAAAATGAGACCTAGTCCGAAGAGGATCTTCAGGATTGCCTATGACTTTATCTAAAGGATGGTCTTTAAGAAATCTGATATTTGTTGAAGACTCACCTGTTTCTCTTGGCCCTTCCTGATTGGGGGAATTTGTTTCTCCATTTGGCTGAGTCTTCTCTTCTTCCTGTTGGTCTTCTAGAAAGTCTCCACCATGATTGGAATCCCTGTCAAGATTTTCAACATTAGAGACATCTTTCTTTTCACTAAAAAGGATGTGTGGAGATTCTTCCACTTTCTGATCTGATATGTTAAATACCCTATATGCCCTTGACACTTCAGAGTAACCCAAGAATATTCCAGGTGAACTCTTGGCTTCAAACTTGTCTAAATCTTTCTTATCATTGTTATGAATAAAATATTTTGCTCCAAAAATTCTGAAATGAAACAAGTTTGGTTTCTTACCTTTTAGAAGCTCATAGGGTGTTTTCTTGTGTATGGGTCTTACCATGGCCCTGTTGATTATGTAGGTTGCTGTATTGGCCGCTTCTGCCCAAAACCTTCTAGGTAATTTACTTTCAATCAACATGGTTCGGGCCATTTCCACCACTGTTCTATTTCTTCTCTCCACAATCCCATTTTGTTCAGGTGTCCTGGGAGAAGAAAACCTGTGAGTTAGTCCTTCTTTGTCACAAAGATCAGTAAACATGGAGTTTTCAAACTCACCTCCATGGTCAGATTGAATAGAACTAACCTTGTACTTCCCTTCTTATTTTACCTTATTGAAAAATAGATTAAACTTTTGAAATGCATCACTCTTATTTGCTAAGAAAAATATCCATGAATATCTAGAGAAGTCATCTATGATGACATAGCCAAACCTGTTTCCATTAAGACTCTGAGTTCTAGTTAGACCGAAAAGGTCCATATGAAGAAGTTCCATTGGTCTAGAAGACAATGGCTCAGATCTCAGTTTAAAGGAATTTCTGGTCTGTTTGCCTAGAGCACAGGCATCACATGCTTTTGATATTGAGTTGAATTTAATTCTAGGCATGCCTCTAACTAAATCATGCTTGACCAATTTATTTAAAGTTGAAAAGCTAGCATGACCTAGACGTCTATGCCATTCAAAGGCATCATTTTCAGAATTGGCAGATAAGCAAATAGTAGATTCAGAATTCTCATCTAAGTCTACAATGTAGACATTATTAATCCTGTTGGCTACAAATTTAATCATGTCAGAATTTGTTTCAAGGATTTTACATGAACTATCATCAAATACAACCCTGTGACCCCTGTCACATAATTGGCTAATGCTAATCAGGTTGTGTTGAAGCCCTTCCACAAGTAATACTTTTTCAATGGAATTTGTGGAAGACTTACCTACTGTGCCAACTCCAATTATTTTACCTTTGTTCTTTCCTCCAAACTTGACCAGACCCCCTGGCTTCATCTCTATCTTGCTGAACTTGGATCGGTCTCCTGTCATATGCCTGGAGCAGCCACTGTCGAGGTACCACTTGTTGTCTTCAGCTGCCAGGCCGACCTACACAAATATATCAAGCAGATTGATTTGGAACCCAGGATGAGTTGGGTCCAAGGACATTGTTCAAATCTCTGATCAAGTGTTTAGGTATCCAGATTTGTTTCAGCATGGTTTTCTCTGGCACCTTCCTTTCTGGTTTATTAAAGTTGAATCCAGCTGAACTGGAGAAGTGAGTTCTATTCCATTCATTAGTCTTCCTATTCCTAGGAAATTTCCTGTAGGCTTGTTGATTAGCATATTTTTGACCATGAAAGTTATTCCTCCAGTAGGTCTTGTTTGGACCCATCTGGTTGTTATAATTCCAGCTCTTATTCTGATTTATTTTCTTGGTCCAGTTACCATTTGTGTTCTGGTGAGTGGACTTAATGTTATTCTTCATAAAGTTCATTCCACTCTTAAATGGTTGTCCAGTACTGGTTTTTGTGTTTTCTTTAGGACTTTGAGTTTCCTTAGAGCTGTTTGAGCTGGATGGTGTGTCCAGCTTTTCTTTTCCCTTCTCTGGACAGAAGGTGATGGTCTTGAATTGCAAGGGTCTCTTGTTGGTTGGGTCATAGCCTAGACCTTCCTTATTGAAATTGACCCTAGTCCCTAGTATAGCATCTAGGCTAGTCTTTCCTTGGACAAACTTTTCTAAGATTTTCTGTTTGTCTTCCAGCTCCTTTTGAAGAGACTCAGAATTCTTTAGGAGTTCAGCATTTACTTTCTTCACAGCTTCATATTTCTCTGAATTCACTCTAATTTCATTCATGCTTTCTTCAATTTTAGTTTTGAATTCATTGAGCTGTTTTTGACTTTCTTGAATTTCTCCCTTAAGCTTATCATTCTCTTTCCTTAGTGAGGTCATTTCTTCTAGTTGTTCTTTTAGCTTTTCATTTTCCTCACAGACCAGAGTTTGTTCTTCAATATTTGTGTTAAATTTTCTTTTCAGAACTCTGTGCTCTTTGCTAAGAGAATTAAATTTATCTAACAAATCACCATAAGCATCCTCCCAGTCATCAATTGAGAAATTTTCAAAAACGTTTATTACCTCCTCTTCACTGTTTGCCATAAGGCAAATTCCATCTTCATATTCTTCTGAGGAAGCATCTTCGGGATCTTCTTCTTCCTCGCTCCATGTGCAGACCATCGCCTGTGGCTTCTTCTTCTTCTGCACCTTTATGTTTTTCTTCTGAAGATAAGGACCCTTCTTCTGGAGGTCTGGGCATTCGCCTCTCATGTGTCCCTGTTTGTTACAATTAAAACAAGTCAATTTCTTAGGATTTCTATCCCTGTAACTGGTAAATTCAGCATTCTTGTTAAAGGGTTGTGGCTTCTTCTTCCTAAAGGTCTTTCCCTTTTTCTTCAAAAATTTTCTGAACTGTCTAGTGAGCATTGCCTGCTCCTCCTGGTCGAGATTTGATAAACCTTCAAGCTCGGACTCAGACTCGGGGCTACTGCTGCTGCTCCCACTGTTACTACCCTTGTTGCGAGAAGCTCTTAGAGCTACATTTTTACCCTTCCTCTCACTTCCTTCTCCACCTCCTTGGAAATTCATCTCATAGGTCATCAGGGATCCTATGAGTTCATTCACAGTTAAGACAGTCAAATCTTTTGACTCCTCAATCACAATGGCCTTAGTGTGCCATGCCGGGGATAAAGATCTAAGGATTTTCCTGACTATATCTGCCTCAGCAAGATCCTTCCCTAGCCCTTTAAGAGTGTTAGTGATCAAGGATAACCTGGCATACATTTCGGTTATATTCTCATCTGCATTCATCTTAAACATTTCATACTTAGAAGTGTAGAGGTTTACCTTCGAGGCTTTCACTTGAGCTGTACCTTCATAGATCAATTGCAGCTCATCCCACATTCGCTTGGCAGTTCTGTATGCAGATATACGAGCATATTCCTCTGGATGAACAGCACACTGGATTATGTTCAGCGCCGTCCAGTTGAGTGACGAGAGCTTCACATGGTCATCTGTCCAAGCATCCTCGTTTGGTGGCAGCTCATATGGCCCCACCGTGATTACTCTCCACAATTTATGACTCTGAGCTCTGATGAACACTTCCATCCTGTTCTTCCAAAACAGATAGTTACTACCATCGAAATAAGGAGGGCGACTAATGGATTGACCTTCGGCCATGAAGGTTCTAGGACCACCAGCATTTCCTTGACCGTTCGTCCACATGGCGTAAACCTGCTCTGATACCAATTGTTAGCGCAGCAAGAGTGATATAGAAGGGGGGGGATGAATAGATCACTCCCAATTTGCAGAAACTCAGGCGAAAAATAGATTCTGCTGCTAACGCACCTCCTTAACCCGTACACAGAGAAAAGTAGATGAGAGTGAAGAACTGATCACTTGAAGGCAAAGAGACAAGCAGATGAAGAGCACAGAAATCAATAGCAAACCACAGAGGAGGCACTCGGTTTTTTAGGTGGTTCGATTGCAGTCCGCAATCTACATCCACCCCTCACTCCAACTAGAGTGAGGATTCCACTAGACGATGCTAGATCAATGCAGACTCAGTCTGCGAACAACATGCTGCCACACAGCTTGAACACCAAGGGAAACAAATCCCTCAACCAAGTTCTGCTACCCACAGAACTTGAAACCTGTTCTAGCTCCCAGCTAGAACACAACAGGAGAATCCTCTCCCTTCCTCCACACACCGGAGGAGAACAGTTAATGACAACCTGTCACTAACACCACCAGAGATCACCGATCTCTCTTCCTCTGCAATTCAGAGGGAAACTGGAGTAGTACTCCCTTCCTCCACACACCGGAGGGAAAACAATTCAAATCAGAATGGAAGAACGAAAATAAACGAAAGCAAAGTAGAAACAAAAATAATGAAGAAGAAATCGGTTCTGAAACCCAATACAAATGTAGCTTCAAATGAAACAATTCATCAATCCACACAGACTCTCTCTCTCGAACAATCTCCTCTCAGATATGGAACTCTCTACTCTTTTTCTTTTCTGGATCGTGCAGACTCTCACCAATGGCTTCTGCTTTTTCTTTTCACGATCGAGCTTCTACTGAAGGATGAAGCTCTATATTTATAGCAGATAATGGCGTGTGGCTGCCAGGTTCCCGCCTTAAGAATTCGGACCACGTGGCAGCATCCAGCAGGCTGTCAGAACACGTGTCCTCATCTGGGCACTCTCCTTATCCTCGGATCACGTGCCCAGCACCAGTACGCTCAGCAACTGGAGTTAGATGGCGTCAACTCACTTGCTCCAAAGGGTTGACGCAGCCATCATAGATCTTCAACCTTTTTAACCGCTGCGTCGACTCCATCAGCCTGTTGCGTTGACGCAACGGTATCGGCAGTCTAGTGATCAAGCCTTCAACATATGGGCGTGCTGCGTCGACGTTATCAGCATGTTGAGTTGACGCATTGAAGACATGTACATTTGTATACTTGGCGTCTCTTAAGCCGCTGCGTCGACGCTGCTTGTTGATGGCGTTGACGCAGTGGAAGATATCGTGAAAGCTTCGTCGCTTGTAAGAGTCTCTGCTTCTTTAACTGCTGCGTCGACGCTGCTTGCTTGTGGCGTTAACGCAATAGAAGACATCGTGAAAGCTTCGTCTACTGATGCGTGGACGCTTTAAGCTTCAGGCGTCGACCCTGTTCCCTTCAGCAACAATAATGTAGTGTATAGACTTAGTGTTAACGTGAAGCATTGTATAGACTTCAGAGATCAATATAGCAAGTGTGTACATAGTGAGGGAGTGTATAGACTTAGCAGTCTAGGTCTCTAACAACGAGTGTATAGACTTGCAACTCTTCATGAGATCTCAGTGTAAAGACTCAACCAATGTATATAGTTGAAGATCTAACAATCGAGTGTATAGAGTTAGTTATGTGAGCATGCATTGTATAGACTTCACACAAGAAGACAAACAGGCTGTACAGACTTGGAGAGTTGAACCCAATGTACAGACTTGTTGATATCAAACGAAGAGCTTCCAGTGTATGGACTTTGCAGTGCAGACAACAATGTATAGACTTAGAGAAATGAAGTCTAGTGTGTAGACTTGGAGAACTGTTCAATGTGTTGGGTTGGCGTTGTATAGACTTGGCTTTGAGCACTTGGGCTGAAGGCAATGGGCAGACTAGGCGATGTGTAGACTTTGCCCAAGGAACCGAATGTATAGACTTTATGAGATGCAAACGGCTGAACAGACTTGAATGAGTATAGGGTGTATAGACTTGAAAGTCTGAAGGCGAAGTGCAAACATGCTGAGTTGACGCTGCAGCCCAATGAGTTGACGCTGCAACGTATTACTTTTACGTTCAACTGATGATGTATAGACTTAATCAAATGAAGAACCTGAACAGAAGAGTCTACGCATCAGCACACTGAGTTGACGCACTGGTGTGAGAACAGAGACATACAATGACTGAAGGGTCGATGCATCAGCACACTGAGTTGACGCACTGGTGTGAAGACTGTGCAGACAGAGTGTAGGCAGAATTAAGGTAAAGCATGATATCTGACAGCCATTGAACTGTACTCACTCACATGATGAAACAGCATTAATCTAGAGATAGAAGATTGATTTATAGTGTGGGACATCATCAAAACCATAGGGATGTAACACATGGCAGCCCATTTGTCGAGAAGTTCCCATTCCCGGGAAGGAGGAGACACAGTAGGAAGAGTAGAACCTGTGTATGAAGCGGATGGATGGACCGATGGAGGGGGAAGCCCATAAGAAGGATAATGGGCTAGGGAAGGGCCCATATCCAAGTAAGCAAGCTGGGCAGCCCCTGGCTGGAGGCGAACAAAATCGACCGAGGCCACAAGGGAATGGTAGTGTAGGGATCAGAATAGGAGGGTACGGGGATCTGGGTCTTCCCCTTGTACACAGGCTGATGGGCCGAGGTAGAAGCCTGGCCCGCTTCCATATTAGGGAATCAGAGAATCTGAGGATGAATTGGGGTAAGGTCAATGGGGGCCGCAGAGGTGTCCCCTAATCCAGCAATCGGAGATGTAGAAGTGGCGGCAGTAGACACGCCAGAAGAAACCACTGCAGGCGGGGCATCTGCCCCTTATAAACGCTTGTTTAAGGAGATGGAGTTGAGTAGGGTCCAACTGGGCCATCATGTGAAGAACATGACTGGCCGAGTTGTGAGTGGATGAATCAGAGAGAGAGGGTTGGGCACCCTCAATAGTGGCAGACGGGAGAGGAACGACCCTAGGCGGGTCCTCCAAGAGCCCTTGAGGAAGGGAGTCCTCATGGGTGTGAGAGAAGTTGTAAGATGACATGACTGGAGGGGAATCGAACAGGGGATTGAAATAAGAGATGAAATGGGAGTTGCCCCTAGGAGACGATCCTATGGGGAAGAAGCAACTCCACATGCTCTAACACTTGGGGAGGTAAAAACAATCAACCCTAACAAAGATCTAAAACAAACAATCCAACTGACAAAATGCACACAATAGAGGGGAGAGATGAGAAGAGAGACAACCAATTATGCACGAAATGTTTTATAGATTTTCCTCTAGGGCCTGAGTGGATTAATTAAGATGATAGTTCACTCAATCACAAGGTACCTAACCGGGGTAGGAATGGGAGACTGGCTGACTCTAAGGGAGCCTCTCTCTCTCACGGATGTAAAACCCTAGACAGTGTGGTATGGTACAACCTGTCCGGCATCCGTGTGAGAATCCACGGCTCACGGGGACTTACGGAGGTCCTGGACAAGGTCACCTAGTCGGCTCCAAGGAATATGGAGATGAGAGGATCCCTTACCTATGTAGGAATGCAACAAATATGAAAAGTATGTATGGCCCTAAGTGCACCAGAGTGCATGCAAAGTCTAGCCTAGATCTAGCAAACAATGGTCAAACAGGTATGAAAGTTATAAAAGACAATCATGCAAACATCAAATAAGAAACAGGGGAGATCAAGAAGCACCAAATAGCATGAAACAATATGAAATGACAATCACAATGAAGGGCTCGGGTGCACTGTATCACAATAAAATGGTCTGTGGGAGACTGTGCAGGAAGGGCGACGGTCCTGGGTGCACCGTTCGATAGCAGGGAGTAATGACAGAACTGACAAGAATCACAGAATACTGAAATGAACTGAAACTGGGACACGGGGGTGTACCTGGATGAACAGTCTTTCGACAGACCGTGCACACTCTGGGATGGACCTGAGACAACTGTAGAACATCAGTAAAACCACCAGTATGTGGGCAGAAGTGTACCTGAGCAAGCAGAAGCGGACGGTCTTTTGGAAGATCGTGGAGGAAGATGGACAGTCTAAAGAGGACCGCTGAAGCTGGGACTGGAACAGGATGGTGTATCGTCCGACCGCGGTGATGACTGAATGGCTCTACAAGAACCGTGTACTCGTCTGAGAACAGCAACCCGAGGTGGATGAACAGCAACCTGAAACAACTCAAACAAGGGCCCTAACCAAGCACAAAAGTATATCAGCACAACACTAGCACGATGGGCACTAGGTGTCCCACCGTGATCGCCAAAAAATGGGATGTTGACATGTTTTCCCACCTCTTTTTCCTTCCCTTACCTTCCTTTCCAAAAATAGAAAAATATGGTGACAAGCCAAACGAAGGAAAGAAAATAAAGAGAGGGTAAAGGAGTGTATGATCGTGATCGCCACCAAGGCTCCGAATGTAAACAAATACACCGTACCTTGGAAAAAAAAGGGAGACACTCGCCTCAAAAATAGTACTGCGAAGATGAATGGTTCTGGAAGAGCCGCTCTGTGAACTGCACGGTCACTCGATAGACCGCTGATCAGTGCTAAAGGAATGCGGGATGAAGCCTAGCTTGACAATAGAATGGTCCAAAGGAGGTTGGATGAAGAACTGCTCTGTGAAGACCGCTCTCGTACTAGAACGGATAGGAGGACGACCGCCCAATGCCACCAGATTTTAAGTTGTAGGATCTAAACCTCCACCCCTTCCGGCCGGGCAGAAGGAATGGGCCTCGTGCTAGTACGATGCTGACCTGCAAAACACAATGGAAAATACAAAGGAAAACCCAAGATCGGAACTATGAAGTGTAGTAACTATAATAACAAACACATATAAACATAATAAGTTGGAATGGGGGATACCTAGGAGTTATTAAACCCCTAGGGACATGGAAAACAACATGAGGGTGTGTGTAATGAAGTGCAAGAGTGAAAAAACGTGGGAAAAGAGCAGAGAAATGAAGCATGCAATGACGAAAGAGATGGTGGGACTGTTAAAATGAAGACTCAAAACAGTGAATACTCCCTGAACCGGAGGATTATGTGGATGTAGGAAGCCTCCCTCCCTGACTATAGGTCGCTCGAAAATTTGGCAGAGCTTCGCCGTCGACCTTAAAATCTCCCCCCCTTTCAAAGCCTAGCCTTAGGGTCTATTTATAGAGCCCATAAAGCCAGCCCCGAAATTAGGGTTACCAATGAATTTTAGGTCGAGATAATAAAAGATAATCCATAGATAAATGAATTATCTTACAACCAGTTCAAACGGCACCCCATTTGGTGGAGTATCTGCGGAGAAATGGGTGGAATAAGTTGAGGATAAAACCATGGATGGAGAGATAAAAACCCTAAATTCTTCAGAAATCGAGCCATTACACGGTCGTGCAATAGGCCGTCCAGACCACTGCACGGTCTGATGCCAGACCATTCAACCCTGTTGGTGGAAAATAAATAAATCAAGAAATAATCTAATTATCCATCGAACTGACCGAATATTTCACCGTTGGACTCTTATGGATTGAACGGTCTAATGATAGACCACTTAATTAATGGGGCGGCCTAAGGCCAACCGTTCAAAGCCTGTTAGTGATAAATCCAAATAAATAGATAAATAAATAATTATCTGAAAGATCCAATGAGATTAGGACTCTGGGAATTGGGCGGTTAAGTACATACCATACAATGAGCTTGATCGGCTATACGTGGACCGTGTTACAACTTGTCGGTGGAAATTTAGAAAATCACCTAAATATCCGATAAATATATGAACGGCTCCATATCAACCGCTCATTGACTGAACGGCCAGACGATTGACTGTGCAAAGGTTGGACGCTTGAAATTGACAAAATGTGATAAATTAAGCAAAATCAAGGCCCATTAAGCCCTGAATTGAAGCAGACGGAGTCAGGGAGGGAGGTACCCATAAAATAGGCCCAAGGTCATGCCTGAAAATAGCCCAATGAGTAATGGCCAACTTGAGACATCAACGAATGATAGTAAGAGAAATGACTCAACTTATCGATAAAAAATGGGTGTCAACAGACGGGAGCCACCTCTTGAGCTTGTAGGGGGCACCTCTAGAGTCCCCCATAACTAAATGACTAGTTAATCTTTGTTTGTAATATTACGTTTCTTAATTTCTTGAAATTCCATATTGGCTATAAAGAGTGGATGTCAAAAGTAATACATGAAAGCTGTGCGTATAGAGCCCGGTCTGGTTTTGGGAGGAGCACCCGAAGGTACTTGTGCCTATGGGAGTTTATTGACCACGGTGTTTGGCATTGCACCGAAGTACTTGCTTGACTGGAGAGACTCCACACTTACTCTTCTTACTTGCTTGACTTGACATGCGTGGCCCGGAATGGGCAATACTTGACTTGTGGCCCGATAAAGAGCAGACTACTTGCTTGATTAAAATAGCCAATTCTATTGACACGTACTTGATATTGCTTGCTAGAATATGAACATTACTTGCTTGAACATGACTACTTGCTAGTACTTGAATTCTTGCTTGCCCGAGAAGTTGCATCTACATCTATAAACTCTTGATATACTGCTTGGTCAAATACTTGAAAATCATGCAATACCTTCTTTATATAATTCTTGATCTCTTATTGTTCATCTTGCATAGATTTACCTGTATACCTGATTTTCTTACGCGTAAATCATGCATAGCCATACTGATAATACACGCAAACTGTAAATCACTTGAAGATTGCTCAAATTTGAGATGTAATTCCTACTAAGCGATTCGCTCATCCAGTTGCTTCCTAACATTTTCAGGTGATTCGGATAGCGACAAGAATGAGATTGAGACCGAGTCAAGAGTGCTAGAACGCCACTCGCCTATCATTAGCTAGTCGCATCTTTGAATTTTATTTGAGTCCTACCTTGTATTCCAGTATGTCAGTTTAGTTGTCCAAACCATGTTAAGGCATGTAGCCTAGTGTTGGATTTTAAATTTTGAATTTGTCATGGACTATCTTTAATTCCTTTGGTTAATCAAATAATCATCACTTGGACTATTGGGATTATTAGATTTTACTAGTCTTTTGCGCACTCCATAATTATGTATGTCAAAAAATTTATCGCTCTAATGACACGATCTATATAGACACATCACGCATCCGAGTATCTTCCGCGCTCGAAACGTGACAGTCTTCGTGATATCAGAGCCTAGGATTTTAGTTTCCGAGGTAAAACCCGAGTACAAGGATAGATATACCTTACCCGGTGAGAGGGATAGAGCCATGGGTTAAGATCTATAATGACTTTTGACCTTGTAAATAAACCCAATCTTTATTATTCTTCAACCCTTTTGTAGGATCATGTCCGCTGAAAGAGCACAATGGCGCGAGATGCAGCGCATCATGCAAGGCCTTACATAGGCGCTACAACAAGTGGCGCAAGACGGTGCCAACCATGGAACTGGTGATCTCCACAAGAGTTTTCGTAACATGAACCCACCAAGGTTCACGGGTTCGTCTAACCCCGAGGATGCCGAGAATTGGTTAAAGGAGATGGAACGAATCTTCCGTGTAATGCAATGCACGGACGAGGAGAAGGTTTTACTGGTCGTATTCTAACTAGAGCGGGATGCTCGATGTTGGTGGGAATCCATAGAAGCAACACTGTCAGAAGACCATGTCACATGGGATGAATTCGCGGAGCATTTCAACAATAAGTACTTCTCCGACCATATCCAGGAGAAGATGGCCGCGGAATTCACCGTTCTAAAACAACGAGCCTTGAAAGTGGCCGAGTATGAGACCCAGTTTTTAAGATTATCAAAGTATGCACCCCACTTAGTGTGTACGGAAAAGATGAAGGCGAGAAGATTCCTCAACGGGCTTCAACCCCACTATATTACACAACTTGCACCTATAGACATCCAAGTCTACTCGGAGATGGTTCGGCATGCTCAATTGCTAGAAGACGCCACCGAATTATCTGAAATGATTAGAGGAAGGGACAAGAAGGAACCCATCACAAGCCCAGGAAAATTCAAACAATCATTCAATAAGAAGCGGTTCTTCATGGGAGGGGATCCCTCCAAGGCAAAGAAATTCCAGAAGAACGACAGGACATTCCCCACCGCCACACCCTCTAAGGATATTTGCAAGTATTGTGATAAAGTTGGCCATAAGACCGAGGAATGCTAGAGGAAGTTAAGAGCTTGTCTTCGATGTGGGAGCCGAGAGCATCGAATCCAAGACTACCCACTGATGAAGGAGCAAGCCACCCAAGATGAGAAGCGTCCGGTAAAGAAACAAGGCTGTCTGTAAGCTCTCCACGAGATGGAACTCACAGAAGGTAGAATTGTGGAAGGTACTCTCACTATTTGTTCTAAAACTGCTCAAGTTTTATTTGATACCGGAGCAACTCATTCATTTGTTTCCAAGAAATTTTGATGGGATCGGCAAGCGGCTTCAACAAAACTATAAAATAGCTATTTATGTTTTAATTGTCTCATGTTAATTGGGCCATATGTATGAGCCTAATGGGTCATGTTTTATGTTCATAGTAATTATGTCTACAATAATCATGTAAGAGTCTTTTTTGTGTGTCTTTTAGTCTTCCCAAGAGAGTTATGATGAGTAGGTATTAGGTGTTAATCAGTTGTCTTTTGGTTTTCTCTAAAGAGTCTTTTTTTTATTTGTGTGTCTTTTAGTCTTCCCAAGAGAGTTATGATGAGTAGGTATTAGGTGTTAATGAGTTGTCTTTTGGTTTTCTCTGAAGAGTCTATAAAAGGTCATGTAACTCTTCTTTAGAATACAATGAGTTGAATAGAATTTTTGGAAAGATATCCTCCAATGTGAGGTCCACACCCTTTCTATCCCTCTTTTCCCCATCTCTTTCCAACTAGGGGTGCGATGCCCCTCTCCCTCCCTCTCCCCTCGGCTAGGTGCGACACCCAAGTCTTCCTCCCCCTTCCCTTGCTTCTCCGTTCTCCCCTCCCTCACATCCACAAGCTTGGCCAGCCCTCCCAACCCCTTTCCTCTGACTTCCCTCCCCCCCTCTCTTGTCCCTGCAGCCGCAGTCACCCCTCTCTCCCTCTCTCCCTCTAAACTTCTTCTGCCATGGCCAACACCGCCGTTCACCACCTCGTCTCTCTCTCTCTCTCTAAAACTCTCTCTCTCTCTAAAAGGGGTGACCCTTTCTCTCTCCTCCCCCTCCCAATTTTGAATTTCTCTCTCTCTACCCCATTCACTTCTCATTAAGACCCCTCTCCCCTCCCCATACTCCATTCAATTGTCTCCTTACTTCTCCATCTACCAAAGCAACCTTTGGTATTCCTAGGCACCCCTTCACTCTCTCCAAGACATTTTCCCCCTTCCCAAGCCAACCTTTCACCTCCCCAAGGCCCAAATTGAATTCCCCACCCCTCGAGGGTTGTGCCCCAGCCTCTCCCTCTCCCCCAACCTCCCCTGGTCGCACACCCCCTTCCCTCCTTTGGCTTGGTCGACCAGGCCAACCCCTCCCCTCCCACCTTGGTCAATCTGCACACCCAGCCAACCCTGCCCCTTCTCCTCCAGTTCCAGCCCCCCTAGCTCCGACCTCCTCACCACCCAGCCTCTTCCATCAACCCCCTAGCACCCCCTTACATCTCCCACACCCATTAGACCCTTCCCCCTTGCTGCAACTTCACCTTTCCCCGCCCCAATCTTCATCTATCACCAATCTGCTCTGCCTAGTTTGCAGGCAGCCAACAGGGTCCTGAGAGAAGCATCTCCACCAGCATCACTCTGAAGCTTCTGGTGGCAAGCCCTACACCGCTGGAAAGGGCGTCCAGAGAGCTTCGCAGGCGAGGTGGTATCATCAAATTCCGACATCGGAGCAGCCCGTGAGAGCCAATCTCGCCAGACTACGCAAGACACCTCCGGCAGACAACCTGAAGCTGAAAGAAAATACTCCAGCGACCAGCTCAGTGAAGCCCTTGGCACGATCTTTGGAGCGGATCGACTTCCACCAGTCCTCTACCTTCTCCAACAAGAAGGAGGTGATTCGCCCACCCGAGCACCCGGTTCCGGCCATTCTTGTCGAAGGTCACAGACTGCTCCAGTTCTGTCCAGGTTGGACCGACCCCCACTCTTCAACTCAGAGCTTTCTTCTCCGACCTCTGATTGTGGTCCCGTCAGTTGTCATTCAAAGCTACTTTGTCCACGGTAGCGTCGCCACAAATTTTACCTCCATCGGAGTTTTTTAGCACCCGGGGCAGCTTCGGCATCAGTACCCTTTGGTTCTGCATCAGTCAGAACTCAGTCAGACCAGCCGAGTACTCCGAACTACAGCAACCTCCGGCGTCCACCAAACGGCGCCAAATTTGTATGGTCCATTCCCTGGTCAGTCCCGGTCATGTCAGCACTGATTCCACCTCCGGCAACTTTCGGGCGAGCTCGTGGCTGTACCGACACTGACACCCTATCCTGCAGTCCCAGGCCGGGCAGAACAGAGCAGCTTGTGAAGACGACGGCGCAGCACCACGGCTCGACCTCCGGCCGTCTCTACCTCACCTCCCTGCTCTCCGTCTGATATTTTTAAGTTCTTACTCGACCTCGTCTCACATCAAATGGTATCAGAGCTTAGGGAACCGAGTTGCTCCAACCAACCGGGATCCTGAGCTACGAGGTTCGAGGACGAACCTCCTCCAAGCGGAGGGGATTGATGGGATCGGCAAGCGGCTTCAACAAAACTATAAAATAGCTATTTGTGTTTTAATTGTCTCATGTTAATTGGGCCATATGTATGAGCCTAATGGGTCATGTTTTATGTTCATAGTAATTATGTCTACAATAATCATGTAAGAGTCTTTTTTGTGTGTCTTTTAGTCTTCCCAAGAGAGTTATGATGAGTAGGTATTAGGTGTTAATGAGTTGTCTTTTGGTTTTCTCTAAAGAGTCTTTTTTTTATTTGTGTGTCTTTTAGTCTTCCCAAGAGAGTTATGATGAGTAGGTATTAGGTGTTAATGAGTTGTCTTTTGGTTTTCTCTGAAGAGTCTATAAAAGGTCATGTAACTCTTCTTTAGAATACAATGAGTTGAATAGAATTTTTGGAAAGATATCCTCCGATGTGAGGTCCACACCCTTCCCCGATGTGAGGTCCACACCCTTCCGAGTTGAATAGAATTTTTTGAATAGAATTTTTATAGTTTTGTTGAAGCCGCTTGCCGATGATTCCACCTTATTGGACCAAGACCCCTCCCCCTTCCCCATACCTCTCATTTAATCCCCCTCCAACCCCTAGGTGGAATCCTCTTCTCCTAGGCACCTCTCCCTCCTCCCAAGCAACCTTTCCCCTTCCCCATACAACCTTTCATTTTCCCAAGGGAGAATCTCATCTCCCAAGCACCCATTCGCATCCCCAAGACACCCCTTCCCATTCCCTAGACCAGAATTAAACCCTCCATTAACCACACATTCAAACCAAAGGAGAGATCTCCCTCTCTCTCTATCCCAACCTAAATTCGCAGCTCCCCCTTCCTCCACCTGCTAGACCATCTTCCAGCCCCCATTCTGCCCCTCCCACACCTTAGATCACCCTATACCAGACCCCCACACAGCCCGGGGTCGCCCCCCACACACATCCACCCCATCTCCCACCCCATCTACCCCATTTTCTATATACTAGTGAGCAGCTGCAGTTCTGCAGAACCGCCCCCCCTGTTGCAGTGCCGCCCACGACCTCATCCTGGAGCTCCTGGGGGCATGGCCTACATCGACGGAAAGGTCTGCGAGTCTTCTTCGCAAGAAAGGTGGAATCATCTCATTCCGACTTCGCTACAGTTCGTGGTGCCCCTTCTCGTCCAACTGCGCAACAAGGACCAGAACCTGGACCTGAGCTGCAGTGCAGAAGCTCCCACGGCCACATCTTTCAACTTCTGGAGGCGCCACTTGGCTGAGAGCTGCAGCCACGAGTCGTGCACCACCACCAACAAGCGGCGTCCCCTTCGGCATCAGGAAGTGCCTTTTCCATTTTTTCTCCCCCGGGCGCGCAGACAGTCTGTTTAGGTCCTGCCCCGATAGTGCCTCACTCAACGGACTCCTCCTCACCGCCCCGACATCCTCTGGTGCTGTTCTTGGTTGCTACTCGAAGAAGACTCATCCATGGACGTCCTTGACTTGGTCTTGCCTCATTCGGACTTCGGGAGCCACCGTGGTGACTTCGGCCATCCGCTGCTGCCCCTGGGAACAGTCTGCTTCTGCACGCAAGGGACCTGTTCCATAGCCCGTCCCCGCCGGCGACGACTTCGGGACCGCCCACAAAAAATCACAGTCGTACCTGGGTATGTCAGAAATATTTTGGCATAAGTTTCATCAAGTTCTAAGTCCGGGAGAGCTCACAGCGGCAACTACATCGACACCCTATCTTGCTGCCCAGACCCGGGCAGATTCTGCCGGGTGCTCTATCGGCGCGATTCGAGCGAATCTCCCCTCCCCGCCTGGCTGGCTTAACGCCCCTCCCTGCGTGGAGGTAGTGTTTGCATTGTAATACTAATATCCCCACCCCAAGTCCACCCTCCTGTGTGAGGCGTAGTGGTTGTATAATTTAAACAGGGATCAAGCTTCATCGGCGCAGTGTGCGGGGAACCCACACTTCCCCGCTCGCCCTCGTCTCCGACTGGGATCGGTGTCTTCACACCGATCAGGTGAGCCTCGGGTTGCCCTACTCTACTGGAATTGCTTTGCTTGTTTAGTATTGCTGCTTAGTGCCGTCGGTCGGTGAGTGAGCGCCCGATCTCAAAATATCATCAATTTGAGTGCCACCGCGGAGCGAGTTGAGAGAGAGCCACTACATCCCACGCCCTTGGCGTGCTGGTCGCCCACGGAATTGGGGCATCCCAGACCCTTAGGGGGTACAGCCCAAGCTAGTCAAACCTCCGGAAAGGCGAGGTCCATCCTCGGACCCTCACCGCTATCGCCGGTCCACTTACGGACCCGGGTGTGAGCGACGCGAGTGAGTTCACTTGAGTGGGTCCGCCGTTCGGTTCGATTGCTTGCAAATTTTCAGGTCCAAGGGGTCGTTTCACATCAAATTTGCTGCTTCATTTTCTAAGAAACATGAACTGCTATATTTGGTCATATCTACACCTCTTGGGAATGAGTCTGATATCACTTATCACTATCCAAACTGTGAAGTGGTGATTAAAGGAAACAATTTACCTGCCGACCTGATATGCCTAGATATGAAGGGTTATAATGTCATACTAGGTGTTGACTGGTTATCCACATACCAAGCAATCGTAGATTGCCGACATGGCAAGGTAACTTTCGTGGATTTCCCAGAACTGGTTTACACTAGCCCTCGGGCTAGATCACCTCTTATATCAGCCCTCCGAGCTAGTAAACTTATGATTAAAGGATGTATGGCTTTCATAGCATTTGTGACTGCCACGGAAGTCGAGGAGATTAAACTTGAAGACATCTGTGTAATTCGGGATTTTCCCAACATTTTTCCAAAAGAATTACCCGATTTACCCCCGGAAAGGGAAGTGCCATTCACTATGGACCTTGTCCCTGGTGCTGGTCTTGTTTCCAAGGCACCGTACAGAATGTCCTCTGCTGAGCTGAAAGAGCTAAAAGAGCAGCTAATGGAGTTATTGAAAAAGGGTTTCATCAGGCCAAGTACTTCCCCATGGGGAGCACTCGTGCTATTCTTAAAAAAGAAGGACGGATCGATGAGACTATGCATTGATTATCGGTAGCTAAATCACCTTACAATCAAGAACAAGTACCCACTGCTGAGAATTGATAAGCTGTTTGATCAATTATCTGGAGGTACATATTCTGCAAGATTGATCTTCGTTCTGGTTACCACCAACTGAAGATCAAAGAAGAAGACATTCATAAAACTACATTCCGAAGCAGGTATGGGCATTACGAATTTACTGTTATTCCTTTCGGACTAACGAATGTCCCTGTAGCTTTTATGCAGTTAATGAACAACATATTTAGGCCTTACTTAGACCAATTTATTGTGGTCTTTATCGATGATATTTTGATTTACTCAAAGTCTGAGGAAGACCATGAAGAACATCTCAAGAAGGTACTGCAGATATTGAGGGAAAATAAACTATATGCCAAATTTAGCAAGTGCGAGTTCTGGCTCGAGGAAGTATCCTTCTTAGGCCATATAATTTCGAAGAATGGAATTTCTGTTGACCCATCAAAGGTCGAGGTCGTAAAGAACTGGGGATGACCCACAAATGCAACGGAGATTCGAAGCTTCTTTGGTCTAGCTGGTTACTACCGGTGTTTTATCAAGGACTTCTCCAAGATTACTATTCCTCTGACCAGGTTAACCCGCAAGGAAGTGCCTTTTGAGTGGAATGAAGACTATGAAAAGAGTTTTCAATGTTTGAAAGATCTCTTGACCACTGCTCCAGTCTTAATATTACCAATTGAAGGGGGGAAATATGAGGTATATACCGATGCTTCTGGTATTGGCCTCGGATGTGTATTGATGCAGAATGGAAGAGTCATTGCATACTCTTCCCGACAGCTAAAGAAACATGAAGAGAACTACCCGGTTCACGACTTAGAACTAGCCGCGGTAGTATTTGCCTTAAAGATCTGGAGACACTATCTCTACGGAGAATAATTCACTGTATACTCCGATCACAAAAGCCTCAAGTATTTATTCTCCCAAAAGGAGCTGAACATGCGGTAAAGGTGTTGGCTCCAATATCTCAAGGATTTCGACTTCACTATACAATACTATCCCGATAAGGGTAATTCCGTAGCTGTTGCCCTTAATCGGAAGCCGAGAGTAATTTTGGCCAACTGTATGATACAAGAATGGAAGTTACTAGAGAAATTCTCTGAGCTTGATATCAGCACAGATGAGAAGAACAGGTGTATTATTCTATCTCATATGAGTCTACATCCAGATTTGCTACCTGAAATCAAAAAGTTGCAAGAAGAAGATCTCGCACTAGTGGAGATAAAAGGCGAGCTAGACGAGAGACTTGATTTCAAGCTGGCACCTGATGGCAGATTACTATTCCATGAATGGACATGTGTGCCCGACTGTCCCAAATTGAAGAAGAAGATTCTTGAAGAAGCTCATAGATCAAGGTACACGATCCACCCTGGAGCCACTAAGATGTACTAAGACTTGAAAAGAACTTTCTGGTGGCCTAACATGAAAAGGAAGGTAGCAGACTTTGTATCTCGTTGCCTCACATGCCAACAAGTGAAGGCGGAACATCAAAAATCCGTCGGAAAGCTACATCCGCTAGATATTCCAAAGTGGAAGTGTGAAGATATTGGCATGGACTTTATCATGGGTTTGCCCAAGTCTAGGGGCGGATATGATGGAATTTGGATAATTATCGACTGGCTAACTAAATCGGCCCATTTCTTACCCATCAAAAGCCGATGGTCAGTAAACGTACTTGCTACCCTGTATATTAAGGAGATGGTTAGATTGCATGGAGTTCCCATCTCGATCGTATCCGACCGAAACCCCCGCTTCACCTCTCATTTCTGAAAGAGTCTACAACACTCTCTAGGGACGAAACTCAACTACAGCACTGCTTTCCATCCCTAGATAGATGGACAGATCGAAAGGACAAATCAAGTTGGGGAAGATATGTTGAGAGCATGTATTATAGACTTCGGCGGAAGCTGGCATGACCACTTACCACTAGCCGAATTTACATATAATAACATCTATCAAGCCAGTATACAAATGGCACCTTTTGAGGCACTGTATGGCAGAAGTTGTCGATCTCTAATATGCTGAGATGAAGTCGGTGAAAAATAAATTCTAGGCCCAGACAAGGTACGAGATTCTACCGAGAAGATACATCTCATTAGAGAAAGGTTAAAGATAGCACAGTCCAGGCAGAAATCTTATGCTGATAACAGAAGAAGAGACCTGGAATTTTAAGTCGGAGATCATGTTTTTCTCAAGGTATCTCCCGGCCGAGGCATTAGAAGATTCGGTGTTAAGGGTAAACTAACACCAAGGTTTATTGGTCCATTCGAAGTGCTGGAAAGAGTAGGCAATGTGGCTTATCGTATCGCCCTACCTCCGCAACTATCAGAAGTGCACAACGTATTTCATGTTTCTATGCTGAAGAAATACGTGCACGATCCTTTCCATGTCATTGACCACAATGATTTAGTGGTACAGAAGGACCTTACCTATGAGTAGAAGCCAATGAAGATCCTCGACCGAGAAGTTCGAGTTCTAAGGAACAAGACGATCCCTATGGTGAAAATTCAATGGAATCGATGCTTAGAACAAGAAGCCACATGGGAAACTGAAGAGTCTACAAAAAGAAGATTTCCAGAGTTGTTCTAGTTGTAAGTACTTCGCACCCTTCCTATTTTTGCATAATACAGTTGAATTTGGGGATCAAATTCTTTTAAGTGGGGGAGGGTGTAGCACCCCCAATACAATAATAGAGAAATCAAACTTCTTTCTAAAAGAATCCTACCTAAAGGCCTTACATAAAGAACCCAACCTCATGAGGGCTATAATATAAATATACAAGCCAACATCACTTTATGCCATAAAGAATCATGAAGGCCTTATGTAAAAGAACCAAACCTTATGAGGACTAGTATATAAATTCACAACCCACCACTTTATGCATAGTACGTAGTGAACTTTTCCTAAAGAATCTTACATGAAAGGTCTTGTATAAAGAACTAAACCATAGGAGGACAAGTATATAAATGTACAAGATAACTTTAACACATGGGCACATGGGTAGTACGTAAGTGGGTTTTCACCTTTTCCAACCAAGGGAATGGACGCCCCTTACCAGGGCGCCATTTGTTGTGCCCCTTGTGCCTTGATGATGTTGTGTAATTTTGATGATAGCAAACATTATGAGTCATCATGTTAAGTCATCATATTCGATTCAATGTCTGATGAATGATTTGATTGAATGATGTCCGAATGAATGTCATGCTACATGTACTCTTAAGTCTGTGCAGTTTAAACCCTGCATGCTACCTAAGCTTATGCTAGTCTTTTCAGGTTCATGTATCGTCTGTATAGTCGGTGCATTCCTAGTCATTGTGCATCTCAAGGTCAGTGCAAGGTCAATTGTCTAAGGCTAAGGTTCGTGCATATCTTTGTCCGACTGTTCAACAAACTTAGTGCATGGTATTGTTTTTGTGGATAGTGGTCTGAGGGTCTTGTTTCTGCACGATGCCTTGCAATTGATAGTCGGTGCAATGTCGTGTTTCAGCACGGTCAGTGCAATCTTTGATCCCAGTATTGAAATGAGTCGGTGCAATACTTGCATATGCATACCTGAGTCTGTGCACTTCATTTTCCATGCACGTAGCCTTGAAGTGTGTTAGGTCGGTGCAAACGCCCTTGTGTGTTAGGTGCATCGGTGCAACCCTTGGTACTGCACGCTGATTAAGTCATGCATCTGTGCATATCTTCTCTGTGCTTTCTTTGCATTAGGTCAGTGCACTGCTCTTCTCACACATTAGTCGGTGCATCTACCTTTGAAGAGATGATTGAGTCTGAGCATGTGTATGTGACCACCACAATTGAGTCCATGCATCAAAACCTTTCCTCTGTGCAATCTCCTCTCTTTATATCATATAATTGTCTGAATATGATCCATATCTGATGCCCTGACAGGTACCTTTTTGTAAAGACTAAGAAGGGCACGAGATCCAAGATTGAAGAAAGTGCCAGGATCGTGACACGTGGAAAGCAACGATGCTGTGATGCTGACACGTGACCTAGATATTTGGGCGAGAATCGTGATGACCACATGCCCTATCCTTTACTGCTCTATAAATAAGAAGTTTCTTCCTCAGGAGTAGGGTGATCGTAATTGAGAACATACTTCGAAAGTGCAGAAGTAGAGAGAGCTTGCACGATCCAGAGAAAAGAGAAGAGAAGGAAAGAGTCAAGAGAGAAGTGTTTGAAAGAATACTGAAAGTGTTTGTTCTTCAGTCTCCTGGTTCAGAACCAGAGCTGAAATTGCTCAGTGTTGAGCTACATTCCCCTTGTGAGTTCTTTCGTTTCTTCGCTTTATTTTTTTCGTCTTCGTTTTAGAAACTCATTTCCAAGCTGTGTGTCAGCGGAGCAAGTTGTGAAGCTCAGCTGTTTGCAGAGGTGGATTCCTCTGGTCAGGTAAAGCTGTAAGTCCCTAACGGTTTGCAGAGGAGGATTCCTCTAGACGGCATAAGCTGTAATGCCCAGCTGTCTGTAGGGTTTTGACCCCAAAGCTGTGGATCAGTGAAGCTGTGTATTAGTAGTGGAAGCCACATTCCAGTTTGGAGTGTGGGGTGGACGTAGATCTCGGGTTTGAGATCGAACCACCTTAAAAATCTCTGACATCTGTGTGATTGCTTTGCAGACTGTGTACATCCAGGTCATTTCTTCAATCAGTAGTAGATGAATGTTTAGGACCGTCTTGAGTTAGATCTGTTGGGTCGGCGTTCATCGATAGTAGTGTTCATCTGTCTGTCGTCTGACAGTAGCTTGTTTTAATTCCGCACTTGGAGCTGCTGTTGTTGGTTTTAATTGGGTGGCTGATCTATTCACCCCCCTCTAGATCGTATATCGCATCCTATCACTTGGTATCAGAGCAATAAATGAGTTACACTGAGAAATTGAGGTCTCCATCAAAGAAATGGAGAGTACCTTAAGTCATGAAGTGACTCAGGTTAACTCTGTTCATTTGGTCGAATCTACAAGGGAGGTTTCACTGAGTAACTAGGGGTACTGGCCTCTGATCAAGGTATGTCCTTAACGTCAAAGGTGCAAACTATCCCTGTAACTTTTGATCAGAAATAGATATAGTAGTTTATGCTTAGTAACTGGGGGTATTAGCCTCTAATCAAGGTATACACCTAATGTCAACGGCATAAATGATACTTGTCTGTTCAATAAGTTCAATTTTCAGAAGCTAGTGAATGAAAATTACTGTAACCATTAGAAAACAAATGTCATTGAGTTTCAATTATTTAACCTCAATACAAATTCAGGTGACTTTCCTCGCTCTTCACTTTCTCTGAAGTAACTAGGGTATTGTCTCGACCTAGACTTTTATGTTTATGTGACTCAGGTTCATTGCTATAAATGGAGTATATAACCCTATTTCAGAAAGTCAGTGAATTCTCTTTACCTTCTATAACTATTAAACCTGACTGAAATCAAGCAAGCCCATTGCTCGATTCATATAATTTAAGGGTTGCGCCACAATTTGCTCACATTCTGAACTGTTACATAGACCGTTGTTCCTCTCTTTCCTCCTTATTTGCTGATGGCAAAGGGGGAGAATGTGTGTTTACATTAAGATTCCTCAGGGAAAGAGTCTATGCTCAAGGGGTAGGAGTCTCAATCAGTGCATAAGTCTGTGCATACATAACCTGTGTAGTGGTATGCATGACATTTGATTATATCATCTCATAGTATTCATTCATTGTGTTGTCATCATCAAAAAGGGGGAGATTGTTGTGCCCCTTGTGCCTTAATGTTGTTGTGTAGTTTTGATGATAGCAAACATTATGAGTCATCATGTTAAGTCATCATATTCGATTCAATGTCTGATGAATGATTTGATTGAATGATGTCCAAATGAATGTCATGCTACATGTACTCTTAAGTCTGTGCAGTTTAAACCCTGCACGCTACCTAAGCTGATGCTAGTCTGTTCAGGTTCATGCATCATCTGTATAGTCGGTGCATTCCTAGTCATTGTGCATCTCAAGGTCAGTGCAAGGTCAATTGTCTAAGGCTAAGGTTCGTGCATATCTCAGTCCGGCTGTTCAACAAACTTAGTGCATGGTATTGTTTATGTGGATAGTGGTCTGAGGGTCTTGTTTCTGCACGATGCCTTGCAATTGATAGTCGGTGCAATGTCGTGTTTCAGCACAGTCGGTGCAATCTTTGATCCCAGTATTGAAATGAGTCGGTGCAATACTTGCATATGCATACGTGAGTCTGTGCACTTCATTTTCCATGCACGTAGCCTTAAAGTGTGTTAGGTCGGTGCAAACACCCTCGTGTGTTAGGTGCATCGGTGCAACCCTTGGTACTGCACACTGATTAAGTCATGCATCTGTGCATATCTTCTCTGTGCTTTCTTTGCATTAGGTTAGTGCACTGCTCTTCTCACACGTTAGTCGGTGCATCTACCTTTGAAGAGATGATTGAGTCTGAGCATGTGTATGTGACCACCACAATTGAGTCCGTGCATCAAAACCTTTCCTCTGTGCAATCTCCTCTCTTTATATCGTATAATTGTCTGAATATGATCCATATCTGATGCCCTGACAGGTACCTTTTTGTAAAGACTAAGAAGGGCATGAGATCTAAGATTGAAGAAAGTGCCAGGATCGTGACACGTGGAAAGCAACGATGCTATGATGCTGACACGTGACCTAGATATTTGGACGAGAATCGTGATGACCACACGCCCTATCCTTTTACTGCTCTATAAATAAGAAGTTTCTTCCTCAGGAGCAGGGTGATCGTAATTGCGAACATTCTTCGAAAGAGCAGAAGCAGAGAGAGCTTGCACAATCCAGAGAAAAGAGAAGAGAAGGAAAGAGTCAAGAGAGAAGTGTTTGAAAGAATACTGAAAGTGTTTATTCTTCAGTCTCCTGGTTCAGAACCGGAGCTGAAATTGCTCAATGTTGAGCTACATTCCCCTTGTGGGTTCTTCGTTTCTTCGCTTTATTTTTTTTATCTTCGTTTTAGAAACTCGTTTCCAAGCTGTGTGTCAGCAGAGTAAGCTGTGAAGCTCAGCTGTTTGCAGAGGTGGATTCCTCTGGTCGGGTAAAGCTGTAAGCCCCCAGTAGTTTGCAGAGGAGGATTCCTCTGGACGGCATAAGCTGTAATGCCCAACTGTCTGTAGGGTTTTGACCCCAAAGCTGTGGATCAGCGAAGCTATGTATCAGCAGTGGAAGCCACATTCCGATTTGGAGTGTGGGGTGGACGTAGATCTCGGGTTTGAGATCGAACCACCTTAAAAATCTCTGACATCTGTGCGATTACTTTGCAGACTGTGTACATCCAGGTCATTTCTTCAATCAGTAGTAGATGAATGTTTAGGACCGTCTTGAGTTAGATATGTTGGGTCGGCGTTCATCGATAGTAGTGTTCATCTGTCTGTCATCTGACAGCAGCTTGTTTTAATTCCGCACTTGGAGCTGCTATTGTTGGTTTTAATTGGGTGACTGATCTATTCACCCCCCTCTAGATCGTATATCGCATCCTATCACCATTCAACAAATTGAAGGCTATATGAAGAGGCGCCATTTGACCCTTGGGGGCCACCATTCCACTACATTATTTCATGTATCTAAAGCCAAGAATGGACGCCGTCATACAGAGGCGTCCTTTACATGAATAGTACCACCTAGATTAATGGACGACCCCTTACAAAGGCGTCATTTAATCTATGCTTCTAGAAGGTTGAGGCACGAACAACCTATTTTAGCTGGCAAAGCACATCTTGTCACTAACCGGACCCGCAAGGCATTAAACCCATCCTATAACTAATCCCCTCCGTAGTACTGGCAGAGGCTACTTCCGTCATCAATGCTGAAGGAGCGTCTTCTTCTCGACGTCTACATCTTGTTGCGATCCCGAAGCAGTTTCTTTATTCTATATCTCATAATCACACGTCAAAAGGTAGGTGTTCTCAAGTCCTTGCCTAACTAGTAGCTAAATAGGGTAACGAAACGTGCATGCTTAGAATTAGAATAACTCATCTTCTATGTGATATTACCTGGCTTTATCATGATTAGAAATGACCAAGTATATACCATGTTACACAGATTTCTAATAGCATGTTACACCTGATAGATATATATAGTGGTACACAATCTGTTACACTGATTTTCATGAGTTTTGAACATATCTTATTACACTAGTTTTAAATGTTAATAACTATGTTTTAAACCTTAGTATATAACCTCTATTACACAAGATACTTACCTGTTTTAAAAATCCGAAAATCCCAGCCCTCAGGTGAATAGCGCCCCTGACCAGGGTGTCAATTCCCTAAGGGACGCCCCTAGCCAGGGCGCCAATTAAATGAAGACACTTCACAGTGTCGTCATTTCCATTTTCATAATTTTCAGTAATTATTAATTCAACGCATTCAAAATCCATAACTATTGAACTAAATCATAAAAATTTTGCATGAATATAGTTCTGTGATCCTGAGATTTTTCTCTACCTGTCCATGTCCTCGATTTCTGATTCGGAGAAACTTTAGAAAAATGAATAGTAATTTGTATCACAGAATGTACCATTCTGATACGAAGCATAACCCACTTGAAAAATAACTCAATCGGTGACCCTACGCAGTGTCGTCAATTAGTTGAGCCATGTATATCAATTAGTGACACCACGAGGAGTCTTCAATTAAATGAAGACTACTCAGAAGGACGCCAATTGTATTTTTGAGAAATTAACAACACATCATTAGAAAATTCATATATGTAAAACCAAAATCTAACAATTATACATGAACATGTTTCTGAACTCCCAAGAATTTTCACTACCTGTTCATGTCCTTACTTCCTGTTTTCGAGAATTTTTTTTGGAATAAACAGTGCTTTGAGTCACAGAACATACGCATTGGGTGAAAATCACCCTATGTAATTGGCGCCCCAAGCCAGGGCGCCAATTACTTGAATAGCGGCAGCCATGTCATCTTCAATTAAATGAAGACTCCCTGTGCAGGCTCCAATCATGTATATATATATATATATTCTGAAAATTTAAAATTTGAAAGATTGGCCAACCCCCAAGCGCCATTTTACTGAAAAACCCCCTATACCCCATGCGCCATTTTACTAAAAAAAACCCTGACCCCAGGGCGCCAATTCTCTGAAAGAGGGGCTGACCCTAGGGCGCCAATTGCCTGAAAGATTGGGTAACCCCCAGTCGCCAATTGAATGAAAACATGCTCAACCCCAGGGCGCCAATTTAGTGATTGCATGTTCTGATTCTGATCTGTCTCGTGCTTTGTACAGACACAACTCTAATCCATTTTCCTACATATTATGAGTCTTGAATTCCATTCAATAAAAATCTACCTTATGTATATCCTACATGGTTAAACCTTGAACCTCTTAAACTACCATTTGGGATTGTGGGAGCTGAGTGCCATACGGGGCAAAGTGCTATGTTGTAGGAGCCACCTCTTGAGGCCGTACGTCGCAAAGTGCTACACGACGGGAGCCACCTCTTGAGCTTGTAGGAGCCACCTCTAGAGTCCCTCATAACTAAATGACTAGTTAATCTTTGTCTGTATATTACGTTTCTTAATTTCTTGAAATTCCATATTGGCTATAAACGAGAGTGGATGTCAAAAGTAATACATGAAATGATGTGCGTATAGGGCCCGGTCTGGTCCTGGGAGAAGCACCCGAAGGTACTTGTGCCCATGGGAGTTTATTGACCACGATGTTTGGCATTACATCAAAGTACTTGCTTGACTGGAGACACTCCACACTTACTCGTCTTACTTGCTTGACTTGACTTGCGTGGCCCGGAACGGGCAATACTTGACTTGTGGCCCGATAAAGGGCAGACTACTTGCTTGATTAAAATAGCCAATTCTATTGACACGTACTTGATATTACTTGCTAGAATATGAACATTACGTGCTTGAACATGACTACTTGCTAGTACTTGAATTCTTGCTTGCCCGAGAAGTGGCATCTACATCTATAAATTCTTGATATACTGCTTGGTCAAGTACTTGAAAATCATGCAATACCTTCTTTATATAATTCTTGATCTCTTATTGTTCATCTTGCTTAGATTTACATGTATACCTGATTTTCTTACGCGTACATCATGCATAGCCATACTGATAATACACGCAAACTATAAATCACTTAAAGATTGCTCGAATTTGAGATGTAATTTCTACTGAGCGATTCGCTCATCCAGTTGCTTCCTAACATTTTCAGGTGATTCGGATAGCGACAAGAATGAGATTGAGACCGAGTCAAGAGTTCTAGAACATCACTCGCCTATCATTAGCTAGTTGCGTCTTTGAATTTTATTTGAGTCATACCTTGTATTCCAGTATGTCAGTTTAGTTGTCCAAACCATGTTAAGGCATGTAGCATAGTGTTGGATTTTAAATTTTGAATTTGTCATGGACTATCTTTAATTCCTTTGGTTAATCAAATAATCATCACTTGGACTATTGGGATTATTAGATTTTACTAGTCTTTTATGCACTCCGTAATTATGTATGTCAAAATTTTTATCCTTCTAATGACACAATATATATAGATGCGTCACGCATCTGAGTATCTTCCGCGCTCGGGACGTGACAAGGATCACCTTTCACATTCTTCTAATATTCCCCATATCTAACCAATAAAGTGTACACATCTTCCTCATCCATTCTATTACATGTCATATAATATTATTGAAAGAAGTTAGACAATTATACAAACTAACATATGAAATTAGCACTAAGTACATCGACCCATAATGAGAGACACGAGGAGGGATGTATAATTTCAAAAGAATGAGGCCCACTGTAATGTAATAAAAAACATTTATTTTAAAAGAATACCCCATATGACAATACCCCAACCCCACTGTTAGCCCCAACGTGGTAGTCAATAGCACTGTACACCATTTTAAACCATAAAGAAGACAACAACACTATACACCATTCTAAACCATGAAGAAGACAATAGAACTGTACACCATTTTAAAACATGAAGAAGACAACACACCCCAACCCCACAGCAGTAGACATTAAAAATCGCAGATGGCCCACAAGATTGTCCTAAAACATGATGAAGACAACACCCCCCAACCCCACAACAACAGAAATTAAAAATCATAGATGGCCCACAAAGTTCTCCTAAAACATGAAGAAGAGAACACCCCCTAACCCCACAACAACAAATATTAAAAATCACATATGGCCCACAAGGTTCTCCCTTTACCCTAGAAAAGGCCTCTCGCGCTTAAACCCCGCAACCATGTATGCCATATGTCCAAACGAAAATTTCAAACTTCACACAACCCACCGTTATATAGCCTACCACACACAAGTTGTATGCCCAAAATTTTGAATCCCAAGGAGGGATGTAAACAGTGGGCTAGGTTACCTCTTCGCACCTTCTTGTCTCGGTTTAGGGTTTCCACCAAATAGCAACGGGCACGCGGGTTATAGAGGTGCTCCTTGTTCCTGGGTGACCGTAGAGCCGTGACGTGTTTCTCCTTGGTCGGGTGTACCTCCCTTGTCAGTTGAATGGGCTCCACTTGGGAGTTCCGACAACCGCGCAAGATGGTCTTGGAGACGCACGACGAATCTTCCTTCGTCCAAACCCACAACAGGGCTCTTCCTTCCACGGATCGACTAACTTATTTCTTCCTTTGTCGATCCACACAATTGCTCCCCCGTCACAAGCTGTCTATCTACAACAGATGGGATTAGGGTTTCGCGGGAGATGGGGGGTTAGGGATTCGAGAGGGATGGAGTTGGGAGAGGGGACGGGCTGCTAGTGGTAAATGAATTTCACTCTCCATCTACCTTTTACTATGGACATTTTCATCTTTTCCCACATAGGGTTAAGCTTAACTAGGGTTACATGCACAACGAGTTACGGAGGGTTACGTCGATGACAAATTTGTATTATTTTGAAAAAAGTAAGGATATCTTTACTAACATAAATCTAGGCATAGTATACACGTAAATAATCATTTAACAATAGTTTATTTAAAAAAACTTATTTTTATGTGGATTTTATTGCAAAATATCTTCATCATGGATTTTTTTGTATAGCTAACTTTTTTATTTTATGTTATTTTTAACAGCTTCCTATCTTATACTTGCAAAAATATTTTTTTTATTTTTATGTTATTTCCATTTAAAAGTCTTATTTAATAATTAATTTAATAAAATTAAAAAATAAAAATATCTCTCTCTCTCTCTCTCTATATATATATATGTGTGTGTGTACACACGCGTGCGTGTGAGATAGAATCCGCCAGTTAAAATAACTCCTTCTATAGAGGTTTTTTTCACTTAAGGAGGCTATTAAAAACATAAAAATAAGAAGAATAAAAGGAGGATATGTTTTAAAAAACTATTTTGAGAATGACGTGTTGTGCGCGTCCAAGTTATAATATTACTTTTGGTAAGGCAAGTTATTATAATATCACGTGAGCAGCTATAGCTTCAATTATATAAGCCATTGTTACGAAGGGGCCCTTTATCTTGGCCGGTTTCCACCCCGGATATCGTCGAATATTCAGAATTTACTGGATGGATGATGTGCACCGCTCCCTCCACAGGGAAACGCTTACCTCTCTCCCCCACCGGGATCCTCGGTCCTCCCGCCCCTCTTCGGCTTCGGCTTCGGCTTCGGCTTCGGCTTCGCCTTGGTGAGACCAGGTCACCAGAACGCGCTATTAAGTTTATGGATATGGTCACGTCCGGTGATCGGAATCTTTCCTACCGTTACATATATATGCGAAGTTCGCAGCGGTCTGCTTCTCCATAAGCTTGTGGTGGATTTCAGCCTTTCTGTCTCTAAAGCGGGGGCTGCTTTGCTTCCTCCGATGGCTTCCTCTTCGCTCGTGCGGACTTCTCTGCCCCTTCTGGCCCCGTCCTCCTCGTCTTCTCCTCCGCCGCCGCCTCGATGTTCGCTTCTCCTGCAGTCGCCCGCGGCGGCTCTCCATCCCAAGCGGCTGCGGCTGGGCCTCAGCGGGATCCGGCGGCCTTCGCCCCCGCCGGAGCCCGCCGGGTTCAGGAAGGCCGTCCCCAGCGCGGCGGCGCTCGTCGAGTCCCCGGTCCTTGACCCGCCCCCCCAATTCGATGAGACAAGCCAGGAGGGCGTCGTTTCCCTCAAGCTGAAGCTGCTGGTGAGCCCTCCCTTTGTTTCCCGAGTGTTTTGCCCTTCTCTTTTCCTTTCTCAGTCCATTTCCTTCTTATAAAAAGACTTCCTTTCAGAAGAAGGAAAAAGGTATCTTTACTGGTCTTTGGTGATTGGTGGGTTAGGTTTTTTTTGTCGCAGCATCCTTTTTTCGAGGGTTCATCTGGGCAGAATACTTGTAGCGAATGTTTAGATTTGCCCCATGATTCTTGTTTTAAGCTTCCGAACTTAGCTTAGTCGTGTATTTGGTTCGATACCTTGGCTTAAACAGGAGGATAAAACTAAAATCCTTTATTATACTGGTGAAGGGAAACCAAATCACGGACTCCTTTCTTCTTTGGTTTACCTTCGTCATAGAAGTTCTGGGCTAATGATCTTTTGTTCTTCTTGCCCATTCAACAGAGTATCACTTTTTTTTAGTCAAAGATCTGATTTATCCTTAGTAATTTTAGTATGAAAATTCTCACTTTCAATCGTTGAATCCAAAAAGACAACTCATCAAATCAGATTAGATTGAAAGTGATCAACGTAATAATAAAGATTTTCTTTGTTCCATAAACTAACAAATCGGAGGAGAAATCTGATATAACCCAACCTAGGAAAAACACAAGCTCAAAACTTAATCTGATACAGCATTCGCTTACTAGATAACTTGGAGCTACCTGCTGGAACCCTTTCCCCATTCGGGATCCTGTGTGTGGAACTAAGGACCTTGTTTTCTGAGTTGGAGTCTTTAGGCTACTGTCTTTCTTCGCTTGTTGACATCTTCATTCTGGAAGATTGTTTTCATGTCTTCTGCTTTTCAATAATGAAGAAAGAAACTAATACAGTCAGCGGTGGCGTTTTGTCCACATCAGAAGGTAGATAATTTTTGGACTAAGACATCTGTGAATATCCCATTCGTCATGCCTTGATGCCTTGTAGATATCGTTAAGCATTTTAACTAACTATCAAATCCTCAGCACACAAAAATCTGTAGCCAGCAACTTGGAACTCCGATTACACATCCACATATTGTAGCAATCTCATATGACTGGTTGTGGTTGAGTCTCTTGGCATAGCAAGGAAAAGGACCAAAAATCTAGTAGAATGTAGTTGTCAGTTTGATGATTATTACAGTATTATACTAAAGGAATGAATACAAACGGTAAACTATAAATTAAAGAGGCAGCATAAATCCATGGCTGGTCTATGGGAAGCCATTCCCTGGAGATAACCACGAACAAGTCTCTTGATTTCTGATTTCGGTTCCTGTAATCCTTCCTTCATGGTTTCCCCTTCAGGGCCATCGCTCATGTGGAAGAGATCTCTACTCCATTCATATCATCAATACTTTTTAATTATCTCTTCTCTATCTTTCTGAATCATCCTAGACCACATTACATACACCGTCAGACTTCAAATAGTTATGTATTCATTTGAATGTCTTCTATCCCCTTCCTCCTGCCAGGAAATTGAAAAAGGACGTAAGAGGGAAAAACCAATAGAGTTGAAGGTTCATGGCATGTGTTCACAGAGTATGCTAGGACAAAATGCTTTTGATGGGTTTCTTGTTATATATATGATCGTGGCATAGGTTGCCAGTTTCTTATCAGCAGCGATGACATATGTACATCTGTTTCCCTTGAAGTCTCTTTTAACACATGCAATTCAATGCAGAATGTCGTATCTGGTCTAAACAGAGGTCTGGCAGCTAATGACAAAGACTTAAGAAGGGCAGATGCTGCAGCCAAGGAGCTTGAGGCTGTTGGTGGACTTGTTGACCTCTCCAAAGACCTTGACAAACTTCAGGAAAGTGGAAATTAATCTACAGTAGTGCTTTCTCATCTCGGACCCTTGGTGGGAGCCGTCCAGGGCCTCCTGTTGGAAGGTTACTGCCCATAACCCTTGGACAGGTATGTCTGGAAAGAAGAGTTCCCAATATGAGCCTACATCCTTTGTTAAGTGCTGATGACCAATATCATGAAATACGCTCATTCTGACTGCAATCAACAGGTCTTTCAGCGAATTGATGTAGTGAGCAAAGATTTTGATAATATAGTGGAGCTCCAGTTTGGCACTCCCTGGCCGCTTCCTCCAGCTGAAGCAACAGCTACATTGGCCCATAAATTTGAAGTTATCGGTATGTCTTCCACTCTCGTGTTTACTTAATGATTTAACTTTAGCACTTGAGCTCGAGGAAAATTCACTTTAGAGATTTAAGCCATCAGGTGTTTTGCTTTTTATTATAGAAGCCACGCAGTGTGTTCACTTTGCTCTAACCTTCACAGATCAGCTTTAGGTTGATTCTTTAATCTATAATCTTGTGATTAAGTGCCAGAGATGGAAATGCCTTTCTGTCTAGAGTGATGCTAGGTACCCATTCCGGACGGTTACCCGTCCGGGACGGGATTGGCCCACGTGGGGTGGGTGCATTTCACTTCTGTCTATTATACTCTATCGGTTTGTTGATGGTGTGGTTTGAAATTTAAATACAGTATCAATAATATTTATGGAACAGTCAACAAACTTTTGGGGATGTTTCCTTACTGATTTATACGTGATTCAACAAGTTGCATAATTGCGTCAGAACTATGCTGCAAGTTTGCCCTTTCTGCTATTGGCACTAAAATCAATTTTTCTGGTGTCACAATTTGAATTTAGTTTTCCCCCGGATGTAGTTAATTTCTTCTCCCAGAAAGGACTCAAGAGTTTGGCGCATATGAATATGCAGGTTCTGCAAAGATACGGATAACATTTGAGAAAACTACCGTGAAGCCCACCGGAAACCTGTCACAGCTGCCACCCCTTGAGGTGCCTCGGCTACCTGATGCTTTAAGACCCCCTTCCAATACGGGAACCGGTGAGTTTGAAGTGACATATGTGGATGATGGCATGCGCATCACCAGAGGGGACAGAGGAGAGCTTAGGGTCTTTGTGGTGTCATAGGCTCAAGCCAACACTGTTGTTCCTTTCCCTGGTACTTTTGTAACATCTTGTTTATACCATTATGTGCTGTACATGATTGACAACAGATACGGCATCACTTGTGCAGCACTCTTTTGGAAGAGCTGTATAGCGTGCCCGATGTCTTTCTTCTTTTCACATGAAGACATTTGTAAGCAGAGATTGGGACCCTGCCATTATCAGAGAAATCATGCAGGCGTTTGTGTTGTTCTTGTTGAAAAGTTATTTATCTTTACAACTTCTTCAACCCCACAAGTCAATCGAATGACTGGTAAAATTCTTGGCCGAATCATCAGTTGTATGATACCAAGGTATATTTGTTGCAGACATCCGCAGTTATGCTGTTTCTGGTTTGCCATCAACGCTTGCTTTACCACCTTGTTTGATATCTATACTTTGCATTACGGTCAATTCCTACGGCAAATGTGACTTTCGGTGTATTAATTCGTCTTACAGTTGTTTTTTAATTGAGAAGACGCCCGATTGTGACGACTGCTATCTGTTTTGTTTAGGTTTTTCACAGATGAAACAAGCTGTGTAACACTGTTGATCTCCAGTGTAGGCTCCTTTAAAACTGTGTTTAACGGTGTTCTTGTGTAAGACCTGGTCTTCCCGAGGTGGACGAGCAATCCGTCGCCAGAGCACTCACTAAATGCTCGTTCTATGGAGGACACGTTAGACCTACTGGTTCTATCACATTCAAAGTCATAGAGACGTCAGACCTCCTAGTGGTTCTACCACATTCAAATTGCAGAGAAACAACCATCACATTCGAATTCATAGAGACGTGAGCGCTCCTAGTGTTTCTGTCAGGGTCAAATTGCTTACAAACAAAACTCTCTCTCTCTGTCTCTCGCGCACATGCGCGCGCGCGCCACACGCACACGCACACGCACACAGACACACACTAGAGGCACATGAAGGTGGCGAGGACACTCTGAGAAGTCTAATATGCACTTCAACAAGACAAGATGTTGGGTGGGTAGAAAATCAAAAGCAAGATTATTGTTCTCTGAAAAGGTAACAATTAACAAATGACCTGAAGAAATGGCAGGCTAAAGCACTCTCATGCTAGAAGAACAGTAATCATCAAGGCACCCTTTTCTACCAGCCTGCCATACGATAGGAACCAGAGTACAGAAAAACAATTTCTAGAAGGAAATTTGATTCCATGAGTAGAGGACCTTTCGCGTGGTTACTTGAAGACCACGAAGAGATACTTTTGATGGGGATTCTGCAAAGAAGAGCGTACGTCTCTACCTCCTGAAGAGATGGGAAATCCTCCAACCACTAGAGAGGAGGGATATACATATGTATACAAAGGGTTTTAAACATGCTGCATGGTGTCCCAAGTCAATCATCGTTAGTGGCGGGGAGCCTGGACACGTTCTATGTGGGTGTTGTGATGGTTGTTCATCACTGGTTGGCTTGGCGTTTTGTGCATGTGGAGACCCTTGGGTCAGAGAGGATCTCATCTCATTTCAATGTGGCGTTTTGTGCATGAAGAAATTCTGAACGAGACAAAGAAGAGAAGACGCCCATAGATTAATCAACGCGGGATTGAAAGCATTAACGACGGTAAATTCCTCCCTTTGTTCATGGGGGCATCTACCTAGTTTGTTTCACCCCCCCCCCCCCAATATAAAGTGCCTTTCATTCAACCCATTAAAGATGTACAAACAATAAGATAACTTGGAACCACCACCATATATGGTAGTAGTGAAAAAACACTTAACCGACACTGGTCCAGTCCCACAGCCCGCAGACACAAACTAACAAGAAAGAGGAAAAGCACCTCAACAAATCGACCAAAGTGGAGGGAAGGCTCAAGCACCACAAGGGTGAGCAGAGTTCCACAGCATGTGAAACTACTACTACTCTCAGTTATCTGGCAACTGCACATGAACTGTGTATATCCCATGAGCCATGCACCTAAACAGAAGCATCGGATATGCACGTACAGAACTTTCGTAACTTTAAACCGTGTCACTCGTATCGTAACCATTCGAGTTCGGCACGTTTAATTTCATCTTTTATATCTGGGTTGGGTGTCGAACTTGAAGTCAAATCTCTCTGCTAGACTCCGAGTGTTACTGTGCTAACTGGGTGTTGTGCCGTCTAAAAGATTGAGGAGGCGCGCGGCTATGGAGATGGAGGGAGGTTGGTGGCGGAGACGATTGAGTATGTATTTTTTGTTATCTTCTAGTTACAATCTGAATTAAAAGCTCCGGGAGTGGAATATTGGTCTTTGAAGTTTGAACTCAAATGAGAAATTAATGGAAGAAGAGGTGATCGCGTGGGAACTTCTTCCATATATACATATATATATATATATATGAGACTAATAACACGGATCTTGACGGCACACCACCTGCCTTGTCTTTCTCGAAAGATTTCTTGACTGATCCCTCGGGCGAATGCGAATGGGATTCCTGAGATATGTCAACATAATGGAATCAGACGTAGCTTCGGAATATTTAATGTAAAAGGAATGCCCTTATCATAGAAAAATGATGTGATAATTCAGAGGATTCCTGTAAATGACTACGTGCTCGATCGATCGCCAAACTTAATCTGAAATGCTGAAATATATAGTTACTTGCTTCGTTTAATTAATTATTACCTGATCAACCCTTTTGTTTTTGAGTTAAAGATAATACAATCCAATGACTCTAGCTCGCATTAATGCCAACGTCACCTGTCGTCGTCGTCGTCGTCGTCGTCATTTGCACGTCAGTTTATTAAACTGATGCCGGACGAGTCGTCTCATCTAATGAATCCCTCCCTCCCTTCTCTTGCCCTGCTGGATGCAACGTGTCATCTCCCGTTGGGTTCTACCCCATCTGATCCACCGGAGAAGACCAACCGCATGCTGCCGCCCCCATTCACATGCAACCAAGGCACATCCATGGAGGTCATTGAAGACTTCATTAATCAAATCAAGGATCGTTAATTGCATCCATCTCCCTCTCGTCACATCCTGTTATCGTCGGTCAACTTCACCAAATCTTTTGCGAGACGGGAGAGATGGATCTTCTGACACCTGGAAGGGCATTTTTCGCCCGTAAATCGTCCGAAGAGTCAATAAAGAAAAGTGGGAAAAAATTAAAAATGCTTGGCGTATTCAAGTTGTTTACGGTAGGAATTGTTTGGAAGAACCAAGTTTTGACGTGGGAGGATGCATGGAACAACTATTCTCAAGAAAAGCCCACGGTTAAAACTGCCCATACTAACAGGGGTACGTATTTGCAAAATGGTTCAATGGATCCAAAAAAAAAAAAAAAAAGAGATGTACGTAAATATTCCTTGACCAAGAAAAAGTCGGTAAGAATTGGAAAGTGAAATGAAAGAAGAATATTTTTAACGTATCTGACTCGCTCACAATGTATAAAATGTGTACAAAAGGGCCTTTTTTACCCATGCCCTTGTTAGGAACAAAATTAATTGCTTGAGAATCTATCTTAAATTCTGTGTCTTCGTACGTGAATTTAATGTCATACATATTTTTCTGATAAATTTCTGTTTAGATACTTATGAAATATTCACTCTTCTTATTTATCACTTTTCAAGCGATTTTTGGCCAATGTCTTAGCAGAAGCTTTTAGGAAGAATATACATGTCGCGTAATTCGTATATGAAAGGTATATATGTTAATGCACATCGAGATTGGATTCTCATGAAATTCCATTTTTAATAAGGATGTTAATAAAAATACCCTTATTAGAAAAATATTTTCTAAGGAAGATATAGAGATATCAATAAAAAAAATCCTTATGAAACAAATGCTACGTCCCTTAAGTTGACCGACTCGTAGGGACATACTGACTCGATTCTATCATAATATGGTACAAGTTGGGCCAAGCCAGTCTCACTCGGGCCAACTCCGATAGAGTTGCCCGATGAAACCTTTAATGATGACTTGGGCCTACTCAGTTAATCCAAACTGACCTAGATTCTCTCAAATATAGTACAAGTTGGTTGGCTTGCATCAGTGCGGTACAAATCTACCAACGTTGGTACTATAGTTGAGAAAGATACAAAGGCGTGAACATTTCTTTGCAAGGTTAAATGTACAATTTCATAGACGAGTGAGGGGGGGCATTATGCAACAGAGAGTAGGTAGGAGCTCCTACTTTCCCAAGGAATCGTCTCTGTCGAGTGCAGCAAATCCCTCGCTAGCCCCTAAACCAATGTCACGGTCAACGATGACCACCTAAGGAGGGGAGAGCACCTCCTTGAACTCCCCCCACCCTCCAAGTTTCGTTTCTCCTCCCCCTCTCCTATGCCATCTCCCATTTCACCTCCCCCCTCCCTTCTGTATCATCTACTACCGTGCCTCCCCCCTTCCTCCTCCGCTGCTTGCCACCATGTTCTGCTAGTTTTGAGGCAACCTTCTCATATACTGCGTGCAACCCCCCCCCCAGCTTCCTTCCCCTCTCCTACCCCCCACCTTCCTTGTGTGCTTTTATTCCTCCAATCCCTCTTGTTGGGCACCTCCTTTCTCCCTCCTCCTCGATCAACCCTAGACCGCTATTGCCCCCCACTTGCTTCGATGCCATCAACCCCCTCCATGAGCCATAGCTACCGTCCAATCATCACTCTGGACATATAGATTCCCTTGCTCCTTTCTCGTCACTTTCCCCCCGCTATAAATCCCTCTTCCTTTCACTGCTCCCATATCTTTCCGCCCCTTCTCACCATCTTCGACATGTCCCCCTCACCATCTCTAATGCCTCCCTCTTCGGTGCGGTTATCCCCCCTTCAGCTCTCGGCTTCCCCCTTCCCCTACTTCAGATCTTTCACCTTTTGTTGTAGACTCTTACCCTCCCCACCCCTTTTGCCAAAAATATCATTAGATTGCAGCCCTATTACTCCAGTGACTCGTTTCTCTCTCTGGCTCTCCCCCCACAGTCAGTTTAGTTTGCTTCCTATGGTGGTCTCTAATGGCCGACGTTTATCACGATCTTGTGGTATTCAGAGATTCTAGAGTCAACTGCATTTTGTACCAATATAGTTAGCCATAAAAATGTTCCTGAGTAGCAAGATATCTCGAGTTGATGTGCTTGCTCCATGTCGTCATTTGGGCATATGTTGCCCGAGATATTCTCTCATCTGCATATGCAGCCAAGGTCCCAATTGTAACCACTTATGTTGAAGAGTGGAGCCTGAATTTGGCTGGAATACTAGGATGGAAGACTAGGATTGGAATATTTCAGTTGGAGAATCAGATCTCACTCCAAGTGGGACTATCGTCACAACGTCGCGGATCGTATTACTATAATTGGTGATTAGTGATGCCCTAATCTCCCTAACATACAAAGGATGACTCTCTCCATTGTAATGTGTGATTTCTTCCACTTTTCCAAAGTAGAACCTCGCTGCGACCGTGCACATAGGAAGGACATCGCCTCCAAATCACGTCAAAAATCATTGTGTTATTGTGTATGATTACTTTCTCTTCTTTCTTTTATTATTCTCTCTAAATTTCGAGGGTTGTGAGAGAGGGTTGCGTTCCTCAACAACTTATTGTTGGAAGAAAGTCGCTCTTTCAAGAGGCAGTTTAGTCTTCTTCACTCATGTCTATGGTTATTAGGGCTATGTCCTATCTTTCTTGTTACTTCTTTTGGGGTATTGGTTTGGGCCTTCTTTGGCTTTGGATTTCTCATTTTGTCGGTATAGTTTGTGTATATCTTTATGCTCGTACATCTGTAAGGGTTAATAAAAATAGGGATTTTTACATCTATTTCCTTATAAAATATCATATTTATATTTATCCTCCTACTTTTATTGTATTATCACGTATGTCCCTGATATATCCCATATTGTTGTAGTTATACCCTCGTCATAACCATCGTTTCCTTAACTCAATGAATGTATAAGTTAAGATGGACAATTACTAACTTGCCCTTAGATTAGGATCTCTCTCTCTCTCTCTCTCTCCATCCATGGCGAGCACCGATGATAGCAGAGCGCCACTGGCTGTCGACTGCCACCATGTCCACCTCCCTCTTGATCTTTCTCTCTCCCTGAAGACGTAGAGATCCATGGAGAAGGGAGTGTCAGAGTCAGGGGAGGGAGGGGGTCAGGGGGTTCGTGACAGAGAGAGAGATGGGAGGGGTTCTCGAGTGAGGGGGGATGCCGACAGAGGGGGGGGGTGCCCTGTGAGGGTTGGAAGGGGAGAGGGCGAGGGGCCGAGATGGGTGGGGGGGACCCTGAGATCGTCAGAGGGGGAGATGGGGGTAGGGAGGGGTGGTGGGGGTGCGAGCACCAGAGATCTCCACCTCCTCTCGTGGCGGCAACCTTCTCCTCAGAGAACAGGTAAACTAGGGCTTCAATTTTTGCATAGTAGGACCGTTGGAAACTCTAGATCCATCATCACCCCTTCCGGAGCCTGCAGACACCGAAAACCCTAACCCTTGGAGTAGATCTGAAGGGGAATCGAGAGGGAGGGCGAGGCCTACGAGTAGTGGTGGGGAGGGCCCACGAGTCAGAGGGGGAGAGGGGGCGGCCCGAAGGGGGGGGGGGCATTCGCCGGGAGCAAAAGTTGGCGGCCGAGAGGGGTAGGGGGTACTCGCCGGAGGTGGGGCAGAGGGAGAGGGAGGAGGAGCTACTGGATGCCGCAGGTGGGACCCTTCTCTGATATGTCTCTCTCTCCCCCCCCTCAAAAATATAAAGATATTTTTGATATTTTATATTTTTAAATATTTTTCATGAACACATTTTTAGAATATTTGTCAATGTTGACGGCTCAAGAACTAGATAGGTATAATTGTAACAATATTGAGTATATAAGGGATAATCATGTAAATATCTGAAACGTAGAGAGATAAATATAAATACTAACTTTTATAAGAGTATAGATGTACAAACTCTATAAAATATCCATTCGCACGAACAAAAAAAAAAAAAAACAGGTGCTTGCAACTTGCAAGCCGCTTTACTGAAGCCTTATCCAGTCATAGCCTCGTTGAATGCAGGAAATGTTTTTTTTATTTTTAACGGCATGATCTTGTTGTTATCAAGGCACTGTTGCTCTTCACATCGCCCCATTTTTCAAGTTTCAACATGAGACACATTTCCTATCCCTCGTCCGGGTATCCCCCCACTCCGTCCTTGCTCACCTTTTGTCGTGTCCCTGTTCTCTTTTGCGGTGCTCTTTGCCGGTGTGGGTTTGAGTAGCCGGAAAACCGGGCTTGGAGATACGCCACAGTGGGAAACCCCCTGCTAAAACCAGTAATGTCGATCCTCTAATCCTCTTACCAATCCAACCCCGTTGTTAAAGTTCCGGGAAACAAACGAGAAAGAGGCGGGCCCCCCCTTTTGTCTCACGATGTATTGTCATTGTTTTGAAGCGATCCACATTTCATCTTTTTTCTTCCATCTTCCCGAGTTTTCCCTCCACCTCGCTGCCCTCCATAAAACCAACCGCCCCCCCTTCACAGGCTCCTCTCGACCTGACTGGCTAGCAGTACCCCTTAATTTCCTCAAACCCAACTCAGCTCTCTCTCTCTCTCTCTCTCTCTCTCTCTCTCTCACACACACACACACACACACACACACACACACACACACACACACACACACACATGGATCCCTGGAAAGATGGAAGGCTAATCTCGTTGGACAAGGCGCATCCATGCTTGTATGGATCCATTGAGGAGGTCCTCTCTCTCTCTCTCTCTCTCTCTCTCTCTCTCTCTCTCATATGTGAGTTTTTCTTTTCTCATACGTTGGTGAGACCCGTGATTGGCTTCAATTGCATTTCAAGGACACAACATCATTCAAATGTTCCGGTCACCGAGTTGTTGTTTGTTGTCACTTGCCAAAAGGCCAACGGTCTAATGACACAGAAATCCTCTCTAGTCAAGTTATTTTGAGTTTAATTCTCACTCTTCATAATTGTGTTGGAAGAGAAATTTGATACCGATTTGTTGTCATCCAAAAGTACAAAGATGGGTTTCGAGCAGTGAATCGGTTCAGAAACAACTCGTTAGGTTTGCGGACTCACCTGACCCTGTGTCTTGTTATGTTCATCACTCGGTGAGTGGAATCGTCCCGCATCACAGAAGAAATGGCCTGCGAGCTTGATCATCATCAGACTATTCTTGTACTTCAGTTATTGGCTATTTACATTTTTACCCCGAAAATACTATTAATTAATGATCTTATTTCTGCCCCGGCAGACCACGATCTTCCTCAAGGCCACCAGGACGATCGCCGTCGACGTGAAGACATCCGACACGATCAAGACCGTCAAGGCCCGGTTCCGCGAGCTCGCGATGGCCTCCGACGACCCCCCGCCGGAGATCGAGCTCGCCGGGCGGCGCCTGGAGGACGGCCGCGCCCTGATGGAGTACCACGTCCGGAAGCACTCCACCCTGGACGTCATCCTGGAGCCACCCGTCCCGATGCGGGTCTTCGTCCGGCTGCCGGCGGCGAGGAAGCACATCATGCTGGACGTTGCCTCCACCGACACCGTCCACAGCGTGAAGGTGCGGGTCCACCGGCGGGAGGGCGTCGCGCCGGACCGGCAGACGCTGGTGCTGGCCGGGAGGCCACTGGAGGACGGGCAGAGGACCCTGTCCGGGTGCGGCGTGCGGGAGGGATCCACGCTGCTGGCGATCTTCCGGCCGCGGGACCGGGGGATCCGGGTGTTCGTGGAGTCGGAGGCGGGGGAGGCGGCGGCGATCGACGTGAAGGAGTGGTACACGGTGCGGGACGTGCAGGCGATGGGGGAGAGCGTGCTGCGCCTGCCGCAGGACGGGCGGCGGCGGATGTACAGGGGGGAGGCCCTACTGGAAGAGCACTGGACCATGGCGGATTGCTCCGTCAGGTCGGGGGCGGTCATCCGGATGGTGACGGCATAGCTTCTTAGATCTGCTTCGGTTTGGTCTAAACTCTGGAGTCTGAACTTGCCTTAACAGTGACCCGACTCCTGCGGAGGACCATTCCCTTTGGACGGTGAGATGCAGATTTTACAAGTTAAAAAATACGTAAAGTGGTACTTGACCGTCAACTCTCATCCGTCTAATTAAACCAACGACAACACCGATGTATAGAATTTATTACCGCCCCCCCCCCCCCCAATTGGAAGTGTATCGATTATTACTTTAACATTCAACCCATGCAAGTAAGGCTGATCAAAAAGTCCAGTGAGGTGAGATCATCTGAATCCATTTTTCTACACTTTCTCAGCTCCCGGACTCTGTCGTGTCATAGGTCATATCAAGTTCTTGGGTTTGCTAACAAAGTAACTTATGTAAATAATAAAATTTGATATGATTTATGACGGATTTGAAATAGATCATGAAAAAAAAATAAAATTTACTCATCCGTACATTCATTAACGAACTGTACCATGTGTAGAAATTTTAGACTGGCCCTCGAATCGCATTCGGCATGAAAACGATCTTTACAAATGTTCACGTAAGTGTAGAGGAGAATGACAAATTTAATCTCACTTTATCTCCTGATAAGACTGATATAAGGTTGTATTTATTATCCTGTAAGTATAAAAAAAATATTTTTTTACATCCCATAATCGGATGACTCAGGCAGCGTCTGAAAACTCTTTGGGGCATGGATTTCGAGATGAAAGCTGCCGACATCTTTTAGGCAGCATTTGAATACGAGACGAGCTTATAACTTTTGATGAAAATTCACCTATCGTACAACATGCACAGAATGCGGTGATTCCTCGTCATTTATAATCTTGAGAATCCGTTATAGTACTGCTTCGCCGGATCAAGGGAACCTGATCCTTTTGTGTCTCGTTCTCTTTCTTCCTCCACTTTTTATTTTCACGAAAGTCAAGGCCGACTCTGCTCGTTTGAGAAAAATTAAAGACTGTCGGGTGATTATATCTCAAAAATTACACCCGGAATGCGTTTCAAATGCGACTTTAATCTTTTTCAAATGGCAAGGCAGTTATTAGATTACGTGTGGAACAGATTTTCAAGAAGAAAGAGAATGTAGGCACAAAATTGACTACTTCTCTTAATCTCGGGAATCAACCTCACGATGGATTATCGAGATTTTAAAATGATTACAAATCCCCGACATGTAGAGGTGACAGTACGATTGAAAGATTTTGATAAAAAGTGATCTCTCATTTTGTTTTCAAACGCTGTCTCAGTTAGATCAGAAGCAACCCCTGAGTCGCTTTAGGCGATTCATAGAGGTCAGGTTTCTCTTGTCTCCAGAAATCAATCTTAGCACAAAAAGCCGAGACATTTTGTAACATTAGATAGTACTACTTTTTGCGGTGATTATAAGGATTAAAATCTGAAAAATCTCCTTAAGAATCGATACCAAACACGTCCTTAGTAGAGGTCAACGAAACAATGGAAAGAAATTGGAGCGGAGCGGAGCAGGATGCAGAAAAAGTGGACCCCGACGATCATAATTTTTAGTAAACAAAATCATCCCATGGCTGAGGGAGATTACCGTATCGAATTTTTTTGTCATTTTATTTGTTACATTTATTCTTGCTCAATGTAAAAATTTTACATTATATAATGAAATACCTCGAACTTACGTTCAGTGAAGACCTCATCTTGAACGTTCAAGTTTCAAGAATCACACGGTTACAGATAACATTATAAAAAATATGACGATATTATATATTCCTTCTTATCATTTAATGCCAGTATGGATCATCTGAGATGCTGCAACATTTGATCAATTATTTGATGCCATCTAGAGGGAGGGGCTATGATACCCTCTCATTACTTACAAGCAATATGCACCTCGTTTAAATGGATCTCATTCCACTTTTTCTCTGCCTTACGACACAAATAATCATAGGAAAGCACTTACCGTTTTCTTTTGACAGGTGAGGAGGGGAGTCTGGGGTTAGCAGTTAATTTCCAGCTGGTTACTCCAAAACCGAGGCCAATCATGATGGAGACCGTGAGACGAGACATAATTAGAGTCTCATAAAGTTCAACAAGCGTTAATTAAATTAATATTCAATTGTTTATTTATTTTAGATTAATTAGATAATATTTAACTCATCGATACGATTCTCTACTCATCGGAGCACTTTCTCGATCAAAGCATCTGCTCCACCACCTCAAATCATGACCTTGATTGATGAGAAAGGGAGGTGGGGGGGGGGGTCTTCAAACGAGGTGCCGATGGGCGGGGCAGGCCATCCTGGACGCGGTCGTGGACACCACCGCGATCTGACAGTCGCGGTCCTATTGGAGGCCGCATTCTGTGTGAAGGCGGTCCCCAAGTGGATTGCATCCCTATGAACGCGGCGTGTCGACATGCCACGTTAGCAGCATTTTTCTGCAACACTCCGAGCCTGCCCAAACAATGCTCTGTTTGGCCGTGCTTCACCGTGGACGTCCGAGGGGGCTTCCTGGTGGGTTTTAGGTGTTGTAAAGGGGTGGGGGAGAGGGTGTGAGAGATGGAGAATAACTTAGGGTGGATATTAGGGCGTAGAGAAGTGGAAAACGTGGGGAAAAGGAGGGGTGTGGGGGCGGTGGCCGAAAGGGAGGGGGAGGGGTCGATTGTTTTGCAAACGAAGCAGGGGTCAGTCGATTGACCCGGCCACCTGGTCAGTCGACAGATAAATAGAGGTCAGTTGACTGACTCACTAGGTCAGTCGATAGACCCAGGGTCGGTCAACCGATCTCCCCATATCGGTCGATCGATCCCAACTCAGTCTGAAGGGATAGCAGCTCAAAAACGGGCCCCTATTCTGGGTGCTCTCGCCGTGGGCGTCTGAACAGGGATTTTAAGGGGGTTTAAATGTTGTAATGGTGGGAAGAGAAGGTGAAGGAGAGTGGGGAAGGATTATGGCTAAGCTTAGATCACTAATGAGGCAAGAGAGAGGAGGAACGGGAGTGTATGGGGGGGGATGGCAGTGATACTCTATTTTCTGGGATTTTTTGATAGGCGACATCGAATGGTGGAGTTTGGGGTTGCTGGAGTTGCTGCAAGATGGGAAGAGGGTGAGGGAGCGTTGGTGGAGGGTTTATCAACTAGTTTTAGGCTAACAGGGCGTGGGGAGTGAGGAATGAGGGAGATATGGGCGAGGTGACGGTGGCAATAGGGGATGTGGTTGGCGGTGGAGGGTAGCCAGAGACGAAGGGGGAAGCTTAGCTGGGGCTTCACGCTCGTCCCCATCCCAGGGATGACGCAGCCGCGCTCCTCGATCCATCTCTGTGGTTGTGGTGGTGGGACTTGTGGTCGGACGACGGTGGCAGAGGAGATGGGCGACGATGGTGGCTGGCGGAGGAGGAAGAGAGGAGCTCAGCCGGGGCCTTACACCCGTCCCCATCGCAGGGACGACGCGATCGCGTTCCTAGATTCCCTTTGTGGAGGAGGTGATGGTTGAAGTCAGAGACGGTGACGGTGGAGATGGGGAACAACGGCGACGGTGGGTGGCGGAGGAGGAACACCGAATTTGGGCCTCTTACTCGGGGGGGGGGGTTCCAAAAATTGGAAGAACACTCAAACGTAGCCATGGCTAACTGATTTTTTTCCCTCTTCATTGTATCATTCAACGTGAGCTTACATATTTAAATAGAAAAGGGTGGGGGAGGAGAAAGGTCACCTAGGAAACCCAAGGGGCTTGGGCCCCTACGAGGAGTCCTACTTAAGTGCACATAAGTGCATATTTATATTATCTCTATATATCTATTCCCTATAACAAAAGAAAACCTACATATTAGGCCCACTTATGTGACCTAGTACACATGAAACCACTTAAACACAAGTAAATATTTTTTGATAGTTGGCCGGCGCTGTCACGCCCCGACGCGGAATATCGAACGCGGCAGTAGAAAATAGTTAAAATATGTTGATTTCCAGACATGCTGTGTCTTGGGTTAGCGAAACCATACATTCATGGGCAGAAATAATTTCATCATAACCATTAAATACCAACTAATTAAACATAATGAGTTTCACGATCATCCTCAATTAACGTACCAAGAAAATCTCATTATCCGCCAACTTAACATAGTTACATAACCACTGACTTAAACAAAATTACAACTCTAGAACATAGCTACATCACTCAGACTCAAACTATCTAAATTGACTCCACGAGGCCTTCTAGTTGGTTCGCTCCAGGGTCTTCACTCCTGCCCATCCCCATCCGTTTAAGAGTCCTCACTTGAGCTACATGAAGGGGGGAAAAATAACTAGGTGAGCGAACGCTCAGTAGGTAGTAGTAGGTAATGTTTAAGTAATTAACCAATTACATCAATCTATGCGAGAAAAGAAAAGAATAATGACAATGAATTGCTCAGACTAAAAGAACAAGAATATAGCATATCCAGGGACTGGCCGATTAAGCATGTAACAAGCAGGTCATGTAAATATTTCCATGGAGGAAATTAATACCTTGAATTCAAGAAAAAGAGTCAATTAAATGAATTGTCGTAGACATCACGCTAGTCATGCACTCGGTGCAATGCCTCACCATATCATTACAACTCCCCGGGGCACTAGTACTTTTCGGGCGCTCTTCCGAGGACCAGACCGGACCCTTTTGATGCGTTGGCATTGATTTGGTGGATCCAAGATCCCAAGTTATGTCTAGACATTCACAGGATTCGACCAGAAAAGATATGAAAGTTCCAAGATATAATGAGAATAATCAAGGGTTATAAGTAGTACAAGCCATGCTTTCACACAAAAAACCATGCGAATTCACAAGCTGGAGGGTACACGGTCACATTTGGGCCGCTTATAACAAAACGGTCTAATACTAGACCGTGGAAGTGAACGGGGCCAAAGGAAAGCCCAGTTTAGTGTTAAAGAATAAACGGTCCTCAATTGGGCCGTGCAACAATTGAACGGTTTAACATGGACCGCTGAATGCTGCTCTGGGTTTGAAAGAACAAGGCCCAGAGTTAGGAAACTAAATGGTCCTAAAATGGGCTGCTCAATAGATAGAACGGTCCAGTAAGAGCCGTGTACATCTGAGCTCGACGCACCCAAAAAGAAGGTCTACACGGTCACCCAAGGGCCGTTCATAGTGACAAACGGTCAAGCGTGAACCGCTTAATGATAGAACGGTCCCAGAAGGGCCGCTAATAACAAGACAGCCCGATTCCGGCTTGGCAAAATCACGCGGTTCGATAGAGTCCAAAGGTTCAGGTTTTGGGGGTACAACCCGCCCGGCGTCCTAGTGGGAATCTCAGGCTCGCGGGGGCTTACGGAGGTCTCATAATGGAGGTCCTAGTCCGACGGAAGGAATATCCGGTAGAGAGTCCCAACCATTATAAGAAATTGAGGGCTAATACATCAACGGAAAATGAATATATGACGGTCAGTCAACATCACCGGGATGAAGTGACTGTAAAACAATCCTAATAAGAATTTATTCCAATATATATAACATAATTAAAGTTGATGCATGCATTTAATAAAAGCAAGGGAAAATAGGATTAACAAAGGAAGAACAAAATTTACACAGGTAAGAGTTAATATTAATCCGTCTTCTTATTTACCAATTAATTGTGGGTTACTATCTTCCTTGCAGGCCTAGATTAATAAGAACTAATCATGCTTTAAAACATTATCTACGAGATATTGCGTGAAATAAACTGTCTATCCAGAATCATGTCACAGACCACAACAGTCTGTCGATGGGCCGCTTACGTCAAAGGGCTCGAAAACCCTGTAAGCACTGAGCGGTCTATCGTGCAGCCGCTGGAGTCTTTGAGAGGTTCGTTCATGGCCGCCACTGATAGTGGCGTCCCGGACACAGAGCCATAGAACGGTCAAGCATACGACCGCCGCTCTAGACCTCACGGTCTATCGTGGGGCCGTTCAATGTAAAGCGGTTCCTGTTAGGACCGCGTACCAATCATCTCCTCCGATCTCCGGTGAACACCGGTAGATGATGGCTTCCATGAGAAATTCGAGCGGTATAGCATATAAAAATTGGGCAAAATAATATTGACAGAAAGAAGACGAAAAGTTACACGATATAGCATGATCAATTTAACAGTTAAGCCTGCTAATCCTAGCATTCCAACGATATGAAAGGGAGGTAAAGAGATTGGTGCGCTAATTACACACTCCATCTAAAATGGACAATACACGTGCTACACTTGATCAAAATTGGGGCTTTTGGTATCATTAGAAAGAGGGATCGGAGACGAATCTAACCATATATTATGCTTGAGGTTTGGTCTACTAGAACCTACCTTAAACAAGGGAAGAAGAGGGACGATGGTCGCCGGCCGGTCGCGCGAAGAACACCCAAGAATATGCCTAAATTCTGCCTCGATCACGCTCCTCGTTGACCACAGCTACCAAACATCGATGCTAGGAGTCCTTAGGGTTAGTTTTATAGGATGAATTGATTTCTAGAGGGATCTATCGAGAGGATAGAATCCACGATGCCGATCGTGCGAGATTCGCTCCTTGACCCAGTCGTGCCGCCGCTCGCCTTCAAAATTCGAAGTCTAGGGTTTTGGGTTTCGCCTTGGAACAGAGTGGAAATGATCTCCTCATCAAGGCCATCCGTTTGGGTCTGATTTTGAGCTCAAATGGTCAGGTATTGGGTTCGAATTCGATGATCCAAGGTCCGATAGGTTAAAACGTGGATTTCGCCCTAATTCCCTTAATTCGGTTGGCTTAAAATTTTAATTAGGGTCCGACCCAGAAGAACAAAAGTCTAAACTATTCACCCTCTATGCGATTATAATTTTTCTGTATTTTAATAAATTGATTGCAACTTAACTTATCGTAATTTCCATGAATTTCTTTATAATTTCCCTTTATTTTATTTAACAATACACCGAGGTGCTATACCCTCCCCTACTTTAAAGAATTTGATCCTCCAAATTCACTGCTCTTGTCGAAATTGGGGAGTGAGACAACTGACCTCAGAACATCTCGGGATATTACTTCCGAATAGCATCTTCAGATTCCCAAGTAGCTTCTTCAGTTCCACGTCGGCTCCACTGAACCTTGACCATAGGTATGGAACGATTCCTGAGTTGCTGCTGCTTGCCGTCTAAAATCTTGACATGTCTTTCTTCATAAGTCAGATCTTCCTTCAACTCCAGATCCATATGCTGAATGATGTGAGTGGGGTCATAAACATATTTCCGTAACATAGATACGTGGAAAACATTGTGTACTCCAGATAATTAAGGTGGTAAAGCTAATCTGTAAGCAACTTCTCCCACTCTTTCCAGAATCTCAAAAGGGCCAACATATCTCGGACTTAGCTTGCCACGAATGCCAAACCTTCGAATTCCTCTCATAGGTGAAAACTTCAGGAACACATGCTCGCCGACTTGAAATTCCAAAGCTCTCCTTCTACAATCCGCATAACTTTTCTACCTTGATTGTGCTACTTGCAGACGATCTCGGATAATACGAATACTCTTGGTTGATTCTGAAATGAGATCTGGTCTCAACCATTGCTTCTCGCCTACCTCATCCCAACACAGAGGTGATCGACAACTTCTTCCATAAAGAGCTTCAAACGGAGCTATCTGGATACTGGACTGGTAACTATTATTGTAGGCGAACTCGATCAAAGCTAAGTGCTCCTGCCAGCTACCTCCAAAATCAATCACGCAAGCTCTTAACATATCTTCTACAATCTGATTTGTTCTTTCTGTCTGTCCGTCTGTTTGAGGATGAAAGGTAGTGCTGAAATTCAGACGGGTTCCCAAGGATTCTTGTAATCCTCTCCAAAAGTGCGAAGTGAACCTTGGGTCTCTATCTGACACAATACTTACCGGTATCCCATGAAGTCTTACAATTTCCTTCATATACAAAGCAGCCAAAACGTCAACGGTCCATTTGGACTTAATGGACAAGAAATGAGCAGACTTAGTCAGTCTATCCACAATGACCCATATCGTATCAAATCCACTGCGAGTCTTAGGTAGACCCATGATAAAATCCATGCCAATGCTTTCCCATTTTTATTGCAGTATATCAAGTGGCTTCAACTTCCCAGCAAATCTAAAATGCTCATCCTTAACTTGCTGACACACTAAGCATCTGCTTACAAATTCTGCAACTTCCTTTTTCATGTTCGGCCACCAAAAGGATCTCTTCAAATCTCGGTACATCTTAGTACCCCTAAGATGAATAGTGTACCTGGACCTATGGGCTTCTTCCAAGATCTTGCTTTTTACTTCAGTTACATCAAGTACACAGGTCCTTCCTTGAAATAACAATCTTCCGTCATCGGCTAACATAAAATCAGGTCTATTACTTAGACTTTCCTTGATTTCTACCAACATCGGATCATTTTCTTGCAAGGGCTTGATTTCCATCAATAACTCTTGACGAAGTTGTATCTATGCGATCAAGACCCGATCCTCACTAACATTGAGATCTAAACTAGCCAACTGTTCAAGCAGTCTCCATTCTTGCAACATGAGACTTGATAATTTTGTTATCGACTTGCGGCTTAAAGCATCTGCCACCACATTACCTTTTCCAGGATGGTATTCTATAGAAAAATCAAAGTCCTTTAAATACTCAACCCACCTTCTCTGCCTCATATTAAGCTCCTTTTGAGAAAATAGATACTTTAAACTCTTGTGATCCGAAAACATCGTGAATGTTTCTCCATACAAGTAGTGCCTCCAAATCTTCAAGGCAAAAACTATAGCAGCTAGCTCTAAATCATGGACATGATAATTCTCTTTGTGCTTCCTTAGCTGCCAAGAGGAATAAGCTATCACCTCCCCATGCTGCATAAGCACACAACCTAGGCCAATACCTAAAGCATTCGTGTAAATGACAAAACCTCCTTCTCCAGAAGGTAAGGCCAAAACATGGGCAGTGGTTAAACACTCTTTCAAAGTCTGAAAACTCTGTTCACAATCTTCCGACCACTCAAATCGGTTCTCCTTGCGGGTCAATCTGGTCAGAGGTGCTGCAATTTTAGAGAAATCCTTGATAAACCTCCGATAGTAACCTGCCAAACCTAGAAAACTTCTTACTTCAGTTATATTTGCAGGTATATCCCAGTTCTTTACTACCTCTACTTTCGAAGGATCAACAGAAATATCTTCCTTAGTGATAATGTGTCCTAGAAAAGACACTTCCTGTAACCAGAAATCACATTTGCTAAATTTGGCGTACAATTGATGATCTCTTAATAATTGCAATGCCATCCTCAAATGTTCAGCATGCTCCTCCTCACTTTTAGAGTATATCAAAATGTCATCAATAAACACTACGACCCACTTATCAAGGTAGGGCCGGAACACGCTATTCATCAACTGCATAAAAGCTGCAGGGGCGTTTGTTAGTCCAAAAGGCATTACTACAAATTCAAAATGTCCATACCTGCTACGGAAGGCCGTTTTAAAGATATCCTCATCCTTGATCCGCAGCTCATGGTACCCTGATCGAAGATCAATCTTAGAAAAGTATTGTGCTCTTGCTATCTGGTCAAATAGTTCATCAATTCTCGACAATGGGTACTTGTTCTTGATAGTAAGCTGGTTCAATTGTCGGTAGTCGATGCATAGCCTCATCGAACCATCCTTCTTCCGAACAAACAACACTGGGGCTCCCCACGGGGATGTACTTAGACGAATAAACCCCTTCTCGAGTAACTCCATTAATTGTCGCTTTAACTCCCTCAACTCCGCAGGAGACATACGATACGGAGTCTTAGAAACAGGGGACGCGCCAGGAATTAAATCAATGGAAAAGACTACCTCTCTCTCAGGTGGAAGTCCTGGCAAGTCCTCAGGAAAAACATCAGGAAAAGCTTGAACAACAGGAATGTCTTTAATCTCAATCTCCTTCTCAGGGGCTAAAGAAACCAAGGCTAGGAAAGCTTGACATCCTTTCTTTAATAACTTCTCAGCTCAAAGAGCCGAAATAAGTGGCACGGATATAGAATGCCTAACCCCAGTAAAAGAAAGCTCGGGGTGTCCAGAAAAAGACACAGAGCTAGTGCTGCAATGGACATTAGCTTCGTATCTAACCAACCAATCTTCTCTTAGGATTACATCATAATCCTTCATTTCCATACAAACCAAATTTGCCGGCATATTCTGCCCACTAACCATAACCTTACTAGAAGGGTAGTAATATTTAATTGCTGATCTTGAACCAATGGGGGTTAAAATTTCTAGCAGAGAATTCATTAACACAGGTTTCACAGCTAAAGACTTAGCAAAACTTCGAGAAATAAAAGAGTGCGTTGCTCCCGTGTCAAATAGAACAAAAGCTAGCTTTTTACAAATAATGAGTGTACCTTCCACAAGTCCACCCTCCTCGGTGGTTCCTATCTCATCTTCCTATAGGGCTTGAAGCATGCCCTGGCGCTTCTGACCTCCTTGTGTTTTGGTCAGTGTAGCTTGGTCCGACATGAGGGGACACTCTGGAATACGATGGTCCTGACTTTCGCAATATAAACAAGCGCCTAACTTGCACCAACATTCCTCCATCTTGTGACCTGGGCGGTCACAATACTTGCAAAGGGCCTTGGATGGTACAATCGGACAAGGCTTCTTCTCATCATTTTTTGGCATCTTACCTTTCCACAAACTGGACCCGCCGTTGGGTCTCTTCTTGTCATTACCAAGTTCAAAGTTCTCAGAACTAGTGGTCTGTTCTTTCTTGGGGTTTTTTCCTAGGATCTTCTCCATCATCTCCAGGGTATCCTCCAGAACTTGAGCCTTTCTCATCATCTCGGCATAAGTCTGGATCTTCATAGGTGCCAATTGGTTGATGTAATGCAACTTCAACCCATTAAGAAATCGTTTGGCCTCCATATTCTCAGTAGACACTAGATAAGTCGCATAGCGAGACAACCTGGAAAACTGGGCTTCGTATTCGACAATAGATAGATTCCTTTGCTTCAAAGCAGCAAACTCCGCCGCCTTCTTCTCTTGCACCCTATCAGAAAAGTACTTGCTGTTGAAGAGTTCCTCGAACTCCTTCCACGTCACTTGATGGTCTCCCAAGGTGGCTTTCACGGCATCCCACCATGTTTTAGCGTCACGCTCTAGTTGGAAAGTAGTCAGAAGGATGCGCTCATGGTCGCTACACTGCATAACTTCGAAGATTCACTCCATTTCCTTCAGCCAGTGCTCGGCTTCATCTAGATCCGTTGAACCACTAAATCGTGGGGGATTCATTCCTCGAAAGTTCCGGTGAAGATCACCAGCTCCCTGGTGAGTCGCTCCTTCTTGGGCCACTTGCTACAGGGCCCGAGTTAATCCTTGCACCGTACGCTGCATGTCTCTCCATTGCGCACGTTCAGCCACCATTGCACGAACCCTACACGTGGAATAATTAATTTAGAACCACATAGCAGGAATCTTCTAGAGTAAATTTATTAACTTAACCCGAGTCTCTACCCAATCTCACTGGGTTGGATTCTTAAACTTTTGACTAGTCATGGTTCTAAGACACCATTAGGGAACCTAGGAACCTTAGAAAACCTAGGCTCTGATACCACCAAACTGTCACGCCCCGACGTGGAATATCGGAACGCGGCAGTAGAAAATAGTTAAAATATGTTGATTTCCAGACATGCTGTGTCTTGGGTTAGCGAAACCATACATTCATGGGCAGAAATAATTTCATCATAACCATTAAATACCAACTAATTAAACATAACGAGTTTCACGATCATCCTCAATTAACGTACCAAGAAAATCTCATTATCCACCAACTTAACATAGTTACATAACCACTGACTTAAACAAAATTACAACTCTAGAACATAGCTACATCACTCAGACTCAAACTATCTAAATTGACTCCACGAGGCCTTCTAACTGGTTCACTCCAGGGTCTTCACTCCTACCCATCCCCATCAGTTTGAGAGTCCTCACCTAAGCTACTTGAAGGGGGGAAAAATAACTAGGTGAGCGAACGCTCAGTAGGTAATAGCAGGCAATGTTTAAGTAATTAACCAATTACATCAATCTATGCGAGAAAAGAAAAGAATAATGACAATGAATTGCTCAGACTAAAAGAACAAGAATATAGCATATCCAGGGACTGGCCGATTAAGCATGTAACAAGCAGGTCATGTAAATATTTCCATGGAGGAAATTAATACCTTGAATTCAAGAAAAAGAGTCAAGTAAATGAATTGTCGTAGACATCACGCTAGTCATGCACTCGGTGCAATGTCTCACCATGTCATTACAACTCCCCGGGGCACTAGTACTTTTCAGGCGCTCTTCCGAGGACCAGACCGGGCCCTTTTGATGCGTTGGCATTGATTTGGTAGATCTAAGATCCCAAGTTATGTCTAGACATTCACAGGATTCAGCCAGAAAAGATATGAAAGTTCCAAGATATAATGAGAATAATCAAGGGTTATAAGTAGTACAAGCCATGCTTGGCCCGACTATCGAGGCACACAAGAAACCACGCGAATTCACAAGCTGGAGGGTACACGGTCACATTTGGGCCGCTTATAACAAAACGGTCTAATACTGGACCGTGGAAGTGAACGGGGCCAAAGGAAAGCCTAGTTCAGTGTTAAAGAATAAATGATCCTCAATTGGGCCGTGCAACAATCGAACGGTTTAACATGGACCGCTGAATGCCGCTCTGGGTTTGAAAGAACAAGGCCCAGAGTTAGGAAACTAAACGGTCCTAAAATGGGCTGCTCAATAGATAGAACGGTCCAATAAGGGCCGTGTACAACTGAGCTCGACACACCCAGAAAGAAGGTCTACACGGTCACCCAAGGGCCGTTCATAGTGACAAACGGTCAAGCGTGAACCGCTTAATGATAGAACGGTCCCAGAAGGGCCGCTAATAACAAGACAGCCCAATTCCGGGCTTGGCAAAATCACGGGGTTCGATAGAGTCCAAAGGTTCAGGTTTTGGGGGTACAACCCGCCCGACGTCCTAGTGGGAATCCTAGGCTCGTGGGGGCTTACAAATGTCTCATAATAGAGGTCCTAATCCGACGGAAGGAGTATCCAGCGGAGAGTCCCAACCATGATAAGAAATTGAGGGCTAATACATCAACGGAAAACGAATATATGACGGTCAGTCAACATCACCGGGATGAAGTGACTGTAAAACAATCCTAATAAGAATTTATTCCAATATATATAACACAATTAAAGTTGATGCATTCATTTAATAAAAGCAAGGGAAAATAGGATTAACAAACAAAGAACAAAATTTACACAGGTAAGAGTTAATATTAATCAGTCTTCATATTTACCAATTAATTGTGGGTTACTATCTTCCTTGCAGGCCTAGATTAATAAGAACTAATCATGCTTTAAAACATTATATACGAGATATTGCGTGAAATAAACGGTCTGTCCAGAACCGTGTCACGGACCACAGCGGTCTGTCGATGGGCCGCTTAGGTCAAAGGGCTCGAAAACCCTATAAGCACTGAGCGGTCTATCGTGCAGCCGCTGGAGTCTTTGAGCGATTCGTTCATGGCCGCCACTGATAGTGGTGTCCCGGACACGGAGCCATAGAACGGTCAAGCATACGATTGCCGCTCTAGACCTCGCGGTCTATCGTGGGGCCTTTCAATGTAAAGCGATTCCTGTTAGGACCGCGTACCAATCGTCTCCTCTGATCTCCAGTGAACACCGGTAGATGATGGCTTCCATGAGAAATTTGAGCGGTATAGCATATACAAATTGGGCAAAATAATACTAACAGAAAGAAGATGAAAAGTTACACGATATAGCATGATCAATTTAACAGTTAAGCCTTCTAATCCTAGCATTCCAACGATATGAAAAGGAGGTAAAGAGATTGGTGCCCTAATTACACACTCCGTCTAAAATGGACAATACACGTGCTACACTTGATCAAAATTGATTCTTTTGGTATCATTAGAAAGAGGGATTGGAGACAAATCTAACCATATATTATGCTTGAGGTTTGGTCTACTAGAACCTACCTTAAACAAGGGAAGAAGAGGGACGATGGTCGCCGACCGGTCACGTGAAGAACACGCCTAAATGCTCCCTCGATCGAGCTCCTCGTCGGCCGCAGCTACCAAACATCGATGCTAGGAGTCCTTAGGGTTAGTTTTATAGGATGAATTGATTCCTAGAGGGATCTATCAAGAGGATAGAGTCCACGATGCCAGTCGCGCGAGATTCGCGCCTTGACCCGGTCATGCCACCGCTCGCCTTCAAAATTCGAAGTCTAGGGTTTTGGGTTTTGGCTGGGAACAGAGGGGAAACGATCTCCTCATCAAGGCCATCCGTTTTGGTCCGATCTGAGCTCAAATGGTCAGGTATTGGGTTCGAATTCGACGATCCAAGGTTCGATAGGTTAAAACGTGGATTTCGCCCAAATTCCCTTAATTCGGTTGGCTTAAAATTTTAATTAGGGTCCGACCCAGAAGAACAAAAGTCTAAACTACTCGCCCTCTACGCGATTATACTTTTTATGGATTTTAATAAATTGATCACAATTTAACTTATCGTAATTTCCATGAATTTCTTTATAATTTCCCTTTATTTTATTTAACAATACCCCGAGATGCTACAGGCGCCGCTTGACGATCTCGTCAAACCCCTCCGCTTGGAGGAGGTTCGACCTCAAACCTCGAATCGCAGGACCCCGATTTGACAGAATAATTTAAAGTCCCACGATCAATGACACCCAAGAGGGGGGTGAATTGGGTGATTACAAATTTTATAAAACCTTAGCCTATTTAAACAAATGTGAAGAAAGCTACAAGGAGGTTCAGATCTATTATAGAAACTATTGGATCTAACAAAATATATCACACACACCGAATCCTTGGTACTATGGCGAAGGTGTAAATCTGAGGATTCAACTCATGCACAGTGTTATCTTCCTGACAAGGTTAGTCTTGTCAATCCGAACCCACCTTTTGATATACCAGAGATCTAATGTGAAAATGATAAGTTATGGTAGATCTAGATCAAGGGATACAAAAGATTTAATCTATGCGTGTGCTTGCATGGAATGGAGATAGAAGAAAGGGATCAAACCACATAAGAGATAATGATTTTTAGGTGGTTCGGATGCAACAACGGCAACCTACGTCCACCCCTCAGGGTCTGTGAGGATTCACACACTATCTTGTAAAGGATTACAAGATCAAAGCACACATACACACTTGTGAAGAGTTCGAAACTCTCACGAAGCTGCACAAGCACCGAACCACACAGAAATGAAGAAAAGCCACACACAAACACACACACACACACACATACGGATCTGGGTAGATCCACACACTCACAGATATTTAGAGATTACAACACAAAGCACTTGAAGCTCAAGAATTTTAGAAGAAGAACACAAAAGAAAAATCTGATTTAAGCTCCCCCTAATAGAAGATGCTGATCTTCGATGAAGCTTGTATCTCCTCTTGATTTCCACTTGAGTGGCTCCAAAGGATCTTGTATAAGTTGAAGATGGATGAGGAATCTCCTGGATGAAACACTGTTCACGGAGGTGTTGCAGCAGCACTCCTTCTCTTCTTGTAGCCTCCCTTGATCTCCCTTGAGTTGATTAGAGTTTCTTTCCCAAAAGAGATATTTTTATAACACTTGAATGGTCAAGGGATAAGCCTTGAACCAGATCCATAAATCATGGCATGTCTGGTGGCTTTGGGATTAAAAAATCCAAAGAGAAGGGCTTCCCTCGTTCAAGAAACACAAAGTCAACATTTGCTATCTCGAGGGGTTCGGTCGACCGAGTTCTCAAGTCGGTCGACCGAACTCTGAGAATCTTGTAAGTTTCATCCGTGACAATTTCGGTCGACCGGTATGCTCAATAGGTTGACCGAACTCTGTAACTTTTACAGAGTTCTGATCCCTGTAAAAATAGGTCAACTGAATCATGCCCAAAGGTCGACCGAACTCTGAAAAAATTGCAAAAATAGATTGTTAGCCCAATGAGACATATCCATATGACAAGAGCCTTATGTCATCATATAATCCATTCATTTTTTTGGTTTGATTTAGCTATGTTTATGCATTTGGAAGGCTCAACATATTTGAGCAATTTGTCACTACACAAAATGACCTTAAACACATTAAAAGCTTGCTCTTGATCACTTCCACACAACACGAGACGAAAACTAAGTCGAGGGTTTTGTTATCATCAAAATCACTTGGAGAGACTCAACAATCTCTCCCTTTTTGATGATGACAAAACTCTAGGAAGAAAGTACATTAGCGTGTCGTTAGAATGGATTAAGAGTAATAACCAAAAACCAATCCGTCAAGCAAATTAAATTCATTTCATTCATCCAAATCCATTTCATTCATTCATATGCGCCCAATTTTTTTGAAAGAAGATAATACCAATATGTGTGCCAATACCAATTGCATTTCATTCATTGAAGTTCGGAGTACATATTACATTGACATTGACATATGGACACTGAAGGACTAACACATAGTGACTAGACTAACTAGAGATAAAAAGACCTCATGAATAATAGATGCAAGACTCACATATGAAATGCAAATGCCAAATGGCAAACACGCATGCAAACAAACATCAAGCATAACATATATAAGCATAACTATCTACTCCTCCCCCTTTGGCATCATCAAAAGAGAGAGGGGGATACAACAGTAGTGGACGAAAAAGGGACACTCAGGGATATAAGAACAGTTATAGAGCATGGTGATTCGGAGTACCGTCATCATCATCATCATCATCAGAAGCATCCTCCTAACCCTCGAAGGTAGCATCATCAGTAGCAGGAGGTGGAGGAAGACGACTCTCAAAAGAATGCAGAAGAGAATCATGATGCTCCAATTGACGATCAATGTGGAGAAGCATCTGGTTGGTGATCTGGAAGGCCTGGTGGGTATCCTCGTAGCTTGTGGTGAGAGAGGCCATGTGGATAGAAAGGGTGTCCAAGGTGTGGGAGAAAGTATCCATCCGACCAGTCATTGTGTCCATGAAAGTGTCAAGCCGGCCAAGAGAAGAGTCGAGCCGGCCAAAGGATGTGTCAAAACGACTCCCAAGGTCAGAAATCTGCCCCCCAAAGGTTTCCATATTAGTCTCTAAGCCTGAAAGATGCCTATCAAAAACCTCATAGTCTGCCCAAGAGGGTTGTCCATCACCTTGAGCAGAGGACTCCCCATGGTGAAACTGTGGAGGCGGTGGCAAGTCCGGATGTATATGTGGAGGAGAAGGAGGTGGCTGCTCCTCGGGCTGAGCAGGAGGTGGTTGCTCCTCGGGCTAAGCAGACGTGGGAGTGGTGCTTGAACCTCTTGTTGTTGTTGCTCCTCGGCTTCCTCATTTTCAGAGTCTTCTCCATACATTCTGACATCTCTTGTCAGCTCTCCATCTGGACCCCAATAATATCAAAATCTATGGACATCTTGTGTTTGTTATACACATCACACTGTCGCACTTCAATAAATACCTCATCAGCCAATGGAATTCCAGCATGTAAAAATACTCCTGTCAATTGGGATGCATAGGGCAGAGATCTTCTCATTTGTGTACGGCATGAACCAATTAATTCCGTCAAATCTATGAACTTCTGTGACCTCATTACGGCTTCCTGCTTTTGGGTAGATAATGGTAGTAAACATGTGATGTAAAATACGATGCAGTGGAGGGAAATAGTTAGAATTCAGCGTGATTAGATTGCTGACTCCATGCACGTATTCGCTACACGTCATGAGGATAAAAGTGTCCTCAATAAGTCCATGACCAAAACCAAGTCGACACCCATAGCCGAAATTCCAAGAGCCCATGCAAATAGATCTGAATCAATTTGAATCCGAACTTAATTTTTTGACCACAGTAGATAGAAGCTCATTTCTCATAGTGAGATTGCCATAGAACTATTGAACAAGGTTGGGATAGTATTTGGTGTACCTTGTCATAAAATCTATCCAACCAATCTGAACTTCAAAAATGGCACTCAAATCCGAAAAGAACTCATGCATCTCGTCGAAGTCTACTAGACGAGGGTAGAGAATGGGCCTTGGCCGCATCGACGACGCCCGTGGAGGTGGGGCTTCCCCTTGTGGTGGAGGGGCTTGGCCCTCATTTCTCCTAGTGCTAGACTCCCCCTAGGTGAGACGCTGAGAGCTTCTTCTAGATGCCATTGAGACAAGAAATCCGCTGTGAAAACCCTCGAATGGACTAATCTCTTTCCTTGAGAGTTGAAAAACACAAATGGACACACAACCGGTGGTGGACAGAGCTTTCCCCATAACCTGGAGGTCGAAGAAGGAGAGTTGGAGCCGTACAAACCACTCCGGAGATTTCTTCTGAAATGTTGACGAACTGGCCAGATCTTGTGCGGATGAAGAAAGAGGGGTTTTTTGGGTGTAAAATGGAGAGGTGGAGTGTTCTAGGGTTAGGGAAGAAGGTTGGAGAGAGAATGGGGGCGATGGAAAGAAGAAATGGGGGTGAGAAGACCCCTTATAAAAGAGTTCGGATGTTGGTTTGGCCGGGCTGGTTCGCTGTATTCGGTCGACCGGACTCGGGGCGACGGTCGACCGAAATGGTTGACCTAGCCCTAATTTGCCATTTTTTTTGATGAACTTCACCATGCCTCCCTCTATGTTTTTGAACTCCAACATACCCCTTTTTTGTTTCCATTTTCTTGCTTGCCTTTTCTTTTTTATCTATTCCTCCTTTTTTTGTTTTGGGAGGAAATGGAGTGAGATAGACCTCTGATATGAATTGACTTGAGGAAAATTTCTGAACCTCCCCCTCAGTGACCACCGAGAATCCCCAGGTCACTAGTCCACATTTATTTATCAAGGAGTAATTGGTCTTAGAAATTTTTCAAAGAAGGATGTATATATATATATACAATCACACATACAAGGTGATATCATGCACAAAATAAAAATACATACAACGTATGCATGCATTTCACATAATCTACCCTTCGTGCTTCTGACTTTTCATGTGAATGCAACATTCATCCTAGTGTAGACCTAGGTATGTATGCTCTCACCCTTGCACATGCCAAGTTCTCTTCTGATTTTATTGAATTGTTTCTGGTTTAAGGGTTTTGTGAAGATGTCTGCCAGTTGATTGTGTGTGTCAACAAATTTTAACTCAAAATCCCCCTTGCCTACATGATCTCTCAAAAAATGATGGCGAATGTCAATGTGTTTGGTCCTGGAGTGTTGAACAGAATTTTTAGATAAATTGATTGTACTTGTATTATCACACAAGATTGGAACTGAATTCACTTAAACATTCAAATCAAGCAATTGATTTTTGATCCAAAGTACTGGGCTCCACAACTTCCGACGGCTACATATTCAGCCTCGGCCGTTGAGAGAGCTACTGAATGTTATTTCTTGGAGCCCATGAAACTAGGCACCTACCAAGAAACTGACAGTACCCACTAGTACTTTTGCGATCAACAATACATCAAGCATAATCCGCATCGGTATATGCAAACAAATCAAATGAGCTACCGATCAGAAACCACAAGCCGAAGTCTACTGTGCCAATTAAATATCGAAAGATTCGTTTAATAGTCAACAAATGAGATTCTTTAGGACATGACTGAAAATGAGCACATAGACATACGCTGTATTGAATGTCAGGACGGCATGCTGTTAAGTACAGTAGTGATCCGATCATACCTCGAAATAGTGTGGGGTCTACTATTTTACCATTTTCATCTTTGTTTAACTTCGTGGTTGTGGCCATCGGAGTTGACATGGGTTTTACTTCTACCATCCTGTATTTCTTTAACAGCTCCAAAGTGTACTTGGCTTGATTTATGAAAATGCCTTCTAGCGTTTGCTTCACCTGCAACCCAAGAAAAAATGTAAGTTCACCCATGAGACTCATTTCAAATTCGCCCTGCATTATCTGTGCAAACTCATCACATAAGGCATTATTAGTAGCTCCAAAGATTATATCATCAACATAGACTTGAACTACTAATATGTATTTACCTGATTTTCTCGTGAAGAGTGTTTGGTCAACCTTACCTCTTTTGAATCTATTTTCAATCAGGAATGAGGTGAGCCTTTCATACCATGCCCTTGGAGCTTGCTTCAATCCGTACAAGACCTTCTGCAACTTGTACACATACTTTGGATGTTTTGGGTCTTCAAAACCTGGAGGTTGTTCTACAAAAACATCTTCTTTGATGTACCCATTTAGAAAAGCAGATTTAACATCTATTTGAAATAATTTGAAGTTCGATGAGCAAGCATAGGACAAAAGAATCCGGACTGCTTCTAATCTAGCAACTGGGGTAAAAGACTCATCAAAATCAATACCCATTTTTTGGCTTTACCCTTTGGCTACAAGCCTGGCCTTGTTCCTTACAACCATTCCCGTGTCATTCAACTTAGTTTTGAAAACCCAACGGGTTCCTATTACGGGTTGATTCTTAAGACACAACACAAGAGTCCACACCTCATTTCTTTCGAACTGGTGTAGCTCTACATGCATATCCTGGATCCAAGATTCATTTTGCAGAGCTTCCTGTACATCCTTAGGCTCCTCTTGTGAGATTAAGGCCATCAAATCCTCTTCTTCCACTTGCCTTAGTGACGATCTAATTCTTACCCCATCTTCAGGATTATCGATAATATTTTCAGCGGGGTGATCTTTCAAGAATGTGGAGGAACAGGGCAAGTCAGGGTGTTGCACTTGCTGTTCTTGAAGTGTTTCAATTGACGGATCTCCATCCTTTTCATCCTTACTAGAAGTTCTTTCCGTTGGTTCATCCTTAGCTTTAGATGATCCAGCATGAGTTGAATTTCTAGGAGCTTCATCTGCATCCAAGATTGGAATAGATTGATTAGTCAGTTTTAATTCAGATTCATCAAAAATAATATGAGGACTTTCTTCAACAACCAAAGTCCTTTTATTAAATAGTCTGTAAGCTCTAGACTTTAATGCATAACCCAGGAAGATTCCTTTGTCACTTTTTTCATCAAAGTTACCTAGGTTATGTTGGACATATCCGAGTGATTTTGATAATAACAAAACCTAAGATATTTCTCTCCTTGTATCTTGTTTTCAAGCAAAGCTTCATGCTTTAAACCTTCATTTTTCACCCCATGTCAAATGTGTGGTTATGAATCCTTCCATGTGTTTATTCAAACATAAATCAACTCTACACAAGCCCGTTTCAATCATCGAACAAATGGATAGCCTTAAGAGAGCGAACACTTGATTTTTGCAGGATTGAAGATTGGCGGTCGACCTGTGGACCCCTGGCGGTCGACCTAAAATAACAGAATTGAAATCTGGAATCTGAGAAAGCTGGCGGTCGACCACCAGGAGCTAGCGGTCGACCTATTTTCCCAGCGGCCAAATGGCTACAGGACGGCCAATGGCGGTCGACCGCTGGCCTTTGTAGGTCGACCGCCAGCCTCGAGCTGCCAACAAATGTTGACTTTTTGTCACTTCGAGAAATGATCTTTCTCTTGGTATTATTTAATCCCTAAGCAACCTAACTCTCTAGAAATTATGGATCTGGTCTGGGGGAGTCTTTGGACCATTCAAGAACCTATAAAACTTATACAAGAAGTTTTGGAAAACCCTAATGCTCAAGGAAGATCAAGGGAGGCTGCCAAGAGGAAGAGAAGGGATTTGGCACTGTAGACGTGAACAGTGCTCCGAGAGGAAAGTTCTTCATCCAATCAAGTGTAAATCAGTCCAAGGATTCAAGCTGCATCCAAAGCATACAATCATCCACTAAGGGGGAGCATATCAAGATCCTTCTCTTATGTTTTGAATTCATTCTTGATCTCTCAAAGCTTCATCTGTAATCCTTGTAATCTTTAAACATTCCAGAGTGTGTAGATCCTCTTAGATCCGTATGTGTGTGTGGTTGTGTTCTTGGTTGGAGGTGTGTGTGTGTATTAAGGTGTTCCCACACCTTCGTGGGAATCCTCCTTCCTAGTGTGTGAGTGTTGTGTGTGGTTGATCTTGTAACTTCCTACAAGATAGTGTGTGGTTCCTCACTGTCCATGAGGGGTGGACGTAGGTTGCCGTTGTGGCATCCGAACCACCTAAAATCGCTGTCTCTGTGTGGTTTGTTCCTTTTCCTCTATCCTCCTTCTGTGCAAATCGCAAGTGTGTTAGTTTAGTTTAGTTTTTATTCTCTTTTATCCTGCATAATCCTTCTTCACCTTATAAACCTTGCCTTGTCTGTGGGCTTTATTTATTTCAAGTTCTCTTGTTAGCTTCTTGTCACACATTTTATAAAAAGGCGAAAAAGTTTTATTATTTCTACCTTCACCCAATTCACCCCCCCTCTTGGGTGCCATTTGATCTCGGGACTTCAATTGGTATCAGAGCCAAGGCTCTTCCTTTTAGAGATCTAACGATCTAGAGCAAGATCCGATTAAATGGCAAACAAGGGTATGGTACCCGAGGGTCATTCCATCAACCGTCCTCCGTTTTTTGACGGTTCCAACTACTCCTACTGGAAAAATAGAATGCATATTTTTCTGAGGGCTCAAGAGTATGAGGTTTGGAGAGTTGTGGACAAGGGTCCTCATAAACTCGGGGCTGATGAAGAAAAATGGACACACGAGGAAATTAAGAAATGCATTGCTAATTTTAATGCCATGAATATCATGCAATGTGCGATACACCCTAATGAATTCTCTCGTGTTTCTATGTGCAGCTCAGCCAAAGAAATGTGGGACAAGCTGCGACTCATATACGAGGGAACTTCACAGGTCAAGGAAACCAAGGCAAATCTCCTAGTCACTGACTATGAGCTATTCAAAATGAAACCTGAAGAAACCATCTCCGAGATGTTTGCAAGGCTAACAGAGATCACAAATGGTCTCAAAAGTCTCGGGAAGGAATACTCAAATTCCGACCTTGTGAGGAAGGTGTTAAGATCCCTACCGTCAGCTTGGCACACAAAGGCTACGGTTATTGAAGACTCAAAGAACCTGTCAACTCTTACCTTGGATGAACTCATAGGGTCACTCATGACCTATGAGATAAATATAAAGAGAACAGTTGATGAAGACATCAAAAAGAAAAAGGTCATTGGACTGAAAGCTCATCAATCCGATGACGAATTTCAAGAAGGTGAATCAAGTGACGGAAGCAATGAAGAGGAAGAATTGGTGATGATAACTCGCCAAGTGAGAAAATTTCTAAGGAAGAAGAGAAACTTTCAAGGAAATTTCAGAAAAGGGCAAAGAAGGCCCACGCAGACTAAAGGCGAATCGAGCAAGCCAAGTAGCATCATATGCTACGAATGCAAGAAGCCTGGACACATGAGAGGTGAATGTCCAGATCTAAAGAAGAAATTCAAGAAGGATAACGTCAATAAACCCAAAGCCATGGTCGCCACTTGGAGTGACGAAGAAGATGAACCATCTGATGAAGAGATTCAAGAACTTGTGGAAAGCTTGTGCCTCATGGCACATGAGGATGAATCCACGGAGGTAAATTCTAACCTTGAATTTATTTCCAATGAACAATGGGAATCTGAATATGAAAAGTTGTACACTAAGTACAAGAAAGTCAGATCTGAAAATAAAGCTCTTAAAAAGAAACTTGATGATTCATCACGTGAAGATATCTTTGCCAAATTTGAGAAACTGGAATAGGAATGGTTTGAGGCTTCGGAAGAAAAGGAAAGTCTACTGCAAATAATCTCAGACTGTGATAAAACCAAAAAGGAACTATCATGCAAAATAACTGAAATGGAGGAAGCATGTGAAAGGATCAAAATTGAAGAACAAACTCTAAAATCCACTAATTCAGAACTCGAAAGGAGAAATGGGATTTTGGGTGAAAGAGTTGCTGAGCTTCAGTTCACCTTGACTAAGTTTGTTAAGGGGAAACAAAACCTGGATAACCTATTGGGGGTTAAAGTCAACTTCCAAAAGGAAGGCTTGGGGTACACACCTCAAAATAAAAAATCATTTGAGCATAAGATCACCACATCCTTTATTCAGGGAAAGGACGATAATCATGCTTCATGTTCTAACTCTAAACCCCAACATGCTCAGCCTAAACCACACAGATATCAAAGAACTTTTTCACATGCTAACTGCTTTCATTGTGGTAGATTTGGCCATATGATTTTCAACTACTGGTTTAGACAAAGCACACCTAACTATCATGTTCCATGGACGAAGAGAACACCCGTAAGAAGTTGGACTAACTCCTATGGACCCAAACTGGTTTGGGTACCAAAAATAATTGCATGAAAATTTTTCTTCTTGCAGATATGTCTTGAAGCCAGGGGGAGCAAATGGTATCTAGACAGCGGTTGCTCAAGGCATATGACAGGGGACAAGAAAGTGTTCTCCAAACTGCAAGAAAAAGAAGGAGGCTTAGTTGCTTTTGGCGGGAAGGACAAAGGTAAAATAATCGGAGTTGGAGACATAGGTAAGAATTCTGAAACTCTGATTGAAAATATCCTTCTGGTGAAAGGTTTGAATCATAATTTGCTGAGCATAAGTCAATTATGTGATAAGGGTTTTAAGATTGTTTTTGATATGACTCAATGTTTTGTCATGTGCAAAAATTCAAATGAAATCAAATTCCTTGGTAAAAGGAGCAACAATGTATACACCATTGATCTTCATGATGTTTCAGTTGATAATGTGTGTTTGGTAGCTAACAACCATGAGAATGCATGGCTATGGCACCGCAAACTAGGTCATGCTAGTTTTAGAGTGATCTCTAAGTTGTCTAGACATGACTTGGTGATAGGTCTGCCCAAATTGAAATTTGAAAGTGATAACATCTGTGAAGCTTGCACGAAAGGCAAGCAAACACGAATCTCATTCAAAAACAAAAATATTGTTTCTTCCGCTAGGCCATTGGAACTGTTGCATCTTGATCTTTTTGGTCCTACTAAAACATCTAGCCTAGGAGGAAAATCCTATGGTTTTGTGATTGTTGATGATTTCTCCAGATTCACATGGGTGATGTTTTTAGCTAATAAAAGTGATGCCGTGACGGAGTTTCAAGAGTTTGCAGAAAAATTCAGAATGAAAAGGGTTACCTCATCATCACAATTCAAAGTGATCATGGTGGTGAATTTGAAAATCATGAATTCAGCATGTTCTGTGAAGAGCAGGGGTACACACACAATTTTTCATCACCAAGAATGCCCTAGCAAAATGGAGTAGTAGAGCGAAAGAATAGAACGTTGATAGACATGGCCCGGACCATGCTCAGTGAGAATTCTCTACCCAAGTATTTTTGGGCTGAAGCGGTAAGTACCGCATGCTACATCATCAACAGAGCAATGGTAAGGCCCATTCTGAAGAAAACTCCATATGAGCTCTACAAGGGTAAGAAGCCAAACATCTCTTATCTTAAACCTTTTGGATGCCCTTGCTATATCTTCAACAATGGTAAGTCCATTCTGGGTAAGTTTGATGAAAAGAGTGATAAAGGAATTTTTCTAGGTTATGCACTCAATTCTAGAGATTATCGATTATTCAATAAAAGGACTTTAGTTGTTGAAGAAAGTCCTCATGTTATTTTTGATGAATCCGAGTCAAAACTCACAAAGCAAATTTCTTCTATCTTGGATGCAGATGAAGACCCTAAGAACTCATCAAATGTTAAAGCCAATGATGAGCCATTGAAGGTAACTTCAAGTAAAAATGAGGAAGATGAGGATCCTACAATTGAGACACTGCAAGAACCACAAGTGCAGCATCCTGATCTGCCCAGCTCCTCTACATTTCTAAAGGATCATCCAACTGTGAACATCATAGGTAATCTGGAGGATGGGGTGTAAACTAGGTCCTCTCTAAGGCAGGTTGAACAGGAGGACCTGATGGCCCTACTCTCTCAAGTAGAGCCCAAGGACATTCATGAAGCTCTTCAATATGAATCCTGGATTCAGGCGATGCATGAAGAGCTGCATCAATTTGAAAGAAACGAGGTGTGGACTCTCGTGCAGCGTCCTAAGAACCATCCTACTATTGGAACTCGCTGGGTTTTCAGAAACAAGCTGAATGATGCGGGAGTGATTGTGAGGAATAAGGCTCGGCTTGTGGCCAAGGGATACAGCCAGGAGATGGGAATTGACTTTGATGAGTCTTTTGCACCAGTTGCTAGACTTAAAGCAGTCCGAATCTTACTGTCCTACGCTTGCTCTTTAAACTTTAAACTATTTCAAATGGATGTTAAATCTGCATTTCTTAACGGCTATATCAGGGAGGATGTCTTTGTAGAGCAGCCGCCAGGTTTTGAAGATTCCAAACATCCACGACACGTGTACAAGCTCCAAAAGGCCTTGTACGGACTAAAACAAGCACCAAGGGCATGGTATGAACGGATTACTTCTTTTCTTGCTGAAAATGGGTTCAAGAGAGGTAAGGTTGATCAAACACTTTTCACAAGGAAATCAGGTAAGGACATTTTGGTGGTTCAAGTGTATGTGGATGATATTATTTTTGGAGCTTCTGATAATGCCTTATGCGAGGATTTCGCAAAGACCATGCAAGGAGAATTCGAGATGAGCTTAATGGGGGAGCTAAATTTCTTTCTTGGATTGCAGGTGAAACAAACTTCGGAAAGAATTTTTATAAATCAAGCAAAGTATACTATGGAATTGCGGAAGAAATACAGGATGGCGGAAGCAAAACCCATATCAACTCCCATGGCCACCACCACAAAGCTGGATAAGGATGAAAATGGTAAAACAGTAGATTCCACACTGTTTCGAGGTATGATCGGATCACTACTGTACCTTACAGCATGCCGCCCTGACATTCAATTCAGTGTATGTCTCTGTGCCCGTTTCCAGTCATGCCCTAAAGAATCTCACTTATCAGCTGTTAAACGCATTTTCAGATATCTAATTGGCACTATTGACTTTGGCTTGTGGTTTCCCATTGGTAGTTCTTTTGAGTTAATTGCGTATACCGATGCGGATTACGCCGGATGCATTGTAGATCGTAAAAGTACAAGTGGGTACTGTCAGTTTCTTGGCGGGTGCCTTGTTTCATGGGCCTCTAAGAAACAACATTAGTAGCTCTCTCAACGGCCGAGGCTGAATATGTAGCCGCCGGAAGTTGTGGAGCCCAAGTACTTTGGATCAAAAATCAATTGCTTGATTTGAATGTTGAAGTGGATTGTGTGCCGATCTTCTGTGATAATACGAGTGCAATTAATCTATCCAAAAATCCTGTTCAACACTCCAGAACCAAACACATTGACATTCGGCATCATTTTCTGAGAGATCATGTAGGCAAAGGGGTCTTTGAGTTCAAGTTCATTGATTCTCTTAACCAACTGGCTGACATCTTCACAAAACCTCTAAATCAGGATCAATTCAATAAAATCAGGCGAGAACTTGGCATGTGTAAGAGTGAGGGCATACGCACTTAAGTCTGCATTAGGTTGTTTCTCTTTTTGTTGGGTAGATCATGTGAGATGCATGCATTGTGTGTGGTTCAATTTTATTGTGTATGACTATACCTAGCTTGTGTGCCTGTACTTATATTTATATACACTTATTCCTTGACTTTTTTCTACAACTGAATATTCCTTGATAGATAAACGTGGACTAGTGATCTAGTGCTCTTAGCAGTCTCCATTCAAGGGTTTCCATAGTCGACTCATGTTTGATATCTTTCGTGGGTTAGCAAAAGAAAAGAAATAAAAAAAAGGAAAGAAAGAAGAATGATCTGTGAAAATGGGGGAGTCCAAGGGTCATGGAGCCCACTTCTATCTCCGGTAGTGGCTAGCTGGGGTTCTTCTTCTCTCTCGGAGTCCTTTTTGGGATTTAGGTCCCAACGGTCGACCGCTGGCTTCGTGCCGATCGACCGCCAGCGGCGAACCGGCCCGGGTCAACCGCGTCCGAACCCTACTTTAAGGGGGTTTTCTTCCCCCCTTTCTCATTCTATCACTCTCCCTTCTCTCTCCCTTATTCCACCTCCACTCTAGCACATCTCCCTCCCACCTTTCAAGCCCTAAAAACCCCACACCGTTTCTACCCAAGCACGATCCGGTCGATTGGTTTCCATTTCAGAACGTCTCATCGCCGGCGTTCGTGCACTCGTGCCAACCTTCCTTGAGCTCCAGAGCGTGGAGACGGTGTTCTTAGTTCTTCCCGGTGTCTCCCTCTCCATCCCAAGGTAGAGGTTCTACCTCTCTAGAGGATACTCTCTTCAGCGGGTTTCCTAGTCTAAAATGGCACCTCGAAGGAGTGCTCGGCGTCTTCTCCAAGGGGAACCTGGTGCTCAGAGACGTGAAGCTCCGGCCGCACCTCCACCACAAGCTCCTGCACGCAGGTTACCTCCAAGGTCTATCATCGAGCCTCGTCTTGTTGATTTTCAAGAGTTGAATGAAATCCTGCCCGACATCTATACAGTTTTTTCAATGCAACCGGGGTGGCTTGATTTTGTCACTAGATACAATCGCTTCTATCCCTATCTAGTACAACAGTTCTATGGGAATTTGGTTGACAGAAATGGAAGCTTGTATACAATGGTTCAAGGCATTGAGATCCGCATTAATGCAGAATTATTCCATAATGCCCTAGGTGTTTCCTCCCATGGTGCAGACATGCTTTTTGGGCATGGTGAGGTTGAGGCTAGTTTTATTGCCATGACGAGCTGTGATTTTGTTCGTGGTGTGAGTGACCTCATTGAGCTGAATGCCAACCACTTTCCCGCACTACAACGGGTTATTCATCACATGTTTACTACACTTATTTATCCCAAGAGTGGCAGCCGAGATGAAGTGACCGAAGTGCACCGTTTCCTGTTCTATCATGTTATGAATGGCGACTTGGTTAATATGGGATGGCTCATGACTCAATTGATAACTCGATCCCGTACACATTTACGGCGATCCCTGCCCTATGCCTCTCAGCTCACTAGAGTGTTCATCTTTGTCGGGGTCCCATTGGAGAATGAGCAGTCTGTTCTAGTCCGCCATGATGACATTTACAATGAGCATAAGCTTTTCTCCGATATGGGATATTACAGGGATGCAAATGGTGAAATTCGCCGTGCTGTCCCAGTTTATGGGGAAGAAATTGGCAGTGAAGAAGAACAAGAGCCGGACCCACAGCAAGTTAACCAAAATGCACCTGCACCAGTTCAGCCTGCAGATGTTCCTCCTCCAGCGGATCTCCCTCCTCCACCGCAGCACTTTCATGGGGAGTCTTCTACTCAGGGTGCTAGGCATTCTACTTGGGGGGACTATGAGTCTCTTGACAGGCGCCTTTTAGGCATGGAAACTCGGCTTGACTCCTCCCTTGGGCGTTTGGATACTTTTATGGACACCATGACTGGACGAATGGATACCTTCACTCTTGCTCTGGATGATCTTTCTCTCCACATAGCCACTCTCTTTGCCAGCCATGAAGATAACCGTGAGGCCTTTCGCACCACCAACCATACCCTTCTTTCCCTCCGTAACCAGCTCCGTCATTATGATGACATTCTCCATAACCTTGAGGAACGTCTTCCTCCTCCTGCTCCTGCTCCTGCTCCTGCTGGTTCCCCCCATGGTAATGGTCCACCGGATGGTGTTCATGGCGAGGAAGCTGTGGATCACCCTGCTGTGTAGCTGCTTTTTGGGTCTCTAGTGTCCCTTTTGTCCACTTTTTGTATCCCCTCCCTCTCCGTTTTGCTGATGTCAAAGGGGGAGAAGTAGGCTATTAGGCTTATATGTATATATGCTATGTGTGTTTGGTGTCTGTCTACTTGCATGCCTGTCTATCTCTTGCATCGTAGTTTGAGCATATTGTATGCATTAGTGGTTGTATTCCTTAGCGTGTCAGCTCATTTCTCCCTTCTGCATTCAGTGTACCTTGTATGGATCAAATGAAAATGAATGGAAGAATGCACTCTTTGACGTTACAAGATTGGCTCCTTTCCTTCTCACCTCTTGTCAATACGGCAAATAAGTATTGAATGGTTGGTATGAATTCGTTGACATGCTTGTGTTGGTAGTGATATGTTTGGTGACATGAGCATTTCGAATGCCTTCAAATCGTGAGTTTAGAAGATTCAACTTGATGGATTTCCACGTATCTCATATGTGATTGCCGAAGCTTCTAAAACTCTTTCAAAGGCACATTTGTGAAAATGCAATTCTACTGCCTAGGTTTTGTCATCATCAAAAAGGGGGAGATTGTTGGACATATCCGAGTGATTTTGATAATAACAAAACCTAAGATATTTCTCTCCCTTGTATCTTGTTTTCAAGCAAAGCTTCATGCTTTAAACCTTCATTTTTCACCCCATGTCAAATGTGTGGTTATGAATCCTTCCATGTGTTTATTCAAACATAAATCAACTCTACACAAGCTCGTTTCAATCATCGAACAAATGGATAGCCTCAAGAGATCTAACACTTGATTTTTGCAGGATTGAAGATTGGCGGTCGACCTGTGGACCCCTGGTGGTCGACCTAAAATAATAGAATTGAAATCTGGAATCTGAGAAAGCTGGCGGTCGACCGCCAGGAGCTAGCGGTCGACCTATTTTCCCAGCAGCCAAATGGCTACAGGACGGCCAATGGCGGTCGACCGCTAGCCTTTGTAGGTCGACCGCCAGTCTCGAGCTGCCAACAAATGTTGACTTTTTGTCACTTCGAGAAATTGTCTTTCTCTTGGTATTGTTTAATCCCTAAGCAACCTAACTCTCTAGAAATTGTGGATCTGGTCTGGGGGAGTCTTTGGACCATTCAAGAACCTATAAAACTTATACAAGAGGTTTTGGAAAACCCTAATGCTCAAGGAAGATCAAGGGAGGCTGCCAAGAGGAAGAGAATGGATTTGGCACTGTAGACGTGAACAGTGCTCCGAGAGGAAAGTTCTTCATCCTTCTTCATCCAATCAAGTGTAAATCAGTCCAAGGATTCAAGCTGCATCCAAAGCATACAATCATCCACTAACGGGGAGCATATCAAGATCCTTCTCTTATGTTTTGAATTCATTCTTGATCTCTCAAAGCTTCATCTGTAATCCTTGTAATCTTTAAACATTCCAGAGTGTGTGGATCCTCTTAGATCCGTATGTGTGTGTGGTTGTGTGTTCTTGGTTGGAGGTGTGTGTGTGTATTAAGGTGTTCCTACACCTTCGTGGGAATCCTCCGTCCTAGTGTGTGAGTGTTGTGTGTGGTTGATCTTGTAACTTCCTACAAGATAGTGTGTGGTTCCTCACTGTCCGTGAGGGGTGGACGTAGGTTGCCGTTGTGGCATCCGAACCACCTAAAATCGCTGTCTCTGTGTGGTTTGTTCCTTTTCCTCTATCATCCTTCTGTGCAAATCACAAGTGTGTTAGTTTAGTTCAGTTTTTATTCTCTTTTATCCTGCATAATCCTTCTTCACCTTATAAAACTTGCCTTGTCTGTGGGCTTTATTTATTTCAGGTTCTCTTGTTAGCTTCTTGTCACACATTTTATAAAAAGGCGAAAAAGTTTTATTATTTCTACCTTCACCCAATTCACCCCCCCTCTTGGGTGCCATTTGATCTCGGGACTTCAGGTTAGACTTACCATTGTTCCGGATGAAGCATGGGCATCCAAAGGGTTTAAGATATGAAATGTTTGGTTACTTACCCTTGTAGAGCTCATATGGAGTTTTCTTCAAAATGGGCCTTACCATTGCCTTGTTGATGATGTAACATGCTGTACTTACCATCTCAGTCCAAAAGTATTTTGGTAGTGAGTTCTCACTTAACATGGTCTGTGCCATGTCCATCAAGGATCTATTTTTCCTCTCCATTACTCCATTTTGCTGAGGCGTTCTTGGTGAAGAGAAGTTATGTGTGTATCCATGCTCTTTGTAAAAACTGCTGAAGTCATGGTTTTCAAACTCACCACCATCATCACTTTGAATTGTGGTGATGAGGTATCCTTTGTCATTTTGAATTTTTCTGGAAAATACTTGAAACTCCATCAAGACATCACTTTTATTGGCTAGAAATAATACTCATGTGAATTTGGAGTAATCATCAACAATCACAAATCCATAAGATTTTCCTCTAAGGCTGGATGTCCTAGTCGGACCAAAAAGATCAGGTGCAGTAGTTCTAAAGGCCGAGCGGAAGAAACTGTTGGCCCAGAGAGATGGCGGACAAGAAGGGGGGGTTGAATTGTCCCCTTGTCGAGATGACGGATTTTAAAAACTTTCTTAACTAATCACAATGAAAATAAAACTAACAATGTTAATTACCCTAAACAGATGTGAGATTAAAATAGTTCTCTCAAGTTTTCTGATCTCACTCGAATTAACAATGCAACTAATCAAAGAAATCAAGCTCAACACAGATAACGGAGGTAGCAGTGTGTGATGATGCAGTGAATTAAAAATCTATTTAACGGACCTGTGAAGGGAGATAGAAGAAATGGTCAACCGCACAGGCATTCACACGGAACACGAGATTTTTAGAGGGTTCGGGACCACGACGGGCTCCCTACGTCCACCCCTCACCGAACCTGGTGAGGCTTCACTACACGCTACTTTCGTAGCAACACGGGGACGAACCCCAACCACACACACGCTGCTTCCGCAGCAATATCCACACCGGGACAAGCCCCAAAATGCTGCCACCGTAGCACACACACACACAATGTCGGGGAACACGCCCCGGACTTGACAACCACACGGAGTCACAGCTCCGTCTACACACCACAAAACACGGGGAGCCTTTCCCCACAATAAAATCACACACGCGGAGATACAACTCCGCCCACACACAGTGTATTCTTAGTTTAACGAACAAAGAGGATATACAATATGCGCCCAAATAATTATCTATGCTCTGATAAAAGAATAGAGATGAGAGAAGAAAGATCCCCCTCAAATCTACAGTGAAATCCTCTCAAAGGAGAAGTAGGGTGTGCCGGAGAGTGTTCTTCGCGGAGTGGAACTCGAACAAGACCGTAGGAGACGTCCATGGATGTGTCTTCAAGAACCGCTTTCAGAGCTTAGACAGATCGGTAGAGATCAGCTCGTGGAAGACGTCCTCCTCTTCTTCTTCTTCCTCCTCCAGGTGGGGCGGCGCCCTCAGCTCCTCTTCCTTCTTTTCCTACAAGCAGATGAAGAATATTAGCGCATGCTTGCCTCATACGATGGAGTTCGCAGGATATAAAGGGGCATGAAATAGAAGCATAAAAGACCACATTGGCCTTCCTAAAAACCCTTCAAACCATCACCCATCTGTTAGGTGAAACCCTAAGGGAAATATGGTAAAGAGCCAAGGCCATCGGATCACATAATGGGCATTTCGAAACCAATCCGAAAAACCCGTTCCGGACGAACCAGAAAAAGTGTCGACTCTTAGAGTCGACACTTTTTGCAAAGTGTTCTATCAGAACAGAAAATGAACAACCCAGAGAAAAAGTGTCGACTCTTAGAGTCGACACTTTTTACAACCTATTCTGTTTTCAACAAAATAAAGACCCGGGTGAAAAGTGTCGACTCTTAGAGTTGACACTTTCTGTCTGGTCAAACGAAACAGTGCAGCAGACAGAACAACTCATAATAAGTGTCGACTCTGTGAGTCGACACTTTTACTGACAGAGCAGAAAACTTTGTAAAACTCAATTGAAACCCCAAAAACATTAAACACCCATAAAACACCATTAAACCCCATTCAAAAATAATAGAATGACATGTATGAGGGGTCTTACAATAGCAATAAACCATGATTTTGAAAAGGTAATTTAGGAACCAAAATAAACATGATGCTACATGAACTTTTTAGGAAACTACGAGTTAAACCCATAAATCATGCGAATGCATCACATTCATTTAAACCTCATGAAGATTCAGCCAAGTTGAGTTCTTACATTTGGCATTGAGAGTTTGTAGGCATGATTGAACCTGCACTTAATAACAACACACATATTCAAAATATGTAGTGCTAAGAGAGATTCCCATATGCAAGGCCAGATTTCAACAAACAACCTTCAACATGAATCAATCATGTACTTTTAAAGGAGTTTGCGAAAGTTTGAATCAATTTTCCACCAGAACCATTCAATCCACATGAAATGCATTTAAACATGATTTCTTACCTTGAACCAAGGAAGTGTGACACAGTTAATCCTGCATGTTAAGAAATCCAATCTTAGGTTAGAACACTTAGAGTCACTCAATGCAATCTATGATGTCTGTGCATATGACCTCATGGTCAATGCACATGAGAAGTTTGGGTCGGTGCAAGCTTGAGCAGGTCAGTGCAAAGAGTGAATAGGTCAGTGCAATGAATGTGAAACCCATTGATTGGGTCGGTGCAATGGTGAACATAAGTCTGAGCAATGCAGACCAAGGTAGGTGCAAAGCACAACAAGACCAGTGCAACGTTGAACAAAGTCTGTGCAAAGAAGCACAAAGTCTGTGCAATGTTGTAGCAGACCAAAATAAGGTCGATGCACACATACATATTCAATATGCAACAGTCTAGCTTCATGAATGTGCAAACAACCAGAAAATCATTTGTTCCACTTGAATAACACCAAATCTGAGTTTTAGCATTACATAACAAGTGATGAATCATTTCTTAACAAGAAACACCCAATTCCAAGATGTTCATTAGATCACTCACGAAGTACAAATTCAGTGCAGAAATTCAAGTTCATTGATCATGAAACCAGCTTGATCAAATATAAGGCATTTCAATTTATGTTCAGATCAAAATAAAAAACTAGTCTCATAAGAGCCATGGGTCGACCCTGTAGACACGAAGAAGAGATTTAACTATGAGAAGTCATAATAATAAAAAATAAGGGGGAGATGATATAATAATAAGGGACAGAAGCACGTGGTGCTACTAAGGAGGGTGATCGCCAGAGGGGTTACCTCAAGAAGAAACAAAGAAGATCGCGAATACCTGGTGGAAAATAGAAGGCGGGACGGATTGTGAATTCCTCCTCCTCCTTCAACCGGCCGGCCGATGAAGAGGGTTTTCCTTTATTGATTACCTTGCAAAAAAGATAATAAAACAAGCCAAGAGAAGTGGATCAGCCAAAAGTGTGTAGTATCAACTCTCAAATAGAAAATATGATGAAGAGGATAAAAACATGCGCACCTCTTTTTTTTGTTTTAAAACCCCTAAAGAAAATAGGGAGGGAGGAGATGTGTGATAAAACTAATGCAAACGTGAAAGAAAGAAAAACACAGTGATGATGATCGGTTGATAAAGACAAAACAACACAACAGAATAAAAAGAACCCTGCTGTCCCTGACGACAGTAAAGGGAAACAAGATGGACGCGGTTGATCGGAAGCAGAGGAAGCAGAGGAAGCAGAGCCTTTTCTAAACGATCGCACAGGAGGAAGATGAAGCTCTGTAACCCTGAACTCGTAAACCTCTAATCGTAAACCTGTAAACTCTTTGACCCGTCAACCTCTATCTAGATCGACCAGAACATCCTTTTATAGGATTTCAATCGATGATAAGTTCAAATTTGGGAAGATAAGGATATGCAATGATCAAAGAAGGCATGACTCTAACTCCTATTCGAGCAAGGAGACCAACGGAGGCGGGGAACTACTCAGGAAAGACGAGTTTAAGTAGAACACGAAAGGTGAAACACGACCTTCGGAAGGGCGTCAAATCACAAATTGACGACCTACATCAAGACGTTACTCAAAACACGACCATGATCAAGGGCGTCACTTCTTAGATTAAATTTTGGCAATAAAACTTACTTTATTTGAAAATTGTGAGAACACGCCTGAGATGAAGGCGTTAATTTAAACCACGCCCTGAGGAAGGACGTTAACCAATAATTTGAATTTATTTTAAATTTATTTTGGATAATACCAGGAATTGATGCCCTGACATTTGGTCGTCCTTTCTTTTGAACACGCCCTAGATACGGTCGCTATTTAAAACATGCCCCTCTTCAGGTCGCGAATCACAAAAATGCAAGAATAAACCAAAAAAAAAAGAAGAAAAACTTCATATTATGAATATATTGAAGTTCACTTTGGGGCGTCAACATAATGACATGAGATTTGATCAACATAGCGTCAATTTTGGCGTGTCTACAGCTGCCCCGCCTTGGCGTCTGCTTTGCAAGGGAGTGAGACGAAATGGAGCGAAAGTGCAACAAACAGAATGAAATGGAGCGAACTAATAAGTAGATGCCAAGGTGTGATGTGACACGCCTCAGACACTAAGCATTGGAAATCTTTCCAAGATTCTGAGCGAAACAACTCTGGGTGATTCCAAGGAAGTATCGATTTGCTGGATAAAGGAGATTAAACTAAACAAGTAAAAATGTACGCGCGGCACGATAAGGAGACACCATTGGAGAGCGGTTACCAGCCAACGTGGACGTGCTACAACCAAGGTGGATTTGCAAAAAAATAAAGGGAATTGAGATGGAGACCCAGCAAAGGAACATTTTCAAAGAAATCAGCCTGAGCGGCTTCAAAGAGAACAAAGTACTCAATTTGGAATGGAATATCTCATGTCAACTCAATCAAGAGCGAGTGACCTTCATTATCGCCATAATATGAAGATTTTCATCATGAACCTCAAAGTCCTACATGATGCATGTTGGGCTAAAAGGAAAAAATAAAACAAAAACTAAAATAGAAAATAATCAAGGATAATATTGCTAAGCCATCTAGACTTGGTCAAGAATCCATCCCTCTGAGCTGACACTAAGCCGAAACCCGTTTGTCCACGCATCAACTCAGAAAAGTGGAACCATCGTCCCAGACCTTTTAACGACTCAACAGCCTATCCGTGTGATCAAGACTTTCTTGGAACCATTAATATTTTTGATGAAGGGGAACTCAAATTCCAGGTTCATCAGAACCACAAGGTCCTTGATATGCTATAATAGCGTAGACCATATAGTAATAATGCTTACAAGAACAACATGATGTTACCTCCATATTAATCCGGACATCTCGAAAACTGCAATCTTCTGCACTCAAAAGTTCATTAGTTCTCTCAAAATTTCAATATAAATAATCCTCAATTCAAAGTATAACATGATCATAAGTGCTTAATAAGATAGAATTCCAACGAAATAATAGCACTTAAGTTCATCATAGCATGGAAGGAAGGAAATTCATAAGTTCACAAATTTACGCCTGCAAAGAACGTCGTCAAAACATGGAAGGCGCCTTATAAAGAAGGCGTCAAAATGATAAACACGCCTTTCACTGAGGCGTTAAATTCACCAAGGGTTCAAGAAGAAAACGACCCTGGAAAGGGCGTTACACAAAACACGGCCGCCGTCAGGTCGTCAATTCAACAATTGACGCCCTAACAGAAGGCGTTAATTAAGCACGAACTTCCGTTTCCGATTCGCAAACTAAACCCAGTCATAATGGCAGTCAACTTGCTAACTCCGAACATCCTCGAGACTCCCCAGGCTCCTATAAAGGAAAGACAATTCCTCTCAATCAAAGCAATCTTCGAGCTCTATTCTGCTACTTCTTCTGTCTGTTCTTCTGTAGGCATCGCAATCGTCCGAGCTTCTTCCTGCAGCAGAAGATGGAGAGGGCGAGTAAGAGGTCCAAATCCTTCACTCCCAGGTTGACTGAGATTAACGGGCATATTAGCAGTAGAATTTCTATGAACCAGGTAAGGAAAATCCTTCTGTTCTTGTCTTCTTCTCTTGTCTTTACTGAAACATTGTATGCATATTCATTCTTCTTTCTCTGCATTGCTCTTCCTTTCTTTCTTCCACAGGACTTCCCAAATGTCCCAGGAGCAAGGAGATTCACAAAAATCAAGTGGCTTCCTCTCATACTCTCCAAATTTTCTTCAGATATGAGAGTCTATTTAACAAGATGGCATCTTCTGGGTCTAGTCACCCATGCCAAACATTATGATCAGATTCATCTTGACTGGGCAGCTATAGGGGCTCTTGTAGAGATATGGCATCCTTCCACCCATACCTTTCTCTTCTCTACTTTTGAAGCCACGATCCTATTAGAAGAATTGGAGATAATCTTAGGCTTAAAGAGAACGAAGCAAGGAGATGAGGAAAAGGTGGCCATCATGCCAAAACCAATTGCCTCTCATGAACTATTAACAAGCTTGGTATCTAGCCCCAACCTAGTGAATCAAATCAAGGCCACTAAAGGAATCAATCTTCTAAAGCTCGCCTCATGGGTGTACAAGAGAGCGGATCAAGCTAAAGAAGATGAAGAGATAGAGCGGGTAGCAAAGGCTTTCGTGGTGTGCTTGGCAGGAGCACTCCTATTCCCATCCATGGAGGACTTTCTAGAAGAGGCACAGTTAAGCGCCGTAGTGAGTCTATGGGAAGGAGATAGAGTGGGACCGGCGATTCTAGCCTATCTCTATAGTGGGTTTACCTCGGCGGCGATGGGTAGGCCCATCTACGGATGCATGCTAGCACTCTCTAGTTGGGTAGATTTCCACTTCAAGTTCGATCCATGTAACGAAGCCCAACAATCCTCAAGAATCTTCTCAAAAAGCCCACTCTCTTATATGACCGGTTCACTTGGGATAAGCAATAGAGTGACGAACCGGATTCCCCAAATCAAGAAGAGAGCGGAATGGAGAGAGCACCTCAAAGTAATGCCAAAGAATCTCTTCACTTGCGCCCCGGGAATACTCAAGACTCAAGAGCTCCGTGCAAGATTTTCTCCCGGGACGGACCTTCGTCTCATAGGCGCTTCAGAATTTGTTTTGTACAATTCACATCGGTGCCTCCTTCAACTCGGGCTTCCACGGCGAGTATTCGAGGACCCATCACACCTCCCTCCCATCAAGGGACGGGACCTTAGCAGCAACGAAGATGGTGAAGAATGCACAACTATTCAAGCTTTATGGAAAATCAACAAGGCTCATCAACCTGTAGAGAGCTTGAACGAAGACAGAGATGAATGGAAATCTTATGTAATAGCTCTTAGAAAATTGAGGCCCAAAATGACTCATTAAGCATTGTAATCTTTTTCTTCCAATAACTCAATGATATTTCCTTTATTGAGCCATCTTATTGTGTTTCTGATCAACTCTTCCAACGTTCTGATTTTGTTGCAAATAACGCCTCAAGCAACGCCGTGAATTCATAAAAGGACGCCTTCATCACAGGTCGTCTTCAACATTCCAGTTCACAAATTTGACGCCTTCACCAATGGGCGTTAACTAAAAAACGTCCTAGGGCAAGGCGTTAATACGATTCATATTCCAAAATATATTCGTTGAAATTCCAAAAGTAACGCCTTCAGCAAAGCCACGTTTAATATAAATAACGCCTCAATCGTAGTCGTTACTCAAAAACAGTAATGCTTATCCCCATCAAATCAATCAATTGCCATTAAATGCGTCTGACGACGATTATCATTCCCCATGCAAACAAAAATAACGCCTTAAGAAATGTCGTCAATTATTAAGAAACGCCTTTATGTCAGTCGTTGATTCCACAAGACGCGGCCTTCCTTAAGTCGTTAATTCTTTTTGACCGTTCGACTTAACTTTCCCTCCTTTCTTCTTCTTCCTCCGTCCATTTCCCCTCTTTCTCTCTTTCTTCTGCAACCCTAACCGAGAACCCCCTCCCCCAATCTCTCTCATTCTTTCTCTCTATCTTTCTCCCTTCTACACCCTAGCCCTAAGCTATGGCCGGCGGAGGTTTGAAGCGGCAGAGGGTGGCTGCCCCCGAGGTGGTGGACTTGGGCGATGATGCCCACGGCGAGGAAGAAGCTCTCCTCGTGATGCTCGAGGAAGAACCGTCGGCGGCCGAGGAGGTTCCAGCGGCGGCGGCCGGCGATGAAGAAGTAGGCGCTAGTGAAGACGAAGAAGGCAATGGCAAAGGAGAGGATGGCGGTGAGGAGGAAAATGAAGATGACGGAGGGCCACCGGCCACGGCGGCGGCCACCCCTCGCCCCGGCCAACTCCGGCGGCCACGTCAGCCACGGCCCCAACTGACAGAGCCAAAGCACAAGAAGGTAGGCACCCAAACCTAATTTCCATTTTTTTTTATTTCCATTTTTATGCCATTTCCATAGCCCTCGGGTATAAACCCTGCAACCCAGAAAGAAGGCGCCCTCAGGGGCGTCACGTTTTAAAAAGACACGCCCAACCCAAGGGCGTTAATTAAATTATTTTCCTGAAGAATAATTAACCCCATGAGAACACGCCCTAAAGCATGTCGCCCATTTAAATTTATCATTTTTGATATCACGCTGTTAATTTCCGTTAATTCCCATGCTTTAATTATTTCAAATATTTTTCCATGAATTTGTTTCGCATGCCATTATTTTTGTTTTATTTTTTTTAAAAAACTTGAAAACAACGCCTCCCATCGGGGCGTTAATTCAACAACAGACGACCAAACCAGAGGTCGTCCATTCATTAATTCCTGATTAATTAACGGACCCATTTTTGAAAACGCCCCACCCAAGGGTGTGACTAGAAATATTTTTTAGGAATTCAGAAATTAACCATAGAATCACGCCCAACCTAGAGGCGTTGTTTAGATGAACAGCGACCTAGGATAGGTCACAAATTCAAAGCACACTCAGAACCACGCCCTCCTCAGGGGCGCTAATTTAGCAAACCACGACCTGAGGATGGTCGTTAATTAAAATCAAACACCAATATAATCCAAGGCAATCAATATGAGATTCAGCATGAATAATCAACATAATTAAGTGAAAATTCTTTTCTTTTTCTGCAGGGATTGATGAGGACACGGATCTTCTGGGTTATGGTCCGGACAACATACTACGGCCTCCCCGAGTTTCAGAGAGCGAGGGTAGATGCTATGGGGTTTGGGGCCTTCCTTAGCATAGAGTCAGTTAGGCCAGACCTACCACTTATCCAGGTTCTACGGGAGAGATGGGACAGGACTAGCCGGGCATTCTTGATGGCATGGGGGCACATGATTCCCACCCTAGAGGATGTGGCTAGGATCACCGGGTTGAGGGTAGACGGTGAGGCTGTGAGCGGGATCACCTACCCTGACTACACTGAGCTCGCCCAGAGGCTGCTAGGGCTAGAGATGGTCTACGAGACACCCAACGAGTGTAGGACTATCTTCCGCACCGACCTTACTACAGTGATGGGCTTAGGGAATGCCAGGCACAGGTCCGGGGAGACCTTAGAGCAGTTCTCGCATAGGTTGATAGATGGGGCTAGGGCGGTCTACTGCCAGGACCCGGTCGACAGAGAGAGAGCGGACTGAGACTTGAGGAGGTTCCTGCTGCTGCTACTGGGGAGGCTATTGCTCGGGACAAAGGGCGACGTCATCAACTGCCGATTCCTGGGGATACTCGAGGACCTGGAGGCAGTTGGCAGCTACGCCTGGGGAGCGGCGCTGCTGGCGCACATGATGGCCGACCTGTCCACGGGGACAGGTCGAGAGACGACCGTCAGTGGCTTCTCACCTTTTCTTTAGGTATGCATTTTTCATTTTTCTTTTCTTTTATTTTTATCATGCTGGTGAATGCTTCACTAATATGATGCATGGATGCAAGTTTGGAGCCATCTATACATGCCGATGGGGCGTGCTGACCCACGGCCTGGAGGTGAGGGAGCTTTCCCTCTGGCACGGCACTGGCTGCCGATAGTGTTTGGAGCCCCACTCGGCTACGAGTTGTGGGTGCTGCGGAGAGAGTTCCGTGACTTCCCTCCCTCGCTGGTATGAATGAATGTTATGCATCTTTCTTTTGCGTTTATTTTGAATTTACTATGATGATGGTGATGAAATGATGACATGTATGTTTATGAATGCAGGTTCAGTGGAGACCCTATGAGGGGATGACGGACGAGGGCCAGCCGTGGGTCGTAGTGGGTCGTCCTCGTTTTGAGCGTGAGCTTTGGGTTCACTGTCTGAGCGAGATCGAGCCGTTACGGCTTAGGTTGGTGATGAGGACACTAGGCCTCCACCAGGAGTGGGTAGAGGTAGGCGAGCCGCGGGGCATCGGGAAGAAGACGCGCGGTCGTACGAAGGCGACCGACTGGAGGGTGCGGTTCGAGGAGCAGTACGCCGACTGGCAGCGAGGCGGGACCAGAGTCACCTCCCGGGCGACTGACAGCTCCGAGTACCTCCGGCGTTACTGGGAGGTTTACGCCGGCCGACCCCAGATGAATGCAATTATTTCTAAATTAAATGCAAATGCTCTCTATCATGTGACTAATATGTAATGAATGCAGGATGCACGGGACATAGCGGCGATGGATGCCCAGGCCCACCTACACAGCCTGGAGGACCAGCTGGCTGCCACACGGGCTAACCTAGAGACCCTGGTGAGTGTTTAAATTATTCCTATATGCACATGTATATCTCTTTTTTTTGTTGAGTTATTGATGATTAGCCACTGACGATCTCAATGAATGCAGCGTGCCCAGTAGGGAGCAGTGAGGAGAGACCTAGGAGAGGCCTCCAGCTCGAGAGGGCCCAGTGCAGAGGTGACTGCACTGGCAGGGCAGCTAGCCGGAGTGATCACACGAGCCGAGGTAGCAGAGCGCGATCTCGCTTCACGGGTAAATTCCAAAACACATATCCATTCAAATATTGATTATATAACTGTGCACTGATGAAATTTAAATATTGATTATATAATTGTGCACTGATGAAATTCATTTTACAGACTGAGGAGCTTCGAGCCACTCTCACTTGCGTCTGCGAGGGACAGCAGGCGATGACTGCCCAGGTGAGTTTTCATTTAGTCATGTGTTGCTTTATTTCAAAAAAGTTGAATTGTTGATGATTTGTTACCTGTTTGCAGAGCACACAGCTACGGGCGGCACGTACCGAGGATCTCAGAGCTTGAGAGGTCCCTGAGGCGACGAGAGGAGCTTCCTCAGGACGTGGCCGAGCTGCGGGTAGCTCTTGAGCTGGAGTGACGGGAGCGTGCCCGGGAGCGCGAGGAGCGTGCTCGTGAGCGGGAGTAGTACCAGGCGGAGCGTGCTCGGTACCAGGAGCAGGTAGCAGCACGGGAGCGAGAGCTGGCAGACTCGAGGACCCAGTTGATCCTTTCTCAGGAGCGGCTATGAGTGTCCGAGGAGCGTCTCCAGCGAGGGCGCGAGCGAGCACGGGCTGCGGGATACTCCTTCACCAGCTCCACTTTTGTGGCGGGCTCTTCCCTCCGAGAGGGGAGCGAGGCAGGGGGTCAGGTTCGGGTTCCAGCTTCTTCACGGGGGCCCATGCCTCGTTCGCCAGCGCCAGCTCGGGACGGCGAGGAGGAGGTTGAGAGTAGGAGAGAGGAGGGTGGAGGCGAGAGCTGAGTGACTTACTTGTACTCCTCCACCCTCACACTTGTACATGATAGACATTCATGGTGTATATATATATATGATTGAGATTTCTTTGTTACCTGAGCACTTTGTGTAGTCGTGGTCTTGTGTTTGTGTACTTTCCTCTTTCCACGTTCTTCGTGTTTGCTTTACTGTGCCCTATTTCTGCAACTGTAATCCACACTTTGAACAAACAGGTTAATTCATCTGTTCGACTTGGCCCCTTGCCCAATAAGCAAGAGATAGCAATATGTTGACCTTAATGAGGGGTCAAGGGGCCAAGCCTTTAATCAAATAAGGCAAAAATAAAATAGCTGATAGCGGGGAGATGCCTTATGCAAAGCACGCATATGCCAACCATAAATAAAAGATGTCCATGCAAGCATACATCGTGAAGAAATGCATTTTTTTTCTTTTTCACTCATTTATATATTTTTTGTAATTTTCCTGAAAAATGCGCCTTAGAGTAGGTCGTGATTCGCATAAAGACGCCCGTGAAGACGGCGTGAATTTGAAAAGGAAATCTGATTTTTGAGAAAGTAACGACCTGCTCAGCGACGTTATTCTAAAAGAGACGACCTAATCTAGGACGTTAATTCTATAAAAAGCGCCTTAGCCGAAGGCGTTAATTGAATTATTCTGTAAAAAGGTTGTCAAGGCTATCAAGACCACGGGTCCTACACGGTCACCATCTAAAATTCATTAACCTTTCTTGAGTAATTAAAAGGGGGTTGACATGGTCATAGTTGACTTGTATTCGAGATTTCGCACAGTGTAATTTCTTTAGTCCGTCTTGACCATCCTGCCAGTTCGTGACTTACCACATAGAAAGGATGGAAGAAAATATAAGGGAAGCCCATAAGGGATTCTGAGATGCTCAAGGTAAAGTTACCTCCCCTACCCTATGCCTGTTGGGGTTCGGTCTTTGGCGTAGGAAAATTTGTTACCTTTTGCCCCTTTTATATTGCACGCATACGCCCAAGGTTTTCCTTGCGGGGACTTTGCCCTCTTGACATGCTTTTCTTTTCACAACTTGACTTTCACTTTGGAATTGATTTGCATTGATGAATAAAAACCTAATTGTACTTGGGCTTTCATGGCATTTGCTCCCTTTTGGGCCCTGACTTCCACCTACTAGGGCGGCGGATAGGCTTGGCGTGTCTACCTCAAGGTCTCCCTTCCTCCCTTATGGGCCGAAGAAGAAAAAGAACGGGTATTGTCTTTCACTTTTAGTCAGGTTTTTGACTTTCCATCGGATTTTGCACTGCTTGAGTTCAAGAATAAAGCGTGTAGTGTGTGCGGGAGTCAACCCCCTTTTAAGTTAGCAAAACTGATGAATGAATTCTGAATTTTGACCTTTCGGACCTTGATCCTTCGTGTGCCATGGCACCAATTTTGATCTCTTCTATTTTTTTGGTTTGCTTTTTGGAATTTCTATTTTTTTTGATTTTTGGAAATATTCCACTTTGTTTTGGATTTTTGAAACAATTTTTATTTTGTTTGGATTTTGAATCAAGGGTAGTATTTCTTAAGATACAAACCATTCCAAGGGTGAGTTAACTCTTCTCCTTCAGCATTAATCAATTTATAAGCATTGCCTGGAAAAACGTCTTTTATAACAAACGGTCCTTCCCAATTGGGTTGGAGTTTTGAGCGAGGGCCACCCGGCTTTACGAAAATTCTCTTGATTACCATCTCACCGATTTTGAATTTTCTCTCAATTACTTTCTTTTGATAAAAATGCGAGAGCCTGTTTTGATAAACGCGCGCATGCTCGGCGGCGACCAGACGCTTCTCATCTAGGAGTTCCAATTGGGCGAGGAGTGAATCACGACGTTCATCCATAGAAAATTCCTTATCCAATTGTACTCGTAGAGAGGGAATGAGAATCTCATAAGGGACTACTGCCTCCATCCCATAAGTAAGGGCGAAAGGGGTTTGCCCAGTGGGGGTTCGAATGGAAGACCGGTAGGCCCAGAGAGCTTCAACTAGCTTGTCTGGCCAATCCGAAAATTTATTAGCCTCACACGTCGTTTTGACAATTTTTATCAAAGTTTTGTTAGTTGCCTCTGCTTGGCCATTGCCCTGCGGATAATAGGGAGAAGAATGATGCAATGCAATGTTATACCTGTTGCAGAGATCCTTGATTTCTTGAGAGATAAATTGAGGTCCATTGTCGGTGACGATGGTGCTTGGGATGCCGAACCTCGTGATGATGTTCTTCATTATAAACTTGCAGACGGTTGACGCTTTGATCTCCACGTAAGCTTCTGCTTCCGCCCACTTGGTGAAGTACTCCGTTGCCGTGAGGATGAATGATTTTTGCTTGGTCAGGAGGTTCGAATCACCAAGAGGTCCAATGATATCAAAAGCCCACATGGAGAAAGGCCATGGGGAGGACGTAGGATGGAGTGAAGAAGCAGGAGAATGAATCTTGTCGGCGTGCAATTGGCACTTAACACACCTTCGAACATAGATGGAACAATCCTCTTCTAGAGTTGGCCAATAGAAACCTAGCCTAAGGATCTTCTTAGCTAGCATCTGGCTATTCACATGACCACCACACACTCCAGAATGCGCCTCTTCCACAACTTTCCATGATTCATCATCGTCGAGGCATCTTAATAAAACACCGGTGAGCCCTCTCCTATAGAGCACACCTCCAATCAAAATATAACGCTGAGCCACTCTTCTAATTACTTTCTTTTCTTCTGCAGTGGCTTCCTCGGGATAGGACTGATCATTGCAATATCTGGCAATCTCATAATACCAAGGCTTCTCTTCGTCAGCCAATTCTTCTTCCCAGTTTAAAAGCATGACCTCTTTGCCTTTAAGGGATTCCTTTTGCTTAATCTTTTCAAGCACCTTATCCCTAATATCGAGGAATGCACGATCCTTGATAGCTGGCGTGTCACGCTGATGAATTAGAGGAACATGAAAATCACGCTCAGGAGGGAAGACTAAAGCAGAGGCCAAAGAATCAAGGGCGTCGGCCAAGATATTTTGGCTACGAGGAACATGGACGAAGATCAATTTGGTGAAGAGCTTGGCATAAGCTGAAGCAAGTTCCTGGTAGGGTTTGAGCTTAGGATTGATAGTGCAGCATTTGACCAACACCTGGTGCAGAATGAGCTGACTGTCACCTACAATCCTCAAATGGGTGACACCATATCGATGAGCGGTTTGAAGACCGGCCAAAAGAGCTTCATACTTAGCTATATTATTGGTGGCGGGAAAAGTGAGCCGAGCAGCAAATGGGATGGTGACCCCTTCTGGTGTTAAAAGAACCATGCCGATCCCTCTCCCTTGGGAATTTAGAGCTCCATCAAAATTTAATGTCCACATAAGTCGTGGGGTTGATTAATGGACATTAGTTCTTCATCTGGAAACTCTGAATTGACAGGATCAAAATGAGGTAGAGGGTGGTGAGCAAGATGTTCGGCAATGGCGTAACCTTTGATAGCTTTCTGTTGAATGTAAGTGATATCAAACTGAGAGAGGAAGCTTTGCCAGCGTGCTAATCGATCAGTGAGGACAGATTTTTCAAGGAGGAATTCAATCGGATTCATGCGAGCAATGAGGTGAACCTCGTGAGCTAGGAAATAATGTTTTAACTTCTGAACTACCCAGACTAAAGCAGCGCAAATTTTCTCCATGGCTGAATACCTCTGTTCACAGGGGTTAAGAAGTTTAGACAAATAGTATGCTGCCCTCTCCTTACCTTCTTCGTCCACTTGAGCTAAGACAGCACCTACAGAGTCATCCAGGATAGAAACATAGAGAATAAGTGGTTTGCCTGGAATCGGCGGCCTCAGGACAGGAGGATTGGCCAAATAATCCTTCAATCCGTCAAAGGCTGCCTGACACTTGTCATCCCAATTAAACTTGACTCCCGGCTTAGTATGCTCGTAAAATGGCCTACATCTTTGTGAATGCTGGGAGACGAAGCGGCGAATGAATTGCAACCTCCCGATCAATCTTCGAACTTCCTTCAAATTCTTGGGAGGAGGCATATCTCTAATGGCCTTTGCCTTGTTGGGATCAACTTCAATTCCCCTCTTGCTAACAATGAAACCGAGCAACTTCCCTGAAGAAACGCCAAACACACACTTCTTGGGATTCATCTTCAACTGATACTCTCGTGATCTTTGCAAGACCTTAGCTAGAACCCCAGGATGTTCAATCCTTGTCCTTGATTTCACAACCAGGTCGTCCACATACACCTCGATATAGATATGAATCATGTCGTAAAAAATCGCCATCATAGCCCTCTGATAGGTGGCTCCAGCATTCTTAAGTCCAAAAGGCATGACCACATAACAATAAGTACCCCATGGTGTAGTGAATGATGTCTTCTCTTGATCTTCTTCAGCCAGACGAATTTGATTGTAACCCGAGAAGCCATCCATAAAAGAGAGAGTCTCAAATCCTACCGTGTTATCGATCAAAACATCAATATGAGGGAGGGGGAAGTCATCTTTAGGACACGCGCGGTTGAGATCCCGGAAGTCTATGCAAATCTGAACTTTTCCATCTTTCTTCATAATCGGGACGATGTTAGCCACCCAATTGGGGTAGAGGACCACTCTAACAAATCTAGCCTTATGGAGCTTGTCGACCTCTTCTTTCATCTTTAAGGCCATATTAGGGTGGAAACGCCTCAACCGTTGCTTGACCGGCACAGACCCTGGCTTAAGTGTAAGGCGATGTTCAACGAGCGCAGGGTCTAAACCAGGCATATCTTCATAACTCCATGCGAACGTGTCTTTGTATTCTTGCAGGACCAAAATGAGCGCCTCCTCTTCGGAGGGCGGCAAATTTTTGCTTATGAGGACAATCCTAGGGTCTTCCTCGGTACCCAGATTAATTTCTTTGGTAGGCTCTTCTACGGAGGCTGATGGTTCGTCAAATCGTCTTATGCCACTAGTAAAAGCATCAGCCTCGTCCTCATATTCTTCATAACTTTCATCCCCCTCTTCAATAGGGTCTTCGTCATTCATAATTTCATAGACACCCAAACCCTCATAAGAAATAACAGCATCCTCATATTCTGACTCTGGCAGGATGATTGGATTCTCTATAAATTCAGGAAGGGCTAAACAAGTCTGGCATCTGATAGCTAACTCCAACAGAAACTTACGAGGAATCTGCTTACCCTTGGACTTCTTATGTGAATCTACCCCTTGAATTTTATTAGAAGAAGAGGAGGAGCAACTAGCTTGATCGGAAAAAGGAAGGGAAGGAGGTGAAAAAGTGGATACAGGAGGTAATACAGAGAAAGTCCCCTCACCAGAGGGGGAGAAAAGATTTAGCAATGAATCTTGAAGGAGCGGCCCCTAGGTCGGGACGCACTCAGAAGAGAAATAGGAGGTCTCCTCAACAGAAATGGAGGATTAGAAATTTGGGAATTTGGCATTTTTTTTTCATTTTTGTTTTTTTCTTCATTTTTATTTTCTGTTTCAAGAAGAAAGCAGTGTGAAGGGAGGATAACAGGAGGAGTGGGAATTGCCAGATCAGAGAAAGATCGAATCAGTGATGGCCCGCGCGGGGGCGTGATGGAGAGTTTAGAAAATCGCTCGAGGAGCGAAGAAGGAATTGGGAGAGAAACTTGGATTGAATCTGGAGATAAATTGATTATAATCGGAGGTGGTCTTGGCACGTGACCAAACCGATGAGAATATAGAGAAGCAAGCACAGATGGATGCATGGAAGTGAGAGAAAAGAGGCCGGCCCACAACCTGTCCATAGTGAATCCTTCTTCAAACGGAACATCTGGCTCTCCAGTATCAGTGTAGTCACTCAGCAGCTGCCTCTTATCTGTAATTGCAGCTGGCATCTCAATCAATTCATGAATAAGTGGCGGCCATTCCAGGTCAGTCGGCATAAAGAGGCGACTCAGAGAAATAGTAATATCCTGCATATCGAACCACCTGTACCAGTCACATTCTGGATCATCCATTTTTCTTCTTTTGTCAGGCCTTAAGGACTCCAGGGCTTTGTATGTGGCCAACGGGGCAATATGACGAGCAAACTGTCTAGCATGAACATCCTGACAGTCTAATATGGAAGTGATTATGGTAGTTTGCTCATTATTTTGAAAGCCACCCGTGACAAAATGTGTCTTCAATGTCCAGGTGAGCGGCTGGCGATCTGTTTTTAATGTGGATGTCATAAATGCCCATGGTTCATCTTTGTTTTTGCCTGGCCCTTTGTAACCTAGGCCACCTCGCGTAATCAGTTTCTGAGGTTTAACAGGCCTAATCCTGCCTTGACAATTGGCACCCAGACCTTTGCCATTTTGATACCCCATTTTCATTAAGATGTTCCAGCCAGAGGTGTTCATCATTTTTTTCTTCTTTTTCCCTTGGCAGGCAGGGGCGTCATAGCAACTGTTGTGACTTTTTCTGGCATTGATCGTGGACAAGGGACGTCCAGCACAGATAATAGTGGCTTGTTGGCCGGCCACATGGATGGAACTGATGAAGCCACATGAATATCTTCCTCTGGCAGAATCGGCATACTGGTAACTTTAATAATGCGGCCCTTGTGTGGGAATTTAAGGCATTGGTGATTTGTAGAGGGCACCGCATCGAGTTGCTGAATGTAAGGGCGTCCCAGAATGCCATTAAATGTCAGATCCATATCCAAAATATGGAAATCTGATGTGATGGCGGCAGGACCCAAACTTACTTTTAACGTAATCATGCCTAGAGGAGGTTTCTTCGCGTTATCATATGCAGTGACTGTGATAGTAGACGGCCGAATTTGGCTTTCCGGAATGCCACACAACTTCAAGGTGCTAGGTGGCAAGACATTGATGGATGCCCCAGTGTCCACCAGACATTGCTTAACAGCCACCTTATTAATGTCAACTATGATGCATAGAGCGTACTTTCTTGCTGGGAGTGGCGCCAGTTCATGTTCATGGAAAGTAATTGCCGGCTGACTGCTAGCGGGCGTTAAAACTGTGATTATCTGCTCAACTGGAATGTCCTCATTGACCATCACCTTTTGCAGATATTCTTTCAAAGCTAGCTGATGAGTGGTGGACCTTTTAATTAGTTCCAGGATTGAAATCCTTGCTGGTGCTCAGTCCAAGTGCTTTAGCAAATCATACTGAGTTCCTGGCACTGACTCTTGTTCTTGTTCTTGTTCTTGCGGCCCCTGCACGGGCTCTAACTCTCTCTGTGGAAAAATACGGTGGAACATTCGTCCACTGCGGAGCGGCGCCACGCCTTGACGTGCCTCTGTCGGGACAAGTGTGGGAGGGGGATTAGAAGAAGAAGAAGGTGTGTTGGTGTTAAGAAGTGGTGGAGTGGGAGTTCCCGCAGAGGGAATCCCTGTAGAGGGTGCTGGTGACCTGGTAGGAGGCGTAGAGGTAGAAAGGGATACCCGAATGCGGGGGGAATTGGTGGGGGGTGGAATGAGAAGGGTTCTGGGTACGAAAGGTGGCGGAACCGATGGTGGGGGGATCCTTGCCGGTGAAGGAGTAGTGGTGGCGGGTGCAGTGGGCGTTGGTGATGGGCGGATGAGGAGTGACCTAGATGGCAGTGGCGAAGGGTTGGTGGTGGATGGGTTTTGTTGTGACGTAGGCTGTAGAGGTGATAAGCGTGTAAGAAGGGGGCGAATCGGCAGGGTTGGAGAATTGGTGATAGGCGGTGAATTAACGGGGCGCAGAAGAGATCGGCCCACTTGAGGGGTAGGAGAAGAAGAAGGGGTGCGCAAGATGCGCGAAGGTTGATTTTGATTATGATAAAGTGCCCCGACAGAGGCGTTTTCTTCATGCCATCCCTGCCCTCTCTCCACCTCATAGAGAGATGTGATAGGGTTTACGTGCTAGTTTGGCGGGTGCTCCGGCAGTGGATTGTGGACAATCCCCATATCGTGCTGAGGCGCTGGAGCTTGTTGTTGCTGCTGTGGAGCTGGCTGCTGTGGCTGCTGAGCTTGTTGCTGCCGAGGGGACCTTCTTTCTTTCATGGTGGCGATGAATTGTCTCATCTCATCCCAATTGATGTCACCTTGGTCATTTAGGTCATAAATGTAATCTCTGAAGTGGAAGCAACGATCCAGGTTATGACCAGGTGCACGATGGAAAGCGCAGTAACGGGATGTGTCAACATTAGCGGGCCACGCTGTTCTTTCCCTTGGCAATATGAGCAAATTGGCGGCCATTAAGGCATTGAAAATATCCGGGAGACTTTCTGGTAATGGAGGGTAGTGGTCCCTTTTGGGGCCAAGTGGTGGTCTCCGTTGTTGTTGTTGGCCATAGTTGGTAGGTGGTGGTACTGTTGCGGAGCTGGAGGGTTAGCGCGGGGCGCTTGGTTTGGTGGTGAAGCAAAGGAATGTTGGGGTGCGAATTGGCGTTGTGGGGTGGAGTTGAAATGGGGGCTTTGTGGCGGAGGTGGGTTAGGACGTGGGTTAGCTTGATAGGGGTGGCCAACTACGCCAACCTGCTTATTTGCAATAGTGCCCTCCGTCGTGGGCCCGCTGTTGTTGACAGTTGTGGTTTTCTTGAATAGCCGTGACTTCAGCTCAAACATGCCCATAATGGGCGAATCCTTCATCTGTGTCTGGATATAACGAGCTCTCTCATAGAGCTCCTCCATGGTGGTTAACCGGTTCATGGCCAGTATGTGCCGGAACTGAGGAGTGGCATTGGAAATTATCATCTTGACTTGTTCCGGTTCAGACAGTGTATCTTTCAACTTTTCGGCCATAGCCCGCCATCTATCAGCAAACATTATGAAGTCCTCCTCGGGCTTCATCTTTTCCACGACCAGATCTGTGAGCGAAAGGGATGGTCCGACCCGGTCTCTATATTTTTGCAAGAACTTCCTTTGAACGATATCGAAGTCGCCGGCATTAGCGGAATCCAGTGAATAAAACCATTCAAGGGCTGGCCCCTCCAAAGATCTCCTGAATAAATAGGCCAAAGAGGCCTTGTTGTCTTGCCAGAAGGAGGTCTCGTACCTGAAGTTCTTCAAATGAATAAAAGGATTACCAGTCCCATTATATCGCCGAAAGTTCGGCATTTCAGATGGTGGTAAGTGGAAGACGGGCAATGTAGGGAGCGAAATTTCCGGGGCGTTCTTAGCCGTGGTGACCTTCTTTAGTTGCTCCTCCATGCTGGCCAATTTCTGGAGTAATAGCATATTAGTGTCGGCCTCGGCTGGGGTCGGATTTTGAATAAAAGAATGTGGTATAGGTGTCCGCAGAATTCGGGGAGGTTGGAACTGAGGCCTAACTGCTGAATAGCTCGCCTGTTGGGCCGGCATGGCCGCACCGGGCGTTGGTGGACGAGAGGGGGGTTTGTGCAAGACCGCCTGGTCATTAGTGAGGTGATGGCCACTCTCATCCGGAGGGGGAGTGGAGGATGAAGAGGGAACAGACTTCCCTTTCAAAGCAGCCTGAATAGCCTATCGCTGGGAATCGTCTAACTGAGATAAAGCATTAATTAAATCCGTGACATTGAGGGATGGAGAAGAATTCCCCGAGGTGTTGGAGGGTAAAGTTTGGGAAGAGGGCACAGCCTCTTGAGGAGTGGTATCAACCACATGGATTTGAGGATGATGGGACTGAGGAGGAGGGTAATTTCCCTCATAATAGATAGAATCCTGGGGGGGGGTCTCATATTGACCAAAAATATTCTCATCCTCATCATCATAAGAGTACCCGTAGCCTGCCATGTTGATGATTTTTCTTGAACGGAGTTGCATGTTTAAGAGGAGAGATGGCTTTATAAAGGCAGTATCAAACAAACAACCACTCAATCCAAACAAGTCTAAACAAATCAATCCAAGCAAGTGTATGCAACCAAGTTGAGATGAACGCAAGGTTTTAGTGTTATGCTTGAGATTAGAGTGGATTAAATTGTTGAATAGTTCACTTCTGTTTGCAATGTGAAACCTAGTTGATCCAAGTGTAACCTCCGGGTCAACTAGATTCTTTCTCTCTCCTCACTAACGATAGGTTCTCTATACTCCGGGTACTTCAAGGGTACAACCAGCCCGGCGTCCGTGAGGGAATCCACGGGTGCGGGGACTTACGGAGGTCTTAGAAAAGGGATTTCCGGTCCAAAGAGACGGAATGCTCAATGGAGGGTCGTCCCGATTCTAAGAGAGGTGTGGGGAATCCTAGTGTAGAGAGAGGAGGTCTCTCAACCAAATGCCACAATATGCAAGATAAGATGATAAGATCACAGCAATATAGGCAAGCAATGCAATAATCAATCCAACAATCGCAGACAGCAACAGGAAGCAGGTTTCTGTAAAAACGCAGGAAAGAGACGACATGGGGCAGGTCGCTATAAACCAAAGAGACGACAGGGTCGCTGTCGTGAATCACTGTGGTGGCCCACAAATAGTGCAAAACACGCGCCTTGGCGTGAGGCGCGTAATATGAAAGGACGCCTCTAAGAAAGGGCGTCAAATACCAATGGTGCACACGGTCGAGGAAACACGCGCCTTGGTGTGAGGAGCTGGAAAATAAAAAGACGCCCAAAGTTAGGGCGTGAATTATCAAAACAGAACAAGAAGACAGCAGATATGATAAAAGACGCCTTATGGGAAGACGTAACACAGAAAATAGACGCCCTAAACTAAGGCGTGAAAAGAAAAAGCGCCTCTGGGTGAGGCGTTAATTCAGGAAAATAATCAAACAATCACAAACTGGCTGATCCCGGGAGTGTGCAGCGTGCACGATGGAGGGTGCCCGTGGGGCACAAAAGGAGGGGTACCGAGGGTACCGAGGGGAAAGGGCACACGTGGGTGCCAATAGGAAAGGGCACACGTGGGTGCCAATAGGAGATGGTAATCAAAAGAAAAACAACGGATGTCCCACCGTGATCGCCAATTTTTAGATCGTGATAAATCCACACACGAAGAAGTGATTTAACTATGAGAAGTCATAATAATAAAAAATAAGGGGGAGATGATATAATAATAAGGGAAAGAAGCACGTGGTGCTACTAAAGAGGGTGATCGCCAGAGGGGTTACCTCAAGAAGAAATAAAGAAGATCGCGAATACCTGGTGGAAAATAGAACACGGGACGGATTGTGAATTCCTCCTCCTCCTTCAACTGGCCGGCCGATGAAGAGGGTTTTCCTTTATTGATTACCTTGTAAAAAAGACAATAAAACAAGCCAAGAGAAGTGGATCAGCCAAAAGTGTGTAGTATCAACTCTCAAATAGAAAATATGATGAAGAGGATAAAAACATGCGCACCTCTTTTTTTTGTTTTAAAACCCCTAAAGAAAATAGGGAGGGAGGAGATGTGTGATAAAACTAATGCAAACGTGAAAGAAAGAAAAACACAGTGATGATGATCGGTTGATAAAGACAAAACAACACAATAGAATAAAAAGAACCCTGCTGTCCCTGACGACAGTAAAGGGAAACAAGATGGACGCGGTTGATCGGAAGCAGAGGAAGCAGAGGAAGAAGAGCCTTTTCTAAACGATCGTACAGGAGGAAGATGAAGCTCTATAACCCTGAACTCGTAAACCTCTAATCGTAAACCTGTAAACTCTCTGACCCGTCAACCTCTGTCTAGATCGACCAGAACATCCTTTTATAGGATTTCAATCGATGATAAGTTCAAATTTGGGAAGATAAGGATAGGCAATGATCAAAGAAGGCAGGACTCTAACTCCTATTCGAGCAAGGAGACCAACGGAGGCAGGGAACTACTCAGGAAAGACGAGTTTAAGCAGAACACGAAAGGTGAAACACGACCTTCGGAAGGGCGTCAAATCATAAATTGACGACCTACATCAAGACGTTACTCAAAACACGACCATGATCAAGGGCGTCACTTCTTGGATTAAATTTTGGCAATAAAACTTACTTTATTTGAAAATTGTGAGAACACGCCTGAGATGAAGGTGTTAATTGAAACCACGCCCTGAGGAAGGACGTTAACCAATAATTTGAATTTATTTTGAATTTATTTTGAAACCGGATAATACCAGGAATTGACGCCCTGACATTTGGTCGTCCTTTCTTTTGAACACGCCCTAGACACGGTCGCTATTTAAAACACGCCCCTCTTCAGGTCACGGATCACAAAAATGCAAGAATAAACCAAAAAAGAAAAAGAAAAACTTCATATTATGAATATATTGAAGTTCACTTTGGGGCGTCAACATAATGACATGAGATTTGATCAACATAGCGTCAATTTTGGCGTGTCTACAGACCCATGGGGACGACCCATCCCCCTTAGTAGTCCAATGCCAGAAAACACAAGTCGTTCAAGGCCATTTAAAATAGCATGAACAATCATATCATTAAGATCCACATGGATTACAAGTTCAGTCTAGAGCAAACTGAAGCTTCACAACATAAAACTCACAATGTCAAGCATTTATGTCAGTTCATTAAAAACCCATATAGGATATGCAAGAAAGCACCAATAATGCAGAGCTACCAAAATAGAATGTTTTCACATGTTAGTTCGACAACATCAGAATTGTGTTTGTGAAGGACCATAAAATATCAACCTGCAAAGCAAGATATCATCATGTTAGCTTGTTTATCATCAATATGCCATTAAACATGAACACACAATATTTTCACTTTAGAGCAAACATAAAACACACAATATATTGGAGTCATCAAAACCATTGTCAAAGATAAGGAGGGGTGCACAGAACCCAACAATCTTTCCCTTTTTGATGATGACAATATATTGTGGCCACTCAAAATTCTCTCCCCCTTTGACATTATCAAAAAGTCAGAGAACAAGAGGAACAGATGTGGAGTTGCAAAAATGAATGAGACTGAATATCTAAAGACCATGGCGCACGAACCCAGCAATGACCTACCATGAAAGGAAGGTGTGTGAACCTTGAATACCAAGCAAGAAAATAAATTTGAAAGTGCAATATGCAAGATGGTTGAAATATGTGCAAAATGTATGACCCAACTGTGCACAAGGAGTACGACCAAACTAACTATATGCAAGTGTGTATGCTTAAGAGCATATTATTCTCTCCCAATTGTCATAAACAAAAATCAACTGACAATGGGTTTATTTAACCTGTTATTTATAAGTATAAGCTAAAGATGCATTTAGATGGAATGAAGTATGTTATGAACAAGACGGATCAAGCATTCATGCACTCAAGCATGAATAATAAGGTATAGACTCATGCAAGTCCCTTCGGAACGGGTGTAAGGATAATACATTCGATTATAGAACATGATGTGCATGAACAATACTAAGAAGGTCGTGCTTACATAAATAAATTACTGCATTAACCATGAAAGATGACTAATTCATAAAGGACATTCAAACAATTAAACCCAAAGTGCATATGTGAAGATTGAGCAATGAGTTTCAAGGTAATATGGAAAATTAGGTTTTCTAAAGAACACTAAAAAGAACTTATCATCCATACATTTTCATACACAATGCTCGAATATTGGTAGCTACGTATGACCCCAATTTTTTTTTAAATACTAAAAATGGTGTGACTAATCTTTTGACACAAGTTGTATCCTTTGTCTCAAGGACATTTCCTGGTTACTCAGTTTCGTCACTTATCTTAACTATGGATTTTGTCACTTTTCAGCACGAGTTGTATCCTTTGTCTTAGGGACACTTCCCGGCTACTTAGTGGCAAATCACACTTATTTTAATAGTGGATTAGTTTCTCCTTTCAGCACGAGTTTCCTCCTTTATTTCAGGGGGGATTCTCAACTACTCGGATCCACGTTCCACTTATAAAACTTTTTGGTGGGGTAAATAGCTTTTTCCTCACGAGACATGTGATTTCCATGTAGAGAATCAATAGTCCTCAAGAGTGTAGGGTAGAAAAATGTAATCCTTATTAGATTATTTCATTATCTCAAAAAGGTGCAATTTAAGTGGGTGGTTGTATTGAATGTAAGAAATGAATTAGTTTTATCATAGTAATGTCTCCCCCTAAATGTATGCATGGTTATAAAAAATCTTTCCCTTAATATATGCCATGTAACAAACATGTCTAAATCAATGCAATTTCATTTAGCATGGGAAGAGTTATAAAACTAGTCAAAAAGATGGGTGATATTTTATATACAATCAAGCATGCATTGGGATGGATTTATCACACATGTTGATTATCGGTACGTGGCGGAGATAAAGGTCCAAAGACCCTACTCACGCATAAGGAAAGCTTCCAGACGGACATAATCCACCTTTCCACTAACATCATTTTATATACCGAATAACCATGGCATTCAAGCACAGAAGTATGCAATGATATGTAAGTGTATGTATGTAACTTGAAAAGATGATTGAAAATTTTCTTTATTTACAAGTATGCAAAGATGTGTATGATATGTGCAATGAGTATCATGCAAGTAAGTATGTGTTCTATGTATGCACAAGTGAGTTGTTATTTGTAAAAAGTGATTAAAAGTGTGAAAACTGTATGTGCAATCTAAAGCATTCAAACGCCAAATTTATTCACAAGGTGTGGAGCAGGGAGTAAGCAAAGGTGTCTTAAACACTAAATCATTTAACCTGCAAAACTTAGCACTTTTGAAGTTGCTAAAATCAACAAAATAGGAATGCAAATGTTTAAATGCAAACTTTAAATTCAACTTTTACCTTTGCAGATTTTTCAAGATGAACCTAAACAAAATGAGTTTCAAAACCAAACCATTTTATTTCTCACCTTGAGAGTCCTTTATTTATTGACTTTCTTTGCCCTCAAGACGCCCTTGCAAAATAGATTTCTCATTTCGGAGCTTTGGGTATCCAAACCATCTTAGGTCCTGAGGGGTTAGTTCTAGCATGAGGAGATGTATTTTTATATCTCCTAGAACACAAGTCATCATCATATCTCATTGTGGCATAGCCATCCATTGAATGACCATTTTGTCCACAATAAAAGTAATAAGAAGAATTTCTTTTCATGGTCTATTTTTCATCATTTTTCATTAAAGAACAATCGTTCATTATGTGACCACGTTCACCACAATAATGACATGAAAAATTCCTTTTGAGGGACCATTCATCATCCTTTTTCTTTGTAAAATAGTTTTCAAAGACATGACCATTAAAACTACACTAGAAGCAATGAATGTTGAGGTTCTTCTTTATGAGTTTCTCATGATCCTTGGAACCATCAACCAAATTCATTCTTAACTTTAATGCTTCATCATCATCAGATTTCATTAAAAAGTAATCATACATATCATGGCCATATTTGCCAAAATAATAACATGAGACATTCATTCTCTTTCTTGATGCATGAACATGTTTAACAGTAAAGGGTTTTGCATGCATACAAGATTGATCACTGACATTTCTTTGTTTCTCATTTTCTTTATCACACAAACACAAGGACTCATTCAGGCTCTTGATTTCATTTTTCAATGACAAAATATGCAATTCAGAATTAGCAATCTCTTTTTCACAAGATGCAATTTTCTCATTTAACAAGGAGTTAACCGTCTTGTGACTTTCAATTTCTTATTCAAGAATGTGCAGATTGTCACAATTATCAATGATCACATATTTTCCTTTCTCAACCTTTTCAAGACTTTTCAATTTATATTCAAGCAATGAAATCTGAATTAACAAAGCACTGTTTTCATTTTGGAGTTTATCAAATGAATTTTTGTTCATGAAAGTGTGTTCAAATTCTTTCATTTGAAAACTCACATTTTCATCAAACATTCTATTCATGGTTTCATTACTTTCAAATTTATCATTTATGTTCCTAAAGCTTTCTATTTCCTTTCTCAGTTCCTTCAGCTTTTTAGACTTGTCAACATTCAGATTAGCTTTCCTTTTTTCAAGAAGAAGCGGTTTTTCAGATATGGCAGTATTCAATTATTTCAGATTCTCATTATCTTTTTCCATATGTTGAAGTTCTGAAAATTTTCCCAATAAAGATTCATTCTCAGCTTTCATAATTAAAATAGTTTCTTTATGCACAGCAACATCATGCAATAAATTTTTATTCAAGTTCCTAAGCTCAGAGTAATTCTCACATGAAAGATTATCAACACAAGCATTTTCAATTTGAGAGCACTTAGCACATGGAGAGTTAACATGTAAAAGATCATCAAGTTTCTTTTTCATTTTTCTATTTCCAGATTTTAAGGCTTTGTATTTATCAACTAACTCATCGTAAGCATCCATTAACTCATCATAGCTAAGCTCATCCTCTTCATCAGAATTAGCATTTACCTTGGAACTTTCCTCGCTTTGACGTTCATCGCCGTTGTTTGCCGCGAGGCACTCATTAACACTTTTCAAGCTTTCTTCTTGGGCATCGCTTAGCCCATCCCAGATCTCTTTGGCTGACCTACAAGATGAAACAAAAGTAAATCGATTAGGGTCCACAACAGCCTTAAGAGCATTCAAGACAAAAGAATTATCAGAATTCTTTTTCCTATCCTCATCGGTCCATCTTAACTCATTTTTAAGAAGAATGTAGGGACCATGAGTGATTAGATTCATAAGTTTCGGATCAATATTGGTAATCCAAACATAAAATTTTCCAAGCCATAAAGCATAATCAAAACCATCAAAGACAGGAAGCACGTTCATGCTAGCCATCATGAAATGATCTTTTCTCCTAGACCGTGAGGTCCGCTAATAAAAAATCAGAGACTCAGCCTTGATACCAATTGTTGGCCCAGAGAGATGGCGGACAAGAAGGGGGGTTGAATTGTCCCCTTGCTGAGATGGCGGATTTTAAAAACTTTCTTAACTAATCAAAATGAAAATAAAACTAACAATGTTAATTACTCTAAATAGATGTGAGATTAAAATAGTTCTCTCAAGCTTTCCGATCTCACTCGAATTAACAATGCAACTAATCAAAGAAATCAAACTCAACACAGATAACGGAGGCAGCAGTGTGTGATGATGTAGTGAATTAAAAATCTATTTAATGGACCTGTGAAGGGAGATAGAAGAAATGGTCAACCACACAGACATTCACACGGAACACGAGATTTTCAGGTGGTTCGGGACCACGACGGGCTCCCTACGTCCACCCCTCACCGAACCTGGTGAGGCTTCACTACACGCTACTTTCGTAGCAACACGGGGATGAACCCCAACCACACACACGCTGCTTCCGCAGCAATATCCACATGGGGACAAGCCCCAAAACGCTTCCACTGCAGCACACACACACACAATGTCGGGGAACACGCCCCGGACTTGACAACCACATGGAGTCGCAGCTCGGTCTACACACAACTAAACACGGGGAGCCTTTCCCCACAATAAAACCACACACGCGGAGCTACAACTCCGCCCACACACAACGTATTCTCAGTTCAACGAACAAAGAGGATATACAATATGCGCCCAAACAATTATCTATGCTCTGATAGAAGAATAGAGATGAGAGAAGAAAGATCCCCCTCAAATCTGCAGTGAAATCCTCTCAAAGGAGAAGTAGGGTGCTCCGGAGAGTGTTCTTCGCGGAGTGGAACTCAAACAAGCCCGTAGGAGACGTCCAGGTATGTGTCTTCAAGAACCGCTTTCAGAGCTGGGACAGATCGGCAGAGATCAGCTCGTGGAAGATGTCCTCCTCCTCTTCTTCTTCCTCCTCTAGGTGGGGCGGCGCCTTCAGCTCCTCTTCCTTCTTTTCCTGCAAGCAGATGAAGAATATTAGCGCAGGCTTGCCTCATACGATGGAGTTCGCAGGATATAAAGGGGCAGGAAATAAAAGCATAAAAGACCACATTGGCCTTCCTAAAAACCCTTCAAACCATCACCCATCTGTTAGGTGAAACCCTAAGGGCAATAGGGTGAAGAGCCAAGGCCATCGGATCACATAATGGGCATTTCGAAACCAATCCGGAAAACCCGTTCCGGACGAACCAGAAAAAGTGTTGACTCTTAGAGTCGACACTTTTTGTAGAGTGTTCTGCCAGAATAGAAAATGAACAACCCGGAGCAAAAGTGTCGACTCTTAGAGTCGACACTTTTTGCAACCTGTTCTGTTTTCAACAAAACAAAGACCCGGACGAAAAGTGTCGACTCTTAGAGTTGACACTTTCTGTCTGGTCAACCGAAACAACGCAGTAGATAGAACAACTCATAATAAGTGTCGACTCTGTGAGTCGACACTTTTACTGACAGAGCAGAATACTTTGTAAAACTCAATTGAAACCCCAAAAACATTAAACACCCATAAAACACCATTAAACCCCATTCAAAAATAATAGAATGACATGTATGAGGGGTCTTACAATAGCAATCAACCATGATTTTGAAAAGGTAATTTAGGAACCAAAATAAACATGATGCTACATGAACTTTTTAGGAAACTACGAGTTAAACCCATAAACCATGCGAATGCATCACATTTATTTAAGCCTCATGAAGATTCATCCAAGTTGAGTTCTTACATTTGGCATTGAGAGTTTGTAGGCATGATTGAATCTGCACTTAATAACAACACACATATTCAAAATATGTAGTGTTAAGAGAGATTCCCATATACAAGACCAAATTTCAACAAACAACCTTCAACATGAATCAATCTTGTACTTTTAAAGGAGTTTGCTAAAGTTTGAATCAATTTTCCACTAGAACCATTCAATCTATATGAAATGCATTTAAACATGATTTCTTACCTTGAACCAAGGAAGTGTGACACAGTTAATCCTGCATGTTAAGAAATCCAATCTTATGTTAGAACACTTAGAGTCACTCAATGCAATCTATGATGTCTGTGCATATGACCTCATGGTCAATGCACATGAGAAGTTTGGGTCGGTGCAAGCTTGAGTAGGTCGGTGCAATGAATGTGAAACCCATTGATTGGGTCGGTGAAATGGTGAACATAAGTCTGTGCAATGCAGACCAAGGTAGGTGCAATGCACAACAAGGTCAGTGCAACGTAGAACAAAGTCTGTGCAAAGAAGCACAAAGTCTGTGCAATGTTGTAGCACACCAAAATAGGGTCGATGCACACATACATATTCAATATGCAATAGTCTTCATGAATGTGCAAACAACCAGAAAATCATTTGTTCCATCTGAATAACACCAAATCTGAGTTTCAGCATTACGTAACAAGTTATGAATCATTTCTTAACAAGAAACACCCAATTCCAAGATGTTCATTAGATTACTCATGAAGTACAAATTCAGTGCAGAAATTCAAGTTCATTGATCATGAAACCAGCTTGATCAAATATAAGGCATTTCAATTTCAGTTCAGCGTAAAATAAAGAACTAGCCTCATAAGAGCCAGGGGTCGACCCATGGGGACGACCCATCCTAGGAGACGGCAAAAACTGCCTTAGTAGTCCAATGCCAGAAAACACAAGTCGTTCAAGGCCATTTAAAATAGCATGAAAAATCATATCATTAAGATCCACATGGATTACAAGTTCAGTCTAGAGCAAACTGAACCTTCACAACATAAAACTCACAATGTCAAGCATTTATGTCAGTTCATTAAAAACTCATATAGGATATGCAAGAAAGCACCAATAATGCAGAGCTACCAAAATAGAATATTTTCACATATTTGTTCCAAAGTCTCATGCACAGCACGCATGAGGCAACATCAGAATTGTGTTCGTGAAGGACCATAAAATATCAACCTGCAAAGCAAGATATTATCATGTTAGCTTGTTTATCATCAAGATGCCATTAAACATGAACATACATTATTTTCACTTTAGAGCAAACATAAAACACACAATATATTGGAGTCATCAAAACCATTGTCAAAGATAAGGAGGGGCGCACAGAACCCAACAGAAACAATATTTTTATTTTTGAAAGGGATGCGTGTTTGCTTGCCTTGTGTGCAAGTCTCACAGATTTTATCACTTTCAAACTTTAACTTTGGCAATCCATTCACCAAATCATGTCTAGACAATTTAGAGATCTTTCCAAAACTAGCATGACCTAGTCTTCGGTGCCATAACCATGCACTTTCATGATTGCTAGCTACCAAACACACATCATCGCATGAAACATTGTCAAGATCCACGGTGTATACATTATTGTTCCTTTTTCCGATGAACTTTATTTCATTTGAAATTTTATTCATGACAAGGCAGTGAGTTTCATCAAAGATAATTTTAAATCCCTTGTCACACAATTGGCTTATGCTTAAAAGATTATGATTCAAGCCCTTCACCAAAAGAACATTTGTAATTAAGGTTTCAGAATTTTTACATATGTTGTCGATCCCGATGATTTTACCTTTGTCTTTTCCTCCAAAGGCAACTGAACCTCCATCCTTGTCTTGCAGCGTAGAGAACACCTTCTTGTCCCCTGTCATATGCCTTGAACAATCGCTGTCTAGGTACCATTTGCTCCCCCTGGCTTCAAGGCATATCTGCAAGATACAACATTCTCATGCAATTATTTTTGGTAACCAAACTAATTTGGGTCCGTGAGTGGTAGTCCAGTTCTGTGCATGTCTTTTCCTGATCCAAGCAGCATGATTTCTTTGTAAATTTAATTTGAACCAACAATTAGTAGCAACATGACCAAATCTACCACAGTGAAAGTAATTAACATTTGAGAACCTCCTTTGGAATTGGCGTGGTTTAGGTTGGGCATGTTTTGGCTTGGAGTGTGAACAAGATACACAGTTGTTTTCTTTTTCATGAACAAAGGAAGCTGTGATCTTGTGCTCAAATGATTTTTTATTCTGGGGAATGTACCCCAACCCTTCTTTCTGGAAGTTAACCTTAACTCCCAACAAGTTATCTAAATTTTATTTGCCTTTGACAAACCTAGATAAGGTGGACTTCAATTCAGCCACCTCTTCATTCAAGCTCACATTATTCTTTTCAAGTTTTGAATTTGTGGATTTCAGAACTTCTTCTTCATTTTTCAATTTTTCATAGCTCTTTTCTATTTCAGACATTTTACACATCAACTCTTCTTGGTTTTTCTCAGTGTCTGAAATTATTTGTAACAAGCTTTCTTTTTCTTCTGTTAATTCGAACCATTCCTGTTCCAGTTTCTCAAACTTAAAAGAAGTACCCTCATGTGTTGAATCTTCAATTTTCTTTTTGAGACTTTTATTTTCAGATCTGATTTCCTATATTTCGTATATAACTTTTCATACTATGAGGCACAAGCTTTCTATGAGCTCTTGCAGCTCCTCTTCGAACTGTTCGTCCTCTTCATCGCTCCATGTGGCAACCATGACTTTTGGCTTTCTGAATTTTTCTTTCTTGAACTTTTTTTTCAGATCTGGGCACTCTCCTCTCATGTGCCCGGGCTTTTTGCATTCATAGCAAATAACATTGTTAGGCTTGCTCGGCTCACCCTTGGTTTGAAAGGGTTTCCTTTGCCCCTTTCTGAAATTTCCTTAGAAATTCTTCTTTCTTCTAAAAAATTTCTTCACTTGGTGGGTCAGCATAGCAAAGTCTTCTTCTGCATTACTCTCTTCGCTGGACTCCTCTTCTTGGGAGTCGTCATAAGACTTGTTGGCTTTCAAGGCCACGATTTTCTTCTTTTTGGATTCCTCCTCCGTAGTTCTTTTGATGTTTATCTCATAGGTTATGAGTGACCCTATGAGCTCGTCCAAGGAGAGTGTGGACAGATTCTTCGAATCCTCAATGACTGTGGCTTTTGTATGCGAGGCAGGTGGAAGAGATCTTAACACCTTCCTCACGAGCTCGGAGTTGGTGTATTCCTTTCCAAGACTCTTGAGACCATTAGTGATCTCAGTCAGTCTTGCGAACATCTCAGAAATGGTTTCTTCGGGTTTCGTTTTGATTAGCTCGTAATCTCTGACGAGTATATTGGCTTTGGTTTCCTTGATGGTGCGGACACCAGGGCGATCACGTGACACGTCGGCGAACCGACGGTGCCATACGTGGAGCGCCAAGTGGACTACATCGGCTTATCTTCAAAAGGGGGATAATTTGGCTTGAATTTGGACTTTTTTGGCATTGAATTGGGCTTGTAAAGGGTATTGTATATGTAATTTGCTAATGGGATGGTTGTAAGGCTCCTAAAGGGCCAAATTGTTAAAGCCCCTTAAACATTCCATAAGTAGAAATGGCCTTGGTCCATTTGTAATGGATCCATAAGCCATATGGGCTTCCTTCCTACATGGGTTCTCTAGATTGGATAATCTAGAGTGGGCTCTCTTCATTCATGGGCTTGGTTAAGCCATGGCCACATTTGGCCTTAAGCCATCTAGGTTGGAATGGGCTTGGTTAAGCCATGGCCACATGTGGCCCATTCAAGGCCCAAGATTGGGGCGCCCCCTCTTTTGGCTTCTTAGGCTAGGAATTGTGTTTTTTTTAAGCTTCTTCCACCTCCATTCACCACATGGATTAATAGATGGCTGCTGGTCAAGATCTAATGGCTGCTAGCCTACCACATATGGCTGCCACCTACCTTTGAATTTCAAAGGGAGGAAGCTTCCCCTCCCCTTTCTTGGTCTCCCCTCCCATCACAATCAAAAGGGGGCACAGCCACCTTCCCTCTCCCCTTGCTCCATCGATCTTCCCTTTCCCCTACCCCTTGTATTTCCCTATATAATGGCATGTATAGTGTTTATGCTTAATAGAATGAAGTTTTGTTGAAAGAAAAGTTCTTTAGAGAGTGATTCTCTTTGTGTGTTCTTGGGTGTGACTCCCATTGAGCTGTCCTGGGACTGGACAGAACTGGGTCGTGAGACTCGATCCCGTATCCCCCTCTTCCTCTTATCTTCTTCTTCCACAAAAATTATCCGTGATACCTCTGTAAGTTAGCAAACTTTCAGCTTTAGTTTCGTATCGATCGGAGTTCGTGAGCAACGGTGGCGATTTTTGTCGTGGAGGCGTGCAGATCTGCCCCAGATTGCTGCCCAGATCTAAAGATGACTAGGTATTGAATTCTCCAGCCCAACCCCGATGCCATCTGAAGTTGGTTCCTGAAGAGAAGTCGTAGTATTTCAAGTCCTCTTTGTGTTGCCGCTGGTTTTGCCTCTATCCATGACCGGTGATGATCGTGACGGCAGTTCTCGTGGGATCGCGCGGGCTGGTCTGAGTAGGCCTGGCTGAGAACTAGAATCAACTTTCAGAGCCTCCCCCGCTTCATACGGCCAAGATCCATGTGAGGGATCTTCATATTATTTCTTCCTCTGGACGTCGCCTACCCTCTCCCACAAGGAACCCCCCGATCCGACATCGGAAACTATTTTCCCAACATTTTACTGTGTTTCTGTGCAGTTCTGTGAGCACAAAACTAGAACCTCAGAAGATTCATCATTGCGCCCAGATCTAAAGGCATCTGTTCGCGATCTTTCCAGTGAAGATACTACATCCAGTCGCCGACATTCTCCAACAAACGGCGCTCCGATCGGGCATCGGATCCAGCCGTACCAGCCTCTGCAAGCTTGCTGCACAGGGTGACCAGCGCGGGCAGAACCGGGTCGGCTTTCCGTCGGCGTACCCGAGCGGCTCCGGCACGCGTTCCTCACCTCCTGCGAGTGTGGCCCGTCAACTCAGGTTCCAGCAACCCCAAAGTTATTGATTGTAGCCCGATACCTCCCTGTGTGGAGTGGGCCAAGCTTCTGAAATTGTAAAGTTAATCTTGAGTGTATTGGGTTGTTTGGAAATCGGCCGGGAATTCTTCCCCACGACTAGTCGTGGAGGTATGTGCTCGTTCCGATCCTTACATTTGTTGTTTAGTATGCTTTCTATATTGCTACGTTTGTGAGAATAGGGCCGATAGCTAGTTTCAAATTCACCGCGTTTGTGAGTTGTGAGCACCCGTTCCATAGCTCCAATTGAGCATCGAGCGCGAATTAGCACCCTAGACGACGGTGGTTTCTTAATCGCCGCGATCCCCACGTTTCCCTCGCAAGGGACGATCGTCGGGCTCAAGAGAGTCTCTGTTGAGAGACGTCTCCACCCGGAGAATACCACAGTGGTCACTTGCCTTAGTATGCTAGTGCTGGTCGCACTTCGAGTCCGTCGTAGGTCTTAGCCCGGTCGTCATCCGTCCCGCATGAAATTGGTATCAGAGAGGGTTGAGTCTAGGGTAGTCTTTGCATAAGTCTTGCATGCATCATAGTCTAAGTCGAGTCTAGAACCATCATTACTTTCAAAACAAAAAAAAGAGTGTTTTCAAATTGCATTTCACCTAATAGCCCGGTATATTAAAAGGTGTTGCCCGAACATTAGGTTATGCCTATCGGGAAGGTAGCGTACTTGCGCAAGTGATCTTCGGATTGCTTATCTCCGCCACGTACCAGATATTGGTTAGGTCTACGTGCATCATTTTTTTGCATTAGTGAGTGTTTGCATTAGTCGGTGTCTTCTAGTTCGTGTAGTCCTATAAGAGTCAGTCAGTCTTGTCCAACTGTCGGCATGTCTAACATGTAGTTCCCCAATTTCTCATGGAGTCCCAATCACCCGGGCGATATGACCGTTGGCCCACCCATGGGCTTGGCAACCATCCTCTCCGCTTCTGTAGGCCTGAAGCCTCAGATTTTTTTGGCTCCAATGACCCGGGCATCTACCTCAAGTGGGAGGTAACCATGGACACCTACTTTGATTGTTATACTATGTCCGAGGCAATGCAATTCTCTTTCGCCAAAGAGCGGCTTCTTCATGAAGCTGCCGAAAAGTGGGATTACATCGAAAGAATGAGAGAGGTTAGGGGGCAATGGCCTATCAAGTCATGGTGGGACATGAAGAGAGAGCTTAGGAAGGTCTACGTGCCCCAACCGGTCACCTCCAATAGGCCCCACCCAATCACTTCCAACCACGTGGGTCCTAGCCGGAGGCAAAGTGCCCCACACGTCGATGAGCCAAGACCCAATCCTAGGACGGTTGACTACGGGCGAGTCCACCAGGATATCCCTATTCCAACCCACTCCGTTGCCGAACTTATGCAAATGATTTTGGACCGATTGGATGGGGTGGATAGGACACGTACTCCTAGTGATGTACTCCTACCCGAGCCTAAGGAGGTCATCACCGGTAGTCTTAACCCGGCCCCATCAACGGAGTCCCCAAGCCCTCTCCCCATCATAGTGGATCCTCCTTCCCCACCCATGAGAGCTCCATTACACTCACCTTCCGATCTTATTTCGGAGCCCTCTCATTTGGAGCCACCAAAGCCCGAGCCACCCGTATTTCTAACGGGTACACTTTACATAGCCAAGCCACTAGTTAGTTGGCTCAAGGATGGCTTGGTCCCACTTCCCTTCCCATCTATGGACCCTATCCAACCTCTGGTGCCAATCAATTCATTTCACACCACTTTCCGGTCTAGTCACTATGTGGATACATTGGATGACCTTCTTAAAGGGTTAGACCGGCAATTGATATTTACGCACTTGTTGGCTCCAGGCTTCGACTGACCCACAGGTCGTAGTTTCACTCATCCCGCTTTAGGGTCCATCACCTCCGTGTACACCATGGGTCATGTTACCACGGAGGTTCTTCTACTCCTCCCGCTACCGGTCAAGCCCGACTTCACTCCTTTTATCCCGAGGGAGGAGCCCTATCTTCTATACACTGTCCCATCTACCACGATGGATGGAGGTGACCATCACCTTCATGAATTTCAAACATGGGACTACGTAATGGAGGAACCGGGGGGTCACACGTTCTTTGACCCATTCGACCCCTTCTCTAGTGGGTCTCGTGCTCCACCACTTCCCCTCTACTTTGTCAAGGAAGTCCCCTACCACTCTCTTCCCACTCGGGCCAATCAAATTCCACATAGAAATAGGTCTGATTATTGGGAAGCATGGCATGCCTTACCTACATGTAGTGGTGATGAACCTCTTAGCCCACCCACACCCACATCTGATAGGAAGTCCTTGCATGCATGGTGTCTTTTTGGGTGTCTAGGAGTACATCAACCTACCTACCTTTGGTTGCATCTAGTGTATGCATGGCACACATTTGGGTGTCCTGGTCCGCCATCGTCCATGCGTAGGTCGGACTAGCCATAGGTTTGTCTAAATGTCATGTGTGTGTGTGTGTGTGTTTGTCTCTCTAGTTGTTTTCTTTCATCCATTTGGTTTGCATAAGTCGTGTCCCAATCAAAGGCCAGTCAAAGCATGCATAAGGAGGTAGCCAATGCATGCTACATATCCGTGGATTCAAAGGGAGAGTACATCTAGATCAGGGTCATACCTGACAGGTTTCATCCCGGAGACCGAAAGCCACTCTAAGTCCACGATCCCCACCCTTTCCGGGTTAAGAAACAAGTGGGTCCGAAAGCGTACGATATTGAACTACCGACTGCCTATGGTGTCAATTCAACGTTCCATGTTTCCTCTGGTAGCATATTGGAACCCGCGGTGATCCTAGTGAGTTTTGGGCTTTCTCCTTCTAGTGTGAGTGACACCACCCGAGAGTCCACCTCTTCCAGCCTCAACGCATGCATATAGATTGTATACTGGATGAGCAGGTGATCACAAGGAACGGAGCATACCCACACGTCCTAGTGTGTTGGCGAGGATGCCCCACGATGACCAACGCCTCGATCACATGCGGAGAGCACAAGCTTCGGGACCCTTACTCGAGGCGGCGAGTTCCTCCCACCAGGGGAGAATTGGTGCGGACACCAAGGTGATCACGTGACACGTCGGCAAACCGACGGTGCCATATGCGGAGCGCCAAGTGGACTACATCGGCTTATCTTCAAAAGGGGGATAATTTGGCTTGAATTTGGACCTTTTTTGGCATTGAATTGGGCTTGTAAAGGGTATTGTATATGTAATTTACTAATGGGCTGGTTGTAAGGCTCCTAAAGGGCCAAATTGTTAAAGCCCCTTAAGCATTCCATAAGTAGAAATGGCCTTGGTCCATTTGTAATGGATCCATAAGCCATATGGGCTTCCTTCCTACATGGGTTCTCTAGATTGGATAATCTAGAGTGGGCTCTCTTCATTCATGGGCTTGGTTAAGCCATGGCCACATTTGGCCTTAAGCCATCTAGGTTGGAATGGGCTTGGTTAAGCCATGGCCACATGTAGCCCATTCAAGGCCCAAGATTGGGGCGCCCCCTCTTTTGGCTTATTAGGCTAGGAATTGTGTTTTTTTTAAGCTTCTTCCACCTCCATTCACCACATGGATTAATAGATGGCTGCTGGTCAAGATCTAATGGCTGCTAGCCTACCATATATGGCTGCCACCTACCTTTGAATTTCAAAGGGAGGAAGCTTCCCCTCCCCTTTCTTGGTCTCCCCTCCCATCACAATCAAAAGGGGGCGCAGCCACCTTCCCTCTCCCCTTGGTCCATCGATCTTCCCTTTCCCCTACCCCTTGTATTTCCCTATATAATGGCATGTATAGTGTTTATGCTTAATAGAATGAAGTTTTGTTGAAAGAAAAGTTCTTTAGAGAGTGATTCTCTTTGTGTGTTCTTGGGTGTGACTCCCATTGAGCTGTCCTGGGACTGGATAGAACTGGGTCATGAGACTCGATCCCGTATCCCCCTCTTTCTCTTATTTTATTCTTCCACAAAAATTATCCGTGATACCTCTGCAAGTTAGCAAACTTTCAGTTTTAGTTTCGTATCGATCGGAGTTCGTGAGCAACGGTGGCGACTTTTCTCGTGGAGGCACGCAGATCTGCCCCAGATTGCTGCCCAGATCTGAAGATGACTGTGTATTGAATTCTCCAGCCCAACACTGACGCCATCTGAAGTTGGTTCCTGAAGAGAAATCGTAGTATTTCAAGTCTTCTTTGTTTTTCCGCTGGTTTCACCTCGATCCATGACTGGTGCTGATCGTGACGGTAGTTCTCGTGGGATCGCGCGGGCTGGTCTGAGCAGGCCCGACTGAGAACTAGAATCAACTTTCAGAGCCTGCCCCGCTTCATCCGGCTAAGATCTGTGTGAGGGATCTTCATAGTATTTCTTCCTCTGGATGTCGCCTACCCTCTCCCACAAGGAACCCCCCAATCTGACATCGAAAACCATTTTCCCAACATTTTACTGTGTTTCTGTGCAGTTCTGTGAGCACAAAACTAGAATCTCAGAAGATTCATCACTGCGCCCAGATCTAAAAGCATCTGTTCACGATCTTCGGAGTGAAGATACTACATCCAGTTTTCGACATTCTCCAATAAATGATGCTCCGATCGCCGTACCAGCCTCCGCAAGCTTGCTGCGCAGGGTGACCAGCGCGGGCAGAACCGGGTCGGCTTTCCGTCGGCGTACCCGAGCGGCTCCGGCACGCGTTCCTCGCCTCCTGCGAGTGTGGCCCGTCAACCCGGGTTCCAGAAACCCCAAAGTTATTTATTGTAGCCCGATACCTCCCTGTGTGGAGTGGGCCAAGCTTCTGAAATTGTAAAGTTAATCTTGAGTGTATTGGGTTGTTCGGAAATCGGCCGGGAATTCTTCCCCACGACTAGTCGTGGAGGTATGTGCTCGTTCCGATCCTTACATTTGTTGTTTAGTATGATTTCTATATTACTGCGTTTGTGAGAATAGGGCCGATAGCTAGTTTCAAATTCACCGCGTTTGTGAGTTGTGAGCACCCGTTCCATAGCTCCAATTGAGCATCGAGCGCGAATTAGCACCCTAGACGACGGTGGTTTCTTAATCGCCGCGATCCCCACGTTTCCCTTGCAAGGGACGATCGTCAGGCTCAAGAGAGTCACTGTTGAGAGACGTCTCCACCCGGAGAATACCACGGTGGTCAGCCACCCGGCTTGCCTTAGTATGCTAGTGCTGGCCGCACTTCGAGTCCGTCGTAGGTCTTAGCCCGATCGTCATCCGTTCCGCATCACTTGACCTTGGAGGTTCTTTCATAGATAAGCCGCACTTGTCCCACATCTCCTTTGCTGAACTGCACATGGATACACGGGAAAACTCGTTAGGATGAATAGCACATTGCATAATGTTCATAGCATTAAAATTCACTATGAATTTTTTAATATCCTCTTGAGTCCATTTGTCTTCATCCATGGAAAGCTCATGTGGGCCTTCCCTCCAGATCTCGTACTCTTGGGCTCTCAGAAAAATATGCATTCTATTTTTGCAATAGGAGTAATTCGAGCCATCGAAGTATGAAGGACGGTGGATGGAGTGACCCTCAAGCATCATCTCCTTGTTGGCCATTGATCTGGATCCGACTCTAGATCGTTAGATCTGAAAAATGTAGAGCCTTAGTTCTGATACCAATTGAAGTCCTACGATCAATGACACCCAAGAGGGGACAAATTTTAATAAAACCTTAGCCTATTTAAACAAATATGAAGAAAGCAACAGGGAGGTTCATATCTATTATAGAAACTATTAGATCTAACAAAATATATCACACACACCGAATCCTTGGTACTATGGCGGAGGTGTAAATCCGAGGATTCAACTCACGCAAAGTGTTATCTTCCTGACAAGGTTAGTCTTGTCAATCTGAACCCACCTTTTGATATACCAGAGATCTAATGTGAAAATGATAAGTTATGTTAGATCTAGATCAAGAGATACAAAAGATTTAATTTATGCGTGTGCTTGCACGGAATGGAGATAGAAGAAAGAGATCAAACCACACAAGAGACAACGATTTTTAGGTGGTTTGGATGCAACAACGGCAACCTACGTCCACCCCTCACGGTCTGTGAGGATTCAGACACTATTTTGTAAAGGATTACAAGATCAAAGCACACACACACACACACTTGTGAAGAGTTTGAAACTCTGACGAAGCTGCACAAGCACCGAACCACACAGAAATGAAGAAAAGCCACACACACACACACACACACACACACACACACACACACACACACACACACACACACACACACACACACACACATGGATCTGGGTAGATTCACACACTCACAGTTGTTTAGAGATTACAAACACAAAGCACTTGAAGCTCAAGAATTTTAGAATAAGAACATAAAAGAAAAATCTGATTTAAGCTTTCCCTGAATAAATGATGCTGATCTTGGATGAAGCTTGTATCTCCTCTTGATTTCCACTTGAATGGCTCCAAAGGATCTTGCAGAAGTTGAATATGGATGAGGAATCTCCTAGACGAAACACTGTTCACAGAGGTGTTGCAGCAGCACTCCTTCTCTTCTTGTAGCCTCCCTTGATCTCCCTTGAGTTGATTAGAGTTTCTTTCCCAAAAGAGATATTTTTATAACACTTGAATGGTCAAGGGACAAGCCAGGAACCAGATCCACAAATCATGGCATGTCTGGTGGCTTTGGGATTAAAAAATCCAAAGAGAAGGGCTTCCCTCGTTCAAGAAACACAAAGTCAACATTTGCTGCCTCGAGGGGTTCGGTCGACCGAGTTCTCAGGTGGTCGACCAAACTTTGAGAATCTGGTAAGTTTCATCCTAGGCAATTTTGGTCAATCGGTATGCTCAATAGGTCGACCGAACTCTGTAACTTTTACAGAGTTCTGATCCCTGGAAAAATAGGTCAACCGAATCATGCCCAAAGGTCGACCGAACTCCGGAAAAATTGCAAAAATAGATTGTTAGCCCAACGAGACATATCCATATGACAAGAGCCTTATGTTATCATATAATCCATTCATTTTTGGGTTTGATTTAGCTATGTTTATGCATTTGGAAGGCTCAACACATTTGAGCAATTTGTTATTACACAAAATGGCCTTAAACACATTCAAAGCTTGCTCTTGATCACTTCGACACGGCACGAGACATAAACTAAGTCCAGGGTTTTGTTATCATCAAAATCACATGGAGAGACTCAACACAATCCGGTTCCCAGAGCTTTGATACCACCTGATGTGAAACGCAGGTCGGGGGTTCTTCAAACGAGCTACCGGCGGGCGGGGCAGGCCATCCTTGACGCGGTTGTGGGCACCACCGTGATCTGGCGGTCACGGTCCTCTTGGAGGCCACGTTCTGGAGTAAAGGCGATCCCCAAGTGGACCACGTCCCTATGAACGTGGCGTATTGATAGGCAGAGTTAGCGGCATTTTTATGCGACACTCCGAGCCTACGCAAACGATGCTCTATTTGGCCGTGCTTCACCGTGGACATCCGAGGGGGATTCCCGGCGGGTTTTAGGTGTTGTAAAGGGGTGGGGGAGAGGGTGTGAGAGATGGAGATCAAATTAGGGTGGATATTAGGGTGTAGAGAAGTGGAAAACATGGGGAAAAGGAGGGGTGTGAGGACGGTGGCTGAAAGGGAGGGGAGGGGTTGGTTTTTTTGCAAACGGAGCAGGGGTCAATCGATTGACCCACCTAGTCAGTCGATAGATAAACAGAGGTCAGTCGACTGGATAGACCCAGGGTCGGTCAACCGATCTCCCAATATCAGTCGATCGATCCCAACTCGGTCTGAAGGGATAGCAGCTCAAAACGGGCCCCTATTTTGGGCTCTCTCGCTGTGGGCGTCCGAGTAGGGATGTTGTGGGGGTTTCAATGTTGTAATGGTGGGAAGAGAAGGTGAGGGAGAGTGGGGAAGGATTATGGCTAAGCTTAGATCACTAATGAGGCAAGAGAGAGGAGGAATGGGGGTGTATGGGGGGATGGCGGCGATACTCTATTTTTTGGGATTTTCTGATAGGCGACGTCGAATGGTGGAGTTTGTGGTTGCTGGAGCAGTTGCAAGATGGGGAGAGGGTGAGGGAGTGTTGGTGGAGGCTTTATCACCTATTTTTAGGCTAATAGGGCCGTGGGGAGTGAGGAATGGGGGAGATATGGGGGATGTGACGGTGGCAATGGGGGAGGTGGTTGGCGGTGGAGGGTAGCCAGAGACGCATGGGGAAGCTTAGTCGGGCCTTCACGCTCGTCCCCATCCCAGGGACGACGTAGCCGCGCTCCTCGATCCATCTTTGTGGTTGTGGTGGTGGGACTTGTGGTCCGACGACGGTGGTGATGGTGGAGGAGACGGGCGGCGATGGTGGCTGGCGGAGGAGGAAGGGAGGAGCTCGACCGGGGTCTCGCACTCATCCCCATCGCAAGGACGACGTGATCGCATTCCTCGGTTCCCCTTTGTTGTGTCCCTATGATTTTGATGATTTCAACCACTATGGCTGTAATGCCTCGGGTTTTTTGGATATTGTTCGGATCAGGATCCGTGGGTTTGGGATCACTTTTGTGGGTCCCGGATTGAGTTTTACAGTTTAGACGTGTTTTGCCTGTCGAGTCTTTGGAACCCCGTGTAGGGCGAACCGTTGCGTTATCTGACTCCAGGATATTACCAGCGTGTTGTGCATTTTCTGAGGATCATGTGGAGTATTTTCCTCTATTTTTTGTATTTTCTAGAAATTCCAGGTTTCTTATATATAAACCCCCCATTCTCTCCTCACAACTCTCACTCTCTCCCTCTCCCTTCTCACGCTCTCTCTTCTCTCCCTCTCTTCTCCGGTGGCTGACGGAGGTGGATGGGGGCGAGGCGGCGAGGTTCGTGGGGCGGGCGATGGCGAGGATGGGTCGAGGATCGAGGCGGTGGAGGCGCGACGAAGCTCGGCCGTGAGTTCGGGGCCCCACGGCGATTCGTGCTGCATTTTCTTGGCGGATCGACGTCCTCGGTGCGTAGAATCTTTGGTGGAGGTAGGGGGATGGTTCCTTAACCCCTGTAGTTCATTTTCTACGAGTTTCGTAGCCCGAGGCGAGTCGAGAGGGTTTATATTTCCGTTGGGGTTAAAATGTATGATTTTGGGGTGAGCTAGATTTCACGTTTTGATTGTGTTTTGGGGGTTTAAATAGGTCATCTCGGTGCTAGAGGGGTTGGGGAATGGTTTCCCCTTGTTTTCCCCTTCACATGGGTGTGAATGGGCCGTGGAATGGAGTTTTCCATGGAGTTCGCCGTTTTCGGGTTCGGAAGCAAGTAGCGGTCGTACTAGAGACCGCCACTAGATAAGGCGGCCCTCTGAGGACCGCCACTTGTCCCCTTATGTCGGTTCGAAGTAGCAGTCTAGCGACTGACCGTCACTTGATAGTGGCGGTGTAATGCCCCAGGTTTTTGGGATATTTTTCGGATCAGGATCCATAGGTTTTGGATCACTTTTGTGGGTCCTAGATTGAGTTTAGCGGTTTACGCGTGTTTTTGTATGTCAGACCTTCAGAATGTCGTGTAGCGTGAACCGTTGCGTTCTCCGACTCTGAGACGTTACCACTGTGTTGTGCGTTTTCCTGAGATCGTGGGGAGTATTTTTTTCCTATTTTTGGAATTTTTGGATTTTCTATATAAACCCAACCCCTTTTCTCTCTCCCCATCTCTCATTTCTCACTCTCTCACTCTCTCTTATCTCACGCTCTCTCTTCTCACCCTCTCTTCTCTGGCGGCCAACGGAGTGAGGCAGGGGTGAGGCAGAGGAGACGCGGGTGAGAAACGGTCGAGCATGGGTGAGGATTGAGGGACGGTGGCTCTCGGTGGAGCTCATGGCGAGTTCGTGAACCGGCAGAGCTCTAACGACGTTTTCTTGGCGGATCAACGTCCTCGGCGCGCGGAATCTTCGGTGGAAGTAGGGGGATGGATCCTCAACCCCTATACTTCCTTTCCCGCGAGCTTTGTAGGCCGTGGTGAGTCCAGCAGGGTTATTTTCACATTTTCAGGAAAAGAGCATGTTTTGGGGAGTGAGCCGATTTTCACGATTCGACGTGATTTTTGGGGTTTAAATAGGTCCTCTCGGTGCTAGAGAGGTTGAGGACTAGTTTTCCCTTGTTTTCCCCTTCTCATGGGTGTGAATGGGGCGTGAAATGGGGTTTTTTGTGAGATTCGCCATTTTCGCGCTTGGGACGACCTAGCGGTCCTTCCTGGGACCGCCTGGTGACCTGGCGGTCATGTGGGGACCATCAGGGATCCCCTTATGTCGGTTCGAGCTTTGCGGTCACGCGATAGACCACCACCGAGCTTAGCGGTCTCGAGGAGACCGCCAACCAATGCTTAGCGGTCAGGGCATGACCATTTTGACAGTTTTGGTCGTTTGGGTTTCTGGTTGAGTAGCGGTCTTGCGACTGACCGGCACATGGCATCAGCGATCAGTCTGGGGATGACCGCTTGAGGTCTAGTGTTTTTGGGGTGTAGCGGTCCTGGCTAGACCGCTAGGCAGGGCTTAGCGGTCCAGGGGTAGACTACTAGGCTTGGTTTACGGTCCTGAGAGGGTCGCCAGTTGACTTGACGGTCCAGGGAGGACCGCCACCCTGTTTTCCTTGCAAGTCGTGTTCCGTTTACGTCGTGGTGGCCCCCGGTCGACCCGGTTGTGACCCAGTGGTCGACCTTCGGTCTCGTGGATGTCCTAGACATCCCGTGAGTTCTGTGTCTATGTCTTTGGGGTGTTTGGAGGTATCAAGTTACCTTGATTAGCGTGTCCATGGGTTTGGAGGTTCCGGGTGACCCCGTGTGTTCTGGGCTTTCATGTTCTCACTAGAACGAGTTTTCGTGTATCGGCATGTGTGCGGTGGGTTATTTCCGCACGTCATTCCGAGTGGGTCGTGGTTTTGGCCCTTGAACTATGAGTCCAATCACCCAGCCTGGGGTTGGAGGTTTCTCGCTTTTCCTTAGATGGGGGATCAACTCGATAGCTTATGAGCTATCTTGGGAATCGTGTTACCGTGGTTTCAGACCTAGAGATTAGACTAGATTAACGGCGTTGTGCCATCATGTGCAGCGGTCTAGACCCGAGTCATGTGACTCAAGGATCGTTGGGTTCTTTAGGTCTAGTGGACTATCCAGAGTCTGGTGGCCTCGAGCGACCTGGTACTCCGCGTTACTCGCGATGGGCACGTGCGTGACTTTTCGTGTTCTCGTTTAGTGACCTCCCACTGGTCGTAGCTTTCCTGCACACGCGTGTGCAGACCCACTTGGGAGTGGTGAAGAGTGTGACCCCGAGAGAGATGATTTTTAGGTCGGTTACTGCAGGCCCCATCACCTTTGCAGCCTGAGTCCGGGCTGGGGGATAAACCAGCTAGAGGACCCGACTTAGAGCGGATGGTCTGTGTGTGCACATGTGGTTGGAGATGTCGGACCCGCACTGACGAGCGTGACCCCAGCTAGTCCTTATTCTGTGTTCCTAGTTACTGTACGGTGTCTCAGTCTCCGTCTGGGACGTCGTAGGGAGACACCTGAGGCTGTGGACTAAGACGTCAGTGGACGTATCCGGCCTTGCTTCTAGTGGGCAGTGCACCCATCACGTGACGTGAGTTTCTCATGACTCGAGTTTCCATTTCCCATCTACGAGACGTGGTTTTGCATGTAGTTCCCGGTGTTCTCCCCGATGTAGAGGTCTACGGTTCCGGTGAGCGTCACCGAGTGTTTTTCCTAGGCAGTGTCCGGTTCACGATAGTGGTGTCATGATGAGTTTTCCTGGCAGCGTAGCCATAGGTTTTCTCTGATAGTCTGGTAGTCCCCCGACTGTGAGATCGGGGCGTGCTCTCCATGTATAGTAGGAGTAGCTATAGTGCCAAGTTTTTACTAGCCACCGGTTTGTTGTTCCTGCTATTGTTGTTACTTTCCGCTACTATCGTTGTTTACGGTTGGGGTTCCGCGGGACCCCTACTGAGCCCTTGATAGGAGGCTCACCCCTGCTTTTCAGTTGCGACGGTTCTTCCTCGAGGTTCGAGGGTGTTGTGCGGAGGTTCTTAGTTACCAGCTCACCGGGTCGAGTGTTCACTCGGTGTTGGGTACACTTTTCTGCCCTAGACTGTACTTCGGTTGGACTGGACTTTGTTGTTGTTAGTTTATTTATTTCTATTAATTATTGAATTGTCCTACTTTATTTCCTATTTCTTTGTACCTCCACACTCCTTTTAGCCCTTCCGAGCCCTCCGGCTCGTGGGCGTGCCGGCCAAGATTCGAATAGTATCAGGTTCTTCCCGGTATCCAGATCTTGGGTCGTTTCAGGCGGTCAGGCCAGGGCCGCCACTTCGTGGGTCCAGAGAGGGCGGTCAGGGGTCTGACCATTTCCTCCGAGTTGCGGTCAGGGAGATGGCCGCATTCTCTGGGTTATGATCTGGGGATGACCGCATGTTGCCAAGTGTTTCTGGCAAGTTGCGGTCATGAGGGGACCGCTATTTGAGGGTAGAGGCCCAGAGTGGACCGCTATATTCTGGTTGCGGTCTAGAGTGGACCGCCACTTGAGGTGACGGTCCAGGGAGGACCGCCACTTGGTATTCCATGTTAGCTGTGTTCCGTTCACGTTATGTTGACCCCCGGTCAACCCGGTTGTGACCCAATGGTCGACCTTCGGTCTCGTTAATGTCCCAGACACCCGTGGGTTTTGTGTCCATGTTTTTAGGTGTTCGGAGATACCGTGTTATCTCGATTAGCATTCCCTTGGGTTTGGAGGGTCCGGGTGACCCCATGTGTTCCAGGCTTTCATGCTTTCGCTTGATCGAGTCGCTGTAAGTCGGCGTGAGTGCGGAGGGCTATTCCCGTACGTCATTGGCATTTCACTAAGTGTTTTTCGAGTGAGCTGTGAGTTTGGCCCTTGGACTGCGAGTCCTGTCACCTAGCCGGGGGCTGAAGGTTTCTCACTTTTTCCTTGGATAGGGGATCATCTCGGTGACTTGTAAGCTACCTTGAGAATCGTGCTACCGTGATTTCAGACCTAGGGATTAGGCAAGATTGACGGCGCTGTGCCGTCTCTTGTGATGGTCTTGACTCGAGTCATATGACTCAAGGACCATTGGGTTAGTAGGTTTAGAAGGCTGTCCCGAGTTTGGTGGCCCTAAGCCACCTATTACTCCTCGTTACTCATGATGGGTATGCGCGTGACTTTCCGTGTTCACGTTAGTGACTCCCCACAAGTCGTAGCCTTCTTACAGCACGCGTGTGCTGACCCACCAAGGGGTGGTGGAGCAGCTTACCCGAGAGAGACGGTTTTTAGGATGGTTACCATAAGGCCCCTTCGCGTAGCCTAAGTCTGCGCTTAGGGGAAGAGCCAGCTAGAGGATCTGACCTAGGGCGCATGATCTGTGTGTGCACACGTGGTTGGGGGCATTGGACTAGTGCTGACGAGCGTGACCCGAGCTAGTCCTTGTTATGTGTTCCTGGTTACTATTCGGTGTCTCAGTTTCCACATGTGGCATCGTAGGGAGACACCTGAGGCTGCGGACTAAGTCATCAGTGGACACATCCGGCCTTACTTTTGGTAGGCAGGTACTCCCGTCACGTGACATGAGTTTCTCGTGACTCGAGCTTCCGCTTCTCGTCTGCGAGGCGTGGGTTTGCATGTAGGTTTTGTGTGTTTCCCGAGGTAGAGGTCTAGGGTTTTCGGTGAGTGTTATCGAGGGTCTTTTCCCTAGACAGTGTAGGGTTCACGACGGTGAGGTCGTGATCGTGTCTACCCAAACCGTGTGGTCTTGGGTTGGGCCTTTGTTTGTGAGATGGGCCACCACGATAGGGTTGTCATGGTGTGGTTTCTGGCATCATAGCCAGAGGTCTTTCTGTTAGACCGGTGTTTCCCCGACTGTGAGATTGGGGTGTTGGTTTCCGTTCCAGTAGGAGTAGCTATAGTGTCGAGGTTTCATCGGCCACTGGGTTTGCTGTTCCTACTGTTGTTTGATGCGGGACGCTAAGCAAGCTAGGACTCTACGTGATGACACGACTAAATGGATAACTAACCAGCAACGACTCAATAGTCCAAGTAGCGTAAACTCGACACCAAATGTTCCCAAGAGAGTAATTATGCCTACAACAAGTAACTCAAGCTCGCAGGCATCCCCAAGAGAGGGAAGCGTGCCGATTTGCACGGTTGAGAAACCTGCAGGGTCTAGGGCAGATAACTCCACACTCGCAACTCGAACGAGTCACGGGACGGTCTCGCTCTCTCACCGTGGTAGTGATATGAAAGTATACGAGTTAGGAACGTAACAATCTCATGAGCAGCGGCATCCAGAGACTATACTAAATAAGCAAGCTAACACCAAGAAAGGAACGGTCGCATAACTCCACGCTCGAGGAGTGGGGAAGACTCCTGGCCAAGTCACACTATCGCTCGGTACAAAAGCTAAATAAATACAGATCCAAACATGCCCACTCCTCATAGGGAGGTAAAAGGCACACAGCGAATCCTGGGATGTGTGACGTGGGTTGACGGGCCACGGGTCGGTGATGCTCGTCGCCCACGGAGTGCTGTGAACCGAAGTGGACTGAACTGCGCTAACTGGTCGATCTGGATCCAGCAGCAGGGATGGCGTGTCGCTGAGGCCGAGGCTGGTACTAAGGTTCTGACGACGTGCCACAAGGGATGGTGACTGCTCCAGACAAAGATGGCAGCCGGGGAAGCTGGCTTGGACCCTCGTAACCTCCACGAACTGGCCGTCTGAAAACTGGCTTACCTATGCAGGCGCAGGCTGCCAGCGCAAAGGTGCCTCTGGAAGGCTGGCCTCCGAGCATCCTCTGGTCACGAAAATTGGCGTGCCCACTGGTGGGGACGTCCCTGAGACGCCACTAGAAGGTGGGCAGCAGCCGTTCACCGTGGGAGCCGGGGTGACTCCAGAAGCAGATCCCTGTGCGTTCTGGCCAGTCTCCTGGTAACGGGACAGAGGGTGAAAGATGAGGGTGGTACCGATGCTTCCGGGTGGCTTTTGGGGTTGGGTTTTCTCTGGGGGTTAGGGGAGGATTGTGGAAAAATGGAGATGGGATGGAGGGGTGGTGCGTAATGGGGGTTTTGGGCGTGGGAGATGGTGACAGCCATGGCTCTGTTCTGCAGATCAGTGCAAACAGAACTAGTAGCAGGAATGGTGGGCGGGGCTACGCAGGGAAAACGGGCTCAGAAAATTATAAAAAAATTTTGCGAAATGGGTTATGATGTGGGGAAGATGTGTTCCAAATTTAAGGACATTTGGACAAGGTTTTGGGGGCGTGATTTCAACTGTGGACGGGTTTTGTCCCCACCGGACTGCATAGGTGCAGCCTATGCAAGTAAATGGGCTATGAAGGGAAGTTCGGCCACAGGATGAGTTTGGGCATGGAAATTAAATGGGAAGTGGGGGACATGAGGGGGAAGAAGTGGAAAAAATTTCAGGACGATCAGGGAAGGGGAAGGGGGCGGACTAACCACGCAAAGCCATCTTTGTCCCAGCAGACAGACACACAGGTGCACTCGGGGCAGTAGGGTACCAAACAACCTTCACGTTGCAGCGCGGCCATGGGAGAGCTTCTCTTGGCTTGGGGGAATGTCGGGGAACATTCCTTGATGCCGGGGTAGCAGTATAAAAAATAGAGGGAGAGGCCTAGGGTGTCGCACCCAAGGAAGAAAAAAGGGGAAGGTGGGAGTCGCACCCACCAAGGAGAGAGGGAGGCGAGGCTGCGACCTTCTCTTGGGTTTCACCAAAACAATTTTCTTCTATTCATTAATTCCAAAAAAGAATACATGATGTCTTATATGGGGAGGGGAAGAAAAACCTAATTTCCCAAAAATAAATCCTAAAAAAGGCCTAATTAATTTGAAATCCCTACACAATAGGAAAGGGGAGTAAAAATGAATGCACTAGCTAGAATGTAGGAGGTAGCCGCCCAAACCCTAGGAGGAGTGGGAGGTGCGACCAAAACCTAGCCCAAGTGGGCTTGGGAAGGGAGGGGGCCCCCCCCCAAGGCATGGGCCCACATGGGGGGGGGGGGGGCGGCCAGCCCAGTCCTCCATGGACCTCGATGAATGCAGCCCAATATCGGCATACCTTTTTATTGGGACACAAATGAAGTCTAGTTGGCCCCAAATCGGCATACAAAGGTCCAGAATAAAAAGGAATATAGGATCTAAGCTCCTGACCAGCTCTCCATGCCATCTCCAAGCCATAAAGAAGCCTACAAGTCCCGAACAGCTCTACGCATCATGTCGTGTTGCTCTACTGCATCGTGCCGATCTCTAGCTCGGGTCTCCTCACCATTGTTGCTGCTTTTCGCTACCGCCATTTTTTACGAGTGGGGTTTCGCAGGACCCCTACTGATCTAGTGGTAGGAGGCTCACCCTTGCTTTTCAGGTGTGACGGTTCTTCCTCGAGGTTCTAAGGTGCTGCGCGGAGGTTCTTAGTTGCCAGCTCGCTGGGCCGAGTGTTCACTCGGTGTTGGGTACGCTTCTCTGTCTTAGACTGTACTTTGTTGGACTGGACTCTGTTATAGTTAGTTTATTTATTTCTATTAATTATTGAATTATCCTACTTTATTTCCTATTTCTTTGTACCTCCACACTCCTTTTAGCCCTTCCGAGCCCTCCGGCTCGTAGGCGGCGGGCCAAGATTCGAATGGTATCAAGTCACTCCCGACATCTGGACTCTAGGTCGCTACAATGACTATGATTCATCTATGAGTCAGTGAGTCAGTGCATTGGTTTTGGTGTATTGGGTTCATATTTTAATGATGTCATATTTTAATGTCATACATATATATGCACATCCCTGAACTGTGTGAAGAACAGGTTAAACAAGCAAGAGAAAAAAGTATATTCAAGTTCAGCAGGACAGATTTGATGAGCTGATGAAGATTCAAGGTGGTTCAACAAGACAGATTTGAAGAGTTGATGAACTCTCATGTAGAAGAAGCCAGCATCAGAAGTTCTTCAAGCCAACTTCAAGTCAGCCAGAAGCCACCTGCCAGCAGACCCAGATATCCTCTACCGCTGACAAATATGGCTTAAGGGTGACAAATGGTTAAGTAGAGGTGACAAATAGCTCAACATGGTGAACAAGGGTGAGAAGAAGAAAAGTTGAAGACAACATCGACGCAAGAAGCTCATGGAGTCGACGCCCAGGTCACCCGCTAGCCAAAGCTACAAAGGCAACGGCTAAAGGCAAATAAGGGTGACAAATAGCTATGTAATGGTGACAAATGAAGGATAAGGGTGAAAAATAGGTCTATAAGGTTGAAAATTGAGCGACAGAGCTAACACTGTGGAAACTGAAGAAGATGCGTTAATGCAATGCATGCTAGAGCTGATGCAGTCATGGGGCAACTTCAAACAAGCTGTCTAATGAAGAAATCAAGTGTCATATGAAGATCACAGGTGACAAAGAGATCACAATGTTGACGAACAGATCACAAGAAACTCGAACTGAGCATAAGAGAGAGAAATGGAGCACAATGGTGATAAATGGCTTGCAGTGGTGTCAAAGAGCTCACAAGAGAATAGATGATCCGCAACGATGAAAGTAGATCAGCAAGGCTAAAAAGCACAAAGTACAAGAAGAAACAACAAGCTACGTCAACGCAGCGCTCCTATAGCGTCGACACAGCCAAGGGCAAACTTCACACAATCTCACAAGGAAACCAAGTATTGAGCAAGGTAGACCAACGGATGCTAAGACAGACAAATGGGAGATAACAGTAACAAATAAGTGTTCAAGGGTGACATATACCTGATACGGGTAACAAATAAGTCGCAAGGCGACGGCTCTCAAGCGAGAGACAAAAAGTGATGTGAAATGACCTTGGGGGTGGCAGCTACTCGACCAAAGCCCCTTGGACCTATCAAGCAAGCACAATTCAACGGACCAGTATCGTCACTCGAGCGGACTCACCCGCTAAGTGCACGCTCGTGCCCGTAGGCAACTCGGTGATGGTGGTGAGGGTCCGAGGTGGGACCTCGCTGCTCCGGGGATTGGCTAGCTTGGAATTGAACCCCCAAGGGTCCAGGGATGCCCACTCTCGTAGGCGGCCAGTACGCCGAGGGCGTGGGGTGTAATGGCTCTCTCGCAACTCACCCACGGTAGTCACTCAAATATTAACAATTCATGATCGGGCACTCATGTCACGCCCCGAGCCTTTATTACAGCGGAAGACTCGCTCGGGGAGCGCGAACAGCCGGCATGGTAAGCCTCTTGCAAGCAAGAATCAATCAGAGTGCAAGATAATCACACAAGTAAATGTAATTGCACAAGATTTAATCAAACTTCAACTTTATTTCATAATGCTCAATATTCAAGATACAATCACTAATTTGATTTCCATTCTACTAGACTCAAGAAATAGGAAAATTACATTGACTCAATCTAGACACTTTAACTTCCTAAGTCTTCACTCTCATCTTTATAACACTTTCACTCGCTTCCGGACCCGCTACTAGTATAGCCCGAATCTGAATCCGAACTATTTCCATCTCCTGAAAAACATTGGAAAGTAGGTCATGAGCACACTTGCCCAGTAGGTATCTTCGCATCAACATGAAGGCACTATTTAAGTAATTATCATTTTAGCTCTAAAGAAATAAGGTAAAATCATGCGAATGCGAATCAATCATGCGATCAAATCAATAGAAACAAGATAACCATGTAAGATAGAATGATCAAGAATGAGCTAGCAAGAATATAACAAGAACATGATATTGGCCTTCCATGAATAAGAATGTAACGAGATTGTACTAGCAAGCCACATATTCATCACACTAGTCTCTTTTGAGTACATAGTTCGTGAATTTCTGTGGAATATCAAGCAAGAATGTCATGTCGTGCCGTGGATCTTCACCTATTTATAGAAATAGTACTCCCAGCGCAATGCGACGCCAGTAGCATCATACCCCATGGTTTATAAAATAGTATGTTTCCGGCAATCAGCCGAGGGGACTAGCATAGAGCCCTTGAACACAACCAGTGCTCGATCACATCTTTAGTTATAAATTAAGCTACTTCCACGCAGTATAACAGTAACGTATGGCCAAGAATATAGCACTTCCAATAATTCCATGATAACTAAAATCAATGAATGAATGCTTCAACATAAGAATGTAGGAGTCAAGAAATAGACTTTAAACAATGTCATGCTCATAGAAATAAATCGACAGCATAACGGTATTTTCCTTAACTTCCATTTCATTTAGATCAATTTAAGCAATATGACAAGTTCTAGATCATCAAGGTTTGTCTAGAATCATTGGAATATCAACCCTTGGTCAAACTTTGGGTTAACAATTGCAAGCTATGTAACGGTCATTGGCTGGGCCGTTACATTATGTAACGCGCCACTAATGGGCCATTAAAATGATCAGAGTCTAGAAAGATAAAAATAGACTCAGAGGAATGAGACGGTCTGGCACTGGGCCGTTACGTGAGCCTGACGGTCCAGTTTAAGGCCGTTACATTTCAAGAATCAGAAACCATGATAGTGCATTCTATTTATTGGGCTTTAATGGTACAACCAACTCGGCGTCCTAGTGGGAATCCCAGGCTCGCAGAGAATTACGGAGGCATTGAAATAATGATTTCCTAGTCCATTGGAAGGATTATCCAATAGAGAGGTCCTCATGTCCAAGATTGTGTTCCTATAGCGCAAAGTGTGAACTAATGACGACATACCGGAATATGTGCCATGTACTTATAGAATTGAGTCTATTGACAAAGAGAGACATGTATAATCAAAGTGAAAATCGTGGTGAACACCGTCAATACAACGTCTAAAAGTCATGCTTTATAATACAAGACTATAGAATTTTGGCATGAAATTAACATATCCTTAAAATATCATTAAGATATCAAAACATGCAATACCTATCATGCACAATCAGATATCCTAAAAATCATATAATCAGGTTAAAACTTAAGTAACTATGCTTAATCAATAAATAATATTGGTAAGTTATTTTCTATCTTAGGGTTGACAGAACGCAGGATATAACGGTCTTAAGAGGGGGCGTCACAGTGAAAGTGATGGTCATGATCAAGCCGTTACTTGAATGTAACGCGTCTGTCCAAGCGCGTTAGAAACATCAGTGCAATTCAAATACTACAGAGTTTGTAACGGTCTGTAGTAGGGCCGTTACTTGAAAGTGACGGTCCTATGCTAGTGCGTTACAGTATCTGCTAACAGAAACAATCATAGAAACTAAGAGATCAACTCACATCATGTCTTTTATCAAAACATGATGAGTTTCTAGTCATGTTAACGAAGTAAGGCCATCTACATGCATAGATAATCATGAATAGACGAATAGTCATGTTTTAATTTCTTAATTTGGCTAAGAGGTGCATGATGTTCATAGAACAAATAAAACATGAAATCAATGCTCTATAATGCATGGAATTCAATCAAACCAGAGGCTTTTAGTCCTATCATGCTATTTTTGCCGTTCATGAGATAACCTACCTCTTACTTAGACTGTAGTTCCTGAATTTGGTAGAGAACCTTGCCCTAGATCTCCTCCTTTTCTTGTGACTTTTCCGGCAACTTCCTTGGGCTCTAACTCCACGACCTCTTGACCTAAAGATGTGAAATTCGGAGGGGAGTTAGTCTAAAGTATTGTGAACAAATTATTCTAAAGAACTTACCTGAGATAATGACTCCTTACCTTGCTTCCTTACGCTCAAAAAGTAAGGGTCGCACAGTTCAGAACTATGCCCTATTTATAGAGTTTAGACTAGAGTTTGAGGATTAGATCGAGTTTAGAGTCCTTGTTTCATCAAATCCTAATCCCTAAGAGTCCTTAGAGTCTTTACAATCCTTCCCAAGTCGATCCCTAGTGGATAGGAACATCAAGTTCCAATCTTTTTATGAGTTCCTTCACTCACGAAACTTACAGGCATGTAACGGTCTGGAGACCACGCATTACATGGATGTAGCGGTCTTACGATAGACCGTTATAGTCATCGTAGGTAGAATTTCTAAACCATTAAAACTCTTTTGTTAATTATCCACATCATTATATATCTATAATTAATACTTATCCTAAAATCCGTGGATAGGCTTGAATACCTTCTAGAATATGGGCCTAACTTAATGGGCCTGAGTTAAAAACCTTTTAGACTTTAATTAAGTGGGTTGGGTTAATTGATCAACACTATTTGGCCTTATAATGACTTATTAATCAAATAAACCATTTATAAATTTATTTAGGCCTTTATTATTTATGAAGTTCTGGGACACTACAACTCAACTCGCTATCCGACGGCACTAGCGGCGATACTAAACCAGCAAGGGAAAGATCAACATGGGGTAACCGAGGCTCACCTGATCGGGGTGAAGACACTGATCCTGGTTGGAGATGAGGGCGAGCGAGGAAGCGTGGGCTTACCCGCATGCCGCGCCGGAGAAGCTTCAACCTGAAAATTAAAGTTACATGCACTACGCCCCTTGCAAGGGGGTTGGACTAGGGGTGGGGATTAGTTTTACAACAAGAATGTACCTCCACGTATGGAGGGGCGGTCAGCCAGCCAGGTGGGGTGGGGAAAACTTCGCTAGAAGCTGAAGTGGAAGAAGACCGTCGGTTCTGCCAACTCTCAGGAACAGCTTGATAGGCAGGCACTATCGGTTCTGCCATAGGCTCTCCCAAACTCTGTTGTTGATGAAACCAGCGCCAAAACGTTCTGAGCCGACCCAGGATGACGCCCAAATTATTGGGGAATTTCCTGATGCTGCTGGTGGCCGAGTCGAAGTCGGGATCGGAGCTGGTCGATTTTGACTCTGGAAGTCCCTGAATTGTCACTGCTGGAAGAGGTAGCCTCCACGAGCGCTCCTAGGGGCCGATGGTGGTGGGACTGGAACCGTTACGATCATGGACGGCTCCTCTTCGATCAGAGATCCACGGGGTTGACGACAAAGGTCGGAGAAGATCGCAAGACCCAAAAAGGTAAGGGGGGGTCGGATCTGACTTAGGATTGACTGACATGCGCACTCTGAGGGAAAAATTCAGAACTTTGTGCTCCAGAGTCCAAATGGAGCCCTACTTCTTGGAGATGGCAGGGGACTTGGAGGAGAAGACTTCAGCCAAAAAATCACATCCAAATTTGTCTTGGAGCAGCCATGGTCTCTTCTTTCCTTGGCTTCTGGTTCCCTGGTGGAGCAGTTTTACGCAGTCATGGGAGAATGGCTCTTTTCGGGCAGCTCGGAGCTCGGACGGATGCGAGACCACCTTAGCTGTGCAGCTATCTAGACGAAAAATCCACCGGTATATGCTACGTCACCTGAAGCCTTAGAGGAACGCCGTGGCTGCCTCTGCAACCTGATGCAACTCTGATGCTGCTGCTGTCTCTCGTGATAGTGAGATAAGGGGTGGGAAATGGGCTAGATGGGAGGGGAAATGGGGTGGTTGGGTGTGGGGGTGACCCCAGGCTGTGAGGGGGTCTGGGAGGGGGCGAACCAAGGTGAGGGAGGGATAGAATGGGGTCTGGAAGGGGGTCTAGCAGGTGGAGGGAGAGGGAGCTGTGAATTTGGTGTTGAAAAGGGAGATAGGGAAGGGGTATTTGAAAATGGGTTTAAGGGTAGGATTAATTTCTGGCCTTGGGGATGGGAAGAGGTGTGTGGGGAAGGGAAAGGGTGCTTGGGGAGTGGGGAATTCTCCCTTGCGAGATGAGAGAGGTGCTTGGGGAAGGGGAGTGGGTGGTTGTTGGTTGGAGGGTGGCTTGGGGAGTGGTGGATTCTCCCTTGGGAAGGAGGGGAATTAAATGGGTGATTTGGGGAAGGGGAAGGGAGTTTTCATGAAGAGAGAATGGGAGGAGAGAGAAGAAATTGTGAATTTGGGGGTGAGGAAGAGAGAGAAAGGGTCGTCCCCTTCTAGAGAGAGAGAGGGGAGGGAGAGGGAGAGGGGAGCTTCTCACTCCAAGAAAATCACTCAAATTTCTGGAAATATTTCTATTGCAATTAAACATCAAGAGTTACAAATGAGAGTGGGGAGGTGACTATTTATAGACTCACATAATTCATATGACCAGAATACCCCTGAACAAATGACCCAATGACTCATCTGCCCAAGGGAGGGCGCCCCTGGGCCAAGCCCACTTAATTGGGCCCATTAAACCAGACTAATTAACCATATGACATCTGACTTAGGTAAATGACTCAATGACCTAGGTACTGGACTCAAATAAAAGGAAAATTACATAGTTATGACTCAAAGAAAATATGAAAATTACATGACTTGACTCAGAAAAGTGTGACGGATACAATGGAACCATGCCGGTGAGCAATCGGAGCTGTGAAAAAAATGTAAAGGGAGAGAGATGCCCCCATCATACCCCCGGGGTGCGAAGAACTCGACTCCGTCGAGTATGGATCTGCCGGGGAAGAGGTCCTCTTATGTAGCTCCGAGCGAGCCACGACCTCCAATCTCAACCTCATGTCCTCAGCCGGGGGACGGATCTTCAGCCTCTCAAGGTGGCTCGGGCACACCCTCTTGCTGGCTATGGTACCCTGCTTGCCTAGTATTACCTCCATGTGCACACATCAGAGTCTCAGGCTGATATATAGAGGCTCTCCGAGGGTATCACTCTCAAAGGTGGGGTTAGGCTCAAGGTGCTCACTGAGTTACACCGCGGTGCCCTTAGAGGGTGCTAGATCCGCTGGGCGGAAAGTGGGGTATATCCCAAAATCCCTTCGGTAAGTCCAACCCGTGAGCTAGGTTGCCCAAGTCACTCGAAACATGGAAGGTCCAAGTCCTCGTGCCCTCGATTTGGAGGTGTCCCTAAGGTAGGGTCACTCCAAAGTCACCATCGCCAAGTTGCCAACTTGGAATTTCAAGTGGCGCTTGCGAGCTTTTGCATGTTCCTTGTGATTCTCACCGCTCGTTGCTTGTTGCTTGCTTAAATACTCATGCCATGTAATACGATGCGGTGTGAGTGGGAAATGTATGATATGCAAAGGGGGGCCAGGACAACCATATTTAGACCAATCATGCAGAGGTGCTATGGAGACTTTGAAGGGTGTGGGAGGGCCGGGGCACCCATAGGTGTCCCTCTCATGTGTGGGTGTGATGAGTGTCAGAGGACCCGGACATCCATGAATACTCCTATCATGCCTACGACCCATGATGAATGAAAGAGGATCATTACGCCCAAATATGGACCACTCATGTTTCCTACTTGACATGTGGGTGATGTGAATGAATGGACCCAACATAGTGTTCATGCCAAGTGGTGGGAGGTGCCAAGACATATGCATTCCTACTCCAATGATGACTTCCATGTGTGGGGTGGCGGGATGGCTTTTGAGCTTCCACTTAAAAGGGTCGAAGGGATGTAGGAAGGTGGATATCTTGGAGAGAGGCACTTTCTTGTTCCCTAGGTTAAGATCTTCCATCGTTATGGGTTCCCATATGAGGCCCGAGTCTAGGAAGGGATGGATTGGGTCAAACATGGTGGGTTGTGGTAGGAAAAGGTGGGTGGTGGGTAAGGTGGTCGGGTCACATGGGTATCCTGGTTCTCATAGGAAGGGATCGAAGGGATCATGATAGGGGTTACCAAGGGAGGGGAGACCTATGTCTTCAAGATCCTCAAAAGGTGGGCCATCCTCCTCTAAGATGATTGGGTCAAGGTTGTTAGTGGGTTGGCCGATCAAAGCACTTGGGATCTTAATGGGAGGGGAGTGGACTGAGATAGGTTCCTCATCCATGGGGAGAAAGAGAAGGAGGTCGCTAGTGTAGCACCAAATAGTGCAAACTGAGGTGATAGATCCGACACATAGGTGTAGGAGGTCAAGGCTTTTAGGTTGTTCGGTCATGGGGGTCAATATGTCAGTCAACTCCAATTGCCATGCTAAGCCCTTGAGAAGGTCCCCTAAGGTCTCCACTTGGTAAGATGATTGGATTGTGGTGTGATAGGAGGGGAAGGGTACTATGGGGAGGTCTAGCTCCATGGGAGGGCAAACATGGGTCATGATCTCTCTAATTGGGTTCTACTTTAGCCAACTAGCAAGGGGTTCTCCTAAGATGAGCTCGGCCCCAACTAGGGAGGGTGGGGTAAGGTGAAGACCACCGTGCGAGGCCTTTCCTTCATCTTGGATATGGGTGGTCTCCATGGGGGGAATAGGGTCCGGAGTGCTCGCCACTATGGGGTCGGGTATGGGTTCCTCTACTAAGGAGGTGAGAGGGTCTTTTGAGGGTGGGGTGATGAGGGTTGGTGTATGGTGCACCCGGGCTGGAGGGTAAAGGGAAACTTGGTTTGGGATTGGTAGGGGAAGTAGTGGAGGCCTAGGTTGGGATAGGATTGGAGTTGGGAGGGGGAGATGGGTTGGTTGAGGTTGCTTGGGTTGGTTGATCTTGGGAGGAGTGTCCCTTATGGGGGATGGTGGAGAGGCGGAGGCCAATTGGGTTTGGATGTGGGTTGAAAAGGGGGAGTGGGTTTGGGGGTGGCGGCCTCCATGGGGGAACCGGGTCGACTAGGGGTCTCTTGCCCTTGGGATCGGCCGGTTGTGGAGGAGTGAGGGTGGGGGCCAATTTGGTTTGAATGGTGGAGGTTGGGTGGCAAAGTGTAGAGGTGTTGATTGGGGTAGGAAGTGGTGGGTGTTGTGGGGGTTGGGAGATGTAGAGGGCCTTTATGGCGGCCTTGAACTGGCCGGGAGAGAAGGGAGGAGTGGTAGTGCTCCTCGGACTATGGCTCTCCGAGTAGGGAGGGGAACGTTTGGGGGCGTAGATCTTCCTAAGTTCTACCTTCATCTCCTCCCATGAGGAAATGGGCTCTTGTCTCCTAACCCTCCTTAAGCTCACTATGTGTTCCCACTTAGTCTTGGCTTGACCCCGAAGTCACCCCTTGGCAATGCGGATTCTTGCAGTTCCATATACCCAAGTCTTTTCAAAGTGCTTTTCCATGGTAGCCTCCCACCTAAGATAATCACTAGAACGTGATCGTCAAAGGTAATATCCTCATCTAGAATGATGTCCAAGGGTGGCGAGTAGACTAAGTAGGAAGTGGCTATGACGAACGGGGGGAATAAATGTAATGGCCCTAGGACAAGACTTAGTAGAGACTAGTCTAGAACTTGCTCTGATATTAATTGATGTGAAACGACCTTGGGGTAGTAGCCACTCGACCAAAGTCCCTTGGACCTATCAAGCAAGCACAATTCAACGGACCGGTATCATCACTCGAGCGGACTCACCCGCTAAGCGCACACTAGTGCCCGTAGGCAACTCGGTGTTGGTGGTGAGGGTCCGAGGTGGGACCTTGCTGCTCCGGGGATTGGCTAGCTTGGGATTTAACCCCCATGGGTCTAGGGATGCCCACTCTCACCGGCGGCCAGCACGTCGAGGGCCTGTGGTGTAATGGCTCTCTCGCAACTCGCCCGTGGTAGTCACTCAAATATTAGCAATTCGTGATCGGGCATTCAACTCACCATCTGACGGCACTAGCGGCGATACTAAAGTAGCAAGGGAAAGATCAGCATGGGTTAACCGAGGCTCACCTGATCGGTGTGAAGACACCGATCCCGATCAGAGACGAGGGCGAGCGAGGAAGCATGGGCTTACCCGCACGTCCCGCCAGAGAAGCTTCAACCTGAAAATTCAAGTTACATGCACTACACCCCTTGCAAGGGGGTTGGACTAGGGGTGAGGATTGGTTTTACAACTAGAATGTACCTCCACGCAGGGAGGGGCGGTCAGCCGGCCAGGCGGGGTGGGGAAAACTTCGCTAGAAGCCAAAGTGGAAGAAGACCGTCGGTTCTGCCAACTCTCAGGAACAACTTGATAGGCAGGCACTATCGGTGCTGCCACAGGCTCTCCCAAATTCCGTTGTTGATGAAACCAGCGCCAAAACATTCTGAGCCGACCCAGGATGATGCCCAAATTATTGGGGATATTTCTGATGCTGCCGGTGGCTGAGTCAAAGTTGGGATCGGAGCTGGTCGATTCTGACTCTGGAAGTCCCTGAACTGTCACTGCTGGAAGATGTGGCCGCAACGAGTGCTCCTAGGGGACGATGGTGGCGGGACTGGAACCGTTACGACCGTGGACGACTCCTCTTCGATCGGAGACCCACGGGGTTGACGGAAGAGGTCGGAGTAGATGACGAGACCCAGAAAGGTAAGGGGGGGTCGGATCTGACTCAGGATTGACTGACATGCGCACTCCGAGGGAAAAATTCAGAACTTTGTGCTCCGGAGTCCAAATGGAGCCCTACTTCTTGGAGATGGTAGGGGACTTGGAGGAGATGACTTCAGCCAAGAAATCACATCCAAATTCATCCTGGAGCAGTCGTGGTCTCTTCTTTCCATGGCTTCTGGTTCTCTGGTGGAGCAGTTTTGTGCAGTCGTGGGAGAATGGCTCTCCCGGGCAGCTCAGAGCTCGTACGGATGCGAGACCACCTCGGCTACGAAGCTATCTAGACGACGAATCCACTGGTATATGCTAGATCGCCTGAAGCCTTAGAGGAACGTCATGGCTGCCTCTGCAACCTGATGCAACTTTGCTGCTACTGCTGTCTCTGGTGACAGCGAGATAAGGGGTGGGAAATGGGCTAGATGGGATGGGAAATGGGGTGCATGGGTGTGGGGCGACCCCAGGCTGTGAGGGGGTCTAGGAGGGGGCCAACTAAGGTGAGGGAGGGGTAGAATGGGGGCTGGAAGGGGGTCTAGTAGGTGGAGGGAGAGGGAGATACAAATTTGGTGTTGGGAGGGAGATAGGGAAGGAGTATTTGAAAATGAGTTTAAGGGTGGGATTAATTTCTGGCCTTGGAGATGGGAAGGGGTGTGTGGGGAAGGGAAAGGGTGCTTGGGGAGTGGGGAATTCTCCCTTGGGAGATGAGAGAGGTGCTTGGGGAAGGGGAGTGGGTGGTTGTTGGTTGGAGGGTGGCTTGGGGAGTGGTGGATTCCCCCTTGGGAAGGAGGGGAATTAAATGGGTGATTTGGGGAAGGGGGTTTTAATGAAGAGCGAATGGGGAGGACAGAGAAGAAATTTTGAATTTGGGGGTGGGGAAGAGAGAGAAAGGGTCGTCCCCTTCTAGAGAGAGAGAGAAGTGTGGTGCCCCAGAATTTATGTAATATTTTTTGGATTATTTATATTTTTTTTTGAAATTTATTACGAATTTATAAGGGCTAAATAAGATTAATAAAAGGATTGTTGAATTTATAAGTCATTATAAGGCCCAATTGTGTTAAATAATTAACCTAGCCTATTTAAAAAAAATCCAGAAGGTCTAAGGACCAAGCCCATTAAGTTTGGCCCACATTCTAGAAGGTTATTTAGCTTATTTACGTATTTTAAGGATAAAATATCATTTTTATGGATAATAATATGGATAATTAACAAAAAGAGTTTTATTAATTTGAAATTCTGCACACATTGGATGTAACGGTCTTTCGTACGACCGCCACATGCATGTAACGCACCTAGACTGATGTGTTACACCCTGATAGTTCCGTGACTGAAAGAACGAGCAAAAAGATTAGAACTTTAAGATCCTATCTGCAAGAGATCGACTTGGGAGAGTTTATAACATTACTAAGGACTCTTAGAGATTAGGTTCTGATAAATTAAGGACTCTAGAATCGATCTAATCTTCAAACTCTAGCCAAAACCCTATAAATAGGACCTAGTTCTGAACTGAGCGACCCTTACTTTTAAATCGTGAAGAATCAAGGTAAGGAGATAGAATTTCGGGTAAGTTTCTTAGAAGATTTTGCTTAGTATACTTTAGACTAATAGTTCTCCAAATTTTGTACTAGGAGATCAAGCAACCAAGGAGATTGAAGCTTCCAAAGTTGCTGGTTCGACCATAGTAACCCAGGATTCAGAGCAAAAGATCACTGAAGATCAAGAGATTAGGACATCTAAACGAGGTAATCAGAATTCAATCCTTTAGAACTTTTTGATCACCTTAGTTTCATCTTCTTACTCTCAAAATTTCACATCTTTAGGACAAGAGATTGGAGAGATAGAGCAGCAGGAAGTTACTGGAAAATCGCTAGAAAAGGAGAGCTAGGGCTCGATTTTCAGACTCAAATTAGAAGCTTAAAGCCTAGTTAAGAGGTAGGCCATCTCATGATTGGCAAAAACGTCTTGTTAGGGATAAAAGCCCTCTTGTTTTGATTGATTTCATACCTCATAGATCATGAATTTCATATTTTAGTAGGTCATGCATACATGAATATCCTTAACCCTAACTAAGTTGGAAAGGAACTCTCTTGTCAAATTCACTGAAAGTCTATGCATAATAGTAGCTTAGCCTTCATTCTATCATGTGGAAGTTTATATATGATTTCCAGAAATGATGTAAGTTGAGACCATAGATTTTTATATCTTTTTCTGCCAGCAGACGATCTGACGCATCAAGGTAAGACCGTCACAATGACATAACGGCCTTACGATAAGCCGTCACACCTTCTGTGGTGTTTGAAGTTCTCTGTTGTCTCTGACGCACCATCGATGGAGCGTTACATTACTGTAACGGCCTCATGATAAACCGTCATAGTCACTGTGACGCACCCCTTCTAGACCGTCAGGGTAACTGTAGATAGAATAGGAAACTAGTTAATTTAACTTATAAATAAGCCTAGTTATCTAAGTTTTGACTTGATTTCATGTCTTTAAGATTTTTTTACTGATTCATGATAATTGCATAATTTAGGTATCTTAAGTTATTTTAAGTTATGTAAATTTCATGTGCCAAAACTCTATAGTTTTGTATCTAAATCATGATTTTCCAAAGATGTATTGATGGAGTTTTATCATGATTTCCTATTGTTACACATCCTCTCTTCCAATAGAGTCATTTCTTTAAGTACATGGCGCATATTCCGGTATGTTGTCCATTAGTTCACTTTGCACTATAGGAATATTATTCTTGGACATGAGGGCCTCTCTATTGGATATTCCTTCCAATGGACTAGGAAATCTTGTTGCAAGGGCTCCGTAATTCTCCGCGAGCTTTGGATTCCCACTAGGACGTCGAGTTGGTTGTACCATTAAAGCCCATTGATTAGATTACACTATCGATGTTTCTGGTTATCAGTAGTGTAATGGATCTATACTGGACCGTCAGGAGCATCTAACAGCCCAATATACGATCGTCACATTTCACTGAGTCTATTTTATTGTTTCTGGATTCAGACTAATCTAACGGCCCAACACTGGAGCGTCACGTTATGTAACGGCCCAGTACAAGACCGTCACAAAGCTTGAGTATGTTAACCCAAGGTTTGACCCAAGGGTTGAAATTCTAAGGTTTCTAGATGGACTATTGATGATCTAGAACTTATCATATTGATCAAGAAACCTCATATAATGAATAGAAAAGAAAGAATGTACCGTTATGCTGTCGATTTATTTCCATGAGATTAACATAGTATAAGTCATTCTTGATATCTCATGATTCTTATTAAAGCATTCATTCATTGAATTATTGTTATCAAGAGCTTGTTGGAATTGTACATTCTTGGCCATACTTTATTACATGCGTGGAAGTAGCTTGATTTATACTTGAAGATGCGATTGAGCACTGATTGTGTTCAAGGGCTCTATGCTAGTCCCATCGGCTGATTGTCGGAAACATACTATTATAAACCATGGGGTATGATGCTACTGGCGTCGCATTACGCTGGGAGTACTTTCTCTATAAATAAGTGAAGATTCACGATACAGCATGATTGATACTTGTACATGACTTTCTTGATATTCCACAGAAATTCACGAAGTACTTGCTCATAAGCAAAAGATACAGGAGTGATGATTATGTGACTTGATAGTACATTCTCGTTACATTCTTGTTCATGAAAGGCTATATCATGTTCTTATAACATTCTTGCTAGTTCATACTTGCTCTCATTCTATCTTACATACTTTGATTTAATCGCATGATTGATCGCATTCGCATGATTTTACCTTATTTCTTTAGAGCTAAAATGTTAATTACCTTAATGATACCTTCATGTTGATGCGAAGATACCTACTGGGTAAGTGTGCTCATTACCTATTTCCATTCTTTTCAGGAAATGAAAGTGATTCGAATTTGGATTCAGGTTATACAAGTAGCGGGTTCGAGAGTGAATGAAAGTTATATCAAGATGAGAGTGAAGACGTAGGGAGTCTACATTGTTTAGATCGAGTCAATGTAATCTTCCTATTTTTGAGTCTGATAGATTGAAAGAAAGTGATTGTAGTTGAATATTGATTATCAATGAAATAAGTTGGAGTTTTGATTAAAGTATTGTGCAATTGCATTTATGTGTGATTATCTTGCGCTCTGATTATTCTTGCTTGCAAGAGGCTTACCATGCTGGCTGTTCACGTTTCTTGAGCGACTCTTCCGCTATCATAAAGGCTCGGGGCGTGACAAGAAGAGAGAGAGAGAGAGGGGAGGGAGAGGGGAGCTTCTCACTCCAAGAAAATCACTCAAATTTCTGGAAATATTTCTATTACAATTAAACATCAAGAGTTACAAATGAGAGAGGGGAGGCGGCTATTTATAGACTCACATAATTCCTATGACCAGAATACCCCTGAACAAATGACCCAATGACTCATCTGCCCAAGGGAGGGCGCCCCTGGGCCAAGCCCACTTAATTGAGCCCATTAAACTAGACTAATTAACCATATGACATTTGACTTAGGTAAATGACTCAATAACTTAAGTACTGGACTCAAATAAAAGAAAAATTACATAGTTGTGACTCAAAGAAAATATGAAAATTACATGACTTGACTCACAAAAGTGTGACAGACACAATGGAACCATGCCGGCGAGCAATCGGAGCTGTGAAAAAATGTGAAGGGCGAGAGATGCCCCCATCAAAAAGAGAAGAGGCGACGGCTCAAGCAGGACAATGGTGACAAATAACTCTATAAGGCCGACAAATAGTTATTTAAGGGTGAAATATAGGTTGGTATGGCTGAAAAATAGCCAAGCTCGTGAGTGACTCAAGAGAAGCACGTGGTTCCGATCCCCAATCATTGGCATGTGATCCTAGACATCTGATGTAAGACCCGTGAAGTTTGGATTCTTATCAGATTTATAAATCAGAAAATTCCCATGAATTTGGTTGATTTTGTAGGCTTTTTAGATGAGTTATGCGTGAAATAACCCATTTGTATAATGATTTATAGAAATTATGGGGCATTAACATAATTTAGGTTTATTCAAAGCCTTTTACAATTAAAGGTTTTATAACAAAAAAAAACTAATCAAAACCCATTTTTCACCCACGGTGGGGAGAAATCCCACGGTTTCCCCCTCTCCCTTCTGACGTCCCTCTCTTTCTCTTCCTCGTTCTCCCGGCTATCCCGCCTCACTCGGCCACGGACGGCTTGGTGGAGGAGGTCTCGACGAGCCCGGGGCGACGGTGGAGTGATCGTGACGACGAGGAAGGAACCCTCGTGTGGTGGGTGGAGTCTTTCCTATTTGGGGGGCAATTTTGACGCGAGGAACGCACTTGAACGGCTTGTTTTCACAATTCCAAGTAGGGGGATAGATTCTACCTTGCCCTTTCATGCTTTTTAATGGTTTTGAATGGTTATATGCATGTTAGAATGACTAGTTTGATTCAAAATGGCATGTGGAATGAAATCCTTAAAACCCTTGTTGTTTAATCCTTGTATAGCCTTGTTATTTATGTTTTTGAAGTCTAAATGATGTGGAAATCATGTATGACAATAAGGAACAGGTGATACTTATGTATTCCCATCGATTCTATCGATTTGGGAGGGGTTTAAAATTGTTAGGGCTTGTTTCGATTCTTTCGGACAGGTAGCGGTCCTCATAAGGCCGCTACCTGGTCTCTGGAAGGGGTAGCGGCCTCCATAGAGACCGTTTCCCGTGAGGAGAGGTGGCTGGCAAGTAGCGGCCATGGGTCTAACTGCTACTGTCAAGTAGCGGCCATCCCCATGACTGCCATTTGACAGTGGTGGCCTAGTTCAGACCGCCAGTTCCCTCCATCCTAGATTTTTGCCGTGATCATTTGGCCATGTGTTTGGGGTCGTACCTTTGGTATGTTTACACACTGTAATGAATCGTGGCATGCTTTCACCTACCTCCACTCAAAAGAAGGGAATTGTGCTCAAGTGGAGATCGAGAAGAAGTCAAGACAATAATGGCTCAATGGAAGGTTGGACTGCTCCAAAAGTCCAAGGCACGCGTAGAAGAAGAAGAAGACAAATGCAAATCATATGTGCTAGCACTTAGGAAGATAAGGCCTATGATGGCTCAATAAATGTAATCACGATTTTCCTTAATGAAATAATGATTCTCTTCTTATTTTGAGCCAAAACAATGAGTTTATATGATTATCTCTTCCAATTCATGTGATTCTGTCTGAAGAAACTGAGCTACGGGTTTTCTGTCCTGAGAAGCGCCTTCTTTCGTGGCGTCAATTTGTTGAATAACGCCTCAGATAATGTCATCAATTCCATTAAATCATTTCTTTAAAATAATTTAAAAACCACAAATGACGCCCTTCGAGACAGGCGTTTATTAATTCGCGCCTCTAGGCAAGGCGTTAATCGCTTTAAATTCCTTAAAAATATTTTCAAAATAAATCCTCAATTGCATAAAATAGACGCCTTTAATCAAGTCATGTATTATTCAACGGACGCCCATTTCCATCAGCGTCAGATTCAAATAGTAATTATTATGATCAATTAAATCTCTCACTTTCCCATTAATGCATCTGATGACGGTTGCAAATTCCCACGCAAATGAAAATGACGCCTAGCCTCGGGTCGTCAAATCAACAAACCACGCCCTTCCTCAGACCGTCAATTAATCGTAAAATGGCTTCCCTTCGGGCGTCAATTCATTTCGACCGTTAAAACCCTTTTTTCTCCTTCTTCTCCTTCCTTCGTCTTCTCTCTTTCCCTTCTTCAAACCCTAACCGAAAGAATCCCCCATACTCTATCTCCCTCATTCTCACTCTTCCTATCTCTCGTTCTCATGGCGGGCGGTGCACAGAAACGCCAAAGGGTGAGCGCCCCCGAGGTCGTGGATTTGGAAGACGAGAACGCCGTGGAGGAGCTTCTTCTCGCAGCCGCCGAAGACGCTCCGACGACGGAGCACGAAGATGAAGAAAGGGAAGATGGAGAAGAAGAAGATGATGGTGAAGATGATGACGACGATGAAGAAGACGAAGGGGTTGAAGAAGGAGAAGAAGAAGAACAAGGAGGAGAGGAAGGAGAAGGAGAGCGACCGCCGGTGGCGGCGACGGTTGTCCCACGACCCGGCCAACCCTGACGACCGTAGCAACCAAGGCAAATCATCCGGGGAGGATTAATCGTACCCGAGCGACCCAAGGTAGGCCCCAACCCTCTATTTTCCATTTTATTTCTATTTTATTTTCATTTTCCACCAATTTCCATAGCTCTCGGTCTCGGTTGAGAGAAAACCAGCCAAATGACGCCCCCAGGGGTGTCGTCAATTAAAACGACGCCCAAACCTGGGTCGTCAATTCAATTAATTTATTTTTTCTGAAAAATGATTAATGCATGAAATCACGCCCTGCAGCATGTCGTCATTTTTAAAATTTATCATGTTTATTCATCTCTGGGTTAATTTCCATGCTGTTTCATTTATTTAAAACATATATGCCTCTGTTCATTTTTATTTCGCATGTTAATTAGTTTTGAAACCCCAGAAAAACAACGCCCCCCACCGGAGCGTCAATTCATTAAGCAGCGACCACGGGTGTGGTCGTCAATTCAAAATTTTTAGAATTATAATTAAGGATAAAAAATCACCTTTTAAACAACGCCCCCCACAACTTAAACAAATGACGACCCAGGTCTGGGTGTCAATTCAGAATTTCTCAGAATTTAGGAAATTACTTTCAAAACAACGCTCCCCATAGGGGCGTCATTTAAGTAAACAACGACCCAGGGTGGGTCGTTAATTCAAATTGTGCATGAAATTATTAGAAACACATTTTAAAATAACGCCTCTCTCAGGGGCGTCAATTGATTAAACCATGACCCAAGGGAGGTCGTTAATTAAAACAGAGAGCAAATGTAACAACAAATTAATATCCACATGAAAACTTAAGCGAGAATTTTTATTTTTGTTGCATGCAGGGGTTGATGAGGACACGGATCTCTTAGGTCCAAGTTCGAGCAGCTTACTATGGGCTCCCTGAGTTCCAGAGGGCTAGGGTAGACGCTATGGGGTTTGGACCCTTCCTTAGCATAGAGCCAGTGAGACCAGACCTACCCTTGATCCAGGTGCTCAGAGAGAGATGGGATAGGACTAGCCGGACATTCTTGATGCCATGGGGGCATATGGTTCCTAGCCTAGAGGACGTCACTAGTGTTGACACCCGTTTTATGACCAATAAGTCGGGTCATCTCCTTATTCATTCTATATGATGCTCCGAGTCATTCACTCTTCATTGAGTCTCTTGATTAGTTGAAGCTTATTTCTTGGGTCTTAACTCCTTGATTAGATATGGTTCCTTGTGGCTTCTTCATTGGATGAATCTTAGCAATGCCTCTATTCCTTTTTTTTCTCCATTTTGATAATAACGGTCGGTCCTAGGCGCGTTGTTTCATTCTGACGGATGGGTCCTGGACCGTTACTCTTTGAAGAGTCCTAAGGCTTAAGGCCTCGTTTTAAAGCTTATCCTTTTTGATTGCACATTAATAATAACGGTCTGTCGTGCAGCCGTTGTTTCATTCTGACGCCCTATGCCTTGGCCGTTGCTTCTTGAAGAGTCCAACATGTTGGGTCTTCTTCCCGTTGATCTTATCTTTTAGGGATAAGGTTGATAGTGACGGATGTTCCTTGGTGCGTTATTTCTAAGTGGCAGTCTGTCGTGCAGCCGTTACTTCCTTCAGAGAGTCCTGGCAGTTCAGGCCTTTTCTCTGCTACTCCGTGGTCGAGATAAGGGTTTGGATTGACGATATCTCTTTCAAATCTGATCCTCAGAACCTTCTGTTTGTTTCTATGGACTCTTAGTGATATTATCTTCGAGGATTTATTAAGAGTTGTCCCTTTATCTTGCTGGATTATCCTCTACTCGACCTAAGAGTTTGAGGGTCTATAAATAGAACCCTTGACTTCATGGCCCGAGAGAGGAGGGTTTTTTTTAAAATTCACGACGAAGTGCTGCCGAACTCAGGAGCCATCTTCATCCAAGAGGAACTGCTTCCCACGTTCATCCATCTCATAATCAAGGGAGTACTTTGGTTTTAGTCTTACAAGTTCATCATTGCATGCTTAAGTTCTTCCCTGGTTTTTCCTCAATCAAAGCATTGTCCCTCCTCTTTCTCCCCTTTTTTCACTGTTCTCTAAGCATCCAAACATCTTCCGCATCTTTTAAAAAATGCCCAGAGGGGTTAAAAAACCAAAAACTCCCCGGTAATCCCCTCTCCTTTTGATGTCCTTAAGTTCTTTGAGAATTGATGCTATATTATTGAAAGGGCTAATTTGGGTTGTTTTGTTCTTGTCTTCTACATCTTTGGCAGGTTTACAGGTTCACCAACACGAGGCCCAAGTCTTCTAGCCGGCTGGAAGAGTTGGAGTTAAAAGAATCTACACTTTGCTACTGCAGGTTATCTGACGGTCTGGTGCAGGCGCGTCATATTATTCTGGCGGTCTATTGGGTGGCCGTTACTTTCAAGTGACGCACAGGGTTCTAGCCGTAACTTCTAGCTGACCTGCAGGTTCTCTTTGGTTTTCTCTCCCATGGGCGGGTGCTTCATCCACCTATTTTCAAGGTATTTACAGGTCTTTTGCTTATTTTTACTTTGGTGGCGATCACATCTTTCCTTAGTCTTGGGCATCAGCTTTCTCATTCATCACATATCTCTTTTATTTTCTTGCTTGCTCCACCCCTTGTGGTGTGTTTTTATTTACTCTTTGCTCCACGCTCTGGCGTGTGTTTTCCTTTTCCTTAGCCTAGTTTGATTGAGATAGCATGACCATGCTAGAGCTAGCTTTGATTGCCTAGGTTCATGATCACATGTTCATAGGTTAAGAGCAGATCTTTGATTACTTGCTTGTCGTTTCATCATTCAAAACCCCAAAGAAAAGATAGATAGGCAAAATAAAATCAACAGATAATTTTTTGGCGATCACGGTGGGACATCTTGTGCCAATCGTGCTTTTGATTCCTGTTTGAACCTGCCATCATCTGCCTATTTGGTTTCCCTTGGATTTCTCTCTTATTCTTGCTGATTCTGGTTTTCTGAGTATTCTGACGGCCGTGTGTCCCTACGCTACAGACCTCTGACGCAGGGGCATTAGACCGCCACTTTTGTTCTGCTGTGTGAGCTTCCACGGGTTTTCCTGTTATTTCTGTCCGATTTTGGCTCTGGCTCATTTGACGGACCCATCTCCCTGCGTTATATTATTTCTGGCGGTCTGGCCTTCGACCGTTATTGTATTCTGACGCAGGGATCCTTGACCGTCATACTCCAGGCAGGTACGCATCTGAGGTGCATTTACTTCCGCAGTTTCTGCTGTGATTTGGTGCTTGGGTGATACCTGACTTTCTCCTTGCTTTGTTCATATATTCATATCATTGTGTGCATCATTGATTGCTAGATTTTAGGCTAGACTTTGCATGCACTCCGGTGCACATAGGGTCATTCATCTTGTCATATCTTAGGTTGTATTTTCCTACCTTGTTGTGAGGACCTCTCGTCTCCATATTCCTTGGAGCCGACTAGGAAATCACACCAGGGACCTCCATAAGTCTCCGCGAGCCGTGGATTCCCACACGGACGCCGGGCTGGTTGTACCTTTCCCACCCCGTGTCTAGGGTTACATAAGTGAAGGAGTGATTACACTTAGAGTCAAACCAAGTCTCATACCCATTTCCTACTAGGAACCTATTGTCGAGAGCACATATTAATCAATTCACTAAAGTTCCGAAGGAGGAATCACAAGAATTGGGTTGCATCATCTTAAAACAACTTGGTTGCCTTTGAGTGCCTTCATCTTTTATCACTTGCATCTTATCAGAATCATCTAAGTTTGATTACTCATTGTGTGATTGGTTGTGTTGGTTTTTACATTTGTCAAGGTTGTCCGTTGCATGCGGAGTTGTTTTCGTTCGTCCGGGTCATCTCCTCAAGTCAATTCCTTCCTCACATTCTATTCCAATCCTCTTTTCGAGTCCACCATGGCATCCTTTAATCCTCCCCGCTCCCAAGAGGACTCCCTTCCTCAAGGGCTCCTTGAGAACCCTCCTAGGGTTGTTACCTTTTCCTCCGGGGAGGGGAATACCCCTCTTCCGTCCTCCACTTCTATGGAAGGTGGTCAAGCTACCCCTTATTTCTCCACTCCTTCCGTGGGCTCCGTCCTTCAGATGATGGCCCAATTGGATCCGGCCCAACTCCAAGTTCTTTATCAGGCCGTGCAAGGGTCCAACGCATCTCCTTCAACCATCATCCAAAATCAATCCAATTCTTCCACTGTTGGGCTCCCAGTTTAGCCCATTCCAATTGATCTTACTCCGGTCCAACCACGGACCATCACTTTCACGGGCATGGAAATGGGCCAGTCTTCCAATTCGGCCCAACAATTTTTCGATAAGGGAAAGTCGCCCATCCCTTCTTGTGTTCAAATGGATCATCACATATCTACTCCGGTAGCTCCGCAAGTTCTCATGGGCCCTTCCGACTTCTTACGCTCTCAGCAAGGGGCGGCCCAAGCTTATCCTAATCCGGGTCAAGCTTATGCCCAATATCCTTCTTACGGGCCCCCCATCTCTACTGTTTATGCCTCCACTCCTTCCTGTGGGCACCCACCTTCTGCCACAAACGTTCCATCTGCTCCTCACATTCAATCAGCATCTTTCACTGCCCCTGCTCCCTCCCGAGAGCAGGACTTGCCCGACAAGTGGGCCGCCATGCAGCAGCAACTTGATTTCCTCCAGAAGCAGGTTGGCCCACCATCTTTGGCCGATATTCCTGTTCCAAGCTTCCAGAATATCCGATTCCCTCCTCAATCAGAGCTCCCCAACTACCGCAAGTACGATGGGAACAACAATCCCTTTATTCATGTGAGGGATTTTCTATATGAATCGGCGCAATTCCAGTATGATGATCGCCTTATGGTGTATTTATTCCGCCGATCTTTAGATGGTGTTGCTCTGGAATGGTTCTATTCTCTACCACTGGAAGAGGCTGAGAGTTTCAAGGTAGTCAAGGACAAGTTCATCCAGCGGTTCCAAGACAGGGTCGGCCTAGAATACTCGTTCACAGATCTGGTGGCCGAGAAGATGAAGCCAGACGAGGAATTTGCCACTTATGCAGACAGGTGGAGACAGATGGCTGCTAGAGTGCCTGGCCACATCCCGGAGGAAGAGAAGGTCAAGCTGTTGATTTCAAATGCTACTCCAATCTTCCGGAACATCCTGGCAATGAATGACATAGCCAACATGCATCAGCTCTACAGTCGGGCACGCTTCATCCAGACTCAGTTTAAGGATTCCCCCATCCACTCTTTATTTGAAAACCAAAAGCCCAAGTACCACAAGAAGCCACAAGGGCCGGTTACCGAGGGGGTCCAGAAAAATGAACAAGTGCAAGCCGTTGCCTTCCCATTCCAGGCCGCACCATTCCGCTTCCCCCAAAACCCCCGCAATTCCCAAAACCCCGCTCCACAAAACTTCCAGGCAACCCCACAAAACCCTCCGCCTACCTTTGTCACTCCACAAAATGCCTTCACCAATCCACAACAACCACCACCTCCGCAATACCACAATGTCCCTCCACCTAACGGCTATAACAACAACCCTAACAGCAAGCGCCCGGCTCCCAGGAGAGCTCAATACCCTCCATTGCTAGAGACACTTACAGATATCTTCTCCGCCCTCATGTCAGTGAATGCGATCCAACTTCCTCCAGAACGGCCTACTTGGAACCCAGCCGTTGATCAGACTAAATATTGTATGTTCCATAGGCAGCCGGGCCATATCATAGAAGGATGTTTCCAATTCCGGGATCTGGTATATGATCTCCATGAAGGGCAAAGGATAGATTGGGCCGCAATGCATCGGGCCATTGTTGAGATCAAGGAGAAGAGAGGGCAGCAGCCGAGGCCGCAAGTGCAGTAGCAACAGGCACCGCAGCCACAGCAGCTACCACAACAGAAACCACAGCAACCACAGCGAGTACAGGACCTGGGCATCCATCAGAATCCGATGCCGAACCATCCACCCGCTCCTCAGCAGCAGCCGCTAGCACTAGCACAAGTAAACGTGGTCCAACCACCAGCCCCCAATGCGGGGTGGTCTTTTGATGATGACAGTGCTGCACCACAGGTCATGGCCCTCCACCATAACCACCGCAATCCTCTCACTCCCTCTTTCGTCCTTCTTGCACACTCAACATCCCCTCCATTCATCCTCCCAATTACACCCGCTTCAGCAAATTCCTTACCACCCACTGTTCCATCATACCCTCCACCACTTAACCCCGTCACCGTCATCACACCACCATCCAACCCTTCATCCATCCTTACCCTTCCACTAGCCTTCCCTCCACCCGTGTCGACACTCATCACCACCCTGCCTTCCACCAACCCTTCGCCCATCATCCGCTCACTACCCACTACCACCACCAACCTTACGCTCCACCAAACCGTCTCCCCCGCACCACCTGTTCCATTCATCCACCCCGTAGGGCCCATCATACTATCTTCAGATGCCGCGGCGAATTGTGCTCTGAGGAGCGGGAAGATGTTCCATCGGAATTACCCCACTACTTCTAATCCCCAGTCCTCCCAGCCAACGGCCGAGCAAGAAGAAACTGAGCCGCTGCCAGGTACTCAATATGACTTGTTACATCATCTAGACCGGGTGCCCGCTAAAATATCTGTGCTAGAGCTGATCAAAAGGTCTACCCTTCATCAGAATGCACTAAGAGACTTTTTACAGAAGGTAATGGTCAGTGAAGATATGGTAGTCAACAGCTTACCGACCGCACTAGCAACCATCTCCAAAGGGCCGGCAATTACATTTTCAGAAACTAAGCTAGCACCTCCAGAAGCTCGATAAATGTCGCTCTGCATTACAATCACTCTGAACAAAGTCAGCATTGAAGCAGCGCTGGTTGACACAGGGGCTTCAATTAATGTTTGTCCGCTTAGCACCCTCCGAGCGTGCAACATATCTGATGAGTTACTGCGTCCTACCCCCACCACTATAGCAGCATATGACAACTCGAGGCGAGCGTGTCACGGGGTGATCACCATTCAGGCAGAGCTCGGGCCCCTTACAATGGCCGTGGAATTCTATGTGCTCGATATTGACCCTATGTTCAAGGCTATCCTGGGTCATCCGTGGATTGATACACTCGGTGCCGTGCCCTCCACCGCACATTAGTGCGTCAAATTCCCCTTCCAAGGGAGGGTCGTCAAAGTTAAAAGCTTGTCCGCGATGCAGACAGTTAAGGCCATATCAGGGCAGGTTCTTCCCACACTTTGGCCAAGCAGCCGGCCCGTTATATCAATGCTGGACTTGAACTTCCCCTGGGCGTATGCATCTCCCAAGCCCGCCGCTACTCCAGTCAACATCAAAGTGAAGTCGCAGATTCGAGATTCCAAGGGCTGGAACATCATACTGAAACTAGGCTATCAACCAGGGAGAGGCCTCGGTGCGCAATTACAAGGAATGACCAAGCCCATACCCAAGGGAAGAAAGATGGGCAGGAGAGGTCTCGGTTACCGAGAGACTGCATTATCTATGATGGGTGATTCTGGGCCTCTCCAGCATTTTGTCAGAGGGCCTCTCCAGCCCGGTACATTAGCTTCAAGACCAGTTCAGCCAGAAAGAAATGCAGTCTGCCCGATTACCAACCCACCCCCATTGCCGAGAGGGTCAGATGATGATATGCTCGACTATGGTCAGGCCTTGCAGGGGCTCTTTCATGAGGAAGAATGTCAAAAGCAACAAGAGGTTCGGCTTGTGCAGTGGAGGCCGAAGAAGCGGCCTGTTGTTGATTTACAGAAGGAGGGGAGCTCTCTAATTATCTTTTCTTGGTCTCCCTCATGCTTTCAAGCTATTTTCCAGCAAAGGGACTTCATACCCTACCTTCCTCCCATCATAATAGATCCATCTTTCATTGATCCACCCGAGATTCTATTTGTTCCTTGTGCTTGCGGGAGGTGCCCACCCATTGATCTATCCACTCTCTTCACTCCTCCTCCTCCTAACGCCCAACTCCACGAGATGTGGTTCTCTTCTTCTGATCCTTTCTTTGACTACATTTTCCCTGAGTTGTTCCCTATGCAGCTCCCACCTCCTCCATCTTGCTGTGTAGTCTCCGCTGATCTCCAAAAAAAAACGTCAAATTTGAAACGGAGATTTCAATGGAAGATTACGCTATCCTGTCGCCATCCTCCTCCCAGGGGCACGAGTCCCCTGCTCTTTCCCTTCCACTAGGCTTCCTCTCTCCTAGGTTAGGATTAGGGTCCGTCGAGTCTAGGGAAGTAGAGTCAGTTAGGTCTAGAGAAGTAGGGTCTTGTTCTAGGTCGTCCAACCCTTCCTCTTCTGAGCCGCGCTCGCTTGCTCATCCATTCCGATCTGTTCCTGATAGGTTCTTGCAAGATTTAGCTCAGTGTTGCCATGCTCTTTTGAAGTGCCCGGAATTCGTCGCCACAGCAATTGTGATTGAAGATGACGAGGAAATAGAAGGGGTGTGGAGCGACGACGGATTAGGTGTCTATGAGACTTTGGATGAGAAGGATCCAATTAATGAAGACAACGATGTAGATGACACTGCCGATCTATATGCACAAGGACTAAAAAGATTTGACGAGCCGTCGACGGCGGTGGACGAACCTATAAAGGAAATCAACTTGGGAACCGAAGAAGACCCAAGGCCCATCATGATTGCTGCTAATCTCCCTTCACAAGTAGAAGAGGAATTGATTAAGGTACTAAGGGAGTATAGCGATTCCTTCGCCTGGTCTTACGGGGACATGCCAGGTCTTGACCCCTCTTTAGTAGAACATCGACTCGTGCTTAAACCAGGGGCAACACCTGTGAAACAGAGATCAAGAAGATTTCACCCCCACATGGCCTTGAGGATCAAGGAAGAGGTCGACAAGCTATACAAAGCCAGATTCATCAGAGTGGTTTTATATCCTCAGTGGGTGACAAACATAGTCCCTGTTCTTAAAAAAGATGGAAAAGTGTGCATATGCATTGACTTCAGGGATCTTAACAAAGCATGTCCCAAAGATGATTTCCCGCTACCTCATATAGACGTCCTAGTGGACAATACAGCCGGGTATGAAGCTCTATCATTCATGGATGAATACTCGGGCTACAATCAGATCCGTCTCGCTCCGGAAGATCAAGAGAAAACTTCCTTCACCACGCCCTGGGACACGTATTGTTATGTGGTTATGCCATTCGGTCTGAAGAACGCCGGTGCCACCTATCAAAGGGCGATGATGGCCATCTTCCACGACATGATACATATATATATGGAAGCTTACGTGGATGACATCCTGGTGAAGTCAAGAACTAAGGAAGAACACCCCTCTATCCTAGCTAAGGTGCTGTAGAGAGCTAGGGAGTACAAGCTCAAGATGAATCCGAAGAAGTGTGTATTCAGTGTCTCCTCAGGGAAGCTGCTAGGTTTCATAGTAAGCAAACGGGGGATCCAGATTGATCCTAATAAAGCACAGGCCGTCATGGACATGCCTCCGCCAAAGAACATTACGGAACTTCGAGGATTGATTGGTAGATTGCAATTCATCAGAAGATTCATATCCCAGCATTCTCAAAGGTGCCGTCCGTTTTATGAATTGCTTAAAGCGGGGGTCAAGTTCGAATGGAATCAAGATTGTCAGAAGGCCTATGAGGACCTCAAGGAATATCTATCCAATCCCCCGGTTCTGCAACCTCCTGTCCCTGGGAAACCCCTAATCCTATACATCTCGGTCATTGAGGACTCCTTAGGGGCGGTCTTAACACAAGTAGATGATGAAGGGAAAGAGCAGGCTGCTTACTATCTCTCTCGATTGTTTAATCCAGCTGAATCTAGATACACCGCTATGGAGAAGACTTGTGCCGCCTTAGTGTGGGTAGCTCAGAACCTGAAACACTACTTCCTTGCCCACCCAGTAAGGTTGATCTCTAGAATGGACCCGATCCGCTATCTCTTAGAAAAGCCTGTCCTTTCTAGTAGGTTAGCTCGCTGGCAGAGTTTCCTCTCTCAGTTCGACATCACCTTTGTTGTTCAGAAGGTAGTCAAAGGATATGCCATTGCTGAGCATCTCGCCCATCTCCCCATCCCTCACACCGATTCCATTCAGGACGATTTCCCTGATGAGCATCTTTCTGTTATCTCTCATCACCCCTTCTGGTCTCTGCACTTCGACGGTGCAATCAACTCTCAAGACCGAGGGATCGGTGCTGTTCTGCTTACCCCGGAGGGGGTAACCATTCCCTTTGCTTATCAACTTCGGTTTCCTGCTACCAACAACATCGCTGAGTATGAGGCTCTCCTGGCCGGCTTGAAGCACGCCTATCTCCTAGGCGCGCGTTATCTAAACATCATAGGAGACTCTCAGCTCGTCCTACGGCAAGTTCTGTCCACTTACCGTAGCTCAAACCTTATCAAGATTTGGTCATGCTTCTCGCTAGGCAATTCCGTAAGCTGATCTATATCCACACTCCCCGTTCTCAGAACATTCTAGCAGATGCTCTGGCATCTCTTGCTTCCTCCCTATCTTTCCCTCTCAGTCGGAATACTAAGACTATCGTCGTCCAGAGATTGGACGCACCCTCTCTTTAGGATCCTTGGTACCTCAACCTTAGGAAATCCGTAGAGGCGAAGGCTGAGAAGGAAGATCTCAAGGAAGTTTCATTAGCAGAGCTAGAGGAGATTCTGGACGAAGAGGAATTACCTTGGTATCATAAAATCGAGTTGTTTTACAAAGAGGGGTCGTTCCCAGAAGGGGCAAAAGCTGAGCAACGCAAGTCAATCAGAAGGGCCGCCGCAAGGTACACCATTGTTGCAGGAGAACTGTATAGGCGCGCTACTAACGGAATGCTCATGAGATGCTTAGATGATGTTGAAGCTTGGAAGGTGACTGAAGCAGCCCATTCTAGTGAGTGTGGGGGACATGTCAATGGCCAGGCTCTAGCGAAGAAGATCCTTAGGCAGGGCTACTACTGGCCCACTCTAGAGGAAGATTGCTCCCTCTATGTCCGGAGGTGTCTTAAGTGCCAACTCCATGCTGATAAAATCCATTCTCCTGCTTCATCTCTCCATCCCATGACTGCTCCTTGGCCATTCTCTATGTGGGCTTTCGACGTTGTCGGCCCGCTCGGTGATCCTAATTCTCAGATCAAGCAGAAATCCTTTATTATTACCGCCACTGAGTACTTCACCAAATGGGCCGAAGCCGAGGCGTACGCAGAGATCAAAGCTACAACGGTGTGCCGCTTCATCATGAAGAATATCATCTCACGGTTCGGAGTGCCAAGTAGCATCATCACCGACAACGGACCCCAGTTCGTCTCTCATGAGCTTAAAGACCTCTGTAAGAAGTTCAATATTGCATTGCATCATTCATCTCCATATTATCCTCAGGGAAACGGTCAAGCCGAAGCCACTAATAAAACCCTTCTTAAAATCATCAAGAAAACATGCGAAGCTCATAAGTTTTGTGATTGGCCGGAAAGATTAGTAGAATGATGAGGACATCACCATCAATTTCATATGATCGAGGATCCCGATACTCGCCGCCTAAGCTACATCTTGTTTACCACGTTATTTCGAGTCCTATGATGTAATTTTCATTTTCTACTCATGTAATTTGCCTTTTATTTGAGTCTTGTACCTAGGTTATTAAGTCATTTCCCTAAGTTCGAGTCTCATTAGGCTATGGTGCTTGCTATTGGGCCTATTTCTTTGGGCTAGGCCCATGGGCACACCCCCCCTTCCTTGGTTATCTGTTAGTATGGTAAAAGTCAGGGTCTTATATGTAAAAGTGGGTTTCCTATAAATAGGACCCCAATCCCTCAGTTGTAAGCTAATGAATATTTGAGTAAAATTTGTCACAAGAATTGTGCCCCCCCTCTCTCTAGCTCTCTCTCTCTCTCTCACTAGCTCTCTCTCTTCCTCTCTCTCTAGGGGGCGAACCCCATTCTCTCTTCTCCCCACTCCAAATTCGAAATTCACTCTCTCTCCTCCCTATTCACCTCTATTTAAGACCCCTCCCCCTTCCCCATACCTTCCATTTACTCCCCCTCCAACCCCTAGGTGGAACCCCTTTCTCCTAGGCACCTCTCCCCCTTCCCAAGCAACCTTTCCCCTTCCCCATACAACCCCTTCACATTCCCAAGGGAGAATCCATTCTCCTAGACACCCTTTCCCCTTCCCAAAGCAACTCTTCCCCTTCCCTAGGCCCCCATTAGCACCTCCATTAACCCTCCACCCAAATCGAAGGGAACCCTCCCCATTCCCCCACCCACTTGTGCCCCCTCACCTTCCCCCTCTCCCTCCAAGCCCCAAATTCGCAGCCCCCTCCCACCCACTGCCAACTCCATCACCCAGCCCCATTTTCACAATCTCCTAGCTTGGATAGACCCCCCATTGGTCCCCCTAACAGTCAGGGGACGCCCCAGCTCCTTCCTACTCCATCTCCCCCTCCTCATCTCCCCATTATCATCCCCTTCCACCACCATACCCTGTGGAGGTCGCAGGCAGCAGTGGAGGCCCGACTTTCAGAGCCTGCTCCGGAGCGCCCCGACATCATCTGGAGGTGCACCATACATCGCCGGAAAGGTCTGCGAGTCTTTTTCGCAAGCAAGGTGGAATCGTCTCATTCTGACTTTGCTACACTTCGTGGTGCCCGTTATCGTCCAACTGCGCAATAAGAACCAGAACCTAGACCGGAGCTGCAGTGCAGAAGCTCCCACGGCCATATCCTTCAACTTCTGGAGACGCCACTTGACCGAGAGCTGCTACCGCAAGTCATTCACCACCACCAGAAAGCGGCGTCCTGTTCGGCTACAGGAAGTGCCTTTTCCATTTTTTCTCCCCCGGGCGCGCAGATAGTCTGTTTGGATCCTGCCCCGACACTGCCTCACTCAATGAACTCCTCCTCACCACCCCAACAACCTGTGGTGCTGTTCTTAGTTGCTGCTCAAAGAAGACTCATCCACGGACGTCCTCGACTTGGTCCTGCCTGAATCAGACTTCGGGAGCGACCGTGGCATCTTCGACTAACAACTGCAACACTCTGGGCCAGCCTGAACCAGAACGCTGAACACCTGTTCCGGGGTCCACTCCAACCAGTGGCAATGTGGATACCATCCACCAAAATTCATCAGCGTACCTGGGTCAGTCAGTGACGATTTGGCGCTGGTTTCATCAGCTTCCGAGTTCGGTAGCATCCGTAGCAGCATCAACATCGCCCACCTATCCAGCAGTTCCAGATACGGGCAGGATCGACGAAGTCTTCATTCGGCAACTCGTTTACCTCTCCTTTCGATCTCGCCTGGCCAGCTGACCGCCCCTCCCTGCGTGGAGGTAGTTTTAGTTGTAACTAATTATCCCTACCCCTCGTCCACCCCCTCTGTGAGGGTGTAGTGCATGTATTAGCAGGTCATCGGCCGAAGCTTCACCGGCACAGTGTGCGGGGACCCACACTTCCCCGCTCGCCCATCGTCTCCGAACGGGATCGGTGTCTTCACACCGATCAGGTGAGCCACTCACACCTCTCTTTGCTGGATTTCTTTTGCTTAAATAGTATTGCCTCTCAGTACCGTCGGCGTAAGAGAGTGCCCGAACCCGATTTATCAATTAATTGCGTGATTACCGCGGGTGAGTTGTGAGAGTGACATTTCAACCCACGCCCTTGGCGTGCCAGTCGCCCTTGATATTGGGCATCCCTGGCCCATTGGGGTCTATTCCTAGCTGGCCAAACCCTTGGAACCTTGAGGTCCAACCTCGGACCCTCACCGCCATCGCCGGTCCTTCTACGGACCCGAGTGTGCTTACGCGAGTGAGTCCGCTAGTGTGACGTTGCCAAATTATTGTGTTACTTACAAATCTAGGTCCGAGGGGTCGTGTCACATCAAATGGTATCAGAGCAAGTTCACAACTTGTCTCTCTACAAGTTGGTCCTAGGGCGCATTCGTATTTAGAGTCATTTTCGGGCCACCCAGTGCATCATCATGTACACTCCACATTGGTTAAGTCCCCTCAACACGGCCGTCCATAAGAGTCCGATTGACCCCCTCCTCATGGACATCATCTTAGAAGGAGACCTTAGTTTTCACGGATCCAATCCTAATGCCTACTTAAAGTGGGAGGCTACCATGGATAAACACTTTGATAGGACTAGGGTCTATGGACATGCTAGGGTCTGCAGGGCCACAGGGTGGCTTCGGGGATACGCCAAGAAGGAGTGGGAACGCATAGTGAGCTTAAGAAGGATTTGGAGGCAAGAACCCATAGGATCATGGGAAGAGATGAAGATTGAGCTTAGGAAGATCTACGCTCCCCGACCCTCCCACTCCTACCTTGAGCTTAGGAAGAACTACGCTCCCCGACCTTCCCACTCCTACCTTGAGAACCATAACCCGAGGTGCACTCCCACTCCCCCTTTCCCTCCCAGTCAACCCAAGACCTCCCTTAGGGTCCAATCTCCACCACCCCAAATGATTCCAATCCCGATCACCACCACCATTAAAATCAAATTGGCCACCACCCAACCCAACATTCCCCATCAAACCCACACCCCACAAGCTTCCACAATTCCTCATCCTACCCATTTCCAAAAGGAACACACGGAGGTGACCGAAGACTATGAGGCTCCCCTAGATTGGGAAGAAGAATATGAGGCCCAAATAGGTCAAGAGAACTCATTCCTACCCAAGGAAGACCCATTGAGCCAAATGGGGTGCACCCTCCCCCATGAGTTACAAGATGCCCAACCTAGGCCTCCACTTCTACCCCTTCCCATCCTATCCCAAGTCCCCCATTACCCACCACCCCAAAAGAGCCATATGCCAGTCATCATCACCCCACAAACAATGGACTTACTTACCTCCTTGGTAGAGGAAACCATGATCCCCATACCCGACCCCATAGTGGTGAATACTCCGGACCCAACCCCCGCCATGGAGATCACCCATGTCCAGGAAGACGAAGAAACTTCACATGGTGGACTTCACCTTACACCACCCTCCCTAGTAGGGGCCGAGCTCATCTTAGGAGAACCCCTTTCACGTTGGCTAAAGGAGAACCCATTTAGAGATCTCATGGCCCATGTCTGCCCTCCTATGGAACAAAACCTCCCTATAGTACCCTTACCCACCTACCACACCACAATCCAATCATCCTATCAGGTGGAGACATTAGGGGACTTTCTTAAGGGTATAGCTTGGCAAATGGAGCTAACTGACCTGTTGACCACTGTAGCCGACCAACCTAGGAGCCTTGACCTCCTACACCTATGTGTCGGGTCCATCTCCTCCACTTACACTATGGGTTGCTACACTAGTGACCTTCTGTTATTCCTCCCTACACCTGAGGAGCCCGATGATCTTCACAAATTAGAGTTACTTATTTCGGGTAGGATGCCAAGCCCTCCATTCATGGCCAACCAACCCGCCAAGGACTTCGGTTCAAATACTACATTTGAGGAGGAGGACTCACCATCATTTGAAAACCTTGAGGAGATAGAATACCCCTTCCTTGGAAACACATTTCATGACTCCTTCGATCCCTTCCTATACCCACCCACCTTACTCACCACCAACCTGTCCCTATCCCATCCAACCTTATCGGACCAAGCCCACCCCATGATGCATACCTTCTTTGACCCCTTCAACCCTTATAAGTGGAAGCTCAAAGACCACCCCATACCCACAGACATGGTCGTCACCCATAGGATAGGAATGCACCCATCTTGGCATATCACATCATTCGACAAGGGTCACAAGTCCAGCCCTCCCATACACGTCACACACAGTCTAGGCCCAATGCATGACTGGCCCACATTTGGATGTGCTGGTCCACCCACATTCGTCATAACCATTACATGAATGGAGCATACATGGATGTCCGGGTCCTCCAGTAACTAACGCCACCATGCACGATATGTCCACCTATGGTTGCCCCGGCCCCCCAGAGTCCATGAAAGTCTTCATCACATCCATGCATGATAGGTCTATGTACGGTTGCCCCGGTCCACCCTTGCATACTATCCTCTTCCACACCCACTCACTGCATCATAGTGCATGGCATACACATTCATGCAAGCATCTAACAACGAGCGGTGAGGTTCACAAAGAGTGGGCAAAAGCTATCGAGCGCCACTTGGAATTCCAAGTAGGCAATCTGGTGATGATGGCATTGGAGTGGCTCTACCCTAGGGTCACCTCCAATTCGAGGGCACGTGGACTTGGACCTTCCCAAGTTCCAAGTGATTTTGGCAACCCGGCCATCGGGTTGGACTTACTAATGGGTTTTGGGATTCACCCCATTATCCACATGGCGGATCCGGCACCCTATATGGGCACCGCGGTGGATCCTAGTGAGTGCCTCGAGCCTTTATCTTCCTTTCAGAGGGACACCCTCGGAGAGCCACCAAAAAATGGCCTGAGAGTCCGACGTGTGCACACGAAGGCAATACTAGGCAAGCAGGGTCCCATCACCAGCAAGAGGGTGCGCCTGAGCCACCTCGAGAGGATGAGGGACCGTCCCCTAGTTGCGGACGCATGGTTGAGTTTGGAAGTTGAGGCTCACTCTGAGTTTCTGGAGAGGACCACCTCCCTGGTGGACCCATACTCGACAGAGTCGAGTTTTCCGCACCCCGAGGGTATGATGAGGACATCACCAGCAATTTCATATGATCGAGGATCCCGATACTCGCCGCCTAAGCTACATCTTGTTCACCACGTTATTTCGAGTCCTATGATGTAATTTTCATTTTCTACTCATGTAATTTACCTTTTATTTGAGTCTTGTACCTAGGTTATTAAGTCATTTCCCTAAGTTCGAGTCTCATTAGGCTATGGTGCTTGCTATTGGGCCTATTTCTTTGGGCTAGGCCCATGGGCACACCCCCCCTTCCTTGGTTATCTGTTAGTATGGTAAAAGTCAGGGTCTTATATGTAAAAGTGGGTTTCCTATAAATAGGACCCCAATCCCTCAGTTGTAAGCTAATGAATATTTGAGTAAAATTTGCCACAAGAATTGTGCCCCCCCTCTCTCTAGCTCTCTCTCTCTCTCTCACTAGCTCTCTCTCTTCCTCTCTCTCTAGGGGGCGAACTCCATTCTCTCTCCTCCACACTCCAAATTTGAAATTCACTCTCTCTCCTCCCTATTCACCTCTATTTAAGACCCCTCCCCCTTCCCCATACCTTCCATTTACTCCCCCTCCAACCCCTAGGTGGAACCCCTTTCTCCTAGGCACCTCTCCCCCTTCCCAAGCAACCTTTCCCCTTGCCCATACAACCCCTTCACATTCCCAAGGGAGAATCCATTCTCCTAGACACCCTTTCCCCTTCCCAAAGCTACTCTTCCCCTTCCCTAGGCCCCCATTAGCACCTCCAATAACCCTCCACCCAAATCGAAGGGAACTGATGTGACACGACCTCGGACCTAATGCAAGCAAGCACAATCGCATTCAAAACGGGCCAAATTGGGCCACAGCTCTATCGTCACTCACCCAAGCCCGGGGTGACTTGGCAATGCCAAGGGGAGGATGTGGGGTTGGGCCCTTGCTGATAGAGGGCCAGCAAGGCCAAGACTTGATTCCCAAAGGGTGGGGATGCCCAAATCAAGGGGGCCGACAAAGTGCCAAAGGCACCAGTTGTAATATTCCCACGGTGATCACTCAAGTTTATGGGGCTTGAGGATCGGGCTCTCACTCGCATAACCAGCGGAATTAGAACTAATATTGAAAGACAAGCACTAAGTGGAGTGAATGTTTGAGCACTGACTCGACCGGATTGAAGAAACCGGTCCCGGTCGGAGACGAGGGCGAGCGGGGAGGCGAGTGGATCCCCACACGCCGCGGCGGTGTCTCTTGACCTGCCCAAACAAGTTACAACACTACACCTCATGTAGGAGGGGGATCTTGGGGTGGGGTTTAATAGAAATTATAATCAATACTACCTCCACACAGGGAGGGACCTTCAGCCGGTCAAGCGGGGTGGGGAAACTAAAGCAAAGAACGAGGAATAAGGGTGGACGCAGAATCTGCTTGTTATCTGCGAGTCGGGACAGAGAGTCGGTGTTGCTGCTGTAGATCTTGATCAGGAATTTTTTTGACAACGAAACCAGAGGGAAAACCTTCGTAGCTGGAAGGGGAATGCCTCAGAATTTTCTTAATTTCTTCTGGAGTCGCTGCTGGTCGGGGCAGGAGCTTGAACAGGGCCTCTGTTTCTCAGACTAGCAGGGGCAGGTCACCAACAGTAGGATGCAGAGGCTTTCTTGGCCGCTCCTGAACTCCAAATTTTATGCCGTCAGTGCCGTTAGAACCGTGGGTGAGTCCTCTTTGTAGCAAAAGAAACGGGGACACCAGAAGAGGTCGGAGACAATCTGTGGAAGCAGAAGAGTGAGGATGGGTTGGTGCAGACTGTAGAAGGCAGAACCGCGCGTTTGGGGGAGAAAATTGGTAACTTCTGTTCCCGGATGCTGAATGAACTTCCGCTTCTTGAATCTGAAACTAGACAGGCCAAAGAGGAACTTTGAAGAAGAAATTGAAGACTGATTCCTTCAGGGTCGGTCGTGGTAGAGCTTCTAAACTGGTTCAGGTCCTTAGCCGAGGCAGAACCGCGCAGCTGTGGAAGAATGGACCTCCAGGATGGCTCGGAGATCGGAAGAAGACGAAACCACTTCGGTTGCTAAGGCGACTGGCAGACGCTTCCGACGATGGCCTTGAGTCTTCAAACTCATCTGGAGGTGATCGTGGTGGCCGCTGCAAGCTGCTGCTCTACTGTAGATCTTCAGTTGAGAGTTGTAGGTTGATGATGATGGGGGGAATGGGGTATATGGGAGGGGAAATGGGGGTGGATGAGTGTGGGGAAAGCCTGGGCTGTGAGGGGGTCTAGGAGGGGGTGTTCTAAGGTGGGGGAAGGGAAGAATGGGGTCTGGAAGGGGATCTAACAGGTGGTGGGAGGAGGAGCTACGAATTTGGGAAGGTGGGTGAGAGGAGAAGGTGAGGGGGGGCACAAGTGAGTGGAGGGAAGGGTGGATTTCAAATTCAAATATGCTTTGGAAGTTGTGGGGTTGTGTGGGGAAGGGGTTGATTGTGTTGGAATGGGGAAAGTGGTGTTGGAATGTGGAGGATGGTGTTGGAATGGTGAGGGATCTCCTTGGGACTAGGGGGGTGGAGTAATGGAGGCCATGGGGAAGTGGAGGGCTTTAATGATGGTAGGTGGGGGTTGAGGTGGTTGGGAAAGGAGGAGAGAGAAGAAAATTCGAAATTGGGTGTTGAGGAGAGAGAAAGTGGAGTGAAAAAGAGGGATTAGGAGAGGGAAGGGTGGGGAATCTCTCCCCTAGGGTTTCTCACCCAAAAAATGTTAGAATCACTCCACTAAAGTAAGCTTTGGATACTCAAATGGCATTTTTCATTGATTCATTCATTTTGTTGAAATGGGGGGAATGTGGTCCTATATATAGGAAACCCACATTTCTACAAAAGTCCCTTACAAAAGACTCAATAACAAATAACCGAAGGGGTGGGGGGGCTCATGGGCCAAGCCCGAAGAATTGGGCCCAATAGCACATTACACAATCTAATGACACTCAAACTTAGGAAAATAAATGCAAGACCTAGGAACATGACTCAAATAAAAGGGAAAATACATCAAATGACTCAAATAAAATTACATAGGACTCAAAATTAAATGACTAAACCATGTCGGATGCAACCGGGGTGAGGAGACGAACGGTAAACGTGGGCATGGGAGGTGATGTCCCGATCATACTCCCGGGGTGCGGAGAACTCGACTCTGTCGAGTAAGTGTCCTTCCCTCCTTGGAGGGTGTAGAAGTGGTACCTCCCTCAAGTCTCCCGAACGAGACCGATCCATCCACCTGCCGAGATAGCGCTCATATACCTTGCTCCGAGTGGTAGTGACTTGTTCATCCAATATTTGTTCAATTTATTCACGCTGGGCTCTCTTGGCTGGTGGTTTATCATCATGGGTGGGTGCTCTCTCAAGGGAAGAAGTAGGCTCAATCTCCTCACTAGGTACCACCGTGGGTCCCTTATATGGTACTAGGTCGGCAACATTGAATGTGGGACTTATTCCATACTCCTCATGAAGATCTAACTCGTTGGCATTTGCACCTATGCGCCTCAAGACCTGGAAGGGACCAGCCCCACGTGGCCTCAGTTTAGAGTTGGCTCCCGGGGAGAGCCTCTCCATCCTTACCATCACAAGGTCACCCACTTGGAATTCTTGGTGATGCCGATGAGAGTCGGCCAGTCTTTTATAAGCCTCATTCTTTTTGCTGATGTGCTTGCAAAGGTTTTCATGCAATTTTGTGAATGCTATCCTTTTAGTGGTTATGGGTGGACCTGGACAACCATAGATGGACTTATCATGCCATGATGCCATATGGACCTTGATGAACATTGGTGGGCCGGGGCAACCATATGTGGACTTTTCATGCAATGTTGTCATGTAGACTTTGGTGGGCCTAAGTGGGCCGGGGCACCCGTAGGTGACCCTATCATGCAAATTTGTGATAAATATAGGGGGACCCGGACATCCGTAGATGTCTTTGACATGCTTAAGACCCATGATGAATGAAGGTGGACCATGACATCCGAATATGGACCACTCATACTTTCTACTTGACATGTGGGTGATATGAATGAATGGACCCGACATAGTGTTCATGCCAAGGGGTATGGTAAACCTAGACACATGCGTGCTTTTCCCAAAGGTGACTTCCATGTGTATAGGTGTGGGATAATCTTTGGACTCCCATTGGAAAGGATCGACTGGATCTAAGAAGGTGGTCATCATGGGGTGGGCCACAACCTTATTACCTAGGGATATGTGGCCCAAGGTCATGGCTCCCAAAGTGTAACCCGAGTCTAGGAAGGGGTGGGTTTGATCCATCACGGTGGGTTGGAGTAGGGGAAGGTGGGTGGTGGATAAGGTGGTTGGGCCACATGGGTATCCGTACTCCCATTGGAATGGGTCAAAGGGATCATGGTAAGGGCTACCTAGAGAGAGGAACTCTATGTCCCCAAGGTCCTTACAAGGTGGTGAGTCATCCTCCTCCCAAGTAGTTGGTTCAAGGTCTCTAGTGGGTTCACCGTTCAAGGTACTTGGGATCTCAAGGGGTGGGGAGTAGACCGGGATGGGTTCTTCCTCCAAGGGGAGAAATAGGAGGATCTCACTAGTACAATGCCCACTTGTGCAAAGGGAGGTGATGGAACCGATGGATGGGTGGACAAAGTTGACGGTGCTAGGCTCCAATGGTCCCATGGCTAGTAGGCCGGTTAAGTGGGCTTGCCAATGTAGGCAATCCACAAGGTCTCCCAAGTCTTCCACATAGTAGAAGTTTTGATAAGTGACATGGGGAGGTCGGGTGGGAACAATTTGGGATTTATATCCCAATGGTGGTGAGCTAGGGAGGGTGGGACATTGCTTGAGCCATTGGAGTATGGACTCATCTATGGTGAGGGTGCCATGTGTGACGGTGCATGGCCTTTGAGGATCCGGACCATGAGGGGTGGGGGAAGATTGAGGCTCTTCTTCTTTATTGGTGGGAGCTTGGGCTTCCTCTATGGTGATAGGAGGGTCCATATGGGCATAAATCTTCCTAAGTTCATTTCTCATCTCTACCCAAGAGTCGATTGGCTCTTGCCTTCCAACTTCCCTTAAGCCTACAATGTTTTGCCATTCATTCCTAGCTTGGCGCCATAGCAAACTTTTGGCATAGTTGACTTGCATAGATTCTGACAGGGTGAACCTCCCAAAGTAGTGATCTATGGAGCTTTCCCATTCTAGATATAAACTAGGGTGGGATCCATCAAACACAAAGGCATCTATTGGGTCCAAGCGAGACGAGTAGGCTAAGTAGGAAGTGGCCATGATGATCGAGTGATAAATGCAATGGCCCTAGGACAAGACTTAGTAGAGACAAGTCTAGAACTTGCTCTGATACCACTTGATGTGACACGACCTCGGACCTAATGCAAGCAAGCACAATCGCATTCAAAACGGGCCAAATTGGGCCACCGCTCTATCGTCACTCACCCAAGCCCGGGGTGACTTGGCAATGCCTAGGGGAGGATGTAGGGTTGGGCCCTTACTGGTAGAGGGCCAGCAAGGCCAAGACTTGATTCCCAAAGGGTGGGGATGCCCAAATCAAGGGGGCCGACAAAGTGCCAAAGGCACCGGTTGTAATATTCCCACAGTGATCACTCAAGTTTATGGGGCTTGAGGATCGGGCTCTCACTCGCATAACCAGCGGAATTAGAACTAATATTGAAAGACAAGCACTAAGTGGAGTGAAGGTTTGAGCACTTACTCGACCGGATTGAAGAAACCGGTCCCAGTCGGAGACGAGGGCGAGCGGGGAGGCGAGTGGATCCCCACACGCCGCGGCGGTGTCGCTTGACCTGCCCAAACAAGTTACAATACTACACCTCACGTAGGAGGGGGATCTTGGGGTGGGGGTTAATAGAAATTACAATCAATACGACCTCCACACAGGGAGGGACCTTCAGCCAGTCAAGCGGGGTGGGGAAACTAAAGCAAAGAACGAGGAATAAGGGTGGCCGCCGAATCTGCTTGTTGTCTGCGAGCCGGGATAGAGAGTCGGTGTTACTGCTGTAGATCTTGATCAGGAATTTTATTGACAACGAAACCAGAGGGAAAACCTTCATAGCTGGAAGGGGAATGCCTCAGAATTTTCTTAATTTCTTATGGAGTTGCTGTTGGTCGGGGCAGGAGCTTGAACAGGGCCTCTGTTTCTCGGACTAGCAGGGGCAGGTCACCAATAGTAGGATGCAGAGGCTGTCCTGGCCGCTCCCGAACTCCAAATTTTATGCTGTGAGTGCCGTTAGAACCGTGGGTGAGTCCTCTTTGTAGAAAAAGAAACGGGGACACCAGAAGAGGTCGGAGACAATCTGTGGAAGCAGAAGAGTGAGGAGGGGTCGGTGTAGACTGTAGAAGGAAGAACCGCGCGTTTGGGGGAGAAAATTGGTAACTTATGCTCCCGGATGCTGAATGAACTTCTGCTTCTTGAATCTGAAACTAGACAGGCCAAAGAGGAACTTTGGAGAAGAACTTGAAGACTGATTCCTTCAGGGTCCGTCGTGGCAGAGCTTCTAAACTGGTTCAGGTCCTTAGCCGAGGTAGAACCGCGCAGCTGTGGAAGAATGGACCTCCAGGATGGTTCGGAGATCGGAAGAAGACGAAACCACTTCGGTTGCGAAGGTGACTGGCAGACGCTTCCGACGATGGCTCTTGAGTCTTCAAACTCGTCCGGAGGTGATCGTGGTGGCCGTTGCAAGATGCTACTCTGCTGTAGATCTTCAGTTGAGAGCTGTAGGTTGATGAT